>OZ012662.1:62440486-62553991 GCA_963942545.1 Oxycera nigricornis
GTGAATATTCAATCTGTCCTCATCGACCAAAAACCTTACATAATCAATGGACCCTCCCGTAGACGATATGATTCATATTAACTCATTCCTGTTACTGCTATGAATACCTCTCATTGTTGTAATGTTGTTGATGTTTATGTAGATATTACTGGGAAGTTGACCGTGTGGACCTCAAGGGTCGCACCTCGCTGCTTGTTATCGAAAGATTTCTCTCGTATGGAAAATTGCATAGTAAATCACGCATAATAATGCCTTCCTCTAATATGTTCTGGATTAAAAAATTTCGAAAAGTCCGCCAAAATGCTTTATCCTTTGTACAGCTGCCAGTGTCTAAGTTACGTCAATTTTCGGCAGTATTCGGTAGATGCTTCGAGTAAAATTTGTTCCCGAACGAACTGCCTGATATCCTGTATACCTAAGTTCCAGCTCTCTCTGCGTCGTCTTTTTCAGCTGTTTGCTCATTGTGTGTGTAGTTGAAATACGTGAGGCTGTGGTCCCTACAGTTTTTCATGTAGTGTGAATAAGCTAGACGCAGCAAATTTGTCGGTAGTGGCTTTCAGTGAAAGAAAGCATCACATATTACCACACATTACATTGCAGTCCAGGACTGTCGAAGTGAAATTATAAGGATGTACATAGAATTGAGATTTTTTGTGTCAATTTCTTTCTAGTCTTATAGATACTTACGAAGATGGAGAGCGCTACTTATCAGCATGAAATATTTTAAGTTTTTGCTTTTATTAACTTTCCAGTGGGAAGTTATTGTAATGGGGTCGATTTCGCGAATCCCAAATTTTGACATTTCACCACGTTTTAAGGTCTCTAGAATCCAAATCCATCCTTTTTAGAAAGATGTCTGTGTGTGTGTATGTACGGATGTGCGTTCGGAATTATTTTTCGTCTCGATTATCTCAAGAACCAAAAATCACATTGACGTGGGACTTTTCATTCGACGCGTAATTACGTAACTTAGAACTGAATGAGTTTTCAGCAAAATCGGTTAAGCCGTTTTTTATTGAGGATGAAAAAACTGGAAAAAGACAAAAAATTGCTTAATTTTTAAACTGTAGAAAAGCACTATTCATTCGTGCAGATCCCAAATACCTTCATAGTAATATCATTATTGTTTTTATTAGCAAAATCAAGATTATTTTTTAAATTCCATACTTATATTATCAGGTTTGGGAGAATGAGAGGAGAGACGCTAATGCAGTTAACATTGTATATTGTTATAAGTAATTTAATATTGTTACTAACAATCAAATATTATTATATATAATTTGATATTGTAAATATAAAGTCAAGTAAATATGTAAATATAAAGTCAATTATAACTTTTCAGTATTCTTAATAACGAATGATCATTGTAAATAATAATTAAATACACTCAATAATAGCTGTGGATTCCGGGGCTGAGATAGAGAAAAGGATGAGGACGAGGATGTCGAGGCTTTGGAAGAGGACGACCAGGTGGTGGAGGCGTTTTCCTCTACCGCTAGAAAAGTAATAATAAAAGTAATTATAATAATTTAGAATAATAGTAATTGTTAATAATAGGAATTAATAATAAAAAATAATTTATACCTATTTTATCCACTCCACTGGGAAGTTATTCGTGTGAGCCTCAAAAGTTGCACTTAGACCACATTTTTTTGGATTTAGTTTTCTTGTAAGCTTTATTGAGTTTTTTTGAATTTATATCACTGCTTGAATTTATATTTTCCTGTCTTATATATTTTTACTATAAATGGCGGAGCAATGTACCCAGGAACTAGAGGTGTTTAACTCTTTACTGAACTGACTTAGTGTTAAGAAACATCAAATTGTTTCGGAAGATTGAAACAATAACAATGTTTCGAATGCATCATTTGGAACTTGAAAGAAACTGAAACATTGCTTGATCACTTTACTCCGCGTCACTTAAGTGAGGACGCATAGCGCGGACGCGAGTTGAGTTAGGAGATTGAGTTGAGAGCGCAACGAGTTAGCGGGAAACAATACAATTTACTTTGATAAGGAAGATTGTATGGTTTCATGCAATTTGAATTTGATCAAAACAGTTATCAGTTATGTTTGAGATTTGTTTGCAAAAGTGAATGAAAAATTATGTTAGCAGATATTAAATAAGGTACATGAATAAAATCAGGTTAGTGACTTTAAATAATTATATAATGCTTTATGTAGTTAGATACATCACTATGAAAATGGTTTCAACAAGAAAGAGAAATCGTATGTGGAACCACTTTAGTGCGCTTGCGAGTAATAAAGCCAAATGTGGTTATTGTGCTCAAATTTTTGGTATTCCTAATAACTCTATCAGGAATATGAGTAAATACATGAAACCTAAGCATCCCAAAATTCAAATACAGCTAGGCAGACAAGAAAGACAACATCAGCAACAGCTAATCCAGATCCAGTAGCATTCCCGTCCCGGTCATTAGTAACACCACAAATATCAGCAGCGCCACAGGTATCCTTGCCCACGGGAAACTTAAGGGTAACGAAACAAAGTAAACAATCCACTATGGCTGAATTTATAAATAAATCAGTGCCTATCAAGAAGACAAATGTGATCGATAACGATATAGTCAAATTAATTGTTAAAAATTTTCATCCGTTTTCGCTAGTTAAACATCCAGAAATGAAGAAATTGTCCTCATTGATTATTCCTGGCTATAGTTTCCCTACAAGGCCAACTATTTCCCACAGCTTTATGCCTAAATTCTATCAAGAATGTTTAGAAAAAGTTCACGGAGACATTAAATCCGCCCGGGCTGTTTGTCTTGCTACTGATTCCTGAACCTCACTTAACAATGTTAGTTTTATTTCTATCACAGCCCACTATTTGGACAACAACTATCAACTAAAAGCTCATCTTCTGGACTGGTTTTCTTACTCTGAAAGACACACGGCAGAAAATCTATCTTTTTTTTATGCAAGCAAAAATTAATGAATGGAAAATTCAGAATAAATTTGTTGCTATTGTAAGTGATTATGCTACCAACACCTCGGCTGCTATAAGGATGGGTGGCTGGAGACACATTGGATGTTTCGCCCATTCCCTAAATTTAACTGTGCAAGCAGGCTTAAAGGAAATTAGAAACACCTTAAATAAAGTGAAGTGTATAGTAGAATATTTTAAAAGAAGCTCATCAGCCCTAGCGAAATTAAAAGAAAAAGATAGAAACGAAATGGACCTTTCAGAGTTGAAACTAAAACAAGACGTTGCCACTCGATGGAACTCAACGTACGATATGTTGAGAGGATTTCTTACCTTAAAGGAACTCATAATTTCCGCTATGGCTATACTCGGCACAAATTTGGAGATGTTGACACCGAAAGATCGGAACATTGTCTTAAAATCTATTGATACATTAGAAATATTTTATAATGTTACAGTGGAGATCAGTTCAGAAAGGCAAGTTACGCTAAGTAAGGTTATTGTTTTAGTAAAAATTATGATTAAACTTGTCACCAAGCATATTAATGAGGACAATGGATTCCCAACTCAAATCCAATTACTGTTAGACACTCTAAAGCGACAGTTATCTTTTGGATTTCAAAATAATGAAACAAACCCACTGTACGCTGAAGCAATTATATTGGATCCGTCTTTCAAAGGATTCGCGTTCTGAGGCCAAGAAAAATATAAAATAGCTATAGCGGTGCTAAAAAGCCATCTAGCTACTATAGCTTCTGAGACAGTAACCACGGAAACATCAGAAACTCAAACTGTAGCTTCTACATCCAAAGCAACACTATGAAATGATTTCGATGCTGAACTAAGTCAGCAGCTTAATCCACAAAATCGAATGGCGGCAGGCATAATAGAGTTGGATAAGTACTTGAATGATGAAATGCTACCCAGAAGTTATGATCCTTTAAATTGGTGTAGAAGTAGAAAAGGGATTTATCCCAGTCTATATAACTTTATGAAAAAAAGGTTTTGCATTATCGCAACCTCCGTGCCCTGCGAACGCATTTTTTCAAAAGCAGGCCAAATGTTGAATACGCGTCGGACCATGTTAAGCAATGACAAAGTATCAAAAATAATATTCTTGAACTACAATTTAAAACAATATAAATTTAAAACATAAAACGTACATATCGAAGATTAATTTTATTTTTGAGCATACAGTTTCAACATTTCAACAAAGATGACTATGATTGGCTCAAGTAGAAGTTTTTTTCCTGATTTGGAACAAAATTATGTTTCATTTCCTTAGACCCCCTGGTAATGGTAATTTCTTATACAAGTTCCTTCGTAAGAGAGGTATACAAAAGAGAAATACACTTTGCACGCTTAGAGGCAGTTGTGCGAGCATTTGAATTTCAGGGATATTTGTCCTAGCCAATTCTCGTACATTCTGGTGTACCTCAAGGCAGTCACCTCGGCCTTCTTCTTTTTAATGTTTTTATATCAGATTTATCTGAAAAACTCTCGGACATATCATATCTTCTTTACGCTGACGATCTGAAGATATATCACACCATTAAGTGTCAATCTGATGCTGTATTCCTCCAATCAAAATTAACTTCCCTCCAACAATATTGTGATGTAAACAAACTTTATCTAAACGTTAGGAAATGTCATGTAATGACTTTTTTCCGCAAAATCACAACCCTGAACAATGCCTACGTTCTCAACAATACTGTTTTGGATGGTAAAGAAAACATTGTTGACATTGGAGTTGTTCTAGACAAGAACCTATTCAATTTGCGCTACGATACTATTTTCTCCAAAGCTAATAAACAGCTTGTCTTTATTAAAAGACGAGCCAAAGAGTTTAAGAATTTGTAGTTTACTAAATCAATTATTTACCTCACTGGTTCGCCCATTACTAGAATATGCTATGTATGGAACCCAATTTTTAGAGTTCATGATGCTAGAATAGAATCAGTCCAAAAACAATTCTTGTTGTTTGCTTTGAGAGACCTCTATAGCCCTGATGACTATCAAATCTTGCCTCCTTATGTTGTTAAATAGGAGCTTCTGAATTTGTCGACTCTTAAAGCCAGAAGAACAGTGTTGTCCTATTGTTTCGCCTGTGACGTGATTAGGGGCCACATGAATGTGGAGTATTTGACGAATAAAATAAAGCTTAAAGTGCCTACAAGAAGTACACGTAACACACGTTTACTTACAAAATACCAGCATCTTACTAAGTATGCAGATAATGAACCTGTTAATAGGTGCTGTAAGATTTTTAAAATTTTGAGCAAACACTACTCCCCTACCATCTCCAAGTTCAATTTTAAATCCTGCATTTATAAAGCCCTTCATTATCCATTCCTAAACTGTGACGTGCTTACAACTGTGTAAATTAATGTAGAATGCAGCATGTATTTTAGGGTTAAGTATTTGTTGTAATTTTTTATTTTATATTTTAACATGTGATTGCCTTGCTTTGACGAAATAATTAAATAAATCTCTCCTAATTCCCTAATTCTAACAGCTCGTTTGCGCACTGTTTATTGTATACACTGTGGACATAAAGATGGATATGTGTAAGAGATAATATGTTGACATAGGACTGCAAATATATTAAGATATAATTGGAAGTTTGTGGTGATTTAAAATGCAATATCATACAATATTATATAATTTGAAGATATAGGTTTTTATGTTTTATCAGATGGTAAAAATGCAATTGTGCTGTTAAACGTTTTGTGTGAAAATTTACACCGCCGCTATGTTTTTCGAATTTTCAGCTAAATATGGGCTTACAGATTCGAGTTACTCTTCAATACCGAAAGCTCATTAAGGATTATAGCGCATAAAATTTTGCAATTTTTTTTCTATTCAGTGAAATTTTCTCAAACATAGAACATATCACACTCTGGCAGCCCTATTGAGCATATTCCATCACTGTGCCGACACGATAGAAGCGGTGCACAGAACGAACCAATTTGGCAACTCGAAAGAGCTTACTATGCATATATGTTTGTATACCTTGTTTCTATTTCATGCTACCAAACATCTTTTCTGACTCAGTGTTCCAAATGATGCATATCACTGATGCGAATCTTTTTACTTAGTCAGATGCAAATGTTCCAATCTCAGCAAAGAGATGTTTTTTCCCATTTCTATTAGGAACCACTAGTCACAAACAAACTAGTATGCCATTAATGAGGTGATAAGCGATGGTCGTATAGCTGAGCACATGCTGAAGCTGATCAGGCATTTTTAAATATTGAAAGCTGCCTCCTTGGTCCCTTAACCCTTACATGTTAATCATTTTGGAGCCGAATTCTGCGTAAACGATCAAGTTGAAGGTTTTTCAATGAATTACTACTGAATTCATACGAGAGGTTGAATGCTGGATAGAAAGCTACTATCTGTGGTGATGTGTTTTAAAGTCGAAGCAGTAGTTCGTCGTCTCTTAGGTCACATGCGCTGTGGAGACGCAGAGGACCATTACCACTGAACCATAGTTGCGCTGATGAATCCTCTCAGTTGCTTGCCTTATCGAGAGCGTAAAGCCAAGTGTTGAGGGTATGCAGTATAACCTAAGTTTAGGCTGGTGATAGGAATTGATCATCCCATGCTCATCAAGAGTGTGCTGCGAATTAACTTAAGTATCCGGCAAGGTTAAACAATTACGTCGCTAGTATCTACTATATGGCACAATTACTGAACACCATAGCATTTATGGCTAGATACGATAGGCGTCAACGTGGTTTATTGCTTTTTACCGAGTTGGCTATGAGGCACGAACAGGGCGCAAAGTTGATTCTAGGAAGAAGGGATGATCTTATCGTCAACTATGATATTGGTTGGTTGGTTGTAGTGACAGCCCTCTTTGTCAAAAGGCGGCTCACTTAGACCAAGATAGGCCCATTCTGAAACCACTTTGAGATATGGTGCGGCACTAAAATCTGTGGAGTGACGAGAACCATTTAAATTCTCGTATAAAGCCGGCTATGCAGCTAATATTTAAACTGGCTACTTCCGTGAGGCTGTCTAGGAAAGGTGAGCCTAAAGTTTGCTTGCGTTTCCTGGATAGTGCTGAGCATTCACACAGAAAGTGTTGGATCGTTTCCTCCTCCCGACTTTATGTTTCACGGCTCGTGTTGAGGAGCTACTTGATGCGCTTTGAGCTTAGTGCGTGTCAAGTTTGCCTGGTTGTCCTGCAGGTTTCTTCCAGCAGCCAGGCCCTTTTTGCAGCCTCTATATAATACTGCTTGAGACTTAGCTTGACGGAAGCCAATGGATGGCCGACTTGGGGTGTTAGTGTATAATACTTTAATTCAGTGCCAGCTCTAGCTAGGGCATCAGCTTCACAGTTTCCAGGTATATCACTATGACCCGGCACCCAGCAAAGAATCCCTTCAAAGTAAAGCGACAGCGCTTTCAGTTGTGTGCGACATTCCATTACAATTTTGGATGAGGTGTACACGTTGAATATTGATTGGACAGTAGCTTGACTGTTAGAGAAAATGTTGAGATTTCTTATGGAAATTTTCTGATTTCTCAGCCAGTCCATTGCCTTATGTATTGCGACCTTTGCTTGCAAAACACTGCAGTGATCTGGTAGCCGGAAGGATAGTCTCAGGCCCAACTGTTCAGAGAAAACGCCACAGCCAACTTTTCCATCCATCTTGGATCCATCAGTGTAGATGTCGACCGATTCCTGTATCCTATTTCCTTCCATGATCCAGTCATCTCTGCTAGGGATGATGTACTTCAAATCGTGGTGGCAGCAGGGAATCGGAGAAGTGAGGTCTACTTTCTCAGGCGTTGGTCCATCCCTCCGTGATATGGTGAAGTGGCCGATATTCCCACTATGCCAGAGATTTAGAGCTTTCAATCGATTAGCAGAGCACTTGACCTGCTGTTTCGTTATGAGCTCCGTCGGGAGCCAATTTAATAGCATAAACAATGCCTTTGTCGGGGTAGTGCGTATAGCCCCGGTGATTGCAATGGCTGCAATACTCCTGACCCTGTTCAATAGGTTCGCATTTGATGTTTTTGCCATTGCTGGCCAGCAAATAACTGCGCCATTCAAAAGGATTGGTTCCACTATCGCTGTAGAGAGCCATGATACAGTTTTGGGTTTCAGTTCCCATCTTTTCCCAATCGCTTATTTGCAGCAGTAGATTGCGCATGCCGCTTTATGCGCTCTTTCTGCTATGTTCGCTTTCCACGCGAGTATGGAGTCCAGAATTAGACCTAAATATTTGACCTGATGAGATGGATTGAGACTTGTCTCATCAAGTTTAGGTGGGGAAATCGTGGAATTTTGTATCTTCTCGTGAAGAGCACAAGCTCCGTTTTCTGCGGATTTATCTTTAGACCACACTCTTTCCTCCATTTGGTAAGAATACCTAGGGCAAAGTTTAGTCTTTCAGATAGGGTGTTAACGAATTTGCCCGATATTGCTATTGCAACAACGTCGGCTATTTTTGACAGGAGTTTGTCCACCACTAAATTCCATAGAAAGGGTGGAAGCACCCCACCTTGTTGGGAACCTCTGCAAGTCCTCCTTCTTAAGGTGATGTTTCCTAGTGTGGAGTTGATGTTCCTGCTGCTTAGCAGTTGTCCGATGAACCCTATCAGGTTGTCATCGACATTGATTTCCCGGGTGCTTTCGCTTATGGCTGACATTATTGAAAGCCCCTTCAATGTCTAGAAAAACCGCTTGCGTATATTCTTTGACGCTTAGCGATTTTCCGATGTAGTTGGTGAGCGAGTGAAGAGCTGTTTCAACCGATCTCCCTTTTGTGTATGCGTGCTGTGCATTGGAGACTGGTTTCAAAGCAACTCTCAGATGGATCTCTATCAGCCCTTCCAGAGTTTTCAGCAGAGAAGAGGTTAGGCTGATAGGTCTATAATCCTTAGGTAAGGGATGGGATGTCTTGCCCGCTTTGGGTCTGAAGACTTTTTTAGCTCCTTTCCACTGCTGTGGAATGTAAGCCATCCGTCGAGCAGTGCTATATTTATTCCCTGGTGGATCTCAACAGGTGAGATGTTGTCCATTTCAGGGGATTTAAATGGTTGAAATGAGCTGATTGCCCAGCGTAAGAGCCTGTCATTTACAGGCAGATTGGTTGACAGACAGTCCGGGAGCGTTTGTGAATCTGTTTTATCAGCCACATCCTCACTACACGGTCAACGTTTTGGAGCTGGATTTCGTCCAGACTCCATTTGCGTCTTTGACAGTCCCTAAAAATGAGGGGCAGCTCGTCATGACTTTTCTCAGACGACCGACATCCTTGTAGTTTTTTATTTCTGCACAGATACTTCTCCAAGAGGTGCGTTTAGCCTTTCTAATGGAGCATTTAAACTCCTACAGTTTGAGTTTGTAAGAAGACCAGTTATTGGATTCTCCTCTTCCTAAGTTCCTTCCGCAGCTCCGCAATGTCACTGTTCCACCAGGGGGGCTTATGCTTCGTTAGATTACATGCAGATCTTGCTGCTTTATTGAAGGCTGATGTAAGGATCCCAACGGCCTCCTCAAAACCACATATGCCTTCAATCTTTGGAGGTCCACCTTCAAGCGTAGACTCGAATACTGATTGATATTTGACCCCTATCTATCCTCCTTTTGTTAATGAAGGTTGGATTTATTGGAGGGTAAAAAGCCGCAAATGATCGAAGAACGAGCACTCTTTTGATACATGCCATCCTTTGATAGCGTGGTGCAAGTGCTCGTTCGTTAGAGTGCTATCCAGAACTTCCCTACGGCTTGCCGTAATAAAAGTAGAATCCTCACCTTTGTTTACTAGGGCTAAGTCATGCGTTAAAATAAATTCAAATAGTGACTCACCCCTTTTGTTCGTATCGGTGCTACCCCAAATTCGGTGATGGGCATTGGCGTCCGTCCCGATGACTAGTTGGATGCCCCGTGCAGTGGCTTCTGTGACGATCCGCTGCAGGTTGATGGGATGTGGCAGAACATCATGTGCCATATAGCAGGAGACATCGCAAGGGGTTTGGACTGCCTTTCCACTGCTATGGCAATGGTGTCCTGGTCACTGAAATTGTACAAGGTTAGAAACTTCAAGCCTTATTATTACCTCCTATGATATTGCTCCGATTACAACAGTTTTTAATAATCCATCCGTTCAACAATGAGTTTTTAGTATAATTTACATATCTAAATAAACGAACAATTTGCTGATTTCTCAAAATAAATGTATTTGTATTTGAACATTACTGATTTATCTTAAACTAATTATATCCGCAATTTTTCAAAAAAATGATCATGATAACGAGCTAGTCACGGTGCTTCCTACACTATACCGCTTTTGGCAGACATAAAAACTTACTAATAGATAAGCATCGATGAAAACGTTAAGAGATTTTTCTCTCAAATTCGAGGGGGAGGGAGGGTTTTACGGTCTAATATTCTAAGGATCGAATATCCTTGCCGTCTTCTACTTATGCGCCAAATTTCATCCAGATCGGAGAGGACGATGCCGTGCCTCCTCCTTGTTAGGAACGAACAGTGAAGTTGTACATCCTTATCAGCGTAATTGTGGACAATACAACCTTATGTATAAACTGTTGTCGGTGTGTCGTAGAGCTCACGCAGTCGATTTTTGTACCAATAGGACAGTCTGATCCAAAACCACGCTTACCAAAAAGCGATAAATTTAAGTCGTACACAACATGCACAATTCACACATGCTACGTACGATGATCTCATAACATCACGAGTGCTGCACCCATTCATTCGAACCGGAACGTAATACTTTCGTTGCATCGTCCGGCGCTATGCGCTCTACATAATAAATGACATGTCATTGACATTATAGCTGGACAAGTGAATTGAAGTTGCATGCGGAAATTTATGATTCCAAATTTATGAACCATAAGAATTGTTTCTACTCGTTTATATGCTAATTAATAATTCATTTAGGTCTCACATGATGCAACGTTTGAAGAGTTTGACATATGCATGAGTTTATACTTTTAACATAATAGAATATGCCCTTCACTTAGATTTAAAGTTGCATAGAGTAAGATTTTGTACATAGATTTTAGAATAAAAAGACTGATAGTGTAAGAAATAAAATAGAGTAAAATCTGAAGTCTGACTGCCACATTCGGCAATTGTTTTATTTAGAATCTCTTTTGTCATATTCGGCAAAATTAGCCCTAGTCGGTTTGGGTGTAGGAATATCGGAATTTCGCCTGCCATCAAGTTTAACGCTTGCCGATAAAATGAGATAAATTTTGTTTGCTTTTTTTTAATTATCACAAAGTCTGTACATACAACTATACTCATTACACTGCCTTGGAGATTAGTACCGTTATAACAATATATGTTTGTACAATAGGCTGGTTACTTTTGTATGATACAGTATTAATTATTATGCTGACGATAAACAGACGCATTGGAACAGAATTAGCAACTAACAAGAAATCTGACAAAGAAACGTGTATGACTAAACATAGTCATGGCATATTGTTCTTGATCACACTCCAAATTGGATACAGGGTTGTTTTGAATGTTTCAATTTTAATTGGTTTTTCACGTAACTTGATAAAGAATTCGTCGTTGGTTTTCGATTTCATAATGTGTGCTGCTTTAAAACATATTTTGGTCTTTGCTCCACGTTAGACATATATAAACGTAACATAATAATACATATAATAATAACGATGGTGGTTTTCAAGTGCATATTAGCTGCTGATATTTTTTAGAAAGAATGTGTACATTGAAAGCTCCCATATGTAAACACATGTGATCATGAGTTAGCGATTGTGATGTACAAACTATACATAATCGTGCATAACGCTTCAAAGCACACGGTGCGTAAGTCCCAAGGTATATAAACCAGAAGAGGTATGATTTATTGCCCTAGGATTCCGCGCCGAGTGACGTAATATCGCACAGACACGCCCAGTAGTGCTGCCATCCTGTTTAAAAATAGGTTGGAAAATTTTGGGCAGCCCTGTTCACCTCATTATATATTTCACAATAGACATATAAGCAATGGTAAATGCTACATACCAGAGCTAGTCTTAAAATCACATGCCATTAAAATGAAGCGGGGAGAAATATCAAATCAATTGAGCGTGTCAGTTGTTCTCATCTTATTAGTTAGCAAGACAATAGAATCAATTTTTAACAATAAAAGTAGGATTGTAAATGTTCGACTTTCAGCGCATCCATCGCCAAACCAATAACAGTTACAACAAATTTTATTCGACAACTAATAAAGGACTTCAAAATTCTCTATAATAAACACCGCATCAAGAGCATAATTATTCATAGCATAGTTTGGAAGTGATGTGTCGCCATACAATTTGAGTGAAGTCTCTCAAAATTATATTTGATTTATATATTATATACAGTTATATGCATCATCACTTTCTAACTCTGCTAGATAGCACTATCTCTTGGTAAAAAATGTTTATAGACATTTCGCTAACAATGACATATACGCAAGAACTACATTCCCAGTCGGAAAAAGAAAAATTGGCTTCATTCAAAGTGTGCATGAAATCCCCCTTGGGTATATTTGCACACCCCCTCCCCGCCGGATGACGTAACAACAGATCATACCAATGTAGTTTATATACCTTGCGTAAGTCCCAAGTAGCACACTGCGTGAGTCCCAAGCCAGTACACTGTGCGCACAAGGTATATAAACTAGACATGGTAGTCTATTCCCGATTCCCAAACGCGTTCACTACTGCGCATGTACGTAACTGAAGCCTGAAGTCGCCGAAAAGTGCCCAGTAGGAATAGCATCAACACTTTTTGGAAAACATGTTCCCCCCAGTAGGAAAGGGAAAATGGTAAGTGATGTTGGAAATAAGTTTTATTGTTGCTGCTGTTGCACCTACGCACCGAACAAGTCACCATCGTCACTTCACTTGTCTTTCGCTTACACGTTTCCCACGCAATGCACCGACTATCCGCTGCCGGTCTCCGCCATTTACACATTTTGAATTGTGGCATCTCGTTTTCTTTCGCCTTGCCAGATGTGCACCCTATGTTTTGTTCATTTGGCAGCCCAGATTTTTTTTTGCCAAAATGGCGCATGGGTTTACCATGTCTAGTTTATATACCTTGCTGTGCGCACTACTGAATGTGCGGTGGCTGTACTGGATGCAGTAGTTGTACTTGATGAAGTAGCAACTGTGCGGTGTACTTCCAGTATAACATAAACGTACGGACACGTGCGCACTTTGTACGGCGCACACAGGAGCGACCCATCACTAGTGTAGATGGGTCCAACGTATTCAAAAGATCTGGCTGGTATGATCCTGTGCTCTATAAGGCTTCCTATTAATTTCATTGCTGGTTGAGGGTTAGTTCTTGAGTACGGTACACAGTAGGAAACGATTGAACGCGCTAGGACTCTTCCTCGAATTATCCAAAATTACTGTCTAGAAAATGCTAATAGTGGCTGAGGGTCTACGCTAAAATGCTTATCATGCAAGCCTGATAGTATTAATTTGGACACTAAATCGTTGTCTGGTAAAAGCATTGGGTGTTTATGGTCATATAAAATTGCAGCGTACTGTGTATTCTCAACGAGCGATTCCAAACTTTGAACACAATAGATGGCACGTAATACTGTTGCGGATGTCAATTTATTGTAAGTATACTGCCGCTCTTTGACTGTGCACAGTTTAAAGTGACAGATTTTATCGTCTGAACGGTGGCGCCACATTATCAGTTGCGAATTTCGATCTTTCATTGCAACCAGGATTCGCCGATACATTTGAGCAATATCAGTAATCATGACGTACTTGTGTGTTCTAAAATGTAAAATAATTATAAGAGATCGTCTTGAATCTTTGGTCCGGCTAACATTATTTCATTCAGCGAAAGACTGCTAGTCTTTGTTGAAGCATCAGAGACGGCGCTTAACTTGGCTGTGCTGCCTTTCGGGTTTAATACGTAATGATGCAATTGTATTTCCAGCTTGTGGTCCTTTTTTAAATACTCCACTAGGAAACCATGAGATTGGTCTCTTAACTCTAGATTTTTTAATACTTTGTTCTTCATATTGAGGTATCGTTGCAAGGCCCTATTAATTGATTCGCGAAGCAGGGATGCATCATACATTATTGCTGCTAATGCTGCAACTAAAGCTGATAATATTTCTAAGGCTAGTCCTCATTTCGGATTGACCTTAATGGCTACTTGTATTAATGTATTGTTCGACTTTCTAATTTACTTTTGTAGTTCACACTCATCCGTGGCCAGGCGGAATGCAGTGTCAGTCAAAGATATGTTTGCAATTCTAACTTTTGGTGTATTCTTGGAAATACCCGGTAATGTGGATAGTTTTCCGCCATCAGCGGACTAGGAAGATCTGGGCGATTAGCTTTTTGTCCAACCTTTTGTGAGAACTATCGTGCAGTATTCTCACTTGGCTGTGAATATCCTCTGTAAAATAAAGGTGATCAGTGCGATTTGCACTTTTTTCGGGAATGAAAGTGTGGTTTTCTTCAAAAGGCGAAAAGATTTCTTGAATCTGTTTAACTTCCCAGTTCCCTATGGGAAGTTATTGTAATGGGGTCGATTTTGCGAATCCCAAATTTTGACATATCTCCACGTTTTAAGGTCTCTAGAATCCAAATCCATCGTTTTTAGAGAGATGTCTGTGAGTGTGTATGTACGTATGTGTGTATGTGCGTATGTACGGATGTACGGATGTACGTATGTGCATTCGGAATTATTTTTCGTCTCGATTATCTCGAGAACCAAAGATGGGATTGACGTGGGACTGGTTTTAAACGACGCGTAATTACGTAACTTAGAACTGAATGACTTTTCAGCAAAATCGGTTAAGCCGTTTTTTATTTAGGATGAAAAAACTGAAAAAACCAACAAAAATTGCTTATTTTTAAACTGTTGATACGCACTATTAATTCGTGCAGATACCAAATACCTTCATAGTAATGTTGTTATTATGGTGCGTTTTAGCAAAATTGTGATCAAATTTGTAAAAAATATTATTTCAAAAAAAAAATAAAGATTAATTTATAAAATTCCAAACTTATATTATCAGATTTGGGTGAATGGGAGTAGAGACGCTAATGCAGTTAATAATTGCATATTGTTATAAATAATTTAATATTGTCAATAACAATCAAATAATATTAGTTATAATTTGATATTGTATATATAAAGTCAATTATAACTATTCAGTAACGATCAAACATTCTTAATAACAATGATTATTGTAAATAATAATTAAATACCCTCTATAATAGTGGTGGATTCCGAAGCCGAAATGAAGAACGTGGTTGAGGACGAAGTGGAGGACAAGAAGGATGACGAGGACGAGGTTGACGAGGCTTTGGTAGAGGATGAGCAGGTGGTGGAGACGTCTTCCTCTACCAAAGCTTTTATGGTTAGATAAAAAATTGATAAAAATAATAAAAGTAATTATATTAATTTAGAATAATAATGTTTAATAATAATAGTTATTAATAATAGTAATTAATAATAAAAGCAAATTATAGCATTTTATTCACCCCACTGGGAAGTTAGTCGTGTGGGCCTCAAGGGTCGCACATAGACCACATTTTTCATTGTTTTTTTCTTTTCTTGATTTCATAGTTTTTCGATCTTCTGCGAGATAGCTATAGCTATCAACTACACTTCGTAGTTGTTTGGCCAGTGCTGATTGACTGATTGTTCAGGATTCAAGACTCATAATTAAAACTGTAGTTGTGGTCGGGGTCACCAATGTAAATAGTGTAGCTATGTGCTTACGAACTATTAGCTACGATTGTCAACTATTTCTATCAAACTATGGTGTTGTATCCCGATCACTATATAGTCAAAACTTTATTTTTTAATATGAAAACAAAACTCACGCTTCCTTTTACGACTATATTTTTTATTTTAATATTGAATATACGTATTTCAACACGCAACATACGGTCTTCTTCAATACACTGTTATGTTAAAAAGACAGGCTAACCTTCATATACTATTCAAACTTAATTACTATCGCTACTAACATCAAATTCCTTAACTGCTTTTACCTACTTCTTACTACACAAAAGGTCTATTAGTTTAGAGTTGTTATTGCCTAAATCTCCATTTAGCCTTAACGACTCAGGTACTCTCCTAATTTCTATACTTTCATAGATATCCAACTTATTCACCTTATGTACCTCCTTAATCACTTCAACATCATTAAGTGTTATTTCGTGACCCTCTTTTATTACAAGCTCAGCTACAGATGATTTTATAATACTTTTTTACCCCTTCTACATGGTTCCACCTCTTTCAAATGTTCTTTACATCTCAACATTACCAATCTTTTCGTTTGACCAACATAAATCTCACATTCAGAACAAGTTATCTTATATATCCTACATTTCTCCTCCTTAGTTTTTTTTTTATCTTTTTCACTACCTAGTAATGATTTTAATTTACTACCTCGACTACTACTTGTTACTTTTAACTGATAGTTTTTAAATATACGGGCTAATTGATTATATAATACAGAGTATGGGATACTAACTTTTATCTTCAATTTATCGTCGATCTTCGCATTGGCTACTAACAATTTCGATAAGTTATTTCTACTTGTTTGCTTCCTCTTCTTTCTAATCATGTATTCTATGGTTCTACCGTCAAACCCATTCACCTCCTCTGGATCCACAATGTAATTTTTTCCCTCATGTAGTTCTTGTCAGATAGTGGTATGCTTAATAACCGGTGGATCATATTATTATATGCAGCCAGTTTTTTGGGTAAGCATGCCAAGAAGTAGCTGGTATTGTTCTCTGGGTACTTGTTGGTTTTCAAAATATGTCGAACACGAGTCTCCCCTCCTTACGCATAATCCATAAATCTAAGAAAGATATCCGACCATCTTTCTCCAGTTCCATCGTAAATTTTATATTGCTATGTATACTATTCAACCCCAATTCAATGACAGATCAGATCAGGCATTCCAAATACGGCGACCAAACTTGGAAACAATATTCCAGGATTGGGCGAACAAGTGATGTGAATAAATGTACTAAGGAAGATATGTTCTTGAAGGATTGTGACTTTCGATGATGCTTTGGCTGTAATTTGAACTTAAGTTTAGGGTTGATTACAACATCCAAATCTTTGATCTTATCAATCGGAAGTAGAAGATAATCGTAAGTTTAAATACTCAACAGCAATTATGTTCTCAAGAGAAAAATAAAGTTTGGAGAAATAGTTTTATAGTTAACAACCTGCGTAGGACCACCGGAGTTAAGGATAGAAAAGACATAAGTTAATTTGTAAAACTCAGGGAAAATTCCTGAAGAAGGACTTAAGTTAAAAATAAAAGCTAGCAAAATACTTTAAAAGGGAGCAAATTTTTTAACTAAGGAGTTTAGTAGACAATCAGGTCCATAACCAACACCTAGTTGGTCTATAAAGTAAGCAAGCCCGTCAGTGGAAGTTTGGAATGGTAATATCAAAAGATGCTTGAATAATTGCAGGGAAGGTAACGTCGAAGAAGATTCAGAAGTAAGAGAAGAAAAGGAAGCAAATAATTACTACGGATTCAGGGATCGGACATAAGGCCAAAACTATTTCGTTTTATTAGGAAGAAAAGAATGTTCAATATTTAGGAAAAAGGTTTGCCTAGCGGATCCGTAGCGGGTGAACGAAAAAAAACAGTAATCTAACTTGCTCTGTACATTTTTTAGAAGTTTGACCTAGCGAAAAACTTTGTCTTTTAGTTTATGTCCAGAAATAGCATTATTTGTGAGCCAAGGAACATCATTAACTGATGGACGATATCGACGGGTCAATCGTGAAATTATATCAGAAAGAACATTCTGAAAGTATGAGACCGCTAGATCACAATTTAAGTACCGGAAACAGTCATGCCAATCAACAGAAGATAAATCATTAGTCATCGCCTCAAAGTGCTTTATGGAAGTTTTGTCGAGCCAAAGATCTATTTCGATTTTTTTAGCGACCATAAGATTGACAGTGAAGGATAAATGAGGGTGATGTTGGTCAGGGGGACATAAGGAAATATAGCTGAAGCAACCAAGAAAAGATTGGGAGAAATTTTTGATAGGATAAGAACGAGCGAACGCATTCAAATTAATATTGAACTGCATCATATCACACAGTGACAGATAGGAAGAAAATAACACAGAAGGGCGGTTCACTAAGACAGGAGAAAATTATGAAATAATTTAAAAGTTAAAATCGATTTTTACAAAAAACAAGACGAAAACTCTGCAAGGAAAGTTTCCAGGATTTCGGAAGTTGAATTGCAGGGAAAGTATACAGAATTATTACAGGGAAAATATACAGAATTATTGATATTGTAGAACGAACGAGATCGATCTGCACGATAAACATTATGATTAATTTTAATTATAATTAAGCCACGTTTCAGTAAGACAAACGATATCATCATTCGTAAGGAAACAAGAAGAAAGAAATCAGGAAACTTTGTTCTTAATCCTCTCTCATTCTGATAGAAGAAACTTACTAAGTTTTCGTTCTTGGGCTCCACTTCAGAAGAAGAGCTAACGCCTTATCGGCTCGAAGTAAGGATCTTGCAGGACAGCTGCTACTTTTGCGAAAACTTCTTCCCGACGTCTTAGTGAAACGGTTCACAAAATACCAGGTGGCCAGAAATCCGGACATAATAAAGTTTCCATATTAGCTGCCACAGTAAGTTTAAAAGATGTAAAGACTGTCTTAGTTTTAGGCATCAACTTTTTTCATTACATATTTAGGGATCTGTTCTATTGTCGTTTCGTACGAAAGACGACAGACAAATACTTGCAATGGTTGTGCAGAAACCGTAAGAATAGAACTCGCGCAATCAGCATCATTCAGAATTAGTGGAAGGTTTTGCAGACATCAAAGAACGAAAATCCGGCGCTTGGTGAAATCTCCATTTGCTTCTTTTTAAACTGCTGCGTTGTTTTATCAGGCAAAATAGTTGATAGATGATGGACTTGGCTCAAAACAAGCCAAAGAGTTCAATGCCTTAAGGTCTGTGTAGACGGCAGATAATTTTATCTGCATCAGAGCAAGTCAGAGGCCAAAAAGTCGATGGTGGCTTGTGCAGATTTCAACTTTGATGCATAAGTTGACATCGAACACTTCCGGCAGGTGTCGCAGAACCAATAAACATATATAAACTTATTCTGGACATATTCGAGACGAAGGAGCCCAACATACCCACACATTTAGCATGGAAAAGATGTTCACAAAAATCCGCACACGGAGAACACTCTGTCCTCTTTGGCCAGCCACTACTTAGCCATACAGATTGACATACTTTAAAAATAAAAATTGAGGATTAAAAGCTTCTTCGGGATTTGGTAATGTGATATTTAGGTTTCTTTGTTTGAGTTACATCGGCTCATGAAAATAGGTGAAAATCGCTCCACTACAAGCCGAGAAAATGCTTTTTTAATTCCTTTTTTTAGATTCGTTGCAAATGCCCGTCAGCTTTGATCGGTTGTATCTCAGGAACTATTGAACATAATTCAATAATTTATTTTTAAAGAACGGTATTTTAAAGTTCTTTTTCACGTATTAGTTTTCATTTAATTTAAATTAATGGTTACTGAGATATTCAATTTGTATATTAGAAAAAAAACTGTTTAAAATTTAAAGTAACCCTGAGGCCGCCTTAATAATATGATTTTTGTTTTGTAAAATGCAATACGTGGAGTGTTTTCCTATGTGTAAAAAAGTTCAAACTTCTATGACGTTTAGTTTTTGACTTGCAAGATATCAAAAAATTTTGAATTTTTTTCAATAAATTTTGATGGCCAAGCTGTTCTGTGAAATTTATCGATTTGATTTTGATGAAAACTAGTTTGCTGTTTTATTCTATTATGAAGATTTTTTAGGCAAAATATGGCAAAATTCTAGGTCCTAAGTTTCTTTGAAATGGTAAAAAAAAATTGAATAAGGAACGGCTTTCCCCCCATTTTTTATTTAATTATTGCTATTTTGCGGCAAGGATTAAATGTTTTGGAATTTTAAACCGATCTTATCTTGTAGAAATTTTTATTACGCAACTTTCATACCCAACCAACTTTGCTCTGGAATGCACCGTTTTAAAGTTAGGAGTGAGACAAGCAGAAAAAAGAGGGAGCATATATCAATTATTGTTATACGAGTTATTCCCCAAATTTTCCTGCAAAAACCAGCGTGCCCCCCGCAACGTCCAACTGAAAACAGATCCGCCCTGGTCTTGGTGTAAACCACGATAAATTGAACAAATGCTGGTAGAAAAAGGCAACACGAGCGAAGCAGTTTGATGATAAAAGCGAAATGGATGTAAACATAAATCTTTTAAACGCTGCGACAAGAATTCATCTTTCGTGTTTTGAAATCAATTTTACTTATTCTCCAATACAATTAACAATATTTTCAAAAAACCACAGGTTTACATTATGTTAAATTTATAAAGGATACTTGTCTACGTGCTTATCCTAGTTAGCAATGATAGTTATCTGCATCACTGTATCAGTTTAAAAGATATTTTATTAATTTCCATGCTCCTCGCAGAGTCTAATTTGGAATATATAGGGATAAACTTCAATAGCCTTTAAGTCATAAAAGTTGATTGTAAGATTAGCTTTAACAATATGGTCTACTGCAAGCGACCTAAAATTTTAAATCAATTTTAATTTTTCAATAGGGATAAATGGTCCTGTAAACACTCTCTAAGTATAAGATTAAAGTATATGAAAACAGAAGCCACAGCAGTGCCAAGACCAAAGAAGAAATGAATGATCTCTACAAAATCACCTGCCCTAAGTGTTAAAAAGTCTATCTGTGGACAAACTGTGAGATTAGTTGGCACGACACCAAAAATGATAAAAGAGAAGATGTGTGCTGAATAAATTTTATATAAGAGCATATTGTTAAGGTGAATCATACAATTATGATGATCAATCGTCAACATTTGTAGTTTCAGGATACGACCACGGCGATGCTTGACAAATTGTTCTTATGAACGCTATACGCAATGCAAAATTGACACTACACGCGAGATATAATTCTACGTTGCTAATTTGTTTAGAATGTCATGTTCTTTGCATGATTTACTTTGTAATAAGAGTAATGTGTTGTTAAAAAGTCAGTAAAATGAGCAAGCAAGAGTTTTAACAACCAGCTGGTTAGTGTTGTCAAGCAATGGCAAATTGCAGCCTGTTTTAATCGTATACATCGAAATTATTAAACAATGACATTAGTAGCATTTTATGATCCCTTGAAAGGAAATGGAATATTTGCTGTTTGAATTGCGCGCAATGAAATAGAGTATGCATTCTGATGCTGGCAAATGTTCAGCTTTTGATAAAATAATATGATAATATATGCATAATATTATATAAAATTATATATTATAAATCCAATTTTCAGAGATGAGGCGCCTGATGACGATATCATATTTGAAGATTTTGCACGGCTTAGACTGAAGGGTGCTGAGACGGAAGCCTAAATATTTGTAATTGAAAGCGGATGGTAAAGTTGGAGACACTTAAATTTTAGTATTTGGGGAAACCTAATATATATATATATGTATATATATATATATATATATATATATATATTATCGCATATATATATATATATATATATATATATATATATATATATATTATATTAAAAAATTTCATTAAATATTTTATTCAATTTATGCTTTCACTACAAAACTCACAAAGCTAGACTTTTTGTAAGATCATTCCCATGTTTGGAATGGCAATAAGTTCGTTCTATATTTTGTTAGTAGACATATTTAGTATTACAATCTGTAACTTCACGAATTTATGTATTTGATGATTGACGCTAGTGAAAATTGTGAAACGGGCATTATCGCCTTAAATTGATTCAGCTATGAACGCTGCTTTTAATGCACCTATAAAATAAAAAATATATTAAATGGTCAGAGCGTTGTTTACGTTTGTTTGTATTTTGTATCAAATTTTCATAAAGTAAACGCAACACAACAATCAGATAGAAATACGCATTGAAATGTTATTTTATATTGTGATTTACGTAAATATTTGTGACTGGTTGTAAACATACTTCAAAGTTTATTTAATTATAAATACGCTTCGGTTCGCTTATGTTGATAATGAAAGGTTTGAATATGAAAAAGCTGTTGGTTTTCTTGCAAAAGTGTAAAATTTTGGTAGAATGTTAAGAAATATTGGCGAAAAATTACATACTTACAATTAAAACTTAAAGCTAAGTTAATGGAAGCAGCTGAAGAGCTGCAGTTTCTCGGCAATGGATACTTCTAAAGAACTGTAGTTTCTAGGCAACGGTAGCTGTTGAAAAGCTTTAGCTTCTAGTTATCAAGTCAAAGGCCACCTGACAATAACTGAGATCTTTTCCTTACGGCTTTCATTATTTTATACAAAAACGATTTACGAGACACATTTCTAAATTTTCAGGATTTACCCTGTGCTCATAGAAATTTTTAGTTTAGTGTGTTTTTTATATGTACATACGACGTGTGCAAAGTGCGTTTTTTGAATAGTGTCGCGTTGCATTTACTCTGTGAAAGTTATGAGGAAATGGAATGTGTAAAGTACAGAGGAGTTATATTGGAAATTTAAGATTATGCTACACGCCTACATATTGATTTTTTTTTAAATTTAATATTTACTTTTATCGTTTATATGTGTTGAGAAATTATTATTAATGAATTGCATTACCGTCCATGCTTTCTTTTTCACAATATTTCGCTTGTTGCAAAAATATGTTCCTTTGTTAATGGCGTCGTGGAATCTAAATTTCATTTCTTTACTATATCGGTCGCAGTAATAAATAGGTCATTGTGCGACTATAACTTCTGAAAGTAAATGGACCTTCTTTCCGAAAACAAGATGTGTATCCATGCACAGTATTGTAAGTTGTATTATAATAAAACGTGTAATATGATAACCTTTGATCCCAATTGTTTTTATTTTCATTAATGAAGCATCTACGGCAATCACAATATCTTTCTAATGTGTCTACTATTTCCAGCTGTAATGCTGTTGCAAAGATTTTTAAAATATTACATATTTTCCAAAAGATTTGGTTTTATATTCTTTTCTTAAATTGGATTTGAATTCACACATTCTGTTGTGTTGTAAGATATATTAGGTAGCTACTGCATTTTTAACGTAGTTCTCTTATTTGTCTTGAATGGAACCTACTATTGTATATTTACTCAAGTCACTTTGATTTTTCACTGCATATTTATTGTATCTGTTGGTTTTTGTGAAGGACCAACTGTACCTATGGAGACAATATCCAAAAAAATTGTGGGAGTCTTTGTAATTTGCTGGTTTTTTTTCATTATGTTTTAGATGTTTATTTACAGCACAAAGATCAGTTATTTTTTTACATAATTATTAGTACTTTTTTCACTCATTTCTATCTGTATATTGCGCACGAGCGAGCATTGTAACTTTGCACCTTCCGCAGTATTACCATAATTGGGTCACTTAGAAAGTACAACGCACATAATTCTGCAGGCGTTTGTAGTTGCACTTTTGTATGCATTGATTTTCTCAGGTTGATCGACACGTTGCACTTTTGTATGCATTGATTTTCTCATGTTGATCGACACGTGAGTTAGGCAATATAAGTTCAGTTTGGATTGACAACATTCCTCGCGACGAACAATTGTATTTTTTTCAAATCTGATTAAACAAAGATTGCTAATTTGTCGAAAAGACCGATGTGTTTTATTGATATTTTAAATTGTTCGAACATTTTTGGTCCGTCGAGCAAAGCGCAAAGCTATCCTTTGCCAGTATTTGGTTTTTGAGAATTTTCAGTTGACTGATAGCTACCGAACTGTAGGCATTGTAACATTGATTCCTATTTAAAATAAGGTTCGGTCTCTTTATAAGTGTGCAAAACGCGAAATTTTGCATCCAGAACGCATAGATTCGTAGCCTGAAAGTGAAGTGTTTCATCTAGAGCGAAAAAGTTTCAGTGGTGAACTTTAACGTTCAATAAAAATACGCAAAAGTTTGCATCCGGAACGCATAGTCGTGAACATTAATGTAAGAAGTCAACAAAAATAAACGAAACACAAAGTTTTGTATGTGAAAAGTGAAGAGTTTCATTTGGAGCGAAACATTCTTCAGTCGGGAAATTGAAGTGAAAAAACTTTGTATCCGGAAAGTGAAGCGAAAAAACTAAAAATATGGATTCGCAAGCCTAAAGGTATATAATAGAGGAACGTGTTCGAAATTGAGGACATTCGCAAAATACTGTGCAATTTGAAGAAGTTTGAGGTGGGTTGGCTCCAAAAAAATCGATTTGACCGTCGCGTCGCGTCGTGGCGTGCAGACGTGTGTTGGAGTCGTTCCGCAAAATAATTTTATTTCTTAGTGACTCTCCCTTTTCTGATATAGTCATCAGTTCGAATCGCGAACCTTGGATTTACCTGATCGATCTAGTTACCCAGTGAAAGTGCAACTCTAGCAGTGCATTCCTATCAATTTTCTGTTTGACTTAGTGCGCCCAATCGTTTTTCTAGACATTGACCTTATTTTTTGGCAACATAATAAACTGTGTGAGCTTATCGGATTTTGATTACTGATTGTTCGTAAAGTGCAAGTTTGTAACTTGTCGAGCTTCCTGTCAACGGAAGATTCATGGAACTTGCATTGATGCGCCTAGAGATTATAACAATGCTTTTTTGGACAAGCACTTTATTTGTTCTGATTGCCAAAATTTAGAAGGTTTACTAAAATGCATGTATGACAGCATAGTAGGCCATATGGATAAGCTCAACTTGGACAAAGATAATTTCATTTTCAAACACCAAGCTCGGAAAAATAGAACTCTGAAAGCTTTACTGAAATGGTTAGCTGTTTCGACGGATTGGCCTCAACAATCAACAAAAGCAGCACGAATTCAAATTCAAATAAAACTGATAAAGCTCTGGATGAGATAAAACTAAACTTATCATCCTTTAATGAAAATCTTGCCGCTAAAGGTTCATCACTGAGTGGTCATGATTACGATCGCTTAGGCAACGTGGAAAAAGCTCTAGCGAAGATGGAAAAAAAGGTTTTAAACCAAAACTCTGCTTTATTAAATTCTGCTGAGTCCAATGTCATAGTGTTAAAGACAACTTCGAAAGCAGATTTCGGCTGTATGTGAGAAAAATTGTAATAGTAAAACCTGTCACATACCTGTAAGTTATGAGTTGTCATTACAAAGCGAACTGTTGCTTGACGAGATTAAAAATGCAATATTCAACTTGAATCAAAGTACGCTCAACCTTACAAAGGATATGGCCACATCTCCCATAAGAAGGTCTCTCAACAAATCAAATTTTCAAATGTCTGCATCTTCCCCAAAAACTCCAGCTGCTTGTACGAAGACACTCTTAAGATGCAGAACCCATTGGCCATTAGAAGAGGAAATGGAGAAGTTCCACAAAAATCGGTAGAAATAAGAACATAAACAATAATATTATTAGTCTAAGTAGAAAGTGTAATTCAACCTTATTGACTGGCGTTGATATCATACATACAAACAAAGAAAGTTCTTCAAACGGACCTCCACAAACAAAATCTACTACCCTACTCAATAACGACACATCCAAGACCCCTGTTCCTATACATTACCCGAATTCCTCTATAAAGCTACCCTTAATTCAAACAAATCTTACTCCTTACAGTAACTTTGTCTGTGGTGAAGACCTGGTTCCAGTTACGGAGGGGTCAATAATCCTTCCAACTACATCAATGTCTACTAAGCCGACGAATGCTGATCCAGGCTTCCTTGACCCACTCGTTCCCCCTGTTTTCAAAGCAACAGTTAACTATTGCGATGATATTGAAGGAAGACATACCCTCTCAAGACTTCACAGAATGTCCGTTTGTTCCTAGCATATATGCATAATGCTTCCGACTCGGCTTGTTTTGAGGGTAAAACTGAAACAAGTCTGGAAGTTCTTATCCATCAAGAGGGCCTTCCAGTTGACTTGGATGCTTTAAACCTGCTGTTCATAAAATATCAAGTCTGAAAGCTCTTATCCAACAAGGGAGTTTTCCAGTTGACTTGGATGCGTTAAACCTGCTGTTCATAAAATAATATGAGCAAATGGGAGTCTCTGCAAATCAAGTCAAACAAGAACTAAATACTTACAGTTCCTATGTTGGGTCTAAACACATTTCTATGCTTCAAAAGTCGAGAGTGGAGCACAAAAAATATTTTTCCTAGCAATTCATCCTCGCAATCAGCCTCAAGCTTCTCTTCCGTAATTGTGGTGCAATGAGGGGCAAATCAAATAAGCTCTTTTTCGACGCGAAATCTTGCCGGTTCAATATCCTAGCGTTCACTGAGAATTGGTTGAGTGATTCTTATAAAAACGAGGAAATTCTCGACGAAAATTGGGCAATATATAGAGACGAGCGTGATTATCGCATTACTACGCAAAGTCGAGAGGGAGGTGTTTTAATTGCAGTTAATTCCATTATGTCGAGTAAATTGTCCACACTACTCCTCACGAGAGTTTCCAACATACAATCATCAGGGTTCCTTTCGAAAGAAACTACCTATACATCCACATTTTCTACATTCCTCCCAGATCTGACGAAACCGCTTACAACGACCTTTTCATTATAATCTCTACTTTATCCGCATCCTTAAATGAAGATGACAAATTTTGTTAGGTGATTTCAACCGCCCCAATCTATCGTTTATGACGGACGGAGATGATAACAGTCTTCTCCCTACAAATGTTAACGACTCTTGTGATTTGAATCACTACTGAAGTTCAACCTCGCATATCATACAATTTTAATATTGTATACGATTTTCGTAGTGCTGACTACGAAAGCATTACACTTTACCTTGACAGTGTTGACTGGTTAGGCACTCTTTCAACGTTAGACTTGGACGAGGCTGTATCCTCATTTTACCAAATAATTCTGGAAGCCTTTGAAAGGCACGTACCTAAAATTAAGGAGAAAAATAAGTTATCTGAGCCCTGGCTAGACAGCAATCTGCGCGCACGAAGGGATGAGACAAACAAAGTCTATAAATTACTAAAGCTTAACAACAATGCTATCGAGAATTTAATAAATAGATATTCTGATTTGTCAGAAGATTACAGAATCAAATACTGCGAGGCCTATGAACGCTACGTAAATTTAACTGGCGAAAACATAATCAGAGACCCTAAGAATTTCTTTGATTTTGTTAATCTCAAGAGGAAATCATCAGGTTATCTAGCGTCAATGACCAAAATAATATCGTTTCTTCCTCTCCGAAAGTAATTTGTGATCTTTTTGCTGACTATTTTCAACAAATTTTTTCACCGCCAAATATTTCGGTAGATACGGAGTCCTCTAAAATTAATCCAATGGTACTGATTATGGACATATATCTCTCAAGGGAAGATGTTGCTCAAGCTATTAGCAACCTTGACGTTAATAGGAGTCCTGGCCCAGATTTACTTTCCCCATTTTTTGTGGTCCAGTGTATGGACCAGCTTCAAGTACCTCTTCACTTTCTTTTTAATAAATCTTTGACAAATGGTAGTTTCCCAATTTATTGGAAATCTTTTCATATAATTCATATATTTAAGAGTGGTGACAAGCGCTCTGTCCTGAACTATAGAGGTATTGCATTGTATTATGCCTAAATAATTCGAACAAATCGTTTGCCAAAAACTCACAGCTATTATTGATCCTCTTCTAAATGAACAACAATATGGTTTCCGCAAGTGCATCAACTACAACCAATCTCATGGTTTTAGTTTCTGACGTTCTATGTAAAATGAAAATGGGTTACCAAATTGAGGCAATCTACACAGATTTTAGTAAAGCATTCGACCGGGGTGAAGGCAGTCACCTCGGCCCTCTTCTTTTTAATGTTTTTATATCAGATTTATCTGGAAAATTCTCGGACGTTTCACATCTTTATGCTGACGATCTGAAGATATATCACACCATTAAGTCTCATACTGATGCTGTTTTCCTCCAATCAAAATTAACTTCCCTCCAACAATGGTGTGATGTAAACAAACTTTATCTAAACGTTGGGAAATGTCATGTAATGACTTTTCCCGCAAAACAACAATCTTGAACGATGCATACGTTCTCTACAATTCGGTATTGGATAGGAAAGAAAACATTGTTGACCTTGGAGCTGTTCTAGACAAGAAACTAAGTTTCATTTTTCACTACGATACTATTCTCTCCAAAGCTAATAAACAGCTTGGCTTTATTAAAAGACGAGCCAAAGAGTTTAACAATTTGTGGGTAACTAAATCATTATTTACTTCACTGGTTCGCCCATTACTTGAATATGCCTGTAATGTATGAAACTCAATTTTTAGAGTTCATGACAGGAGAATAGAATCAGTCCAAAAACAATTCTTGTTGTTTGCTTTGAGAGACCTCTATAGTCAAATCTTGCTTCCTTATGTAGTTAAATTGGAGCTTCTGAATTTGTCGACTCTTAAAGCCAGAAGAACAATGTTGTCCTATTGTTTCGCCTGTGACGTGATTAGGGGCCACATTAATGTGGAGTATTTGACGAATAAAATAAAGCTTAAAGCGCCTTCATGAAGTACACGTAACACACGTTTACTTACAAAATACCAGCATCTTACTAAGTATGCAGATAATGAACCTGTTAATAGGTGCTGTAAGATTTTTAAAACTTTGAGCAAACACTACTCCCTACCATCTCCAAGTTCAATTTTAAATCCTGCAGTTATAAAGCCCTTCATTATCCATCTCTAAAGTGTGACGTGCTTACAACAGTGTACATTAATGTTGAGTGTAGCATGTATTTTAGGGTTAAGTATTTGTTGTAATTTATCTTTTATTAATATGTGATTGCCTTGATTTGACGAAAATAAATAAATAAATTAAAAGGTTACTTATGGAAATTTCGGAGACCAGTCAGGCGCTTCTTACGAAAGATATTTCGCGAAGCATTCCTTATTTCACGAAAAAATCGCACCGATGAAAATTGTGTACATTAGAGCTTGCAAATTCATTGATGGTGTACAGCCAGTGTTAGCGAATATTGAGTTAAGCATGGTTAGTATAGAGCTCTCGTCGAAAGGAAGAGATTGGGCAGCAGACAACTACACTCCACTCAGACGGCGTGGATCTCGCCAATGGAAACCAGTGGATCATCTTGGGCTGGGACAAGATCAATCAATCACAGATAATTTTTTTTCACTTACGCGTAGCCGAACCCTCAAATGAAATCGTTTCTATTGTTCACGTCCGTGTCCTCCGATCCCAAATATTACCATGTTCAATGATGATAGAAGCCAATATAAGTTTTCCGAGGAATTTTTAACTCGCTACTTGATCACAAGTTACAATGGAAAAGCTCCTAGGTATCATGCGTTTTGTTATTCAAAATATACGCCAAATTGAGTTTAAAGCAAGGGAAAGTTTTCCGTGGTTTCTTGTGTTATCATGAGGCAAATAGATTTTCGAAATCGGGCTTATTTTGATGTTTTCTTGAGAGATGAGGACTCGCTAGGAAGTTTGCAGTAAAGTAAAGTCTCTAAAAAAGAAAGCGTATGGAAAATCTATCTTTTACTCAAGGCAGTTTTAAACCAGGCCGTAATGATACGGTTTAATCAGATAAAGTGTTGCCGACCCCTAAGAAGGGTTGCAGAAGAATGCTAGTGTTCAAAATTGATATGTAGTGAAAACAAAGAAGACCTGCTCTGGCATTACAAAAAGTGAATGAACTGTCTGGTTCGCAAATTTAACTCCAGAAAGCTTTGGCAGAAGTGTGAAAATATGACATTTGCAAAGGTACCCACATTACCACCATGCATTCTGTCAAACCAAACGTTGCCATTGAAAAAAAAAACCAGAGATCACGGCACACTTTTGTGAGAACGCAACTGAAATATCATCATCGTTGACCGTTCTTCCTACCACTATTGAAACTTGAAAATTCTAATAAAATGTCTTATTGGTCACGGAAGCCAAATTAATTGTATAAAAGAAAATTTGGCTCAGAAATTGAGGCAAAGTAAAAAGCGTACTTTGGGTGGAGTTATTTGGCGTTGCAGGGACAACGTCAGAAAAATTATTAGTTATCAGTCTGAAAATTACTTTGAATGATTCCGAGAGAACAACTATGAAAACTGATGCTTTGGCTGCAAAACGGGTATCTTACAGATCTATCGTCAAAAATAAAGTGGACAATGAAAGATAAGTACTTGGCTGATCCAGTTTTCCAATATGCCAATATGCCATCAAGTCTCAATTTTGCCTGGGAAGTGTTTTGCTTTTACTCATCATGGAAGGGTAGATGTTAATAGTAGATGAATAGTTTCAGGACCAGCGGGAAATAATATCTCAAAGTTTACATCCACCTATGTATCAATTGCCGATATCGAGCAACGCTTAATCGAGTTCTGGTATATTTCATAACTGAAGAGGTCGAAATGGAACAATGTAAAAACTTGTTTCTCGAGAAACACTTCCGCCTGAATGATTACATAACGATGTAGTGCCAACACCGTGACACCAAGAAGGTTTAGCACTAGGTAATTATTACAGCAAAGTCGTACAATTTCATCTAGCCCAAAAAAGAAGGTGGTCACCACTCATAAACAGATGTTAGATTAATTAATGAAGAATATTTAAAATTGGGTCACACAATTCCCAAAGAGCTAGTGATACAACTAGGAATGTTTACTATATTCCTGATTTAAGTGTCGTTCGAAACGATGCGTTGACAGCAAAGATTAGGAATTTATTTAACGCATCCAGTGGTACTAGTAACGGACTGAGTTGACTACATTTATTCAGGAACCTTACTTGAATCGCACATATTCGATATTATTACTCAATTTTGACAATTTAAGTACATATTTTTGGAAGACATAACAAAAATGTATCTATAAGAGCTTTTTCGAAAAGAGGATGAGCACAAATTTCGAATTACTTGCCATGTGCATCCCGTCGCTTGATTGCGCTTTATTGCAAGACATCATCTACACCAAATTGCAATCGCCGCAGAGGAAGAAACGCAGTGGGTTATTCAAAATGTGTTTTATGGGGATGACCTAGTTTATGGTGTTCATACTATTAGAGCAGCGTAAGATCTCATAGAAAAGATAACCGCTACTCTGCAAAAAGGGAAAATGCTACATAGAAAATGGGCTTCAAATCATCCGGTGGTTCTGGCAAGTATATGTAAAGAGAGATGTGTTGAATCATTCACTAGGTTGCAAAATACAAACAAGAAGATTAAAATGCTTGCTGCTTAATCGACAGTTTTCCATACCGCTTTGAGCCAAAAACCGAGTTTAAATAAACTAAACGAGGATTTCTGATTCAATAGGTTGGATATTGTTGAAGGTCATGACTGTATGAATTGGAGTTCAATCACATTACAGGGATGGTTACGATTCGGATAATGAAGTAGAAGACTCGCTTCAAGAAAACCATCATGGCGTTGAAGAAATTCAATGGAGTACGCACTCTGAGATGGACTGGAAATATGGATCCCGGCAAAACGACAGAGCTCATGGGATTTTGCTATGTATCAGCCAACGGCAACGCAGCAGTTATATATAGTAGAAATCTTACGATAACGGCTATATTATACGTTTGATCACAGATAAAGGACAGTAACGTCATTTAAGACACAAGAAAATTAATGGTTATGTACTATTCCCAAATTGGAGCTTGAAAGCATATTATTACTCACAAGCCATTATTATGAAGTTGAAAAGAGCTTGAAAGACATTCCGTTGATATTAAGGCCTTTACAGCTTCCAAAATTGATCGTTGCCGAATGAGAATCGTAAATATACTGACAATAAATTGTTCAAAAGGTGAGTAGGAAAAATTCGCAGGGTAATTTCATCATCTGATTTGTACTACGTAAAATCAGAACATAATCCGGCAGATTGTGGGTCAAGTGGACTCTCCTCTGACGCCGTATTCAATCAACTGCGGTTGACAGTGCCAATTTTTTACGAGGGGAACTACCCGAAACTGATTGAGAGTGAAGACATATGACTTAGAATTCATAGAAAGGGCCTGACCATTTCAAAAATTAATCAACTCAACTGTTCGTTGCTTACGATAGAAGTATCGTGACAAGGAGCCATTGAGTGTGCAAGAAATCCAGAAGGCAGAAACTGCGATCATTAGATTTCAACAACAAGAATTATTTGCTCAGCACATTAGCAGAGGGGATTACCAGTTGAAAGGCGGCACTGGTCATCAACCTTGCACCCATTTATTGATCAAGAAAGAGCGATTTTACGTGTGAGAGGCAGACGTTCAAATATATCATACAAGAAAAAAACATCACATTGTGCTAAGAAAGTCTCATTTATTATACTCAATTATCAACCATATCTGTAAAGAACAAGGACACTGTGTTATCAGCCTTATTAAGCTAAAAATACGCAACGAATATTATGATTTGATTTTATAGCAGCAGCTAAAAAAGCGGACGAAAACGTGTGTTTTATGTACAAAGATGCAGACGAAAATGGCACAACCAACAATGGTGGACCTATTCTCGAAAAAAGTGACACCATCGTTTCAAAATGTATGAACTGATTTCTGTGCACCTTTCCAAATCAAGTCTAGTCCGTTGATACTCGCTAAGCCTTTAAAAGTGTACATTGTTATAATCGTAAGCCTGTCTACAAGAGTGATACATTTGGAAATATGTTCCGATTTAAGTACCAATATATAGCACTTCAGCAGATTCGCTAATCAAATTTGACAATTTGGCAAAGTAAAATCTCATAATAGCACGAACTTAGTTGTAGCTGCAAAACTGCTGAAATATGCTTGGGATTGAATTACTTGGTATATTGCAAAGATTGATAAGATGGGTTTAGACTTACTTCATCAAATGGAGGTGGGACAATTCGTGGGATCTTGACCCACCTTATGAAGAGCACAATTTCCGTTTTCTGCGGATCTAATTTAAGACTACAATCTTAGGGCAAAGTTTAATCTTTTCGATAGCGTGTTGTCGAATTTTCCCGATATTGCTATTACAAAATCTTCGGCATAGGTTACGACTTTGCAGCCTGTAGCTTTTATTTTTCACAGGGGCTTGTCCACCTCTAAATTTCATAGAAGAGGGTATAGCATATCCTTCCACTTAAGGTGCTGTTTCCTGGTGTGGAGTTGATGTTCCTGCTGCTTAGTTAGTTGTCCGATAAACCTTATCAGGTTGCCATCAACATTTTTTCCTCAAGTTCTGTGCTGGACGTCAACAGGTGAGATATTGTCCATGCCAGCGATTTGAAGAGTTGCAAAAAGCTGATTGCCCAGCGTAGGAGCCTGTCATTTTCAGGCGCAGTGGTTGACAGGCGGTTCAGGAGCATGAATGGATCGGCTTTGTCAGCCACATTTTCGCTACCAGGAAGTTACGTGTTCATAAGGACGTCCAGCGTTTCATAGCTGGATTTCGTCCAGACCCCATTTGTGTTTTTAACAGATACTAAAAATAAGGAGGAGCTCGTCATGACTTTTCGCAGACGACTGACATCTTTGGAGTTTACTATTTCTAAACAGAAACTTCTTCAAGAGGTGCGTTTAGCCTTTCGGATAGAGAATTTTACCTCCTGCAGTTTTAGTTTATAAGAGAACCAGTTATTGAAGGGCTTCCTACATTCTTTCCTCAGTTCCGCAATGTCACTGTTCCACCATGGGGGCTTATACTTTCTCTTAGGATTCATCGGACTACATGCAGGCCTTGCTACTTCATTGAAAGCAGTTGTAAGTTGTGCTTCCTGAAGACCACATATATCTTCAATCTTTGGGTGTCCACCTGCAAGCGCAGACCCGACTACTGATTGGTATTTGACCCAATCCATCCTTTTGTTAATGAAGGTTGGATTTATCGAAGGGTCAAATGCCAGATCCAACACTATATATAAATGGTCAGAGCTTGAGTTTTTTTGGAGATACGTGCCATCCCTTGATAGCTTGGTAGACGTATACGATCGGTCAAGTGATCTTCAGTACCTCTCTACGGCTTGTAATATAGGATCCTCACATTTCTTAACTAGGGCTAGGCCATGCATTAGAATGAATTCAAAGAGTGACTCACCCCGCTTGTTTATGTCAGTGCTTTCCCAAATGCGGTGATGGGCATTGGCCCCGATTATTATAGGCATGCACCGTGCATTGGCTTTTTTTTGTGATCCTCTATAGACTGGTGGGAGGTGGCAGAACATCGTGTCCCATTTAGCAGGAGCCCGCCCAGAGGGGTTTGGACTGTCTTTCCACTGTTATGGCAACAGTATCCTGGTCGCTGAAATTATACAAAGTTAGAAACTTCAAGCCTTCCTTTATGCAAGCTCTCGTTTCATCTGTTGCGTTGAGAGATACTGTCATCTATCCCTTCATGTTGAGCTCACTAACTCGGTTGCCTACAACCCAAGGTTCCTGGGCAAGTATTAGTTTTCTACTTTTTGGGCCAGGTTGAGGAACAGTTCGCCAGATGCTGCCTAAAAGTGATAGAGATTTATCTGCGGAAACCTCAGCTTCGCAACACATGGTTTTGGCCGCCTTCTCATGGGATAAAGATTTGCTTCTCCTCGACCAAGTCGAGGGATTGTATAAAGTCCCTAGCTTCTTCCATCATCGGTGTGAAGATCTAATTCGGAGAAGTTTACGGTCGGGTGTACTGAGGTCTCCCCAGTCTCTTTATTTGGCTGTCGTGCTGCTTTCCCAGTACGGTCCTTGCGATATATTCGCAGGGTGATAACCGAGAAACAGTAACTTATCACCCCGTCCTTAGCTTCCAATGGTCCCAACGACTCCTCATTGAGCATTATGAGAGCTCGCTTACCTTAGCTACCTTCCAATTGTCTACGAGAAGATGAAAATTGCTAAGCTTGATGTGCATGGTCACCTTGTTTCACTTCCCTTCCGGGCCGAGTGAATCATCTTTACTGTCTTTTTGTGTACTTATTGCAATTGGATCTTCTCTCGTGGTCACTATCCACGCTCGTTGTGCAGTCTCCCGGGTATCCGTTGATTGTTTTTGCCGAAGTAGGGAGGCCATGCGAGGGTTGGCACATTCCCAGAGCCGGGTCGGGGACTAATCAGGAGTACAAACTAAATTGAACCTACACGGCAAGACTAGTGGCGACGAGTTTTGAACGTATCGCGAGACCTGCCAGGGTTTTACCGGGACGGAGGCAGCAGTGGCATTAGCCTGAAAGCCGTTTTCGCAAGATGTCACGCTTGCGTACTCAGGTGGCAGAACACCACAACTACCAACCGAAAGCATCAGATAGAGCCGTTCAGACGAGAGAGTTGTCCGAGAACATTGGAAGTCGTTACGTGGTAAATCATTTGTGAGTAGCAGCGCGTCTAGCCCGCGATCATAAGGTTGTTTGTTGGGTTCCCGTTCGCCTTAATTTTTTTTGATAGAATTCCTTAAAGTTATCAGTCTTTCAAACTGAGGTTCTAGAATAATTCATCAATATAAATAAAGGAAAAGCTACTTGAGTTCTGTAAAAAATGTATTTATAGGTTCACGTTGTTAATTGACCATAAAACTAATAACTTTCAAGTATTCTATCAAAAAAAAACGGCGAACGGGAATCGAACACATGATCTTATGATCGCGTGCTCGGCACGCCACTTCTTACAAAGAACTGCTTCTATAAGGAGCAAAAACTTACTAATTCATATGACACGCTTGAAACTTTGAAGGATTTTTATCAAAATGGAAGGTGGGGGGAATGTTGCCGTTTAATATTTGAGAGATTGAATATCCCTAAAGGCTCCCACAATATATAATTTTTGGATTTTAAATGAATACTATAGGTATGAGTTAATGCTAGTAAGCAAGGAAATGATATTAATTGTTAGGGGTTAAGTTAGTCGTTAATAGAATATTGCATGCTAGCGACGAGCTAACACCGAAAGTGACAGCGGAGGAGCGTGCAAGTAACCCATGAAAAACGAATTTCACAGTGCCACAGTGCAGTGAGGGCTTAACCCTGCAATTTTCTCGCAAAACTGGAAAGTAACATTAATATTTCGGGCTAAACTATGCCATGCGGAATAAACAGCCGTGCTGAACAAAACAGATGAAAAAAGTCAAAGCGACAAGAAACGCGTGCAGCAATTTTCAGGCTGCTTCGAAATACAAGAAATTTTGCCAATGGTTGCGTGCTTCTGTCGGTTATAACAGTAGTGTGACAAATAAGCGACCAGGAGTTTTCGAAAACGGGCGTTCAAAGACAGTATTCGAGACGATTGTTTGGCTTAGAAGATGGTGAAAAACTCATTCGTCGTGATCACTGGTTGAGGTTGGAACAACGCGGGAGCAAAAGACTAATAATTGACAGTGTTATTTTTCGTTCGAAGCCACAATTTGAAATTGTAGGATAAGTTTTTTCTTGATTGATAAGATATATTGTAAAGCCAGCGTATTTTCTACCGGTAGAGTGTGTGCAGTTCTTCGGTGTGGCACTTGGTGGCAAGCATGCTTATTCGCCTCGAGAAGGTCTACTCTGTTTCAGGAAGAGCAGTCGTTGTCCTTTTCTCCAGGCATTGGCTCCGAATCCTTCCTAATTCGAGTTCGGTGATCGAGTGATATAGGTACACCAATTGGGTAGCACCTAAAATTATTTAACCCACCGGTTTTCGCGAGAGTTGCGTCTGTGGCGTTATCTCCACAACCGCCCTCAACATCTCCACCCCTACCATCATCAAATTATTTACCAGTGACTGTTAAAAGGTAGTCAAGTAATTAATAATTTCGTAAAGTTCATTTACTGATGTCCTAAATTCTGTAGCTAGTACATACAATTCATTAATACGATTTCGCAAAGCTTATTTACTTACTACTTGCCCTAATTTCGTAATGATAAAATATTTGCTTACATTCATAAACATTCCACTAGAATTCTTCTGATCAGTAACTTGCAATTCCAATGTAATTAATGAGGCCACATTATAAGTTAACAGACGATCCGTTAAACTCTGCACAAAGTGCAAGATTGCATATATTTCATTTCCAGGGAAAGGCCAAGTACCAATTTCCGTTCTAATGCTTGCGAGCTGATTATTTGAAACCACGCAGACTAAGCATTTTTACATCTGAGTACCAATTTCCGTTCTAATGCTTGCGAGCTGATTATATGAAACCATGCAGACTAAGCTTTTTTTCTAGCATAAGCAAATGTGTAATTTTAAGTAGTCTTAGAACTTAAGTTCAGTTTATAACGATATTTCGAAGAATAAAGAACTGGGCTCAGCCCTGAAAATATATTTTTTGAATACAAACTCAATTGTTTAATTAACTGGCGCCCGAGCAAGGACACGCGTCCGGAAAACACCTTTTTGTCGGTAAATACGAGTAGTACGCGAATAGGATATTAAACATATATCCTGCCTGCGTTCGACAACCACGCGAACTCATTGCACGCAATAATTCGACCCCCGCGTTAACCAAACGGGTGAAAGTGTTTTCAGGAGGGGAACGAGGTCCCTTAGTAGTATTTGCAAACAGGAGTTGGCAAATACGCCAACAGCCGCCCCACCGCCGGACTAGCGTGTCCACACAGGAATCCTGTGAATTTATTTTCTATTTTTTGGAGAACGAGCATACAAAAGTTCTTAAATCAGTTGAAGAGGCCGGCAACTGATCCCAAAAATAGAAAATTAAAAAAAAAACACAGTCGACAACCAAGCGACACATAACATTCCTACCAAAGGACATCAAAGCTGAATGCAGACGAAGTCGACGCAAAAACCAAGCGCCGAGGGACATAAGGTGCTACTGAAGAAATATTGCTGTTCTACGAAGTTCGATGCCAAGCGAAGCCGTCCCGATGTCTACAACAGCCTTCACATTTGCAACAACGTCATAATTTATATTTATGTAAGTAAAGTTTAAATCAAATCAGCAAAAAAAATGTGAAAAGCTCGAAATTGAGAAAATTAATATAACTATTAATTCGAAATACTAAATCAAATTATTACTGCTAATTGCAATATATTTGCGATCAATGCGATTGATCTTATGTGAACTAAAAGGAAAATTTGAAATTAATTTGAAATCGAAATACTTGCGAAAATTTACTAAACTAAATATAATTTGTATTGTTTTTTCTGAATACCTAATACAATTAATCACTGCAATATATTTGAAATCTTAACCTAAAATTTTTAACTTATAAGTCCTGTATTTACGAACACGCGAGAACAATATTTGTGGTTTTTTGTGGTTCTGTGATCTAATAATATTTGCCTTGATATTTGTAAACTTTTGTGGCTATTTTCGATCTTGTGCACTGTTGTTTTCTTCCGTTTTCCTGAAATATTTACTGCTAATTCGTTGGGTGAAAATTTGTTGCCTGTTATTTTTGTCTATTGATTTTGATTCTGCGACCTTATCGCCGGTACTCCAACCTCAGAAATGTCGAATCCTCAAAATTTAATTCATCCGGCACGGATAAATTTAAACGATCTCATTGAAGCTCTCCCTGATCTAGACCATCGTTCCAATAATATTCCTGACAATCGTGCTAACAACATCCCTGATAATGACATAATACGGACCATTACACAAATCGTAGCACAAACTCTACAAACTCAAGGAAGACAACTCTTTAGCTCCCTTATGAACCCAGCCGCCGACATCAACAATGACGTTGATATTCCGATAAATATTGGAGATAACGGCAATCTGTCTGACATGGACAAAATACCGGATGTGGTCAAAAGCCTGCGACAATTTTCTGGCGAACCAGGTGAGTTTAGCTCCTGGCGCAAGAGTGTCGACAGGATTCTGAAAATTTATGACCATTTGAAAGGAACACCGAAGTATTATGGAATACTTTCGGTTATTCGTAATAAAATTGTAGGTCACGCAGACATTGCGTTAGAATCCTACAATACCCCGTTGAACTGGTCAAAAATATCTAAATGCCTAACATTGCACTATGCAGATAAAAGAGATTTGACAACGCTAGAATATCAGATGACGACACTAGTACAAGGTGAAAGTACAGTTGGTGAATTTTACCAAGGCGTATATAACCATCTTTCACTTATATTGAACAAACTGGCTTCAATTGACATGAGCCAGGAATCCATGAACATCATGACTCAGTCATATCGTGACAAGGCCCTTGATACGTTTGTGAGGGGATTAAGAGGAGATTTACCTAGGCTCTTAAGCATTCGCGATCCTTCAGATTTGCCTCAGGCACTTCACCTGTGCCTGAAACTGCAAAACATGGATTATCGTGCGCAACATGCAAACACTTCTCATTCTATGTTGCGAAGGGTACATCATAGTTCTCCACCCCCTGTTCCACCGCGCAGAAATGTTCCAAGCTTCTCAAAACCAGCGCCGATTCCAGCTCCCAGACGAGAATTTTATCCGAATTTACTTCACAACCCGCAAATCTCGCAACAACCAAGATTTACTGGGCAGCGACCACCATTCCAACCTCATCAAACCCGAAATTTCAATAACTTCCCACCTCCGCGGCCACCACGTGGCCCAGAACCTATGGATGTCGATAAATCCTTAAGAACAAACGTTGTCAATTACACTTACAGGCCGCAAAACCGACAATGGCCTGCAAAACGAACTCATCAATATTCGCAAAGATTTTATGCACCACCAAAACAACAGCGAGTGCATCATACACAAGCAGAAATGAATAATGACAATACAGAGGAACAATATATAGATGAAATGGCTAATGAAGACGAAAATTATGACCAAGCTATCGAGGAATACATGAGCGCGTACGATGAGTCAAATTTGGAGGAAAGTGAACAACTGGAAGATATCTATTTTTTAGGACTAAGGCACTCTTCGCTTCCCTATTTTGAACATTTTGCAAGAAGCGGAAAGGTTTTGAAGTTTTTAATAGATACCGGGTCAAATAAAAGTTATATCCAACCGAGACATATTAGAAACCCATTATTGAATAATAAAAATTTCTACGCCCACTCAGTTGGCGGTAGCATAGAAATTACACACCATGCATTTGTGCAACTATTTGGACCAAATACCGACAAAATTCAGTTTTTCATTCTGCCAAGCCTGATATCATTCGACGGTATCATAGGAAACGACACCCTCAAGTCATTTAAAGCCGTCATTCATTCGGACGAAAGCTATATGACGCTATATCCCAATTTACACATTCCTCTGAAACAGAACGTCTCAGAGACTGTAAACAGCGTTGATTTAAGAACATCGCACCTCAACCAAAGTCAATCTGCTAAGCTAAACCGCATTATTCGGGATTGCTCAAATTTACTATCAGAACCCGACGAGAAACTGACCTACACCACGACCGTTAAGGGAGAAATACGAACACAGACAAACGACCCTGTCTATTCCAGAGCCTATCCCTATCCAATGGCTCTGAAGGGGGAAGTTGACAAGCAGATCAAGGCACTGCTTGAAGATGGAATAATAAGACCTTCCAAATCCCCGTATAACTCTCCTATTTGGATTGTCCCTAAGAAGTCAGACGCATCCGGGGAAAAGAAATATCGGATAGTAATTGATTATCGAAAATTAAATTCCGTTACCATTGCGGACAAGTATCCTATACCCGAAATTGGCGAAATCTTGGCAAATCTGGGTAAAAATACTTACTTTTCAATCATCGACCTCAAAAGTGGCTTTCATCAGATCCCACTAAAAGAACGGGATATACCCAAAACGGCTTTCTCGATAAATAACGGAAAATTCGAGTTTACTCGTCTCCCGTTCGGTCTGAAAAACGCACCATCTATTTTTCAGAGAACCCTCGATGATATCCTCCGAGAGCACATAGGAGTGCGCTGCTATGTGTATATTGATGATATCATCATTTTCGGGGAAAATGAAGCCGAGCATTTTCATAACCTTGAAAAGGTCCTCAAAACACTTGACGCTTCCAACATGAAGATCCAGTTGGACAAATGTGAATTTCTCCAAAGAGAAATCGAGTTTTTAGGTTATGTGGTTAGTCACGTGGGTATAAAGACCAACCTCAAAAAGGTTGAAGCGATTATCAATTTCCCATTACCTAGGACTCTCAAGGACCTCCGATCATTTTTAGGAATGTCGGGCTATTACAGGCGCTTCATACAAGATTACGCCAAAATCGCAAAGCCCTTGACATCCCTTTTGAAAGGGGAAGGTGGTCGAGTGTCCAAACATTTATCAAAAAACACGCTCATTAATATAAATCCCAAAGCCATTGATGCTATTAATAAACTCAAAAATTGTCTAATTTCCCAAGACGTAGTCCTGTCTCACCCAAACTTTGAAAAAGAGTTTGAACTAACGACCGACGCCTCTGACTACGCTATAGGCGAAGTTCTCTCTCAGGAGAAAAAACCAATTATGTTCCTTTCTAGAACATTAACCCAAACAGAAGAGAATTACGCTACCAACGAGAAGGAGATGCTTGCCATCATATGGTCTCTGAACTCATTGCGTAGCTACTTGTATGGTTCTCGAAAGGTAAAAATTTTTACTGATCATCAACCTCTTACCTTTGCTCTTAGCAATAAGAACACAAATTGTAAGATGAAAAGATGGAAATCAATTTTAGAAGAATACGACTACGAATTGAAATATAAACCTGGTAGGGCAAACGTAGTTGCAGATTCCCTCTCGAGACCTCCAAAACCAACGCAAATACATTCTCTAACTCCAACGGAACACAGTGATGAAAGCTCATCACACAACCTCATACCTACAGTAGAAACCCCAGTAAACGTGTTTCGAAACCAACTTCTTTTAAAAAACGGCCAGGAAGGCAGTTATCAACTTCAGAATCCTTTCCCTAATTATACAAGACATACTATAGTAAAAAGACAATTCTCTAACACTGATATCATAAACATATTCAAACGATACCTCAATCCGAATATCATAAATGGTCTCCTGACAGATGAGGAAACTATGGCAACGATTCAGGAAATATATCCTGACAATTTTAGTAGCTACCAAATCCGTTTTACTCAAACCATTGTTGAAGATGTTCCCAACGAAGTGGGACAAGAAGAGAGAATCCTGCAAATTCATCGTAGAGCACACCGAAACGCTGAAGAAAATCGGTTGCAGTTACTGGAAAACTTCTATTTTCCAAAAATGTCGGCTAAGATAAAAGCCATCGTAAAAAGGTGTACCATATGCAAGGAAAACAAATATGATAGACATCCTAATAAGCCTTGTTTAAACCCTACCCCTATCCCTTCCTACCCCGGTCATACTGTACACATAGATCTCTTCTTTACAGAAGGACACTGTATCCTAACGGCAGTTGATAAATTTAGTAAGTTTGCCCTAGCGAAACCAATCGCTTCTAGATCAATCGAAGATATAAAACAGCCCCTATTAGATATTCTTTTTTATTTCTGTGTCCCTGAGAATGTGGTCATGGACAATGAGAGCTCACTAAGATCGGCCTCAGTAACATCCTTGCTAGAAGACGAACTGCACATAAGAGTCTATAAAACTCCTCCTTACAAGAGCGAGGTGAATGGGCAGGTTGAGCGCTGGCATTCCACCCTCGCTGAGATCATGAGATGTTTAAAGCGAGATGGTTCGCAACGTTCGTTTGAAGAACTTTTACAGCGTGCTGTCAATGAATACAACTTCTCAATTCACTCAACGACAGGCAAAAAACCAGTGGAACTGTTATTCGGCCGAGTCCCTACTATCGACCCCGAAAATTTCGAAAACGTGAGACTCTCTAACATCGAAAAATTGAAAAGAAAACAACAGACGGACTTGAGGAACCATAATAAGAAAAGACAGGTTGCAAAAAACTACAACGAAGGGGATATAATCTATGTCAAAATTAATAAAAGACAGGGATCGAAACTTACCCCCCGTTACAAGCAAGAGGTTGTAAGAGAAAACCTAAATTCCACCGTACTAACTCAATCCGGCAAAGTTGTACATAAAAGTAATATTAAAAATTAATTATTTCCCCTTGGTCGTTATCAATAGATTATACACATATAGAACCAATAATATAATTAAAATTAGCAACGAAATAAAACGACTGTTTGAGGAAGAAAACAACACAAATTTGATTGAAATTGTGAATATACAATTCAAATTAAATTCAATAAAGGAAGAACTTAAAAATATTGAACACGTCACACATTGGGCGAGATTGGGTATTGTTACTTCGTTAATTTTGTCCAAACAAGAAATTAAAACAGCCACAAAAAGTACTAGACAGATATTCTACTACAGACTTACCTTTGCAGAAGTCAAAATTATAACGAATAAATTTTCATACCTTTATGTTATCAATACAACAATCACTACGAATCAAATGTATGAGACTTTGAATATAAAACCTATTAAAAAACAAGATCTAATAAGTGAAATTCTCTTCAAATGTGTTTTAAAAAAAATGACGAAAAATTATATGAAATAAAAGAAAAATGTAAAACCACAAACTCGCTAACTATTTGTAAACAAAAGAATTAAGTAGATATAAGTCATACAAAATGTATCCCAAATTTACTCAAAAGTCTGCATGCAACTTGTAATCAAATAAACAATTAGGCGAGAAAATTTCAGATGGAATCTTACTACTTAATCTATTTTATGGCAACCTAATTTCAAAAAACCTTACTCACAGCCTAAACGGCACCTTTTTAACTTCCCAGTATATGGGAAGTTCTTGTAATCGCCTCGAAAATCGAAATTGAAATTTTCAACTTTTCTTTACGTTTTGAGGTCTATAGAGTATATATAAAGTGTTTTTAGAAAGGGAGATGTATGTGTGTGTGTGTGTGTGTGTACGTACGTACGTACGTACGTACGTACGTACGTTCGTGGACACTTTTTTCTACGAGCATAACTCACGTAAACAAAGTCCGATCGACTTGGTTAAGGTGTCAATCGAAGCGTCTTTGCAATGTTAAGAGCTGATTAGTTTTTGGAAAACTTCGGTCGAGGGGGTTTGCTGTTTTGCCCGTTTGAAGGTCATTTCTGTCTTGCGCTATATCTCGCGAACCAAACACACTTTTTGCATGATTAAGGTGTCAATCGACGCGTATTAACGTTTGCATGATTCTATCAAATTTTTAAAAAAATTCTTTGAGCGGTTTTCAAATGTTTTAAAAAAAAGTGCAAAAAATTAGGGTTTTTTTCAAAAACAATAAATTTTTAACCTTATTGTCAAGTTTTAGTAATCAATGTTTATAAAATTTATTTACTCCAAATAGTGTTCGCAAAAACGTCATCAAAACTTTTTTTCATGATTACGTAAAAAAATAAATTAAAAATAAAAAATCATTAAAAGTCGTCATGGTTTTCAAGGTCATTTTATCATTCACTATATCTCACGAACCAGATATAATATTTGCATCATTAAGGTGTCAGTTGATGTGTATTAACATCTTTGTGAAGTTTTTAACATTATAAAAATTCGTTTTAATCGTTTTTTTAATTTAATAGAAGAAAATGCGAAAAATTATGGTTTTTTTCATAGAAAATATTTTTTAACTTGATTTGCACAGCACAGTGATCCAGTTTATAAAATTCATACATTCTTATCAGTTTTTGGGGAGAAACCGGCAAAATTTTATTCCATGATTATGAAAAAACTAAATTAAAAATACAAAAATCGTTCAAAGTTACCATGTAAAGAGGGTTCATACGAGTGCTATTACTTTATATCTTTTATTCTAAAAAAAATGTTGTAAATTCAATCAAAGTTTTAAGATATTATTATAATTTGAGCAGATTTTTACTAGTTTTTATAGTCTTTTAATTAAAAAAAATTGCTTAAATTTTGAAAACCAACAAAAATTTTCAACACCAAAAAGGCCCCCACCGATTGATCCGCGTGAATATTCAATCTGTCCTCATTGACCAAAAACCTTACATAATCAATGGACTCTCCCGTAGACGATATGATTCATTTTGACTCATTCCTGTTACTATTACCTCGCATTGTTGTAATGTTGTTGATGTTTATGTAGATATTACTGGGAAGTTGACCGTGTGGACCTCAAGGGTCGCACCTCGCGGCTTGTTTTAGTAAAATTCCTACAACCACAGCATCCTGTGCGTATCAAAAACAACTATGCCAGGTAAAGTTCAACAACCTGCCATATTTTTAGCGATTGGGACAATCGCACTTAACGGGGGAAGAGTTAACAGACGATCCGTTAAACTCTGCACAAAGTGCAAGATTGCATATATTTCATTTCCAGGGAAAGGCCAAGTACCAATTTCCGTTCTAATGCTTGCGAGCTGATTATTTGAAACCATGCAGACTAAGCATTTTTACATCTGAGTACCAATTTCCGTTCTAATGCTTGCGAGCTGATTATTTGAAACCATGCAGACTAAGCTTTTTTTCTAGCATAAGCAAATGTGTAATTTTAAGTAGTCTTAGAACTTAAGTTCAGTTTATAACGATATTTCGAAGAATAAAGAACTGGGCTCAGCCCTGAAAATATATTTTTTGAATACAAACTCAATTGTTTAATTAACTTATAGGTAAATATCAAAAGGTTTACGTTTTACGTAATGAAAATATAACCAGTCAGTTTTGCTAACAACGCCAAACAATAAAAAGTTCAAAAACATCAAATCATGTCTATTTTTTCAGTTTTTCGAGCGAGCGTTGGGCGAAATTACCACCCTGTAGCCAGTAGTGACACTAGATTTTCCACATGTGCGTAACATCTCTCTTTTAAAAATTACGGAATATTAAATATAGAATTATTAAAACAGCCAAAATTTGAAGTTTACAGATCTAGTATTCCCGTATTAGATTTCTAACTTGAATCTAATTAAAATAAGGTTAGAAGTAAATAGTTTGAATCTGTTGACGCTCGATATTGCTATGGCAGAAATAAAAGTCATATGTTCAGAAAGCTAAATATGGGCAAAATCGTCTTTGTTATCATAAAAATGAAGTTACTATTTTATTGAGTATTAATATAGACTAATAGGCAAATTTAAATAAGTTCAAACACATACATTACACATACATTATTTCTTTACATAAGTTGCGTGTTAATTTTGTATATTTGAGGTGATATTGACTGGTTTAAGATAATATTTGATTTTTTTGTTTGTTTACAATTCTGAATACTAAAGCGTTTCTAAACACTTCTATTTTAAAATTATATGTGTAAGGTAGAGGAACCGATTAAAACCTAAAGTCCCACTGTTTGAAAAGGTGATTTATTGTATCGAATTTCGTTGAGAATTAATGCAATTGTATACACACCCAAATTTTGACTGTATACATCAGCTTTGTTTTTTAACTCGTAAACCTTTGAGTATTGTAGTCTATGTAAGTTTTTGAAATTTTCTTCCGTTGAAACTTCCTTGTTGTGCTGATTTTATTACACTGACACCTTTACAATATGAAGACACTAGTTTTGGTGAAGTGTTCTTTAAATTACGCGTTTTCCTAATAAGGCAATTGGGAAATTCGAATAGGCCTTATAGAGGCTGTTAATATATGGCTCTTTAATATCAAATTTCGATGGAAAAGCCAAGTGCTTCTATCAGCAACCGAGTGCAATGGTCTTTTTATCATATGCACAATGACTTGATAACATACTTATTCAAAAGAGCATTTTGTCTCGACGCGAAAGGTCTACAAGGTGTGAAACAACAAGTAGAACACTAAGAAATCATATCTAAAACGAATACATAGTAGGAAAACTTGGACATCTATATTTAACTTCGAAGACGAAGAGGATCTTGTTGAAATAATAACTCGTTTAGCCGCTTATTTCGAAAATGCTACGTTTTCAAGCTTACAAAATTTGTGATAAGCATAACGTTCGCAACAGCTTCAACGATATCTATCATTCGCAGGTAAAGGTTAGGTGGGTTTTAGTTGTTCCTCCAAAAGGAATCCAAGATTGTTTTTGTGTAAAGTACAAATGATGAATCCGGCAAGAGCCCAGAAATCAAACAACCCTTGAGGTCCACACAGTAATATTTACATAAATACTTTAAGAAATTAAAAATAATAATAATGCAAGATATAATATACTTTAAATAATAATAGTGAGCATAACTAGTTACAGTGAAGGGAATGAGTGAATATAAATCGTATTTTTTAGGAAGCATCCGTGCATTGATTACCTTAGACTTTTAGTGGGTGAGACGTCGGTTTGAATATTTACGTGGAACAATTAGAGAAGGTTACAAAGCCCTATTTTTAAATATGTGGCTATTTTAATATTGACGTTTGAGCGGCGTTAGCGTAAATTTTAGTGAAATTGAGATTGAAAGGTTATTGAATGTAGTTTGTGTTTCTACGCTGACTAAACTAGATTTTAAGTAGTGATGGCTACATGTGATAGTTGCGGCCAAAATTTCTACAAATGCTGCATAGACAATGTATTTGTATTATATCGCCATTTTACAATAATGAGACTCAGAATCATTTCTTATTTTGCAGTTGATGTGAACAACATATAATGTTCAGTAAAAATACGATGTTAGCCTATAAGTAAAACATATAAAATCCCACGCTAGAGAGAGGAAAAAGTAACTGAAATCTTTACAATAAATAAACTCAAAAATTTGACAAATGCCCTGTACGTAATTAAAGGATAATCCCTTGTTCTTTGTAAATATTTATTGTTTATAATTGGTGGGTGAATATTTCTTGGAAATATATAAGCAACCTTGATTTTCCATTCAATGGCAACTCTTGAATCATCTAATTTTGCAAACAATTGAATGGCAGAAGTGCGTACAAGATAGAAGAAACTGTTTTTGAAAAAATAATTTAACTGTTTCCATTCTTTAATTAAACTAAAAACGACGGTGCTGAATTCATTGAAAAATATCAAATCATCCGAATAGATATCATAACAGCGTCATTATAGTAAGTGAAATTAGATAATATTCGTATCCGCCATTTAATCATTATAAACGTAAACCGTTCATTGTTGTTTTGTATGAATGAGTGTTGCGATCATAAAAAACACGGAGTTCTTGTTTATTGTAAGCTCGTTGAAGCATCTGAATTTCCAAAGTATGGATTACCACAATTGCAAATTTCTTAGACATTTTTTTTTATTTTACATTTCTAAGCATTTATTCAATAAAAATTAAATTAAAATAAAAACGGCGATACTAAAATAATAGAAAATCTGTTCAAATCATACTAATGTTAAAATGTTTGATTGACCTGACAACAACGTCTTTAGAAAAAGAGAATTAGGTATCATTATTCGCACCACCCGCATTACTTACCTTAATTTTGTGATGATTTAGCGATTACAATAACTTTTCATATACTAGGAAGTTTCTAAAGATGTTGTTAATGGTCATTTAACTGAACTAAACACTGAACAACCACTTTTGATCGAAAATAGACCGTAATGTATCTACAACATAGCAGTGGCGAGGCGTTCATATAAGCCGATTCCCATCGGCTTCCCTTTCCAAATATGTTCCAAAAATGTCTAAAACTTCAGTTTTCTGAGCCATACCAGGCATTAATTAACGACATGAATCGTATCAAATTTGATACTAATGTTGATAAAGTTTACCGTGAAACCAATATTGTTTTAAACAAACTAAACACGAAGTATTCACAAGACCCCCAAAAAGACTTGTTTCAACATTTCCAGCCACACTTTAACGAAATTTTTGCGCTTTCAAGATTTAAAGCTTGTATTCCGGAATACAAATCAATATTAATTGAAATGCGACAGTGTGGTACGTTACACAGTGCATACTCTATACTGAAACAAGCACAACAGCTTCGTGACAGTAATTCGCCTCACGACACTCAATCTGGTTACAAAAACCAGCACAATAATACTAATTTCAACTCAAAGTTTATCCCTAACACAAGTTTTAATCAATCACACGACACTAATAATTCGCGAAATTTTAATAATAATCGTTTTGGCTATCAAAATAACCCAAATTTTAGATCTCGATATGAGAATAATTCTGTAAATAGACCAAATAATAATAATCATTATTCTCAGCGGGAACCACAACGCCCTTTCAATAATTCTAATAGGCAATATCAACCTCATTATCAAGGTAATCACACATATCATAATACTTATCAACGACATGATCCACGTTCACGCATTGTTCAAGCTACTGATGCTGAAAATTTTCAAGTATCAGCCTCGGATCGCCCCCAAACAGTAGAAAACCCTGCCCATGGGAATTACCAATAATTCCCATTACAATCAATAATAAAACACTTCGTTGTTTAAAAGATTCTGGCTGTAATACTTCACTTTTAGATAAAAATATATTTCCCGAATCGCATACACTCGACAACCCTATAAGGTTGAGTAGCCTGCATTCAAGGGAAATAATAGAAAAAGGTATTTGGACCAATTTCCCGGAAGAATTTAACCTACCTCCTTCAAACATTGAATGGAAATTGACAAATTTACCAAACCCCAAATTCGACGCTATTCTAGGACAAAATGTGTTAGTCCCTACTAAATCAATAATTAATATTAACGACGGTTCCATTCAATTAATGGTAACAAAGTTCCTTTGATAACAGAAGACCAAGACCCAAAAACGGTATCGAGAAGTCTTTGTCTTTCTCTTGATCAAATTTCCCTCACAGTTGGAGGCTCAAATACACTCCAAAACATCAAAACCTCTCATTTAAATGATGAAGAAAAATGTAATTTATACCAATTGCTTCATCAATTTAAAAATTTATTCTTCCATGAAGAGGATATACTTACCTCGACAAATGTTGTAACGCACACCATTAAACTTACCTCAGATAAACCTATATTTACTAAAATATATAGGCTACCACAAATCCACCAAAAAGAAGTGGAAAGGCAAATAGCCGAAATGTTGGAAAATAATATAATCCAACCATCGAACTCTCCCTATAATGCTCCATTGTGGATTGTACCTAAAAAGGTAGACAATTCCGGGCAAACAAAGTGGAGACTCGTTACAGATTATCGTAAACTTAATGATATTACGATTAATTATAAATTCCCATACCTAATATAGAAGATTTATTTGATAAACTGGGAAAATCTAATTATTTTTCCACAATCGATCTTGCGAAAGGATTCCACCAAATTCTAGTTAAACCAAGTGATCGAGGAAAGACAGCTTTCTCGATACATAACGGACACTACGAATATTTGCGAATGCCTTTCGGTCTTAAAAATGCCCCCGCGACATTCCAAAGAATGATAAACTCAGTTCTGAAGGAATACATAAATAAAATTTGCGTAGTCTACCTTGACGATGTAATGATTTTCAGCACTTCATTAGACGAGCATATGGACTCACTTCGTAAAATTTTCAGAAAGCTCAGAGAGTTTAATCTAAAAATTCAACCGGATAAATGTAACTTTCTCACTCACCAAACAGAGTTTTTGGGTCATATTTTAACACAGGACGGAATCAAGCCGAATCCTGATAAACTTAATAAAATACAGAATATTTCGATTCCCAAAACCGTTAAATAACTTCGTTCTTTCCTGGGCGTAACGGGGTATTACAGAAAGTTCATCCGAGACTATTCTGCACTAACAGTCCCCATGACAAAGTTTTTGAAAAAAGGCGCTAAAATTAATGTAAATAATTTCGAATAGATTGAAGCTTTCGCTAAATTGAAAATTCTGCTTACTACTCCACCTGTCTTAAGCTACCCAGACTTCTCAAAGGAATTCACGTTGACAACGGATGCTTCCCAATATGCGTTAGGCGCAGTGCTTTCTCAAAATAACCATCCTTTAGCTTATGCTTCGCGAACGTTAAATTCGCACGAAATCAATTACTCTGCAATCGGGAAAGAACTACTCGCGATAGTTTGGGCTACAAAAAGTTTCAGACCTTATCTATACGGTCGTCATTTTAATCTGGAAACAGATCATCGCCCTCTCGTTTGGCTTAATTCTTTGAACGAACCAAACCAAAAGCTAATCCGCTGGAAATTGCGACTTAACGAGTTTGATTTCAATATCAAATACATCAAGGGTAAAAATAATGGAGTTGCCGATTTCTTGTCCCGTATGGACAAAAATTTCATGGAAGATAAGGATGTACATGTAAACGAGGAGTCTCATTTACAGGAAAATCCAATATGCCGGAGCATAACCCGAAATATACCTGACCAAACTCTACAGGAAATTTTAGACATTTGCAACGAGCAAAATACTGAGCTCCCCGAAGTAATCAACATTCCAAGTACTTCCCAATCCACACAAGTGCAAAGAAACTCTACTTGTCTCCCCTCGGAAGCAAACGGTACAGGTACTATCCATTCAAAATTGCAAAACCAAAATACCTCGATTCCAATGAAGGATGATTACATCAATAAATTCAAATTTCAAATTATACTCTCCGACCAAAATTTTCCACCGCCTATTAACAAAACACGCATCCAAATCCGCGAAGATTCCCATCGGCTTCCCTTTCCAAATATGTTCCAAAAATGTCTAACACTTCAGTTTTATAAGGTAATGAAGTGTTAATTTACTTGCATGCATCACTGTAAACACGCACAATCGTTTCACTTGATCTCAGTGTTTATTCTATCATACTCCATTCTCTTCATGCTACACATCCTCATAGTTCCATAATAGCCAGCAAAGCGATCAACATCTGTAAGAGTTGCAGCAAAGCTTTCCGAGTCACGAATTCATCAATAGTTTAAGGTGCCGTGGGCATTCAACTCATATGGAAACAAATCAAAAAGCCGGTAGCGTTCCCGGCTTGCTCATAATATACTGCTTTGTCTGTTAAGGGTTCATGTCTCTCAAATAGTAACCGGCTTACCCACAGTAATTTTTCACCCCTCGCCACTGCAACATAGACGAAAAATGTTTTCGGTTTTCATTACACAACATACACAACCGGGTGTCGGCTATAAAAGGTTCGAAAATAGTGCATCACATGGCAAATGTGCATTCAGAAAGTGTAACGTTGGTTGATTGAATCTGTAAGTACAACCATTCCACCCATTTTTTTATTCAAAGGAAAAATGCTAAATCATCTTAAGCATGTAGTATAGCTTGAATCCTAGCTTTATGGAAGCTAGACGTTGGCCGACTTGGGGTGTAATTGTATACTCTTGGAGCTCAGTGCCAGCTCGTGCTAGGGTATCTGCTTCGAAATTTCCCGGTATATCACTATGCCCCGGTACCCAGCAAAGAATCACTTCAGAATGAAGCGATATCATGTTCAATAGTGAGCGGCATTCCATTGCAATTTTGGATGAGGTATGCACGCTGGATAGTGATTGGATAGCAGCTTGATTGTCGGAAAAAATGTTTAAATTTCTGATGGAAATTTTCTGATGGAAATTTTCTGATTTCTCAGCCAATCTACTGCCTTATAAATCGCGATGAACTCTGCCTGAAAAACACTGCAGTGTCCTGAAAGCCGGAAAGATAGTTTCAGGCCTATCTGTTCTGAAAAAAACGTGGAGTGGCCATTGTTCCACTTATGCCACAGACGTAGAGCTTTCAACCGAACCGCAGAGCACTTGGCCTGCTGTCTCGTGAGTAGCTCAGTCGGGAGCCAATCTAATAGCATGAACAGTGCCTTTGTCTAGGTGGTGCGTAGAGCACCGGTAATTGCAATAGCTGCAATCCTTCTGACCTTGTTTAGCAGGTTTACATTTGATGACTTCGCCATAGCTGGTCACCAAATAACTGCGTCATACAAAAGGATTGGTTCCATTACCACCGTGTACAATTTTGGGTTTCAATCACCTTTTTCTAATGGCTCTTTTGCAGCAGTAGATTGTGCATGTCGCTTTGCCCGCTCTTTCTTTCATGTTCGCTTTCCACGCGAGTTTGGAGTCCAGAATTAGACCTAAATATTTAACTTAGTAAGACGGCATGGGGCTTATCTCTTCGAATTTTGGGTGGGAGAAATCGTGGAATTTTGTACCTTCTTGTGAAGAACACAAATTCCGTTTTCTGCGGATTAATCTTTAGACCGCACTCTTTGCCCCACTAGATAAAAATACTCGGGGCAAAGTTTAGTCTTTCAGATAGGATGTTAACGAATTTGCCCGTTATTGCTATTGAAACATCATCGGCATAGGCTACGACTTTGTAGCCAGTCGCTTATATTTTTGACAGTTTGTCCACCACTAAGTTCCATAGAACGGGTGAAAGCACCCCACCTTGTGGGGTGCCTCTGCAAACCCTCCTTCTTAAGGTGATATTTCTTAGCGTGGAGTTGATGTTCCTGCTGCTTAGCAGATGTCCGATGAACCCTATCAGGTTGTTATCGACATTGCTTTCCCAATAGCCTTATGGGGTTAAACCACTGTCACCTCTCGAAATTTTCATGTTTTTTGAAAAAATTTCAAAAAAATTCAAGCCAGTAAATGGACAAAAAATGATTGTTAATTGTTAATTAACTCTTTATTTACACAAAAAATAACATTTGATTTGAAAAAGAAAGGGAAATAGTGGCACTTTTATTTTTCTCCCGATCCATGTTTTCGCTGAGGGGCTCCGCGGCACGCACGATAAAAGCCATAAATTTATTCTGAAAATAAAAATAAAAATAGGGGTTGATTCAAATAAAATTGTCTAGTGAATATCGTACGGAATTCCAAAAATTTTAAGTTTTGTGGAAATGCCGAATTTTTGAAAAAAAAATTTCCTTTTTGACCCCAAAAATTCGGGTTAAATATCAACAAAAGAAATAGAAAAAATCAACTTATCAAAATTTCCGTACGACATTCACTAGAAAATGTAATTGTGATTATTAAGCTCAAATTTGAAGAGAATTCAGGGAAAATTACGCGAGTTATGCTGCGTGCCGCATTCCAAAAACGTGTTTTGAGAAAAACGCGTTTTAGTTTTGGTAACACATTTTCGAAAGGAAAGCATAGAAAAATTGATTGCTGCTAGCGCCTCTGGTTTTTAAAGCTGGTAGTGTTAGTCGTTACATAACACGATGTCAACGACGTCGATTAGCAAATTTATTGATTTAAAAAAATTTAAAAGCAGACGTTGACTTTTCTCGATAGGTGTGCCATGCGTATCGAAAAGTTGTAAGGCGAGCTCAGCGATGCCTCTCTTAAAAGTTCAAAAGTTCAATGAAATTTTTTTTTTTAATCTCAAATTTTTTTCAGTGATCCGGCACATAGTAAAGTATTTTTAGAGTCAATAAAAAAATTTCGAATTTTTTGAAAAAGTTACAGTGGTTTAACCCCTTATGGCTGACATTATTGAAAGCCCCTTCGAGGTCTAGAAAAACCGATTGCGTATATTCTTTGACACTTAGTGATTTTTCGATGTAGATGGTGAGCGAGTGAAAAGCTGTTTCAACCGATCTCCCTTTTGTGTATGCGTGCTGCGCATAAGAGAGTGGCTCTCAAATGAATCTCTATCAGCCGTTGCAGATTTTTCAGCAGAAAAGAGTATAGGCTGATAGATCTGTAGTCCTTAGGTGAGGAGTAGGATGTTGCCCGCTTTAGGTATGAAGACTACTTTAGTTTCTTTCCACCGCTGTGAAATGTAAGCCATCCGTAGCCATGGCAGTACCGTATGGATTCCCTGCTGGATCTCAACAGGTGAGATATTGTCCATGCCAGGAGATTTAAAAGGTTGAAATGAGCTGATTGCCCAGCGTAAGAGCCTGTCATTTACAGACACTTTGGTTGACAGATAGTCCGGGAGCGTATGTGAATCTGTTTTGTCAGCCTCATCCTCACTACCCGGGAAGTGCGTATCCGCGAGAACGGTCAACGTTTCGGAGCTGGATTTCCAGACTCCATTTGCGTCTTTGATAGTCCTTAAAAATGAGGGACGGCTCGTCGTGACTTTTCTAAGACGACCGACATCCTTGGAGTTTTTTATTTCTGCACAAAAACTTCTCCAAGAGGTGCGTTTAGCCTTCCTGATGGAGCATTTAAACTCCTTCAGTTTGAGTTTATAAGCAGACCAGTCAAGGGATTCTTTAGCGCGATTAAAGGACCTCCTACATTCCTTCCGCAGCTCCCTAATGTCACTGTTCCACCAGGGGGCTTATACTCCCCCCTAGGCTTCGTTGGACTACATGCAGATATTGCTGCTTCATTGAAGGCTGATGTAAGGGTCCCAACGGCTTCCTCAAGACCACATATGTACTCAATCTTTGGAGGTCAACCTTCAAGCGTAGACTTGAATACTGATTGATATTTGACCCAATCCATCCTCCTTTTGTTAATGAAGGTTGGATTTATCGTAGGGTCAAAGTCCACATCAAATCTTATATATAGATGGTCAGAGAACGAGCACTCATTTGATACATGCCATCCCTTGATAGCGTTATACAAGTGCTCGTTCGTTAGAGTGATTTCCAGAACCATTCTATGGCTTGCCGTAATGAAAATAGGATCCTCACTTTTGTTAACTAGGGCTAAGTCATGCAATAAAATGAATTCAAAGAGTGACTCACCCCGTTTATTCGTATTGGTGCTACCCCAAATACGATGATGGGCATTGGCGTCCGCCTCGACTATCATAGGGATGCCTATTGCAGTGCCTTCTCTTGCAATCCTCTGCAGGCTGGTAGTAGGTGGCAGAACATCATGTGGCATATAGAAAAAGACAGCCCAAATAGGTTTGGGCTGACTTTCCACTGCTATGGCAACGGTGTCCTGATCACTGAAATCATGCAAGGTTAAAAACTTCAAGTCTTCTTTTATGATTATGCAAGCTCTCGGTTTACCTTTCGTATTTAGAGGTACTGTCTTGTATCCCATGTTGAGCCCGCAAACCCGGTTTCTTACAACCTAAGGTTCATGGGCCAGTATTAGCTCCTCCCATTGCTGGGCTCGCTTACTGAGCTGAGCTGAGCTTGATATGCTCAACAATTTCCTCCGGTGTGGATGGCTTTGCCGGTATCCATTCCCTGGACCGAGGCCGATTCGGGATATCTTCCCTGGAGACAGCTTCTAGCTTTGCTCCGGGCCAAACTTCTCCCAATCTATCGATAGCCTGCTTGTACAGATCCCCTGAGCGTTGATCCGTGCATGCTATCAGCTTTACATGACGCTGGTACCAACCAGCGTCACGACAACTTGGTGGAGGGCCTGGATTTGCCTCCAGTATTGGTTCATACATCCGGAGGAGAATGATTTCACCCATCTTCCAGTTTGACGGTGAGATGGTTCCATCGCTACTGCTACTGTCGATGACAGCCCACACCAGGCTGTATTAACACTAATATTAGCTCAAAAATTTTTCACTTTGTCCAATATTTAAATCTCAAAAATTAACGTTACTGCGAATAAGGCGATTAACGCAACCTATTATACGATTTCGATTCCATGTGCAATTTGTAAAATGGAAGAAATTTTTTCTCACTAATATACTGTTACTAGCATGAAACTTTGATAAAATAACTAAGCGAACAGTTTAGTGTCCGTGAATTTTTATTTTCCAATAAAGCATGAACAAAATTCTCAATAATTATCAGAAAAAATATTTGAGTTTCTTTGGCATCTAACTTTTTGAAATACAGCTGGCACGGTGCACTCAGTCTCAGGCCTCAACATTAATTGCATTTGATAAAAACTAAAAACCATGTAATCATTTGATTAAACTCGTTGCGATTTTCTTTTGCATCTTACATTGGTTCACCAGTTTGAACTGTCTTTTCTTTTTCGTATATAATATGAATAATATTCGTTTATAATACGAATTATTTCATTGTTGCCTTCATCTCATGTCTTTATTGAGTCCCATATCGCCACTAGAAAGTAGAGCCACATAAACAGCGACTTCTAACATTCACACCATACAGGGGAAGTTAATAGTAATTCATAAATTGGAGTTAAGTGTAGTGCAAAAAGTTCACAGAGCGGTGAGTAATTATAATTGCAGGTTTCGTTCAAAAATTCGAATGACCTCTGATCAATCCGTGTACACTAGTCCTGCACACCTGGCACAGTTAACATAAAATAATAAGAAAAGAAATGTTGGAAGTTTAAACAGAAGTAGAGAAGATTGGAAATAAAATTATAATTTCTAAATTATTAAACGCAATTACTAAAAAAATCAACGTAGACATAAAATTAAAACCACCTAACCCCAGCCCACACAACCACATATTTAGCAATACTAACGAAAAATTTGTGGACAGGCTTTTTTGTACAGATAGTGTTCATTTCATGCAATTTTTATGAGTGCTTTAACATCACTAACATTGTACTTAAAAATATTGACAATTAAGAATATATTGTGAATTTCAAATTTCGTCAAAATGTACACAACTTTGATTCTTACGAACTTATTATGATCTGCTTTTTTTACTCGCGCTATTTTAGAGATTTACACCAAACACCATTTCAAAATAAGAAAAAAACTGGAAAATTTTAATATCAACGAAGAAGTGGCTATATATGTTGCAATAGTGGAAGTGTTGCAGGTGTTGTTTATTCAAATCACATCTTATTGTTAGATTTTTGTCCACGCGAGTTACACATACATCCCATACTATTCCCGACATACCCACTATCATACATACTCCTCCTACCACGAATACCCAATCAGCCACGTACAACCAATTTCAATAACATAAACACCCGGGGTAACCCACCAAATAATATAAACATCCCGACAGAATCAATCATAACAACCCATTTCTATCCAAATACTCCGAATCAGCCCAACTCTAAATAAACATTCTCACATTTAATTGCATGGTCAGCCCAAAATCAATTATCAAAGTCCACGATCTATTGCATGGTCAGCCCAAAATCAATTATCAAAGTCCACGATCTATTGCAAACAGAAGATCGAATTACAAATGCTGATGCAGCATACCAAACGTATAAATACACCAAGCCAGTTACGGCAGCAGCCTCACCTTTCCGTAACATAACGTACTTACGTTATACTTATTTCAATATTTCACCTTCTAAATTACTAGAGCAACGCTTTGCCCTATCGTAAATACATCGTGACTATGTCACAATACATTTCCCTATTGATGCTGCTAAAGCATCACAATTAAGATATTACAGCACATGTTTATGTTTTCGCGACCCGCTGCGAGCATTTTTTGTTTATCCTAATGTGTGGCGATCCCTCGCCTAAATTTCAATATGAAGACCACACACAACAATGTATTGAAATTCCACACATGGAAAAGATTCAAACATGGTATTGTTTGTCACTCTGCATTTAAGAAATTTAGACTAAGTATTTTTTTGTTAAGATAAGAAATACTATTAGTATTGTAATAGGTAGAAATTTTGCCATTTTTTCAAGACAGAAGTCCGAAGTGGACGTTCGAGGCAACGAAATAAAACGATATACGATTTTATTTTTCGTTTTATCATTTTCGTTTTCCCGTATTATTTAAAGTTGGCTTGTCCGCGAAAATACGCGGAGAAGACCACAACTAGCCCTATAATAAGAGACTCAGTAACAGTACAATAGTTCTCCGCCCTCTAGGAAATAGTGGAATACAGTTCAGCAGCTCACTTAGTTAATTAAGGCGAACCATAAGCTGAACTCAGTTCAAATTAAGAATAAAGAATTGTGAAGAATTAAAACGTGGATCTTTAGAAAATAGAGTCCACCTATTTTTAAATAATAAAATCAGTGTTTTATTCATCTTGGCAATTTCGCGTCGAGGAAATTGACCGATTCCTTTTTGAACACAACGTTAACCAAAACCGTAACTCGCGTACTGCATCCATATGGCAACATCAACTTTAACCTGGTATTTTGACATAAAAATTTGCAGAACTCACGCGCTTTATATTCTATGAGTATTCGTTACACCTTTACATAACGTATTGTTCTAAGGATATCACTGTTGATAGGCTAGGATTTTCATTTTCAAAGTTTTTCACATGCAAGTTCCCAGTCGTAATAAAACAGTTCAGGAAGCACCAGATAAACACACGATTTGAAATGGAGTTTTAACATTCACAAAATAAAGTGTTTGAAGAAAAAAAAACACAAAACACACAAACTATATCACTTCTCACCAGCAACCGAGCAAGGATCCCGCTCCATCATTCGAGTCGAGGATCATAGACTCACCAGCAACCGAGCAAGGATCCCGCTCCATCATTCGAGTCGAGGATCACAGACTCAACAACGAAATTAGTTCATCATCCTAGGAGACCCAGTTACCGGCCTCTAATTATTCATTGTGTGAAATCACCGCTTCTTTTATTTCATCGTGGAAAACAGCTTTCTTACATCGAGGGAACAAAACCCCAATTTTCATCACCGTAGGAGTATATTTTATCGGTCCCAGCATTCGTCGTGGAGAAAAAAGCTTTCTTACATCGAGGGAACAAAACCCCGATTTTCATCACCGTTATCGTGAGTAAACCACGTTACATCTATTTTTGTATCTTTATATATATACATATATTATTTTATTGTGCTCCGAAAAATTGTGAACAGTTCTTGTGATTACGAAATCGTCCTTATTATTTGTGCGCGAGAGTATACGTTTCTTTTTGAAAATATGTCGACCCCTGCTGAAAGTGCGGCTCAACTCCGTAGCTTTGATGCTAATAGCCTCGAAAACAACGCGGAAGTGAATAATATTGAACCACCGGTGGCAGTACCAAATATTGTTCCAAATTTTCAGTTATCCTTTGAAAACATTTTACATGAAGCCAATCGCTTACATGAGTTTTCTAATAAGAAAATAGTATTTCTCTACAAGCTTTTTGTAACCGTGTCGATCAAATTTTGCAATTATGCGAAACGGCGGCCCATCAGCAATATGTGGAGCAAATAGTGATCACGAAAATTCGTGGAGAACCACAATTCATCGTTGATAAATACCCTTTCGCAAGGTGGTGCCAAATTAAGCAAGTTCTCTATGAGAACTTCGGTGTTTCTGAGCCATACCAGGCATTAATTAACGACATGAATCGTATCAAATTTGATACTAATGTTGATAAAGTTTACCGTGAAACCAATATTGTTTTAAACAAACTAAACACGAAGTATTCACAAGACCCCCAAAAAGACTTGTTTCAACATTTCCAGCCACACTTTAACGAAATTTTTGCGCTTTCAAGATTTAAAGCTTGTATTCCGGAATACAAATCAATATTAATTGAAATGCGACAGTGTGGTACGTTACACAGTGCATACTCTATACTGAAACAAGCACAACAGCTTCGTGACAGTAATTCGCCTCACGACACTCAATCTGGTTACAAAAACCAGCACAATAATACTAATTTCAACTCAAAGTTTATCCCTAACACAAGTTTTAATCAATCACACGACACTAATAATTCGCGAAATTTTAATAATAATCGTTTTGGCTATCAAAATAACCCAAATTTTAGATCTCGATATGAGAATAATTCTGTAAATAGACCAAATAATAATAATCATTATTCTCAGCGGGAACCACAACGCCCTTTCAATAATTCTAATAGGCAATATCAACCTCATTATCAAGGTAATCACACATATCATAATACTTATCAACGACATGATCCACGTTCACGCATTGTTCAAGCTACTGATGCTGAAAATTTTCAAGTATCAGCCTCGGATCGCCCCCAAACAGTAGAAAACCCTGCCCATGGGAATTAACAATAATTCCCATTACAATCAATAATAAAACACTTCGTTGTTTAAAAGATTCTGGCTGTAATACTTCACTTTTAGATAAAAATATATTTCCCGAATCGCATACACTCGACAACCCTATAAGGTTGAGTAGCCTGCATTCAAGGGAAATAATAGAAAAAGGTATTTGGACCAATTTCCCGGAAGAATTTAACCTACCTCCTTCAAACATTGAATGGAAATTGACAAATTTACCAAACCCCAAATTCGACGCTATTCTAGGACAAAATGTGTTAGTCCCTACTAAATCAATAATTAATATTAACGACGGTTCCATTCAATTAATGGTAACAAAGTTCCTTTGATAACAGAAGACCAAGACCCAAAAACGGTATCGAGAAGTCTTTGTCTTTCTCTTGATCAAATTTCCCTCACAGTTGGAGGCTCAAATACACTCCAAAACATCAAAACCTCTCATTTAAATGATGAAGAAAAATGTAATTTATACCAATTGCTTCATCAATTTAAAAATTTATTCTTCCATGAAGAGGATATACTTACCTCGACAAATGTTGTAACGCACACCATTAAACTTACCTCAGATAAACCTATATTTACTAAAATATATAGGCTACCACAAATCCACCAAAAAGAAGTGGAAAGGCAAATAGCCGAAATGTTGGAAAATAATATAATCCAACCATCGAACTCTCCCTATAATGCTCCATTGTGGATTGTACCTAAAAAGGTAGACAATTCCGGGCAAACAAAGTGGAGACTCGTTACAGATTATCGTAAACTTAATGATATTACGATTAATTATAAATTCCCATACCTAATATAGAAGATTTATTTGATAAACTGGGAAAATCTAATTATTTTTCCACAATCGATCTTGCGAAAGGATTCCACCAAATTCTAGTTAAACCAAGTGATCGAGGAAAGACAGCTTTCTCGATACATAACGGACACTACGAATATTTGCGAATGCCTTTCGGTCTTAAAAATGCCCCCGCGACATTCCAAAGAATGATAAACTCAGTTCTGAAGGAATACATAAATAAAATTTGCGTAGTCTACCTTGACGATGTAATGATTTTCAGCACTTCATTAGACGAGCATATGGACTCACTTCGTAAAATTTTCAGAAAGCTCAGAGAGTTTAATCTAAAAATTCAACCGGATAAATGTAACTTTCTCACTCACCAAACAGAGTTTTTGGGTCATATTTTAACACAGGACGGAATCAAGCCGAATCCTGATAAACTTAATAAAATACAGAATATTTCGATTCCCAAAACCGTTAAATAACTTCGTTCTTTCCTGGGCGTAACGGGGTATTACAGAAAGTTCATCCGAGACTATTCTGCACTAACAGTCCCCATGACAAAGTTTTTGAAAAAAGGCGCTAAAATTAATGTAAATAATTTCGAATAGATTGAAGCTTTCGCTAAATTGAAAATTCTGCTTACTACTCCACCTGTCTTAAGCTACCCAGACTTCTCAAAGGAATTCACGTTGACAACGGATGCTTCCCAATATGCGTTAGGCGCAGTGCTTTCTCAAAATAACCATCCTTTAGCTTATGCTTCGCGAACGTTAAATTCGCACGAAATCAATTACTCTGCAATCGGGAAAGAACTACTCGCGATAGTTTGGGCTACAAAAAGTTTCAGACCTTATCTATACGGTCGTCATTTTAATCTGGAAACAGATCATCGCCCTCTCGTTTGGCTTAATTCTTTGAACGAACCAAACCAAAAGCTAATCCGCTGGAAATTGCGACTTAACGAGTTTGATTTCAATATCAAATACATCAAGGGTAAAAATAATGGAGTTGCCGATTTCTTGTCCCGTATGGACAAAAATTTCATGGAAGATAAGGATGTACATGTAAACGAGGAGTCTCATTTACAGGAAAATCCAATATGCCGGAGCATAACCCGAAATATACCTGACCAAACTCTACAGGAAATTTTAGACATTTGCAACGAGCAAAATACTGAGCTCCCCGAAGTAATCAACATTCCAAGTACTTCCCAATCCACACAAGTGCAAAGAAACTCTACTTGTCTCCCCTCGGAAGCAAACGGTACAGGTACTATCCATTCAGAATTGCAAAACCAAAATACCTCGATTCCAATGAAGGATGATTACATCAATAAATTCAAATTTCAAATTATACTCTCCGACCAAAATTTTCCACCGCCTATTAACAAAACACGCATCCAAATTCGCGAAGAAGAATTACTTCTTCACGAATATGTACAAAATTTAATGGATAAATTGCCTCCTAATAATAGCATAGCCATTTATTCCGATCTGAACGAACATTGTTTTAACAAACTTCAGCTAAAGCTCCACGAAGTCTTCGATAGCTCCTATAAATTTATAAAAGTGTCCCGTATTCTGAAAGACCTCCAGTCAGAGGAGGAAGCGATTTACCAAATCCACATGTATCATACAAAAGAAATAGGACACGGCGGAATAGACAAAACATTTAAAGGAATTTCACAACATATTTACTATCCTGATTTGAAAACTTTGGTGACACGCTACGTCAATAATTGCGAGCCATGTAATACAGCAAAACACTCGACTCCTTCAATAAAACCAAAATTCAAAATCACGGAAACGCCCGAAGATATGAACCAAATTTTTCATATAGACGTTTTTTTCATCGATCGCCTAAAAGTGGCTACATGTATCGATACATTTTCCAAATATGCAACTTGCCTTATTTTAACAGATCAATCTAAACCTTCATTAAAAGAAGCAGTATTATTTTTTCTATCAAATCTAGGTAAACCAAATTTAATCGTTGCCGACAACGAATTTAATAACTTTTTCATAAAAGAACTGTGTAATGACCATGGCATACAAATACACTTTACCAAACCCAATTCACACACGCGTAACAGTGATGTCGAACGTCTCCATCAAACAATTGCTTCAAAGTATCGAACAACCTCTTCCAGAGATTCGCCTAAATCACGCCTTTATACTTCCCTGTACTTCTATAATCGCCAAATACACTCATCTATTGGTACAGAACCTTTCAAAGCACATCATGGCCTTTCAGATAAATCTAAAATTATAAACATAATGAAATTAAATAAGGAGAGATCAATTAATAAGCAAAATAAAACACGCGAAAATTACGAAGAAATGAGAGCCACCGGATACGTTCAAACCCCTAACCGCGCAGCTAAACATTTGGCTAAATACACTAAACGTAATCTCGATAACATAGCACATGTCAATATTAAACGCCCGAAACGTTTTGTAATCTCAGATCTCAACTCACCCAAAAATTCTACAAGGAATCCTTTTATTCCTAATATCACTGTTAGTTTCGAGCGACATCCAAGTTGAAAATTTAGAATCAGAAAATGGCGTTATTCTAATTAACAAACAACGAATACATCTTATCGCGAATCATTATCACATTTTTCACAAAATTAATTTAACCGATTATCAACATACTTTGTCAACACTTGCAAAAATCACTGTCCAAACTTCTGATAATAAAACAAACCTCATTATCCAATACTTTCCTGATCTTTCTCGAGTTAGTACATCGAGTTGACACATCACTAGATAAAATCAGTAATCAACTAAAGAAACAAATAATTGCTAAAGAAATGTTTGAAAGAAATTTGGAAATCATAAAAAAAATCAAACTTTAACTTTAAAAGACCAATTTAAAAATTATTCATTCTGGACTACTAACGAACTTAATAATGTCAATGTACAAGTTCATTACCTAAAATATAAAAACATTCTGAGAGATTTTACATATGAAGTAGATAAAGTAATAGATAAGATAAATACAGCACGCTTTGGCATAATGTCTCGTTCTATACGTGATCGAATCGAAATCGAAGAAAATTTTATAGGCTTTTACGAATTGCAAGAACTGTCAATTTAAATAGTTGCTAGAAACTACTATAACATATTGTATATTATATTAAATATTCCTATATTTTACGATAAGCCTGTGTATACCTACTTTTTACGTACAATAGCTCTGAAAAATTATACTAAAATTAACTTACCTAATCAGGTAGTTGTTAAGTTCAATGACAAATATTTTGCCGAAAATAAATATATTAAGCATTTAAAGAATCCAATAAATTGTGATACCTCATGTAAATTTTTGAAAACAAATAATAATACACTTATAGAGGTAATTGAATCCGGATTGATATTCGCAAATAATTTTAACGACAAAATAGATATATCAGAACAGTAACGAAAAACACTTCAAAAATTTTGAGAATTTTGTTATAAATTTTAATAATAAATTGCTCGATAAAGTGTACACAAATAAAGTAGTAGGATTTTCACATAAACTTATATTGTCACCTCTTATCGCTTTAAATTTTACATAAGACGAAGTCACTTTCCAGGATATTAAATTCAAACATGGCGAAAAGCTGAAAGAAATTAAACTTATAGAATTTAAGCACAAACAGAACACAATTATTTCCTCCATTTCAACTATTGTAATATGTATTGTAATAATATTTTGTATTTATATATAACTTAAATGCAGACGTAAAATAATAAATACTAACGTAAATTCACCTGCTCGAAAGCCCGCGAATAAATTCGATAAATTAGAAGAGAAAAGAGTTAAATACGAGAAACAGAAAAACGAGATTATTATTGAATCGGAAGCTTCAATCTAACGGAGGGGGAGTTACGGCAGCAGCCTCACCTTTCCGTAACATAACATACTTACGTTATACTTATTTCAATATTTCACCTTCTAAATTACTAGAGCAACGCTTTGCCCTATCGTAAATACATCGTGACTATGTCACAATACATTTCCCTATTGATGCTGCTAAAGCATCACAATTAAGATATTACAGCACATGTTTATGTTTTCGCGACCCGCTGCGAGCATTTTTTGTTTATCCTAATGTGTGGCGATCCCTCGCCTAAATTTCAATATGAAGACCACACACAACAATGTATTGAAATTCCACACATGGAAAAGATTCAAACATGGTATTGTTTGTCACTCTGCATTTAAGAAATTTAGACTAAGTATTTTTTTGTTAAGATAAGAAATACTATAAGTAGTATTGTAATAGGTAGAAATTTTGCCATTTTTTCAAGACAGAAGTCCGAAGTGGACGTTCGAGGCAACGAAATAAAACGATATACGATTTTATTTTTCGTTTTATCATTTTCGTTTTCCCGTATTATTTAAAGTTGGCTTGTCCGCGAAAATACGCGGAAAAGACCACAACTAGCCCTATAATAAGAGACTCAGTAACAGTACAATAGTTCTCCACCCTCTAGGAAATAGTGGAATACAGTTCAGCAGCTCACTTAGTTAATTAAGGCGAACCATAAGCTGAACTCAGTTCAAATTAAGAATAAAGAATTGTGAAGAATTAAAACGTGGATCTTTAGAAAATAGAGTCCACCTATTTTTAAATAATAAAATCAGTGTTTTATTCATCTTGGCAATTTCGCGTCGAGGAAATTGACCGATTCCTTTTTGAACACAACGTTAACCAAAACCGTAACTCGCGTACTGCATCCATATGGCAACATCCACTTTAACCTGGTATTTTGACATAAAAATTTGCAGAACTCACGCGCTTTATATTCTATGAGTATTCGTTACACCTTTACATAATGTATTGTTCTAAGGATATCACTGTTGATAGGCTAGGATTATCATTTTCAATGTTTTCACATGCAAGTTCCCAGTCGTAATAAAACAGTTCAGGAAGCACCAGACAAACACACGATTTGGAGGTTTAACGGTACAGTTACAGTGATCGAGTTCAATTTTATTGATAAAAAAGGTAAGTTGTGCTCGTTTGAAAACAAAACAAAAATAACAGCATAGTGAACAAGTGATCCAGATTTTTCCAAAGAATCATGTTGCCATATGTCACCATTGCCCTTAAGCTATCGAGAAATGTCTTTATTTTGCATCTTGTTTAGTGTAAGTATATTGGTAAAGGGTGTATTTTTTATATTCATTCATACAGACTCAACATGATTTAGTTTAGAAAAGGACTGTATGTGAAGGAAATTCGGCGCATTTTAACATAGTAATGTAATAACTCAGAAGAAGAAATTGATGATTTAGACGGCGAAGCTGTGCTAAACCAAAATGTGGAGCTTCGTGATTTGCCAGATTCCGTTACCCAAATATTTCAAGATGGTCTTCAATTGGTCAATGAAGAAGATGAAATTGAAGATGACATAGATAAAGATGCTATGGGAACTAGAAATACAGTTACAGAGGCCAAAGATTTAGCGGTAGCCTGTGGAAGGAGCTCAATTCATCGATTCGAAAAATTGATCCAAAATCTTTGCACTGGTTGAAAAGAGACTTTGCATTTGAAACAGAATGGAAACACGTGCAGGAGTTTGACGAAGAAGTTCTTTTATCATCAGTATATTTTTTCAATAACTACAGTGTGGAAAGCGTTAACTCTTTTATTTATCTTGGTGTCAACCTCGCCAAAGACGGGAATGAAAAGGACGAAATTGAACGGCGTATTGGTCTAGCCAATAAAATATACTTTTCAGTCCTCTCGGTGATTGAAAGTAACAAAGTGCACCGAAAAAATAAGCTGCGCGTCTTTAAAACGATCATCTGTCCTGTATTGATTTACGGATGTGAAACATGGACTTTGACTCAAGCCTCAGAAAAAAGGATTGACGTCTTCGAACGCCGCATTTTGAGACGGATTCTGGGGCCCGTGAAGGACGGACCGGACTGGCGAATCCGGTACAACCATGAGTTGTACGCTCTTTATGACGAGCCACCGGTATCGATTCTGACGAAACTGCTACGACTTCAGTGGGCTGGCCATGTGGAGCGTATGGATGACAGGCGAATTCCCAAGCGCTCCATGAAAGGCCGAGCAACAGGAAGCCGCCCACCAGGAAAACCACGCAAACGATGGGAGGATGCAGTTGACAACGACAGCGAATCCTTGCTGGGATTCGCTAATTGGAGGACGCGGTCGCTGGACCGAGACAGTTGGAGGTAGTGTCTTCGGGAGGCCAAGGCTCGATTTGGGCTGGTGCGCCATTGATGATGATGATGATATTTTTTCATTTCTTTGATGATGATATAATAAACCATATCACGCAGGTAACTAAGATATGTACACTAGAATCCTATGTTGAAGCATTGTCATTGGAAGCAGAAGACATTCGAAAATTCATTGTTAGAAAAAATTTAATGCAATTCCCCATAACGATGAACATCAGTCTGTAGATGAGCAAATAATTCCTTTCAAAGGAAGATCAGCACTAAAGCAATATCTGCCGAAAAAACCTCATAAATGGGGATTTAAAATGTTTACAAGAGCCGGAAGCTCTGGCATAGTTTACGACTTTGCACTTTACATTGGTGATGGAACATATCCGAGCTGTGATCTGGGTTTGTCCTTCGATATGTTCCTATATCTCTGCTCTACAATGCCGGGTAATGAAAACTTTAAAGTCTACTTTGACAATTGGCTTACATCAATCAGCTTAGAAGTTGTTTTAAAATTATGCGGGATTTTTTCCACTGGAACTATACGGAACAACCGTTTTGGGCAGACCAATATGAGAACTGAGGCAGAGTTGAAAACAGAAGGCTGTGGTTCATTTCATTTTCATCAAATTTTTGAGCGATGCATGATAAGATCAGAGTATGCTCTTCGACACACGAAGAAAATCGAGGAAAAATATTAACTGGAGCATAATATACAGGCACCGAAATACAAACCAACGCCGCTTCCTGGACTACAGCCAAGGAAAATCACAGATTTCAAGAGGAAACAACTGAATGAGCCGCGAATCCAGAAAATAAAAAGACGTCAACGAGTAGAACGAAAATTCAACGAGGGGAAGAAGAAAGCAATGCTACATCGACTAATACACATTTCTACGGGAGAAAATAAATCAAAGTTTACAGAACGACTTAATAAATTAAAATAGTATAATAGTATGGGATATTTGTTAAAATGGGAAACAATTGTAGCAATAATGAAAATATATTGATAGAATATAAACAAACGATAAGTACGTCCATCTTTCTTATAATCATATTAGGACTTTTATATATATACAATAACAAGCAAAAGAAGTATGCTTGAAAAGTCGTAGACAGAAATATTGTTTTAGGAAGAAACAATGTTTAATAAATTTTCCAAATGTCTACGAACAGATTACAAGAGTTACTAATGGACTTGCAAAACACACTTTCAAATTTAAGAAAAACCAAGACCTACACGGTCAAAACTCTTAAAGAAAAATTAGAAAAGGTAATTGAAATAGAAGCCGAATATCTCAATCTTTTAAGAACACTAAAGGAAGGTGAAGCTATAGAGTTAAAAACGGCACTTTCATCCACAAGCAAGTCAATACTTTCTAATTTAGTAACACTGTTGAACGCCGAAAACATTCTAGTAAAAAAAATTTTTTTTCCCCCAAGATCTTATGATTGTATACATGAATCAGCTAGTGTTAGCTCTAACATGCTACTTTGCAAATCTTAACCTAATATTAGACGCTGTTAGGGTCCTCCCCTAAGCAGCTTGTTGCTTTGAATGCTGTATTAAGATCGGCTTATGTTGATGAACTCCCCACAAAGAAATACATGGATGGTGGCCCAGGTGGAGGGTTGAGTTGGTGCTTCCTATGGTTGACCGAAGTTATTTGAATATGGTTTTCTACACCTTAGCTTGCACAGTTTAGTGGGTTATTTTTCCTGATCCTTGCAAATTTTTTGGTTACAAGGATGCTTCTGGCTGATTGGTTTGGATGGTCTTTCAGCCTTGTCAGGTATTTTCTGCAGTAGTTGGCTATTTCTTCTTTGACCTCTTTGTGGTTCTTGTGCGTGAAGATTATAGCTGTGTCGTCAGCGAAAGTTGTAGTTGTGATCTTCTTATCCGTTGGTAAGTCCGCCGTGTACAGTAAATATAACACGGGACCCAACACGCTTCCTTGCGGAATCCCTGCATTGATCTCGTACGTTTTGCTAGAGCAGTTATTGACAGTAACCCGAAATTTCCTTGTTGAAAGATAGCTATATATGATGTTGTAGAATTTGGTGGGAAGTAATTTTTTGATTTTTATTAGTAAGCCATCGTGGTTAACTTTATCGAACGCCTGAGCTACGTCCAAAAAAAGCCCAATACAGTATTCGTTGTTTTCCATTGCCTCTTTGATTTTCGTGAAGATTTTGTGAACCTGCTCTATTGTACTATGTCGGCTTCTAAATCCAAATTGATGGATAGGAATGATATTGTTTCTGTCTAAGATGTTTTGAAGCTTGTCCAGGAAGAGTTTTTCGAAAAGTTTGGAGAGGATTGGGAGTAGACTTATGGGTCTATATGATTCCACCCTGAACACATCTTTGCCGGGCTTAGGTATAAAGAAAATTTTTGCTAACTTCAATTTTTCTGGGAAATAATCGATTCGAAGAATGGCATTGAATATAAATAAGATTCCAATTTTACCATTCATGGGAAGAGCTTTTATCATCTGGCCGGTGATGTTGTCGTGGCCTGGAGCTTTTTGCAGATTTAGATCTTGTATTTTTTGAGTCACTTTGTGAAGGGTAAAGCTGATTGGTTTTCTCCTTTAGATTTTTGGTTGTCTTTCGATGTTCGTCGTGTTGGGTTTGAAGACCATTTCGAGGTGTTTCGCGAAAGCCTCCGCTTTAACTTGGTCTTCGTTGATCCATTTGTTGTCTCTCCCGAGTATAGGCGTGTTCTGTTGTATAGGTTTTTTAATGCCTTTTGTTGCTTTCCAAATGGAGTACCCTGAGTCGGGGTAGTGGTTCTGCTGTATACTCATCTATTTTCTGGTTCTTTTCTGATTCTAGTTGGTTTCTAAGCTTTTTGATGGCTCTCTTTAGCTCTATTTTAGCTTGCGGTGATTTTGTTGCGAGCCAGTGCCTTTTTGCTTTCCTTTTAGTTTTAAGTAGTTCCAATATGGTTGGGCTGTGAAGCTCGGACATTCTTTCTATTACTTGGCGGTCAGGTGTCTACCCCTTGGAGACTTGGTTTTCGCCCCCCAAAGTGGTGATTTTGCATTAAAATCTCCTGCGACCAGGAATCTGTTCCCCATGAGTTTGATGAATTTGTTGAATTGTTCTTTTTTAATGATGTATTTCGGTGGGCAGTATACAGCAGCGATATTTATAGTACCTCCTAGCTCCATAAGCTTGATGGCTGTATATTGGATCTCCTCTGCTTGGTTACTGTGTATGGGATGGTGTTTTATTCTGTTCCTGATGAGAATGGCTGTACCCCCATGGGCCTTGTTGTTGGGGTGATCATTTTTGTAGAGTGTGTAGCCAAATATTTTACTGTTTTTGTTGGTTAGGTGGGTTTCTGAGATTAACATAACGTCAATGCGATTTAGGATGAAGAATTTTTCTAGTTCTAATTTATGGGTGGTTAGCCCGTTCGCATTCCAATGGGCTAGTTTGATTCCCTTCATTTGATGAGCTCGCTTAGGATTTCTGTTTGCCTGTTCATCATGCTTTGCATTTGTTGCATGGTGTGTGTTAACTGGTTGATGTTGTTAGTTAAAGTTACTAGTATTTGCATTATACTTTCGCTTTGGCTATTTGCTGCTGGCTGTTCGTTGTGTTTCAGGACATTTGCATATGTGAATCCATCTCTGGGTTGTATTTGGTGCTGTATTGGGGCAGTATGTGCTGTGTTAATTGTTCTGGAGTTGTAACTGTAAGAGTTGACTACATTTTTGTTGTGTGATTGTTGCTGTTTTTGGTTGTTCTGGATGGCGATGTATACCGAACAGCCTTTGTAGTTTGCTGTGTGATTTCCGTTACAGTTACTACATTTTTTGCTGGAGGCGTCGGTTTTCATCTCCGGGCAATTGGAGGTTTGGTGGTCTTTACCACAAGCGACGCATACGTTTTTGAGATTGCAGTATGCTCTCGTGTGGCCATATTCCTAACAGTTTTTGCACTGGATTGGAGCTTTGCGCTTGTACGGTTCTTCTATGGTCACTTTTTTGTTCAATATATATCGTACTTCATAGATGGGGTGGGTTCTTCCTTTGGCGGACTTACTGCTTTCAGGTAATAGTTCGACTCTGAACATGGGTTGAGGCTGCTTATACCTATTTAGAATATTATGTACGTATTTTGTTTTATAGCCGAGCTCTTGAAGGTCTTGCTTGATCTCTTCAACTGGGACGTTGTAATCTATGCCTTTGATAACAACCCTGAGGCCTTTCTCGCTCTTTATTTGGTACGTATAATATTGCATTCCTTTTTTGTTTAGCCAGTCTGCTATTCTGCAGTAATCCACTTCTCGTTGAACTTGAATCTTCGTTTCTTTCAGTTGCCCTCTTTTTAAATCGACAACGTAGAATAGATCTTTGTTAATCAGCGATTTCACACTATGTATTAATTCTGCATTATTTTCCACGCGCACGTAAATTGGCGGTGGTTTAGGGGCTGCATCGGCTTCGTTGCTTAGTGCAGCATATCGATTGCTATTGTTTGCAATACCTGCAGTATCTGGGACACCCGAGGTTAATGTTTTTTTACCTTGCAAAGTGTTGCTAGAATGAGCTTCTCCGGCGTTTAATTCGGCTCGTTTACGTTTGCGCGAAACTATTTGGAAGTATCGTTGGATCCCTGCCGGTGTGGATGGTTTGGCGCTTGGGTCTGCATTTTCATGGTTCTGCTGGTCAGTGCCCATGTCCTCCCTCTCGTCTTCCTCTTGAGGGGGGCCCATTATTTTACTTGCATTTGTTGTTGCACTGTTTTCTATTGTACCGTTGATTCTTTTATTGTCACTTTTCTTAACCGTATCGATTGGAATCATACGGCGCTTATTAGTTCTGCACTGGTTATTTCACTGTTTATTCTTTTATTGTCACTTTTCCTAACCGTATCGATAGAAATCATACGGCGCTTACTAGTTTTGCACAACTTGATCACTTTGTAAAAACCCTTTGTCACTTGATCGCACTTCAGCGTTCTACCCGAGCTCTGCAGAACACGTCCACTCGCGTCGGATGCTTGTGATGTGCTTCTAGTAAAAATAGAAGAAGAAATTACATACACCGATATGGCAGATTTTAACATAGAAACGGCTATTAAAACAATACCTAATTTTGACGCTAAATTTTCTGAGTTCGAGACGTTTTTAATCATTATACAACTCGTTGGCAAGAAACTTACGACGGAAGGAAAAACTGAACTACTACATTTTGTTACACATGTTAAGCTTAGTTCAAACGTTAGAACTTCACTAAACACGTCAGATATTACAGATCTAGATACTTTTGAGACTAGATACTTTGAACTAAGACGTAAGTACCAAAATCCAAAAACAATCCCTCAAATGCATACACAACTTTCGACGTTGTCACAAAAGCGACTTCCAATTTCAATGTACAAAGATAAAATACTGAACCTAGTCAATGAACTAAATCATTTACAAATACAAGAACTAGGTCAAAATCCGCAACAAGTTGCAAAACAAGCAATACATAGCGTAAACGACATGTATGCCTTAACAGTCTTCAAGAACGGTCTAAACGACCAAAAAAGGGAAACAGTATTTGAAGCGAGACCTGCAAAATTGAGCGAAGCTATTTCTCTAGCTACAGAAGTAGAAGGCAATGAAGCCCAACAAAACAAGATTTTATACGTGAACAGGGATAGAAGAAATTTCCACAATAGATATGGAAACCATAATAACGTCCGTCCTAATAATCAAAATTTTCAGAGGAGACCACAATTTAATAATAGAAACTCTAACCATAACGCGAGGAATAACAGAAATTTCAATCGTGAAAGAAATTTTCAAAACAGAGATAATTCGAATAACAGAAATTACGCAAATAATATAAATTACCCTAATAAAAGAAATTGCTTTAATCATAGAAATTACTCCAATAATAGAAATTACTCAAATAATAGAAATAACCCTAACAATACTAGTAGAATTCGCATTATAGAAAATCAGGGGAACCTTACCAACCGCCCGAGAGGAGATCGGCAACCTCGCGGACAAAGAATAGAGAACTTGGCCAAAAATATTGTAAAAACTAAACCTAACATAAGTAAGGGTAATATCAACACTAACACAGACGCACTATCAAGGATACAATTGGACTCTGAAATTCTGAAATCAATGATATCCTCAACCAATTATGAAAGAATCAGCAAGAAATTTATGGCGATAATAAGAAGCAAGGCGACTAAACAAAAGAAACAAACAAATATAGAAATCGATAACGAAAGTGACAAACGAAAACGAGAGATTGATCACCTCTATGCGTTCGATTGTACCTCGCTATCTGATATTACAGGGGCATTAAAACTAAAATTTAATATGTTGCGCAACAACAATGAAAATAAAAAGAAGATTATAATCTCGAAGGAAAAAGATTATTTAATGATTCACTTTAGTGATAAAGCTCACGAGAAATCCGTTTCCGCCAGCGAAGAACTAAGTGTGAGAATTCGCGATAATTGTAACGATAACTCAAACACGAAACTAGTTTCTGTATTGAAGAAGTTACTGAATTAATCGCAGAATAATAGTATAAATGAGCTAGCTCTATCCATGGAAGATATGATATTTAGGTACGTACCCAAAGAGCTATTTAAGAAGATATATAATACGTTGCAACGAGATATGGATATCCAATTAAAAATAATGGTATATAGACCCCCTAAAAGAACTAATGATATCGCTACACAACGAAAACTTATTGAAGAATTCCACGAATCGCCACACGGAGGACATACAGGAATCCGAAAAACATATTTGGAATTAAGACAAAGATATTGTTGAAGGGACATGAGCAAAACGATAAAGCATTATATAAATCAATGTGATAAATGCAAATTTAACAAAATAACAAAGCACACGAAGGAAAGAATGATTAAAACCGATACACCATCTACTAGTTTTGAAATAATAACCGCGGACATTGTCGGTCCTCTTAGATTTTCAAATAACTATCGATACATATTAACTATACAGTGCGAATTAACTAAGTATATTACTGCAATACCCATAGAAAATAAGAAAGCCAAAACCGTAGCCAAGGCACTTGTAAATAATTTCGTACTACAATATGGTCAGTTTAAAATTTAAAAAACCAATTTAAAAACAGTTTACGAATGAACTCATGAAGGACATTTGCGAAATTTTAAAAATAAAATTGATTTTTTAACTCCATACCACCACGAGACGTTAGATGTAGTAGAACGGAACCACCGTGTCCTCAACGAATACCTCTTAGCTTTCGTTGACGACAATAACTGGGACGAATGGGTACCATTTTACAAATTCTCGTATAATACGACCCCTCACGTGGATACCAACTACACACCATATGAGCTAGTTTTTGGAAAACTTTCGTACTTACCAAGTGACAATCTAGAGAATACAGACAGAATCTTTGACATTCAAAACTATGCCAATGAATTGAAACTAAGGTTAAAAACGTCCATATCAAAAGCTAGAAGTCTAATAGAAAAAACTAGAGTAGCGAGAAACAAAAAAGAAGCATACGTGAATCCGTTGAGTGTTAAAATCAATGACTTAGTACTAATTAAAGTTGGAAATAAGAAAAAAGGCCAAAAGCCATATAAAGGTCCTTATAAAGTGTTGGACACAAACAGTGTAAACACGCTAATATAAATAGATAATTGTAATACATGGATTCATAACAATAGGCTTAAGTTATACAAAAAATCAAAATAAGAGAACTATTTATAACATAAAATTATTTTAACCAAATTACATATAGCAAATTTTTGTACATATCAAAATAATATAAACTTACCTTAATCATCAATTGTTATTCACATACCATTATATAAACGAACAACCCAAACAATTCCAATTTAGCCTCGAATTTGATTTACAAATTCTCTTCTCAAAGGGTTAGGGTGTAACATATATACACAACAATACCCACTTTAACCCAGGCACATGTCAACATTCATCTCGTACCTTAACCTCTGTACGATCCATTTAGCACGCCATCTAGGCATGCATAGAAACCCATCCAACTGGTACGCATGAAAGCTCATCTAATTCTAATTGGATGTCCAATTACAATAGTTGAAGGAAAAACTCTTTCTTTTTCTTCTGCGCCAGACATGCAGCTTTGTTTACAAATAGCCAGATGCGGTCGAGTTGTTACTGACCTATTAATATCGCCGCCTGGTTATTGCCCTGTGCTGTGCACTGGTACTTAAATCAATTATCGTTACTCATAGCCCATATCGATAAAGTGGGTTGACATATGAGTGCTATGAGCATACGAAAGGATTATGAAACATATAAAAGACTGTGGGAACCTTATTCCTTTCAATTTGGTTTGGTTGATTCGAATTTTGATGTCAGCGTTTAATTATGTATTTAGAATAAAAATTTACATTGTATTTAGAGTAGGGATAGAATAAGTAAATATAATATTGTATAAATTAAGAAAACCCAATAAAGAAAGAAAAAGATGTGTCTAATAGACTCAAAGCTGATTGCTGTTTCTTTTAGCAATTGCCTCCTTTCGGCAGAGTTTTGAAGACTTAGACTTTGCCTGGTAAATTCGGCAAACCCGACTTCGACTGGTCAATAGATTTGCCTTCTTGTGGCAAGACTTGTGTCCAGATATGCCATTTAGTGGCATGGAAAAACGTAGTAATATCGGCTGCATGAGCATTGTCTCTGCACCAAATAATTGGCAATCTTCGGAATGCCGGTAGGTGGTTTTCTCTTTGTCAAATATATGTGAGTTTTATATCTCCACGTTTACCCCTCATATATATTTAATAGCAAAAAGTACTGCATCACCCTGGACCAATAAAGAGCTAGAAAAAACGACCGAAATAAGCAAACATCGAAGAATAGCGATCACGAAACTCACTATGGCGAACCCCGAACTGAACAATAGTCTTTACACCAAAGAATTTAGAGAATATAGAAGACAAAGAAAACCAGATATACCTTATACAAAAACCAATAATAGAGCTCACAGAAACTACAAAAATAATTTGACATGAAGAAAGAAGTGAAAAACTACTACTACTACACCCAACTAAACACAGTTTAAGAAAACTCGCATCTTTGGAAAAAAAACAGGAGAAAATATTCACATACATATCTTTTATCTGGCTAAAAAACAGTATATTTCATGTGTAGACAAATGTTCTAAATATGTATGTATACTTGCATAAAATCTTACAAAACTACCATACCTACTCATTTAGAACAAATATTCCGAATTATATTTCCCGAAATAAAATATTTAGTAACTGACAATGAGAGTATGTTTATTAGTAACATTACCAAGATTCTACTCGATAAATTAGGTATCCGACATGACACAACCATTGTATAGTATTAGAGAGTATAGTATAGTATTGAGAGAGTTCACTCTACTTTATTTGAGTTAGCTCGAGTCTTTACGACAGAAAATAATGCATCACCTACAGAAGAAACTTACAGCGCAACGAAAAAATCTTTGCGAAACAGAATCGAAGAAATAAACTAGCACAATGCTACACCAAGTTCACAGTAAAATTAGCCCGTGTGGATACCGTTTTAACTACCAACGAAAAGATTACATACAAAGATAATAGTAAGACACGTACTTTCACGCAATTCAGCTGTTCCCTACATGCTGAAAGCGCGATAGTAAGTCGGCTACAATATGCTGAAAGTATATTATACCAAGCGAAAGTGTACTACTAAACCACAACCGAAGTGTATCAGTAAATCGAGAGTTGTAGGAGTGAACAATGTTTCGCAAGTAGTAAGACACACTTACATGCAATTTAGCTCGGCGTTCGAAAGGGACGGGCTGTGTCGTATTTTAAAATCTGCATTTATTGCCTTTTGCTTCTCATTATTTTCAATTAGGATATTTATAGCGTTTTTAGTTGCTATAATGTCGTCGTGGTGTGTTACCTGCTATGAACTATATAATTGAGCCTAAAAAATTTAGTGGTCGTTTTGCCCTACTGTGTACTGTTAACTGACCTAGTAATTTCTCTCTCTCAAGTATGCTTATTTATTCTAATTGTTTTTTTGCTTTTAACATCTTCCAGTGCTACCTTAAAGTGTTCTGATGTTGGTTATATGGTATAAAAAGTCAAATTGTGCAAAGGTGTGAACATTGTCTCATTTGGTTAATATTAAGGTGTTACTTTCTTAGTTTGTTATGTCAACTTCCGCTTGGATTAGGGTTGTTGGGAGTGTTGGTGTTTTTAGATTTATTTTCATATTGGGGGTTTTTCCGTATATTATCTTTAGTAGTAAGACACACACTTTCATGCAATTTAGCTTGGGGTCCGATTGGGAAAAGCTGTACACCATGTGCTGAAAATGTGATAGTAAGCTGGCTTTAATATGCCGAAAGTATACTAGTAGCGACAGCTGAACCATAGTAAGCCGGCTTAAATATGCGGAAAGTATACTAGTAGCGACAGCTAAACCATGCGAAAGTGTACTACTAAGCCACAACCAAAGTGTTTCGCAAGTAGTAAGGCACACACTTTCATGAAATTTAGCTCGGTGTTTGAAATGAGCTGTGGTCTTACACATGCTTAAAGTGTATTAGTTCGAAGAGCTGGAGGAACTCAAAGTAGATCAGTGGACGGAAAGCGTTTTGTATGGAGATCCGGTTTTGACTATGGGCGGCCAGCTCTTTTTGCGAGTGTGCGAGCGTGTGTACTATGTGATGGATCGTAGGCTAGGTTTTTGAGAGCGCTGATTGGCTGAGAGCTGGTTTAAATACGGGGAAAGTGGTTTTAATACGGGGTTTCATGAAAGAGGTGAAGAGCCCAAGCGTTGTGTTTGAATAGAGATGAATATAGTTTTAGCAAGATCAAAGATCACTTGTTTTGAATGAAAGCGTCGTGGAAAAATCACCTGGCTACGTTCGTAGCGTAAAGGTGTAAAAGGAAGAAAATTGTTTCCATAAACGAAAGCACTGCGTTAGCAGAAGGCCAAGGGTGCGGGCGATGGCTTTTGCTTGCGAGAAATGATGACTTCTGCTTGAAATGTGTTGGACGGGCGTCGGGTCTTCAGATTTGCATGTTACGGCGTTTCAGATTTGCTGCTCGGCGTTTTAGATGACAAATTTCAAAAACCGGTATTGTCGTCTGCAGTGCCAAACATTTTAAAGCTAGCTACAGCTTCATTTTAAAGCTAGCGTTTCTTGGCAGAAGGCGGATATCAGCGAGGTATTGGAAATGATTTTAATGTAGCTATGGCTCAACCAATAGTGTCCCTTATTTTGCACGAAGTTTGTGAAGCAATTGAGACGTATGTTTGTCCAACATGGAATAACTTTGCCTACACAGAAGCCGAAAAGGACCAGGCAAAAGAGTACTTCTACGAAAAGTGCAGATTTCCTGGTGTGATAGGTTGCGTTGGCGGAACACACGTGGCGATACTGAGGCCGAGCAGAGAAACGCAACATTTGTATTACAACAGGAAAGGCTTTCACCGCCTTAATGTTATGATTGTAAGTGCTAGCCTTAGGAATTATCGCAAAGTAAATGAAAGTTCTTTCTTAACTAGGTTTGCGACTATCAAATGAGGATACGTTTTGTGGAGCTACACATGGTTCCGGCATATTTCGAATGTCTCGGTTGCGAAGTGCAATGATCGCCAACCATGAAAGCGGAGACAAGAATACATGGTTGCTTGGGAAATTATTTTCATTTACATTTATTGCAGCAATTGTAGTTGTATTGTCTTAGATGATTCTGGATACGCTCTGGAGCTGTTCCTTATGACCCCATTTCGTGATACATCCACTGGTAGCGATCAACGATACTACAACGACTTGCACGCAAAAGGGAGGAATATTATTGAAAGAACAAACGGAGTTCTAAAAAACAGGTTTCGTTGCATTATCAGTGAAAGAGTGCTACATTATTCTCCAGAAAAATGTAAGCAAATAATTAATGCATGTGTTGCACTTTACAACATCTACATATTCAATAATGTGGAATTAACTGCAGAAAGGGTGGCAAATGCAGCCGATAGTGAAATAGCCGAGGTAGAAGACAACGAAGCTGCGTGTGAAATTCGCAACCGAATAGTGGAATCTTTGCGGTAGAACTAAGTAGCATGACAATATAAAACAAGCCGCGAGGTGCGACCCTTGAGGTCCACACGGTCAACTTCCCAGTAATATCTACATAAACATTAAACAAATCAAAGACAATATTAATTTTGAAAATAATATTACTTTGAATAATAATAATGATAGTACTTGTAATGAATTAATATTAATCATATCATCTACGGGAGCGTCCATTGATTACATAAGGTTTTTGGTGAATGGGGGTAGATTCATTTGATTGATTCACGCGGATCAATCCATGGGGGCCTGTTCTACGTTATTTGTCATTTTCATATCGATGCTTGAAGGAAAAAAGAGCGCTAGCAAAAATGAAAGCAGTTTTTGTTATTACGCCCACTGAATAGATTTTGTCGCGTGATGGCCATTTTGAATAGTTGCGTTCAAAATTGCCATCATTCCGGCATATTCACTGAATTTATATTTTTTCACAATTTTGCGTAAATGAGATTGATAATTATTTCTTATTTTCTGTTGGTCTTGAAAAATATATAATATGCAGTCAAAAATAGGTTCAATTGCGTGTAAAAAGGAAGTAGCTGAAATCTTACGATTACTAAAGAATAAATCTACTAGAAACTACAATTTTTTATTTGATGAAAACATTTTAAAGCATATGATCTTACAAAGTATTGACTACAAAACATTTCACCATTCCAAGCGTTGATTACCACAAGTGCAAATTTGATTGAAATTTTTCTGATTTTCAAAATTTGAGCAGTTTTTTTATTAAAATTAAAACACTCTTAAAACTATCAAAAATCTGTCCACATTATGCGAATATTTTAACACTTTGATGAATTTACAACAACGTTTTTATATATCATTCGTATTAACCCTTTTTAAATGGTAACTTTGAATGATTTTTTATGTTTAATTTAGGGTTTTTCATAATCATGGAAGAAAAATTTGCTGATTTCTCTTCAAAAACTGATAAGAATGTATACATTTTATAAACTGGCATTACTGTGCTGTGCAAATCAGGTGAATTTTTTTTGCATTTTCTTTTATTAAATTAAAAAACGGCTGAAACAATTTTTTATAATGTTAAACACATCACAAAAATGTTAATACACGTCTATTGACACCTTCATTATGAAAATATCATATCTGTTTCGTGAGATATAGTGAATGACAAAAATGACGTTGAAGGGCATAATGACTGTTAATGATTTTTGATTTTTTATTTAAAATTTTTTATAATCGTGACAAAAAGTTTTGATGAAGTTTTTACAAACACTGTTTGGAGTATATAAATTGTATAAACATTGATTACTGGGTCTCGTAAATCAGGTTAAAAATTTATTGTTTATGAAAAAAAACCCAATTTTTTGCACTTTTTTCCCTTAAATTAAAAAACGCTTCCAACATTTTTTTAAAATGTGGTAGATGCAGACAAATGTTGATACGTGTCGATTGACGCCTAGAAGGATGCAAATCGTATGTTTGGTTCGCGAGATATAACGCATGACAGAAATGACCTTCAAAGGGGCGAAACAACAAACCAGTGTCCCAAAAACTAACCAGCTCTTAAGATTGCGAAGACGCTTCAATTGACACCTTAAAGAAGTCTATAGGACTTTGTTTACATGAGTTATGCTCGTTGAAAAATTGTTAACGAACGTACATACGTACGTACACACACATACATCTGTCTTTCTAAAAACACTTAATATATACTCTATAGACCTCAAAACGTTGTTGCGAATAAATTGCAACATGTTTTTTTAAAATTTAGTTTGAATAATGTCACACCTTTTGTCATCTCTAGACAGTAGCCTTCAAGGAGCGTCGATGCCTCAGAACCATGAGGATGTCGGTTCGATTCCCAGAGCTGCCTGTAATTTTTTTCCTTGCATTTTTTTTCCTGCTTGGTCTGCAGCTTTCAGCTGGAATGCGGATGAAAGGTCAATGCCAAGTAGCGGGCTGATGCGACCTAGCAACTAGGAAAGATCTGGAATCTGCATCCAACTGGAAGCCAGCGGGACCTTTTGCACCCGGCCTCAAAAATAGGGGAGGGAGTGGAAGAAAAAAACTGAAAGGCGGCGAGGCAGTTGATTGTGGAAGGAAGATGTAGTAAGGCGGGTTTTGATTTTTGAAAAAAGAAAGATCGCATGAAATAAGAGTGGATTTTGGAAGGTGAATCAACCAAGTCGGGTTTTTGGAAGCAAAGGGAGGTTCTGCTTTTTTGGTGTCGGGCGACCGGTGACAAGGTTGACGGAAGACAAAAGAGTCACGAAAATTTAATGGTGATAAAAAGGAGTGCTTTGTGATAGCGAACAACTTACGGATTTTGATTAAAAATAATTGAAATAGTGTAATGTTCCTTAGTGTCATGTGTTACGAAACTGCTTCAAAGTGAAAAAAGTTATACATGAACTAGTGATCGGTGCGGACAGCACGTGCTCAACTGTAACCTGCAAACATACTCGCCAAGCTCAATTTGACCGGCTTATATGTTCTGACGTTTCGTTCGCAGAACTATTGGGTGATCATCACTCTTGTAATTTAAAATCGAATTAATTAGAAACGAGGCTCCAGTCGTCAGAGGATAAGCAATGCATAGAAACTACTACAACGAAAAGCCAGTGGAAAAATACAACATACATTCCTGACATGATAAGATTTTGGTAACCTTGTTGATTATTAACTTGGAAAACCAAATGAAATATCAAAAGTTCCATATTAATGGATAGCTCTTCTACCGTATTATAGGAAACTTTCATCCTATACTCATACATTTATTTTCAACTCAGCCAATCCTTCTAAGGTCAATTATATTAATAATACGACAAAAAAAAATGTTATGCGTTGTTATACGATATTTATCAAAAAAAAAAATAGTGCCTGACAAATGTTATAGTATTAAACAGGTTCTATGCTCGAATACACGAACTTTTTTGGCCTGAAAGATGCAACAAATAATTATTATTAATTTATGTACCATAGGTATTAGAACAACAGATCATTGTTGAGCAGTTTTTTTAACGGAAAAAGTCATGTTCAATAACGCAAGCTTTTCGCATATTGTTCGGTGTAATTCTCTATAAGGAAGAGTTTCTTACCTTGAATAAATAAGGAAGAATAACATTTATTCGCGTTTAAAAGGTATTGGTAACAACTGAGTAAGACCTGTATGAAAACAACCAAGAACCCAATTTTTAGCACCAGTGATGAAGAGCGCTCATCATCAGACAGAGTAAGTTGTGTTCCAAAAATTATTCAGAGTAAAATTTCAAATTTTTTTGGTGCCTTCACTTCACTCCTCCGTTTTTTCTTCTTCTTTTGTTATTATAGTTTCCTTTTTTTATCATGATTATATATTTTTTTGATTATTATTTTGTTATTATAATTTTTTTATCATAATTATATATTTTTTCGATTATTATCTTTATTATAGTTTTATTTAAAACATTATTTTTTTCTCTTATTATTTTGAATTATATTTTTGTATTATTATAAGTTTATTATAATGTCATGTTTTATTCGGATTATTTTAAATATATATATTCCTTTTAACCTTATTATGGCCTAAGTTTTTTTTCCAGGCTCAGTACCACCACCCAATCCTGATTCCCATCCCTTGTCCATGTTATTTGGATCGACACGGGCCTAGCCTAATCTCCTAAAGAACCACACCCACGCGCTGAGCTTTAGCCGGCATTGTTGCGCTATACAGGGGGTGGAAGGCTAGGTTCAAATAAATTTTCCGTGGCCGCAGTGTCAATACGCTGAGGTCGCAACAACGTAAGGAAATGTTGAAAATTTCAATTTCGATTTTCGAGGCGATTACATTATTATTATAATAACTTTAATTCATTTATACATTACCAATTAATTTTAAATAAACATTTTCATTTTTACTACACACTAAGAAAGCATTTGAATTTTTACGTAGCACTAAATGAACGTTTTCATGTATTTGGCATCAAATCTGTGGATAGCTTCAAACGCTGTAGCTCCAACTCATACATCTTTTTTTAATTTTAATTTTTGCACACGCTGTATTTTTTATCTCTCGCATCTTCTAATTAATTTTTACTACACACTAAGAAAGCATTTGAATTTGTACGTAGCACTAAATGAACGTTTTCATGTATTTGACATCAAATCTGTGGATAGCTTCAAACGCTGTAGCTCCAACTCATACATCTGTTTTTAATTTTAATTTTTGCACACGATGTATTTTTTATCTCTCGCATCTTCTTCATAAATCGGCAAAGTTTTTGGGTTTGTTTGTAAGGTCTTTTCCTGCAATTTTAGCTTGTCCTTTTTAAGGTTATATATTTTTTTGGTCAAGTGCAGAGTTTCTGCGACATTTTTATTAATGGTTTCCTGCAGTTCAGTCTGGCTTTCGAGTAATCGGAGTCTACTTTCCTGTATGTTGGCGCTTACAACTGCGGTTGCTTGATTACTTGTGGAACAAATTAAATTTGACGATGCAGGCTTCACACTCATATCGCCCAACGTTCCAAATTCACAGCCAGTGGAGTTAACCACAACATTTAAATTAATTATATTTACTACACACTCTTCAAGAGGGGAGAAATAAACTGGCTTGTTCGGTCCACCACCAGTTTTGCGTTTTTCACAATTGTTTTTTATGAGATTTTTGCGAATTTTAAATTTTAAATCGATCCACACCTAGGGAGAATGTCATACGAGTTTAAGAACTTATATACCTCAATAACAAACCTTCTGCCAACCACTTCGATCTTTCACTGGTGGACCCAAGCTATTTAGCTCTTCTGCAAATCTATCCCATTGATCCTTCACTTCGCCGTTTTGCCCACCAGCTTTAACCAATCCTCTTGCAAGCTCTTCGTTATTCTCAAGTAGAGATACCAAACGTTCAAATTGTTTCGCATTTTTAAGTTTCACCCTTTAATAATTATTTTATAAGCGACTGAATATTCCAACAAAACAACTTACATTTTGCGTTTGTCAAACAACCTATCGATGTAACGTCGCGAAACAAATCGCGATCGACAAAACTTGTCGATCAAATCGACAATCGACAATGGATATCGACGGTCACAATAGCACATCTGTCGATATGCAATTCTTTAAACAAAACAGCGTTTACCCGCACGGTGGTTTGGGGTCTTCAAGACCAGGGCAGACCCCCATTTTGCCCTTATGGGTTGTGGGTCGACCACGTTGCGTGGCGAACATAACATAATGTATAAAAGCAGAGATTTAACAGCTTAGAGTGTTAGTTCCGATTCAATTACTTGTAACAGTAGAATGAATTGAAGCGTAAGTAATAAGCTAGTGAAAAGTAAGCCGACCAAAATGTATTTCTTTAACCACAAGACTCGGTGGAGTTTATGCCGATAAAGCAGCTGTTCGGAATATCATCATACATAAACAAACCCAGAAAATATTTTCAAAATCTCGAGTGCCGTGTGAGAATATCTTGCTGAACTATACAAGCTAGCGACACACGCTAACGATGACACCCTACACCATTTCCGCTCCAATCCACGCACTTGATGGAAACATCAACAAATCCCAAGTTAGCCCCATCAACCCAATCTACCAATATGACACCCTACACCATTTCCGCTCCAATCCATGCACTTCATGGAAACATCAACAATTCCAATTTCCCTCAGAAAACTGCAACATATGCAATCTCCACGATAAAGCTTCGCGGGCAACAGAATTTGGAGTCAGCATTTAATTTTTAATAAATAGATCTAGCTTGTAAGAAAACAGTTAGTCTAAGTTGAATACTCAATAAATCCTCATCTAAATATATAACATTTGTGTTTTTTTCTTAAAGAAAAATAAAAGTTAATTAACTGGCGCCCGAGCAGGGACCATTTCATCCACTTGCATCCTAAAAATTTGTGTTGTGTAAAATCAGTGCCATTATTTCTCCAACCATAACTAATTAGTTATAAGTGCGATAACCAGTTCCACAGGTTTGGGAGGCAGTTGCATAAACGCAAAAAATTGGAAAAGTGATTACCCAATCACGACCAAAGACCATGATTACCCAATCACGAAGAAGGAGCAAGGAATATCGAGGAACGAGGCCCCCAAGTACTTCCTTCACCCGAAAGGAAAAAAAGGGACGTTTTAAAAAACTGCCGCCTTGATTGGAGAAGTGGTCCAAAAGGAAACCCTACGAAGCAGCAATTCTTCTCAAAGGAAGCAGAAATTCAGCACGGAATCTTCACGGAGCAAAGAAGCAGCAATCCTTTTGACAAGAGGAAAACTTCACGCATAAAATAACGTCATCAAAAATTACTTATCGAGTGAATAGTCCTAACAACGAATCGACAACCGAGAAGCGAGGATGTTGCTGATAAAATTTGTAGTAATTATGTAAGTCAATTTTTTTAGTCACTCTATTATTTAACGACATCTGAATTTATATAAGTGCTAATTTTAAGAATAAAAGAGCATCAGTTCTGTTTCTAAAAATTATTTTTATTCTTAAAGTGCTAAATTTTTACAGTGATATTGTAGTTTCCTAGAGAACGTAAAATTATTATTTGTGTGATTAAACGACCGTGCGTGTAATTTGAAAAAAATTAAATAAAAGTTTTGCTCACTTATCGATATACATCTTAAAAATGTCTAACCCAAGCAATCTAGTGAGACCCTCCAGATTGAATCAAAATGTGGGTCTACCTTCACATCCAGAATAAAATGCATTGAATCAGGCTGATGTATCTCCTGGGGGCAATGCAAACATTCCTCAAAATCCAATAATTTCTCCCCAAATGCCAAACCCCGGCGAACACGATGAATATATCGCGCGACTTACGTATCTCGTTAATAACCGAGTTAAAAAAAACAAATCGGATTAATTTCAAGTGCCTTTATTTAATGTGGTATCACTTAATGCAGACTAACAACTGACTTCTTAAATTCTACCATGTTTAACATCGGTTCGGATGTCTTTGCTAAATTAGCAATATTGCTTGTCGATATTGCAACGTCATGAATTGTATGTTCTGGCCTAGATAATTGTTGGCTATTACCCGTAGATTTTGCAACATATGATATTGCATCAACAGCTGAGTTCGATTGAACTTTATTTAGGTTGCCATCCATTGACTTTAATTGAACTTTATTTAGGGCGCTATTGACTGAATAAGATTCAGCTTTGTTGGGAGCATTATCATATGTTACTGCTCCCCGGTTTAAATAAAGATTCGCCTGAATCTTTTTGTTTACTTTTGGACATAATTTTATCTTCATAATAATGGTTAACAAGGCTATTGCCAATGTTATTATTGTAACAAGACTTAAATTTATTCCATATGAAATATTTTTGTGCACTTTTAATTCATTGATTTCCTTAATATTTTCAAATTGGTTGGCCATTAAATTCTCAAATGATATAGGCTTAGGAAATTTAGACTCGAACGCGTTATTCTGATAAAAATATTTATCTTCATTTATAATTTTCTGATTATAAAAAACTTCTTCACCAATTGTAATTGAACAATTATTAAATTTTACAAGATAATTATTTTTTAATACAATTTTCCTATCATCACAATTATGCTTTAATTCTTCCCCATTTGCATTTTTTGTTAAAATCATTTCTTCATCAATAACACAAACTTTTGTTTGGTTCTCATATTTCAAAATACAATTTCTTTTTACAACACAATGTTCACTCAGTTTAAGTTCCCGTAAACTCAATTCTGGGTCGTATACATATGCCTTATCATCAATTTCTACAATGAATTCTTCGTCATTGTTTATTTCATAATTGCTTTCATCAGTTAATGGCGTAATCAATTTTAATTCAACGGATACATAATCTTTGGGTATTTTGATTGCAATAACAATATACTTGCCCTTGTACTCCAAAATTCCTATTTTTGATAACTTTAATTTGTAAAAATCAATATGATATTCATTAATTTCATTAGCTGTGAGAATACTAGGATGAATCAGATTGTATTTAGCTGACGCTATATTATCTTGGATTTGATCAACTTTATTTTCTAGAAACTGTAATTTAATCAATTGATCTGTGAGCAACTGTTGTTCCATCAATTTTTTTGTGATTCCCTCTATTCCTTCAAAGGCATTTAAAATTTTTCTTCTATCATTACTTATAACTCCCTTCAAAAATTCTATTGATTCATTAAAATGCTTATTAATTCTTATCTGCTGATTTATTGCCTGAATTGAGTTTCGACTATTTTGTTCTGCAGCCTGCAAATGTTCCAAAATTTCTTCTCTATCAGTATTATCCATAGTACCAAAAAGCCATTTCTGCGTAGTACCAACAATATTTAACAATCCCCGCTTTCGCCTGGTACTTGGGATGATGGAATTTACCTTTGCCTCTATTGTTTTTATTTGCTGTAAAACTATATCTAGGTTATTTATATCCAAATGTTTTAAATTCACCTTTATGTTAAGAATGGTTTCTAAAATACTTTCCGGATTAATCATATGTAAAATTGTGTTGGTTTGATTAATTATCTGCACTTCTCTTATTTTAATTTTCACATACCCATTCTGCTCCCTGATTGGCGTCACCTGTAGGACTCCTAGCGCTGTTTGTGTCATCATCAACATTATGATAAGTATTGTCTGCAAATTTATACCTTCTTTTTACATTGCTTGGGTGAACATTATCTAATTTTTTTATCTTATACCTAGTTTCTTCTTTGTGCCTAACATGCTTGTAATTTTTTATAGGACCTTCCTGTCTTCGTTCTACATAATTTTCTCGTTTCTCATTAAGTTTGGTAATCTTATTTTCTTTTGCCTCCTGAACTAACTTACTGAGTTTGCTTTCCTCTATTTTTTCTTTTGCTTTTCTAGGCGATGTTCGAATAGTTGAATGATACCTATCATTAAAATTACCAACAACCAACTGAATTTTCGCCTCAACCGGTAAACTTTTATCATCTATACCTGTATTTTTTTCAAGAATTGTGGAATGCAGTCTTTCAACATCTGCATTACCTGTATGGTTATTGGGTTTGGTCCAATGTACCTCAATATCACTTTTACTAAGAAACTCCTTAATTTGCTCTGATTTAAATTCATTGTCCATTATAATTCTTTTAGATTTCCAAGCTTAGAGAAATGCTCTACTAAAATTGTTTTTTTAGCTAACCAGTTCCTGTCATTGATAGCGTAAGCTACTGCGAACTTTGTCAGTTTATCTATTATAGTTACGAATGTTCAGTTTTGTAAATGAAAAATATCTAGATGGATTATCTCATTTTTTTCGGTAGGTGTTTCTGTGATATGAAATTTTGGTTTGATGGGATTTCTATCGTATTTATCTCCTTACACTTATTACAATTATTAATCACTAATTGGATGTGTTCCTGGAGCCTTGGATAGTATATTTTGGATTTCAGTGTATAATAAGTTTCATTAATGCCACTGTGCATAGATTCCTGAGTATGATAAAGTGAAATCTGTCTATGGACTTCTTCCTCAGTTTCTATCTCATTAGCTCTATTTGAACATCTTATAAAATTATCTCCTCTATCATGCGAAAATAATTCTATTATAACTTGTTGCACCCGATTATAATCATGATCCGCAACTTCCGAAAATATTCCCGTTTTACCCTTTTTAATAAATCTAATTAATACATCTTTAGTTTTATCGATTCCTTCGAGTGGATTTAAGTAAATAATTCTTCTCCCATGTAAAATTTCTATCTCTTTCCGAATACTATATGTTAATATAGGTTGTGTCCTATATTTATTAACATTTTCCTCCCTAATACCTATATGATCCAATTGCTGTTCGTCTGTAGAATGAGCAGTAGCAGTTAAAGCTAAATTGGAATCATTATCGCTATCATCTTGAATTTTTGGTGTGTTTTCCAACCTACTAAGGAAATCTGCGACCACATTCTCTTTACCCTTTAAATACTCGATTTCAAAGTTATATTCTTGAAGTTTTAAAATCCATCGCTGATTCCGCTGAGAAAATTCTTTGCCTTTATATTTACTATTCAATTATTTAAGGGGCAAATGATCAGTCACAATTTTAAATTTGTTTCCATATAAATATGGACGAAAATATGATACAGAATAAACAATCGCTAAGAATTCTTTATCAGTGACACTGTAATTTTGTTCATGTTCATTGAGGGTTCGAGAAACAAAGCACACTGGATGACCATCTTGCGATAAAACAGCCCCAATTGCGTAGTTACTCGCATATGTGGTTAAAACAAATTGTTTCTCAAACTCTGGGTACTTTAAGATAGGATGTTCCATAATTAATCGTTTAAGAGTTTCGAATGCCGATATATATTGTGGGTCCCGAACATTAACCTTTTCGTCCTTTTTTAAATACTTTATCATTGGGTAGGCCACCTTGGCATAATCCTTGATAAATTTCCTATAGAACCCCGTCATTCCCAAAAATCCTCTTAGTTGCCGCTCCGTTCTAGGCAAATATAGTTCTTCAATTTCTTTTATCTTATTAGGATTTGGACTTATTCCCTCTTTGTTCAAAACGTGTCCCAAAAACTCTGTGTTTCGCTTCATGAAACTACACTTATCTCCTTGGACTTTCAAATTGTGCTGTTTTAAAATTTTAAAAATGATCTCTAGCGATGTGAAATGTTCCTGTAAACTAGTAGAAAAAATTAAAATATCGTCAAGGTAAACGACACAAATAACATTTATCTGTTCTCGTAAAACTTCGAAATTCATCCTTTGAAACGTCCGAGGAGCATTTTTTAAACCAAATGGCATCCTTACATATTCAAACAGACCCATTGGTGTTACAAACGCTGTCTTTTCAATGTCTTCCTCAGCAATAAGTATTTGATGATATCCTTTAGCCAGATCCAACGTACTGAAATACTGTGCCTTCCCCAGCTTATCCCATATACCTTCGATATTAGGTAATGGATGTTGATCATCCACCGTTACTTCATTCAGCTTTCGATAATCTACTACTATCCTGTACTTCTGAATCTCCGAATTGTCTTGTTTTTTCGGAACGACTATTATTGGTGACCTATACCGACTATTACTTTTGCGAATTATTCCTTGACTCTCCATTTCCCCAATTTGCCTTCTCACTTCTGCTTCGTGTTTCGGAGGATATCTATACAACTTCGAATTAATAGGTGGATCAGTAGTTGTTTTAATACGATGTACCACCGAATTTGTATTTGTCAGTTGATCACCCTCTTTAAATATTAACCCTTCATACTTTCGAAGTAATTTTTCCATTCCCCTTTTTTCTTCATCGTTTAAATGTTCTAAATTAATTTGTTTAATATCCGTTGCTTCTAGAACATTTACTTCCACTGTTAGCTTTGAGATGAAAGGAATTTTCTCATCATTCATTAGAATAATTTCCTGATTACCTATATCTATTGATTGAACATTCCTTCCAACCCAATCCATACCAATGAGAAAATCATATTCCTTATCAATTGCTATTTTGACCCATCTCATTCGAGCATTAACTGACTGTTTAAATTGAAGTGGATACTTTGTTTTAACTTGTTCTGTAGATTTTTCCACAACACCTTTAATAGTATTAATTTGTATGGGCTTCGACTGAATTTTTTGATATAAGTAGCATGGGACTTTATTAGAATTTAACAAACTGATCGTAGACCCCGTATCTATCATTGCTATGAAGTCGTCATTATCGAATGAAATTCTAATGAAAATTTTTTTATCATCCGAGGCTAGTTTATAAAAAACTCCTCGGAACCTAATTGATTCACATCTTCCTTGATGATATTATCTACATCCATTGGTTCTACCCAATTTCGTTCTATTCTTCTCTGCCCCGAATTTCTATTATCCCTTACTTGCTGCTTTACTTGAAACGTTTGATTTGAAAAAAAATTTCTGCCTTGATTACCCTCATTTCGTCTAACTTGATTTGATTCACTTTTCCTAAATCGGTTCGATTCACCTGGTTTAAACACTTCTGATTTATCTCTAAAATTTCTCACATTATCACTCAATTCGTTTTTACTGTACTGTCTTGAAATACTAAAACTGAAATTTTTCTGAGCAAATTTTTTATCAATGTTTAAATTATATCTATCCTGCCCAATGTATCCGTGTAAAATTGTTCTAATTCTTGAAAGTGAAAATTGATTGCGAATTTCTGCTGCTAATGAGCCTGCCGCTATTTCTTTTATTTTAAGAATAAATGCACTACTTAAACATGTTACAATTTCTTCGCTACTATCACTAAAACTAGCACATTCCGTAATATTATCCACAATTTGCTGAATTCTATTTAATAATTCATGTATGGTAAATACCTTCAGATAGCTGATTTACTTAGCTATAATTATTTGATCCTTCGCTGGTCTATAGTGGACTCGCAACTTTTGCTTGCACTGCTCCCATGATTGTGGTACATCCGCTGCCAGGTAATTTTTGGCATCCCCGATTATCTTCTCATGGTAGATGACTTCAAACGCCTCATTTGCATGTTCTCCAAGTTCCGACAAGACACGGTCGATTGTTCCTGTGAACGATGATAATGTCCCCGGTTCCCCTTTGAAACATTGAATATTCTTGACTCGTTTTTCCACTGTAGCTCGAATGTTCATTGGCTGATTCTGCCTCGATAGAAGCTCCGTTAGGACCGCTATGCATTGCTATATTTGTGGTTGATTAGCCATTTGTGATACTGCTCAATAAAGTTTAATACGATTTACCACCGAATTGGTATTTGTCAGTTGATCACCCTCTTTAAATATTAACCCTTCATACTTTCGAAGTAATTTTTCCATTCCCCTTTTTCTTCATCGTTTAAATGTTCTAAATTAATTTGCTTAATATCCGTTGCTTCTAGAACATTTACTTCCACTGTTAGCTTTGAGATGAAAGGAATTTTCTCACCATTCATTAGAATAATTTCCTGACTACCTATATCTATTGATTGAACATTCCTTCCAACCCAATCCATACCAATGAGAAAATCATATGCCTTATCAATTGCTATTTTGACCCATCTCATTCGAGCATTAACTGACTGTTTAAATTGAAGTGGACACTTTGTTTTAACTTGTTCTGTAGATTTTTTCACAACACCTTTAATAGTATTAATTTGTATGGGCTTCGACTGAATTTTTTGATATAAGTAGCATGGGACTTTATTAGAATTTAACAAACTGATCGTAGACCCCGTATCTATCATTGCTATGAAGTCGTCATTATCGAATGAAATTCTAATGAAATTTTTTTTATCATCCGAGGCTAGTTTATAAAAAACTCCTCGGAACCTAATTGATTCACATCTTCCTTGTTGATATTATCTACATCCATTGGTTCTACCGAATTTCGTTCTATTCTTCTCTGCCCCGAATTTCTATTATCCCTTACTTGCTGCTTTACTTGAAACGTTTGATTTGAAAAAAAATTTCTGCCTTGATTACCCTCATTTCGTCTAACTTGATTTGATTCACTTTTTCTAAATCGGTTCGATTCACCTGGTTTAAACACTTCTGATTTATCTCTAAAATTTCTCACATTATCACTCAATTCGTTTTTACTGTACTGTCTTGAAATACTAAAACTGAAATTTTTCTGAGCAAATTTTTTATCAATGTTTAAATTATATCTATCCTGCCCAATGTATCCGTGTAAAATTGTTCTAATTCTTGAAAGTGAAAATTGATTGCGAATTTCTGCTGCTAATGAGCCTGCCGCTATTTCTTTTATTTTAAGAATAAATGCACTACTTAAACATGTTACAATTTCTTCGCTACTATCACTAAAACTAGCACATTCCGTAATATTATCCACAATTTGCTGAATTCTATTTAATAATTCATGTATGGTAAATACCTTCAGATAGCTGATTTACTTAGCTATAATTATTTGATCCTTCGCTGGTCTATAGTGGACTCGCAACTTTTGCTTGCACTGCTCCCATGATTGTGGTACATCCGCTGCCAGGTAATTTTTGGCATCCCCGATTATCTTCTCATGGTAGATGACTTCAAACGCCTCATTTGCATGTTCTCCAAGTTCCGACAAGACACGGTCGATTGTTCCTGTGAACGATGATAATGTCCCCGGTTCCCCTTTGAAACATTGAATATTCTTGACTCGTTTTTCCACTGTAGCTCGAATGTTCATTGGCTGATTCTGCCTCGATAGAAGCTCCGTTAGGACCGCTATGCATTGCTATATTTGTGGTTGATTAGCCATTTGTGATACTGCTCAATAAAGTTTAATACGATTTACCACCGAATTGGTATTTGTCAGTTGATCACCCTCTTTAAATATTAACCCTTCATACTTTCGAAGTAATTTTTCCATTCCCCTTTTTCTTCATCGTTTAAATGTTCTAAATTAATTTGCTTAATATCCGTTGCTTCTAGAACATTTACTTCCACTGTTAGCTTTGAGATGAAAGGAATTTTCTCACCATTCATTAGAATAATTTCCTGACTACCTATATCTATTGATTGAACATTCCTTCCAACCCAATCCATACCAATGAGAAAATCATATGCCTTATCAATTGCTATTTTGACCCATCTCATTCGAGCATTAACTGACTGTTTAAATTGAAGTGGATACTTTGTTTTAACTTGTTCTGTAGATTTTTCCACAACACCTTTAATAGTATTAATTTGTATGGGCTTCGACTGAATTTTTTGATATAAGTAGCATGGGACTTTATTAGAATTTAACAAACTGATCGTAGACCCCGTATCTATCATTGCTATGAAGTCGTCATTATCGAATGAAATTCTAATGAAAATTTTTTTCTCATCCGAGGCTAGTTTATAAAAAACTCCTCGGAACCTAATTGATTCACATCTTCCTTGATGATATTATCTACATCCATTGGTTCTACCCAATTTCGTTCTATTCTTCTCTGCCCCGAATTTCTATTATCCCTTACTTGCTGCTTTACTTGAAACGTTTGATTTGAAAAAAAATTTCTGCCTTGATTACCCTCATTTCGTCTAACTTGATTTGATTCACTTTTCCTAAATCGGTTCGATTCACCTGGTTTAAACACTTCTGATTTATCTCTAAAATTTCTCACATTATCACTCAATTCGTTTTTACTGTACTGTCTTGAAATACTAAAACTGAAATTTTTCTGAGCAAATTTTTTATCAATGTTTAAATTATATCTATCCTGCCCAATGTATCCGTGTAAAATTGTTCTAATTCTTGAAAGTGAAAATTGATTGCGAATTTCTGCTGCTAATGAGCCTGCCGCTATTTCTTTTATTTTAAGAATAAATGCACTACTTAAACATGTTACAATTTCTTCGCTACTATCACTAAAACTAGCACATTCCGTAATATTATCCACAATTTGCTGAATTCTATTTAATAATTCATGTATGGTAAATACCTTCAGATAGCTGATTTACTTAGCTATAATTATTTGATCCTTCGCTGGTCTATAGTGGACTCGCAACTTTTGCTTGCACTGCTCCCATGATTGTGGTACATCCGCTGCCAGGTAATTTTTGGCATCCCCGATTATCTTCTCATGGTAGATGACTTCAAACGCCTCATTTGCATGTTCTCCAAGTTCCGACAAGACACGGTCGATTGTTCCTGTGAACGATGATAATGTCCCCGGTTCCCCTTTGAAACATTGAATATTCTTGACTCGTTTTTCCACTGTAGCTCGAATGTTCATTGGCTGATTCTGCCTCGATAGAAGCTCCGTTAGGACCGCTATGCATTGCTATATTTGTGGTTGATTAGCCATTTGTGATACTGCTCAATAAAGTTTAATACGATTTACCACCGAATTGGTATTTTTCAGTTGATCACCCTCTTTAAATATTAACCCTTCATACTTTCGAAGTAATTTTTCCATTCCCCTTTTTCTTCATCGTTTAAATGTTCTAAATTAATTTGCTTAATATCCGTTGCTTCTAGAACATTTACTTCCACTGTTAGCTTTGAGATGAAAGGAATTTTCTCACCATTCATTAGAATAATTTCCTGACTACCTATATCTATTGATTGAACATTCCTTCCAACCCAATCCATACCAATGAGAAAATCATATGCCTTATCAATTGCTATTTTGACCCATCTCATTCGAGCATTAACTGACTGTTTAAATTGAAGTGGACACTTTGTTTTAACTTGTTCTGTAGATTTTTTCACAACACCTTTAATAGTATTAATTTGTATGGGCTTCGACTGAATTTTTTGATATAAGTAGCATGGGACTTTATTAGAATTTAACAAACTGATCGTAGACCCCGTATCTATCATTGCTATGAAGTCGTCATTATCGAATGAAATTCTAATGAAATTTTTTTTATCATCCGAGGCTAGTTTATAAAAAACTCCTCGGAACCTAATTGATTCACATCTTCCTTGTTGATATTATCTACATCCATTGGTTCTACCGAATTTCGTTCTATTCTTCTCTGCCCCGAATTTCTATTATCCCTTACTTGCTGCTTTACTTGAAACGTTTGATTTGAAAAAAAATTTCTGCCTTGATTACCCTCATTTCGTCTAACTTGATTTGATTCACTTTTTCTAAATCGGTTCGATTCACCTGGTTTAAACACTTCTGATTTATCTCTAAAATTTCTCACATTATCACTCAATTCGTTTTTACTGTACTGTCTTGAAATACTAAAGCTGAAATTTTTCTGAGCAAATTTTTTATCAATGTTTAAATTATATCTATCCTGCCCAATGTATCCGTGTAAAATTGTTCTAATTCTTGAAAGTGAAAATTGATTGCGAATTTCTGCTGCCAATGAGCCTGCCGCTATTTCTTTTATTTTAAGAATTAATGCACTACTTAAACATGTTACAATTTCTTCGCTACTATCACTAAAACTAGCACATTCCGTAATATTATCCACAATTTGCTGAATTCTATTTAATAATTCATGTATGGTAAATACCTTCAGATAGCTGATTTCCTTAGCTATAATTATTTGATCCTTCGCTGGTCTATAGTGGACTCGCAACTTTTGCTTGCACTGCTCCCATGATTGAGGTACATCCGCTGCCAGGTAATTTTTGGCATCCCCGATTATCTTCTCATGGTAAATGACTTCAAACGCCTCATTTGCATGCTCTTCAAGTTCCGACAAGACACGGTCGATTGTTCCTGTGAACGATGATAATGTCCCCGGTTCCCCTTTGAAACATTGAATATTCTTGACTCGTTTTTCCACTGTAGCTCGAATGTTCATTGGCTGATTCTGCCCCGATAGAAGCTCCGTTAGGACCGCTATGCATTGCTCTATTTGTGGTTGATTAGCCATTTGTGATACTGCTCAATAAAGTCGTCTTTGTTGGTCGTCACTGCTGCTGTACGTCGTTTCTTCGTATAATGTTAAATTTTGCTTCACTATACTTCGTTTCCCGTTCTTACAAACTAACAGATTCGAACACTTTTATTACTCGATCCGATCACTTTCCTCTAACAATATGTTTTTTTTTGAGGAATACCGACTGCGCCACTTACGTATCTCGTTAATAACCGAGTTAAAAAAAACAAATCGAATTAATTTCAAGTGCCTTTATTTAATGTGGTATCACTTAATGCAGACTAACAACTGACTTCTTAAATTCTACCATGTTTAACATCAGTTCGGATGTCTTTGCTAAATTAGCAATATTGCTTGTCGATATTGCAACGTCATGAATTGTATGTTCTGGCCTAGATAATTGTTGGCTATTACCTGTAGATTTTGCAACATATGATATTGCATCAACAGCTGAGTTCGATTGAACTTTATTTAGGTTGCCATCCATTGACTTTAATTGAACTTTATTTAGGGCGCTATTGACTGAATAAGATTCAGCTTTGTTGGGAGCATTATCATATGTTACTCGCGTGTAGTATCGGAAACGCTCAGAATTCAAGGAACACAAATTTTTCGTTCCATAATGAATCCAGCGTCGGATATCAACAACGATGTTGATATTTCAATCCAAATTAACGATAATATGGATCTATCAGGAATGGACAGAATTCCTGATGTCGTAAAAAGCTTACGACAGTTTTCTGGTGAAGACGGCGAGTTCAGTTCGTGGAAGAAGAGTGTCGAAAGGATACTTCAAATCTACGAACATCTCAAAGGCACAGCAAAATATTACGGAATTCTTTCCGTCGTTAGGAACAAAATCGTAGGACACGCAGACATAGTTCTCGAGTCCTACAACACTCCTTTAAATTGGACCAAAATCTCAAAATGTTTGACGCTTCACTACGTGGATAAGAGAGACTTAGGAACGCTGGAATACCAGATGACAACGTTAATACAGGGAACCCAAACAATTCCCGAATTTTACCAATCCGTCTATAATCACCTCTCACTTATCTTGAACAAATTATGTTCATTAAATCATCTCGGACAAGAGTCTCTCAATATTATGACTCAATGTTACAGAGAAAAAGCGCTGGATACATTTGTAAGGGGTCTCAGAGGTGACTTGCCAAGACTACTAAGCATTCGAGAGCCAGTAGATCTGCCACAAGCGCTGCACCTTTGTCTAAAAATACAAAACGTAGATTATCGTACTCAACACGCTAACAACACCCAAAGCACTGTGCGTAAACCTTGTGCTTCACAAGCACCCCCTATTCCCCCTAAACTATCCTCCAATTCCATGTCCAATCCCAGCACCGAAGAAACAATTCTATCCCGAATTAGTAAATCATCCACAACCTCCTCAGCCACCTAGATGGCTAAACAATTATCAACAAGGCAGCCATATAATTCTCGGCCACTACATCCTAAGCCAAGGCCAAGGGCTGAGCCAATGGACGTAGATAGATCAATAAGATCTATGGCGGTAAATTACCAAAACCGCCCACAGAACCCCCAATTCTACGCTCAAAAATAGACAAAACGACCATCACCCTGGTAAACAACAGCGATTGTTCCACACGAACAATTACAATATACAGCCAGATGTTCGCAATGAGTCAATAAGTAAGTCGCAAAACGAAATAGATAGGCAGAATTTTATTGAATATTTAGAAGCAAACGAAACGGTTCCATTCTCACCAGAACTAGAACAATACGAAGAACAGGTCACTAACGAGCAGACTTTGAATAATTATATCAATGATGGCCCCACTAACGAACAGGTTGACGATATCTATTTTTTAGATTAAAGCGCTCTTCGCTCCCCTACTTTGAATTTACATCAAGGAGTGGAGAGCCCCTTAAATTCTTAATCGATACAGGTTCGAATAAAAATTATATTCAGCCTAAGCATATCCGAACCCCTCTTCCGAATGCTAAAGCTTTAAGTGTCAATTCAGTCTCAGGAAATATAGAAATCACACATCATTCATTAATCCAAATTTTTGGCCCCAAAGTAGAAAAAATTAAATTCTATATACTTCCTAGCCTCATAGCATTTGATGGTATAGTTGGAAACGATACCTTAAAAGCGATGGATGCAATCATCTATACGAAAGAAAACTGTATGACAATCCTTTCCGAGCGTACCATACCTCTTAAACAATACTTTTCAGCCGCCGTACATAATGTTGACCATAACGTCAATCTTAGAACTTCACACATGACCAAGGAGCAGACGACCAAATTATCCGGAGGCGTCAGTAAACATCCGAATCTTCTTTCAGATCCTGATGAAAAACTCACCTTCACTACTAACGTCCGCGGAGAAATTCGAACGACCACAGATGAACCTGTCTATTCCAAATCCTACCCTTATCCCATTGCATTAAAAAAAGAAGTTGAAAAAGAGATAAATAAACTTCTTCAAGACGGCATCATTCGCCCATTAAAGTCTCCTTATAACTCTCCTGTCTGGATCGTGCCCAAAAAAGTGGACGCATCACGCGAAAAAAAATATCGTCTCGTGATTGATTATAGGAAACTTAACTCAATCTCCATTCCAGATAGATATCCTATCCCTGAAATCAACGAAGTTCTAGCAAACCTTGGTAAAAAAAAAATACTTCTCGATAATAGATCTCAAAAGCGGCTTTCACCAAATCCTCCTTAGGCAAAAAGACATTGAGAAAACTGCCTTCTCCGTCAATAACGCAAAATTTGAATTCACCCGTCTACCATTCGGTGTTAAAAATGGACCCTCTATTTTTCAAAGAGCCCTTGATGATGTTTTGAGAGAACACATTGGCACGCGTTGTTATGTATACATTGACGACATCATCATCTTCGGGAAGGATGAAACAGAGCACTTCGCAAATTTGGAAGCCGTGTTTCAAACTCTAGAAGCAGCTAACTTGAAAATTCAGATTGACAAATGTGAATTTTTCCAAGAAGTAATAGAATTTTTAGGCCACATCATTGGCACAAATGGCATAAAAACCAACCCCAATAAAGTTCAAGCAATCATCAACCTATCTCCTTCCAAAACCCTAAAAGACCTGAGGTCATTTCTTGGAATGTCAGGATACTACCGACGTTTCATCCCAAATTACGCAAAAATAGCGAAACCTCTGACATCCCTTTTAAGAGGGGAAGATGGACGAGTGTCCAAAAACGTTTCAAAAAACAAACCTATCCATATGGACAATGAAGCCTTATTAGCATTTGATAAACTGAAAAACTCTCTGATATCTAAAGACGTTGTAATTATGCACCCTAACTTCGAAAAAACACTCGAGCTCACAACTGACGCTTCGAACTACGCCACAGGAGCAGTTCTCTTACACGACAACAAACCAATAATGTTCCTCTCTCGAACCCTCAGCAAAATCGAGGAAAATTATGCAGCAAACGAGAGATAAATGCTTGCTATTATATGGGCACTAAATTCCCTAAGGAACTTCCTCTATGGGTCAAAGAAGGTTCATATATTCACAGACCACCAACCCTTAACATATGCCTTGTCGAATAAAAACACAAACTCAAAGATGAAAAGGTGGAAAGCAATACTTGAAGAGTATAACTATGAACTCAAGTACAAGCCTGGAAGAATGAACGTCGTAGCCGACTCTCTATCCAGACCATCCACTGCAACGAATATCCATTCACTAACGCCATCAGAGCATAGTGGCGGAAGTTCATAATCTGATCCCCACTGTCGAAGTCCCAGTCAACTGCTTCCGAAACCAACTAATTCTCAAGATCAATGATGAAGATAGTTATCAAATTCTTAATCCCTTTAATAAATACACAAGGCACATTATTAGCAAGCGTTCATACACCAATACCGACATAATTATTATATTCAAGAGATATCTCAATCCAAGCGTCATCAATGGTCTTCTGACCAATGAAGAAACAATGGGCAAAGTACAAGAAATATATCCAGTCCACTTCAGAACCTATCGAATTCGTTTCACGCAAAAGATAGTTGAAGATGTGTCAAGTGAAACAGAACAAGCAGATCGTATTGTCAGAACTCATCGTCGTGCGCACCGTATTGCAGAAGAGAACAGACTCCAAATTCTTGAAAATTTCTACTTCCCCAAAATGTCCTCGAAAATAAAGAGATTGATAAAACAATGCTCAATATGCAAAGAAAACAAATACGATCGTCATCCTAACAAGCCATTACTGAATCCTACTCCTATTCCTACGTATCCAGGACACATTATCCATATTAACCTTTTCTTTACCAAAAAACACCATGTGGTAACGGCCATTGACAAATTTACAAAATTTGCGCAAGCGAAAATAATCACTTCAAAATCCGCTGAAGATATTAGGAGACCTTTAAGAGATATCATTTTTTCTTTTTGCGTACCTGAAAATATAGTCATAGACAACGAAGGTGCTCTGAAATCTCTAAGCTTAGTGTCTATGATGGAAGACGAACTTAAAATCACCCTGTTTCGCACACCTCCGTATAAAAGCGAGGTTAATGGACAGGTGGAACGATGGCACTCTACATTGATAGAAATTATGCGTTGTCAGAAAAAGGAAAACCCTCATCGTTCTTTCGAAGAACTACTTGAACGTTCCGTTAATGAGTATAATTTCACCATTCATTCAACCACCGGAAAAAAAACAGTTGAACTGTTTTATGGTAGAAACCCCCAAGTCAATCTCGAAGACTTCGATAAAACACGTATGTCCAATATAGAAAGAATCAAACTTCAACAACAGAAAGATCTGGAAAACCATAATAAAAAAAGACACCCCATTAAACAATATCAAACAGGCGAAATAATTTATGTCAAGCGCAATAAGAGACTAGGTTCAAAATTATCTGTACGTTACATAAAAGAAATAGTTAAAGAAAATAACAATACAACAGTCTTAACTGAATCAGGAAAAACCATCCACAAAAGCAATATAGGTAATTAATCTTACTTCTAGAATCACGTTCTATACTTCCACTCGCGAAGATCCTCGAACACAACATGACGCAAAATATCCTTTTCCCTTTACTTTCCCATGAACTACAACAAACCCAGGAGCTGCTAGATAAGAAACCCAAGAAGACAAAACGATCTCTAAATTTTATTGGATCAGTTTGGAAGTGGATCGCGGGAAACCCCGATCACGAAGACTTTGTAACAATTAGAGATAAAATAAATAACGTCTTAGGAAACAACAATAATCATGTTATAATAAATAAAGCGTTCAATGACAGGTTAAATAATTTAACCAACATAAGTAATACAATTCAAACATTTGTAAAGAGATTGTAAGAACTATGATAAGCTATCTATTTGTAATCATGATAAATTAATAGATATAAGCAACACTTGAATTTCGTCTTTTTCAAAATTTTTAACCAACGCAAATTCTGTTGCAACAAATCAAGTGGTCAACACATTCCATTAAATCCTACAGCTATTCCAATGGCAAGTCTATGCAATGGCCCTTTTTTTAGCTGATGAGGACATCAGCACCTAAGAGGGGAAAAGTTAGCGACACACGCTTACGATGACACCCTACACCATTTCCGCTCCAATCCACGCATTTGATGGAAACATCAACAAATCCCAAGTTAGCCCCATCAACCCAATCTACCCATATGACACCCTACACCATTTCCGCTCCAAGCCATGCACTTCATGGAAACATCAACAATTCCAATTTCCCTCAGAAAACTGCAACATATGCAATCTCCACGATAAAGCTTCGCTGGCAACAGAATTTGGAGTCAGCATTTAATTTTTAATAAATAGATCTAGCTTGTAAGAAAACAGTTAGTCTAAGTTGAATACTCAATAAATCCTCATCTAAATATATAAATATATTTATTTAATTAAAACACCACCGATTTTCACTAACGCTTTTATTTAAAATAAGTTTAATTTAATTACTTATCGATTTTCGTTCTACTTTTTACAGAGAAATCTTGTATAACTATATGCTTCGCCTTCGAAGTCTAATTCTTAAATCTCTACTTTGAACTTCCGTCCATGCCCTTTTTATGAAACTCGCACGCTTATAGTGCGTTTCAAGTGATATGAGTCCTTTTCTAAAACATCTTAACTCGAAATGTCATACTCTATAAATTATTTGAAATTCTTATCAATTTAGGATAAAATGAATGCATGAACTCAACATAAAAATCGCTGTGGTATAAGTGTTCCATTACAAATTATCAGTTGACGACTCTATTTGCTTATTTGACTGAGTTGCATTTATCGGACGCGATGTGATCTTGTTTATATTATAAAATCCGAAAATTGTGTCATTATTTCTAGAGTTTATGACTTTCTAGAGTTTGTGACTTTTATTAATTTTGAGAGTTATGAGGTTCTTGAGTTTATGACTCTTCCCCCCTTAGGATGCGTGTCCTCGCGCAAATATTTGATATTTATGTCTAGTTTTGATATTTTTCGAAAAATTACGATCAGCGATTGTAGCGACGATGATTACGATAAGAATGATGAGTACATTGGTGGTGATACTAAGTTTTGAACTTATTTTGAGTTCTAATTCAATAACGCTTATATGGTCTTAATTTTCAATGTTTTGGGCATGTACTTCTGTACTTACATATGTGAAGTTTTCTTTTTCTTTATAGGTAACATTTTTTATTTCATTTGGTAAAATAATATTTTTATAAACAATGGCCTTCTTATTTACATTTGTGATATTAATCGTTATTTTGCAATTTACAATTTTTATAAAATAATAATCAGACTCTTGGCCATTACAATTATGATATATTCTTGTCATATTCAAATCTTTCTAATAATTATATTTCCGGTAATTTGCTTTTTCGATACTTGCGATAATATTGGTGTGCATTGTACAATTTTCTGGTTCATTTGAGTTTTTTTTTTCTATACGGTAATAGGCTTTAATTTCTTTCTTCAATTTCTTTGTTGGCTACAGATTATTTGTCATCCGAAATAAAAAAATTGGAATCAGAATGATTGATAATTTATAATATTGCTTGGCTGTGAAGTTTGTGACTTCAATTATTATTAATATCTATTTTTTTTGTGTTTTGAGCCATTGAATCTATCTCTGAAATTTTATTTATCGACATTTTCTTTTAAAGTATTGAATTATTTTAATTGTTATTATGTCTTTACTAAGAACTTCAAATTTCGATAGTAATGCTATGTCTTCGATTTTTGTTACTAAATTCAACAGAGATTTTAAATTTTCTTTAACTAGTTGTTATGTTTCTAAGTTTAAAAATTGTTTTGTTTTTATTTCGTTGGTGTCTTTGTTTAAAATATTAGCTTTTGTGATTATTGATAATAGGATGTTTAAGAAGAACATGCTGACATCTGTGTGTTAGATTTTTTGGAATTTCTTTAGTTTCATGAAGAGTTTTTTATTCGTTATATTATGGTTATTTTTTGAAATGAATGGTCTATCGTGTTTTTTATTTTTCGCTTTATTTTTAATGTATTTTGGATTGATTTCTTCATTTTCTCGGTTTTTATTTTTGTTATTAATGCTTTGGTTCTGTTTTCTAATTATTCTGTCCCTTATTTTTTGATGTTCTGAAGGATTTATGATGCCATTATTTATTTCTATTGGTTTATGATTAGTTGTGGAATGGATTGTGTTATTATAGTATTTCATTATTTCCTGTATATCTATTGCTGATGGTGCTAGTTTAGTTTCGGTAATTTTAATTCTGACATGCTCATTAAGTGTGTTATGTAACCTTTCGATATCTGCATTGCCGGTTTTAAGTCCAGGTGTTGTGAAATGAAGTGTTATTCCTTCTATTTGGAGAAAATTCTCAAGATTACTAGTAAAGGCACTTTCGTTATCAGTTATAATGTGATTAGGTTTTCCACAAGTAGCAAAATGTTGATTGAGGGCGGATTGAATGTCCATCCAGTTTCTAGATTTTAAAGGTATCGCTTGACCGAATTTGGAGAATTTGTCTATGATGGTTAAGAAGAAGTGATTTTTATCTACAAACCATATATCCATGTGAATCGTTTCATGTGGTTTTTCAGGTATATGGGGTTTTTCAAATGGGATTTTGGCCGGTTTTCTTTCATACTTACTTAATTGGCATACATTACAATTATTTATTACTTTAGTTATCTCGGTTTTTAGTTTTGGATAATAGTATTTAGTCTTAATTTCTTTATATACTTCCTCTATTCCTCTGTGATTGTTGCGTTTATGCTCCTTCAGAATTTCCTCTTGAATTTGTCCTTTGTCGGTACAATCGAAAAGTAAATAATTACACTTAACTACTCTTAGTTTCGTATGTGGACTTTTCCATTTCAAATATTCATTTTGAAATTCAGTATATATCGCGAGGCTGGGGATATATACTGCCACTAGTCCTTTTCCAGGAGTATGATTATTTAATATATACTGGAAATACTTTTCGTTTAATTCTTTGGATACGCATATTGTTCGTAATTTACCGAAATATTTTACTTTCTTTATTCTATTTTCCTTTCCTTCTTTAATTATTATTTGATACTTAAAAATATTAAGAGGGGCTTCGGAAATAGGTATGTATTCTAAATTATCATCGTTCGCGCTATGGCAAGTTGCTAGTGACTCGTTGTCATTATTTACCTCATTATCTATTTCATTGACATTTACTAGTTTTGAACATTCTGCAGTATTTATGGAAGGACGAGATAATGCATCTGCTACATGATTCTCCTTTCCCTTTATATACTCAATATCATAATTGAATTCTTCCAATTTTAACTTCCATCTTTGGAGTTTAGAATTTGGTTCCTTTAGATTAGCTAGCCATGTTAGAGGTTTGTGGTCGGTTTTGATAGTGAACTTTCTACCGTACAGGTAAGGCCTGAAGTATTTAGTAGCCCAAACAATGGCTAATAGTTCCTTTTCAATAGTGGAATATCTAGTTTCATGGTCATTGAGAGTTCGCGAAGCATAGCAAATTGGATGACCATCCTGAGAAAGTACTGCTCCCACTGCATAGTTAGAAGCGTCAGTTGTGAGGGTGAAATGTTTTTCAAAATCGGGATGTTTAAGGATAGGATCAGATATTATTAACTGTTTAAGTTTCTCAAATGCATCAGTATAATCTACGTCTTTGGGGCTAATTTTGGCATTTTTCTTTAATCGAAGAGTTAACGGTTTTGCTACTTTTGAAAAGTCCTTTATAAATTTTCTGTAGAACCCCACTAAACCTAGAAACGATTTGATTTGTTTAGTTGTTTTTGGAATTTGGAAGTTTAAGATGGCTTCTATTTTTCGCGGATTTGGTTTGATACCCTCAGTGGTCACGATGTGGCCAAGAAATTCTGTCTCCTTTTTTAGGAATTCGCTTTTGTCGATTTGAATTTTTAGGTTTGCCGATTTAAGAGTACATAAAATTTTTTTTAAAGAAGTAATATGCTCTTGTAAAGAGGTGCTAAATATTATGATATCGTCCATGTAGACAAAGCAGATTTTACCGATATATTCGTGTAGAATATCATTCATCAAGCGTTGAAAAGTAGCCGGGGCGTTTTTCAAACCGAAAGGCATTCTTGTAAATTCGTAGTGACCTTTATCCGTCGAAAACGCGGTCTTTTCAATGTCCTTTTTCTCTATTTCAATTTGGTGAAATCCTCTGGCTAGATCTAAAGTTGTGAAATAATTGCATTTCCCAAGTTTATCCAATATTTCATCAATGTTGGGTATAGGAAACTTGTCATCAATGGTAATACTATTCAACTTCCTATAATCCACCACGATTCGCCACTTCATTTTCCCTGAAGCATCGGCTTTTTTGGGGACTACCCAAATTGGTGATGAATAGGGGGATTTACTTGGGCGTATAATCCCTTGTTCGAGCATTTCCATGATCTGGGTTTCTACCTCGTTCTGATGAATATATGGATACCTATAGGATTTAGTATATACCGCCGTGTTATTGGTTGTTTTGATTTCATGTTTTATCTCATGAGTGAAGGTTAAATTTTCCCCTTCTTGGAAGAATATTTCCTTATAATTTTTTAATAAGGATATGAGGTTGTTCGTTTCCTCTTTATTTAAATGTTCAGTTCTCAACAATGATAAAGGGTTATTTTCTCGATAAGTTTCGGTAAAATATATGTGATTGATATATTCGTCAACGTGCTCCTCCTCTCTGGAGTAGTAAATCTTTAATTTTGTATTGTTAAATTTTATATATCTATTGTGAAGGTCTATTTCCACCTCGTAATTATTAAATATATTATTACCAATAATTCCATTAAAAAAGTCATTAAATTTATATTCAATGAAAGTAAATTTTTCGTTTCCGCCAATTTCTTTGAATGGTTTTATTTGCACTGTATGCGAAAAGGATAATTGTGAATTTAACGTATGGATGCTAGAATTTTTATTTGGAACTCTTAGACTCGGATGACAAAGGTTGGGATCAATAACGCTTATTGCGGCACCTGTGTCAATTAGGAATCTAAGAGGGATTCCATACGAATTTATTCGAATATATGGGACGTTGTTGAAGCTGGGGGTTCCGAGGCAAGTTTTCGAAAATTTTGATGCTGATTAGTGTGTACTATTTGTTTTGTATTCTCAATCTCCATAGGTTGAGGTGTTCCAAATTTGCGAATGCGACTTTGGACTGAATCTTTGTTGAATGGCGCTTTGCCGTATTGGAATTGGTTCTGTCGGAACTGATTATGGTGATATTGATTAGGGTTATGGCTATACTGATTTTGGTGGTATTGGCTCTTATGTGAGAATTGCTGATGTGGATTAGAAAAATAATGATTTTTATTTTGGAAATTTTGGTTGTAATCAGAATAATTATTTTGGAAAGATTTTTGTTTATTTTTAAATTTGGAAGGGTTAGTTTCTCTTTTGTGATAGAGGTATCCTGTTTCGGTTAAAATAAATATTGCCTTTTCTAACGTATCGGGATTTCTGCAAAATAAAATGGTTCGGATTGGTTCTGGGACATTTTTCTTAAGTATATCTAATGCAACAGTTTGATTGTCCTGAATTAATTGTATAGTATTTGGACTTTGTTCCTGCTCTACTTTCAAATTTAAATTTGTCAATCTCTGTTGAATCATATTAATAAAATCCATGACTGAACCTCTATACTCTGTAGTTCGAAGTTCGTTAAGTAACTGTGTACTATTTCTTTGATCAGAAAAGTTTGCATACAAAATTTTCTTTATATCCTCCCATTTTATTATATGGGGGCTTGCATCTAAAATTAGCTTAGCTCTACCAATAATCCTACTTTTAATGACATTGCAAATTATGTTTTGGGAATTGTTGTCGTACGTCTGCAGGATTGGGACCATGACATCTACCATGTCTGTGAAGCTTTTAAGTTGATCACGACTTCCGTCAAATGTTGGTATTCGGGATGCATGTTTAATTGGATCCAACGTAATCTTCAATTTTGTATTCGGGGCTGGAGAACTTATAGTATCGTTACCTGTGTTTGTTGCCATTATTGTACGTTTCGTTCTAGTGATGCGAATGGGTTGTATAATCTTGATCGGTGCGATTCCTTTCTGCTCGTACCTTTAAATTTGTTGCCTTTCACTGAGTTTACTGCGTGCACTTTTCGTTCCCACGCGTGAATTTAAACTTTTTTGAAGACAGATAAGTCTTGTCGACTTGGTTCGTTCGATATTTCACAAAGAATTGAAACTCACGTGTAAACTTTAAACTTTCAGTGATTTTTAGAATTTTCACTTCTAAATTGAACTTTGTCGTTCGCACTAAATGAACTTGATCGTTCGTATTAAAGTTAATACACTTGAAATATCCTACCGACTGCGCCAAATATATTTATTTAATTAAAACACCACCGATTTTCACTAACGCTTTTATTTAAAATAAGTTTAATTTAATTACTTATCGATTTTCGTTCTACTTTTTACAGAGAAATCTTGTATAACTATATGCTTCGCCTTCGAAGTCTAATTCTTAAATCTCTACTTTGAACTTCCGTCCATGCCCTTTTTATGAAACTCGCACGCTTATAGTGCGTTTCAAGTGATATGAGTCCTTTTCTAAAACATCTTAACTCGAAATGTCATACTCTATAAATTATTTGAAATTCTTATCAATTTAGGATAAAATGAATGCATGAACTCAACATAAAAATCGCTGTGGTATAAGTGTTCCATTACAAATTATCAGTTGACGACTCTATTTGCTTATTTGACTGAGTTGCATTTATCGGACGCGATGTGATCTTGTTTATATTATAAAATCCGAAAATTGTGTCATTATTTCTAGAGTTTATGACTTTCTAGAGTTTGTGACTTTTATTAATTTTGAGAGTTATGAGGTTCTTGAGTTTATGACTATATAACATTTGTGTTTTTTTCTTAAAGAAAAATAAAAGTTAATTAACTTACATACTACCTTGATGGATGTCAAAATCGGAAAATCGTCTTAGGGATCGATGTGTCAACATTCAACGCAATTTTTTTTTGTTTGCACGAACGTTTCCTGTATCAACAACATACGCAGGGTGGACTTGAACGTATGAAAACTTGAGAAAATTGAGAAACGATGTTGTTTTTAATATGATGGGTTTATAATATAAATCATTTTTTTATACGAAAACATATTCTTTTTTTCTCCAAAAATGCATAAAATTCATTAGATAGTAGGAAAGGCCGGGGCTACAATTAACAAAAAATGCATTTGTAGGTGTACCTTCAAAATTATTTAACAGTTTGACCTGATTTTTACGTCACATGATGCTTTAACTATTAAGGTATCATGTTATTAATCTATATCAAACGTAAAATAAATGATGTCTTAAAGAGAAATTTTTTTCTCCAAAAAATCGTTTGTTAATTCTTACCCCGTGTTTGGGGCTAAAATTAACAGCTGTGGGGTAAGTATTAACGTTATGTTCTACCAACTACTACAAAAGAAAACAAATACACTATTGTTTATTAATGAAAGTGCAATCAATACCGACGTTTTCTTCACATTTTCTCTTATGACTTTTGAAATTTGTCTTACAAAATATTGAAACAAGAACAAAGTCTAAAAGTCGTGAAACAGTTTTGGATAATTCATGTTTTTTGGTCACTTCTTAAGATTAATCAGCGTTACATAAGCAATCAGCTATTGCTTCTATGCTAAAAATTAAACATTTAGGCAAAGAACTTATAAGTCGTCATAGATGAAGCTTTTTTTTATAAAATCAACAAATATAAAAAAATATCAAGATTCTGGTACTGTTGCAAAATTGTAAAACTTAACACTTTAATATGCTAATCTCTTTACATCTATGGACAGCAACCCGAAATAAATAATAGCACATTTTATCAATTCTCTCGCAACCAACTCGTAGACCTGTAAGAACTTGGTTCCTCAAGTAGTTTTTCGTTTACACGTTCTCATGCTGTAACACAGTGTAACCGAAAACAACATAAAAATATCACACACAGTCGGCTACTAGTACTAGCGCCTATATCTGGCGTAGGTTTTAACACGTTAATACTAACCCCGCCGATTTGTTAATTTTAGCCCCCAAAGCACATTTTTATTTTTAAATAACATAAAAACATATTTGTTAAAAAGTTACTTGATTAAGTTACATAGTAAGTATTAAGTATGATAAATAATTCTAGAAAAACAAAAAGCACGCTGTTTATGTTGAATATAAATCAAAAAATTGTAAAATTAAAAACGTTAGTTACCTGCATAATAAAGACGCCCGGTTCATACCTAAGTCGCACGACGCGCGGTGCACAATTGATTTATCTCAAGTTTAGTGGCGTGATCTATGCGGCGTTTTAAAGCATGCTCTGTAGGTTTAGTATGTATAGTTTTAGAGAAATTCTCTTGTTAATACTTACCCCTGTTAATTGTAGCCCCAGACTCCCCTACTTGTAAATGTTTATACAGTTCTGTGCGGCACATCTAGTTGTAGTAGCTGTACCATGGACTGAACAAGCTGTCGTAAAATTTCTGAGTTCCCCTATTTTCGGTATATTAAGCTGAACGATATTGGCCGTTGATAAATACTTTCTGATCAATTTCTCCGGCACATCACCTTGCACATATATTGTGCACTTAGAGTATTTCTGCATGATTTCAGGCAGCGTAGTGTCATTGACGTTACTATCACTCCAACTTAGCGCGTTTATGTAAGCGAACTGATACTGATTCTGTTTTCAGGTCTCCGCTGACAGTTCTTGGTATGAGTATGGCGGTGGAAAAGGATGCACCGAGCCAAAAGGAAATATAGTTAGTTCCTTTATAAAGTATTGTTTATTATTTCCAAATCAAAGAATGGTCTGAGTTTCTCGTTGTGTGTCTCAATTAATTTGAGGAAAAACAGTTAATTTTTAATCAATAAAACCACAATTTTAATTTTAATTATTAACATCTATATTTCGGGACACAGTTAGTCCCTTCTTCAGTGTTGTTAAAACTGAAATTGAAGAAAACCTTAATACCTAGTTCTTAAATATCTATAACATTTAATCCGGCTATCCTAATTGTATCCGCACGAGTTCACGAGTTCAACAAGTCCTGAAAACCCATTTCCCAGGTCATGGTTGATTCGTCGCGTTTCCGGGGTTCTCGCTATAAATAGGCTCTCGTACGCATCGAGTTGAGACTTTTTTGGACCTGTTTTATAAATGCTGCGTCTTCCATACCAATCATGTGGCCTTTCTCAATTATATGTTTGGCCACCGATGACCTTACTTCCGTTTTTTGGGATCTGCCAGCTATCTCGGCCTCTTTTAGATGCTCACTGACTCTCGTTGGTATTGGCCTTATGGTTTGACCAATATACACCATTTGACAGTCAGGGCAAGTTATCTTGTAGATGCCACTTTTTTCCTTGTGTAAAACGGCGTCCTTCGTCGTTCCCAAGATTGTTCTCAGTTTAAACTTCTGACTGGTTGTTGTCGCTATCACGTTGATTCTTTTGAGGCACTTTCTGGCTCTGTCGCTCATATGTGACCGGTTCACTGCTGCTGTTTTTATTCCGTTTTGTCCATGTTTGTTGAGAGAAGCGTGGAACTCAAGTTGCTCTTCATTTTCCTGATCGATCTGACCATTTCCTTTATGGAATGATGGATAATCCTTTTTTCGTTAAGGAAGTCCGAAACCTCAGAAATTTTTTTATGCCGAGCAGCATGAAAGCTGGGCCTTCATCCTGTGGTCGTCCTTGGCCCACCGGCTCCTCAGAAAGGTCTATCATCACACCCATTGGCGTATCCCTTGCCGAGGCCTTCGGTGTGCTCAGAGATGCCATAGCACTCCCTTCACCTCCACTTTTCAGTTGGGGTGACACAACTGGCGTCAATTTCCCCCCGAGAGGTTCCTGTTCCCTCTCTATTGGTGTCAACGGTGGTGACCGAAGAAGCCCCGAATTCCTCCGGAAAGGATCACCATCTACACTTGCGATATTATATATAATATATATATATATATATATATATATATTTTATGATGTTGTCAAGGTGACGTTGTTTTAGGAAAGCTGTCAAATTTTCAGACATATTTCGTACGGTTCTTGTTTACCAGGCAGTTTTGTGAAGGAAGTCGGGCACTTTTGCAAAAATGGATAAACACGAATTTCGTACAGTCATCAAAAATTTCTGGATGTTGATGATAGCGACAACAACCAGTCAGAAATTTAAACTGAGAACAATCTTGGGAACGACGAAGGACGCCGTTTTACACAAGGAAAAAAGTGGCATCTACAAGATAACTTGCCCTGACTGTCAAATGGTGTATATTGGTCAAACCATAAGGCCAATACCAATGAGAGTCAGTGAGCATCTAAAAGAGGCCGAGATAGCTGGCAGATCCCAAAAAACGGAAGTAAGGTCATCGGTGGCCAAACATATAATTGAGAAAGGCCACATGATTGGTATGGAAGACGCAGCATTTATAAAACAGGTCCAAAAAAGTCTCAACTCGATGCGTACGAGAGCCTATTTATAGCGAGAACCCCGGAAACGCGACGAATCAACCATGACCTGGGAAATGGGTTTTCAGGACTTGTTAAACTCGTGAACTCGTGCGGATACAATTAGGATAGCCGGATTAAATGTTATAGATATTTAAGGACTAGGTATTAAGGTTTTCTTCAATTTCAGTTTTAACAACACTGAAGAAGGGACTAACTGTGTCCCGAAATATAGATGTTAATAATTAAAATGAAAGTTGTGGTTTTATTGGTTAAGAATTAAATGTTTTTCCTTAAATTAATATTATTTCCAGTTACAAACCGTATATCATAAATAAGCTCAGTCATGATAGCTAAATGACATGTCCACATATATATTTTTACTTTCACTTCTTACAAATGTGTTTTGATATATGAGCTAATATAATATAATAAAAATATTTTTGCTATTTTAATTTTTTGAAACCGCAAGGGTGTGAAAAGGAGCCTCAACGACAACCCTTTTATCGAAGGTAAAGTGGAGGCGTTTCTTTTCGATCTCGCTAACAACAGTTCCAGGATGACGTTTAGTCTTACAATCATTCGTCACACAAATAACGTCATCTCGACTGCAGTCAGTTACCAACAATTTCAGACTTTCAAATTTCACTTTTTCGAAATTCTTAAAATTAAGGGTTATCACCTTACACTTTGTAACATACTCAGCTCAATTTTCTATTTCGACCTTTAGACTGTAAG
>OZ012662.1:62554191-62778386 GCA_963942545.1 Oxycera nigricornis
AAAGCTGTCAAATTTTCAGACATATTTCGTACGGTTCTTGTTTACCAGGCAGTTTTGTGAAGGAAGTCGGGCACTTTTGCAAAAATGGATAAAACACGAATTTCGTACAGTCATCAAAAATTTCTGGATGTTGATGATAGCGACAACAACCAGTCAGAAATTTAAACTGAGAACAATCTTGGGAACGACGAAGGACGCCGTTTTACACAAGGAAAAAAGTGGCATCTACAAGATAACTTGCCCTGACTGTCAAATGGTGTATATTGGTCAAACCATAAGGCCAATACCAATGAGAGTCAGTGAGCATCTAAAAGAGGCCGAGATAGCTGGCAGATCCCAAAAAACGGAAGTAAGGTCATCGGTGGCCAAACATATAATTGAGAAAGGCCACATGATTGGTATGGAAGACGCAGCATTTATAAAACAGGTCCAAAAAAGTCTCAACTCGATGCGTACGAGAGCCTATTTATAGCGAGAACCCCGGAAACGCGACGAATCAACCATGACCTGGGAAATGGGTTTTCAGGACTTGTTAAACTCGTGAACTCGTGCGGATACAATTAGGATAGCCGGATTAAATGTTATAGATATTTAAGGACTAGGTATTAAGGTTTTCTTCAATTTCAGTTTTAACAACACTGAAGAAGGGACTAACTGTGTCCCGAAATATAGATGTTAATAATTAAAATGAAAGTTGTGGTTTTATTGGTTAAGAATTAAATGTTTTTCCTTAAATTAATATTATTTCCAGTTACAAACCGTATATCATAAATAAGCTCAGTCATGATAGCTAAATGACATGTCCACATATATATTTTTACTTTCACTTCTTACAAATGTGTTTTGATATATGAGCTAATATAATATAATAAAAATATTTTTGCTATTTTAATTTTTTGAAACCGCAAGGGTGTGAAAAGGAGCCTCAACGACAACCCTTTTATCGAAGGTAAAGTGGAGGCGTTTCTTTTCGATCTCGCTAACAACAGTTCCAGGATGACGTTTAGTCTTACAATCATTCGTCACACAAATAACGTCATCTCGACTGCAGTCAGTTACCAACAATTTCAGACTTTCAAATTTCACTTTTTCGAAATTCTTAAAATTAAGGGTTATCACCTTACACTTTGTAACATACTCAGCTCAATTTTCTATTTCGACCTTTAGACTGTAAGTTTTAGGGCCAGTGCTTACATGTTCTGAAATGTAGGCATTACGACCGAAGTATAAACGGTTTTAATTTCATATCCTTTCTTTTCCGCTAAAGCTTCCTCAGGTTTAACCCATGTACCAGTGATTTCCCGTCCACTCTCATAATCTTGGCATCCTGACACTCTTTTTTCAGATGCACAAGTTCTACATAGTGCAGCTTTTGATTTTTCTTGAAGGGTAATACGGGTAGGAATAAATTATTTGGAGGTACAATGGTGCAGGTGATAAAACCATGCATTGAGAGAATTTCATGGGTATGTTTTCGTTTCTGTATATTTCCGGATGACCAATGGGGTATGGAGCATATTTATTAATGTAGGGGAACATACTTGTAAAGTCTAGATATTTTATTAATTCATTCTCTTTACACGTATGGTATAATCCATACACCTCAGTAAGGCCACCAAAAATGGCATCACGAGGGTTTAGTGGTTTTACCATATTACTCGTATGTAATTTCAACTTCATTTTTTCTTCAGGATGTGACTTTAAAAAATTGTTGAACACCCACTCCCACGTGTGTATCAAATTATAACCATTGCGTCTCATCATCTCCATTCTCCTAAGTGTGGCTTCATTCCTTTGAGCTAAGGTTTCGCAACAAGCACTGTTAATAATGCAGCCGTTTTGTACTTTGAAACAGTTTGTACAACCGTGTTGAAAGCAGCCAAAAAATTCTGTAATCTGTATTTGTGTTTGGATCGAAACCGTCTATACAAGGTGTAATGGTCCTCTGCGGTGGCCTGCAAGATCTCCGGATTTAAACCCGTTAGATTATTTTCTGTGAGGACATTTAAAAGAAATTGTTTACAAGGAGACTCCTGACACCTTGGAACAACTTTCTTCGAAAATTACCAATGCCAGCGCCCAAATAACAAGCGAGATGTTGTCATGTTCAAAACGGAGCTTAAAAAAGAGAAGCATGTTTTGTTTGACAATGGAAGGAGGCCACTTTGAACAAATGCTGTAAATAATTTTAATAAAAACATTTCAAATACATATTTGTTTTATTGTTCATTCAAAAGATTGTGATTGAAAGGACTTTCGTGTGGGGACAGCCGAATACTCCAATTCAGAACGCAAATTTTATTTCAGACGCGAACTTTGGGTAAAAACTGTTTGCATTATAGTCCTTTTGCAATGAAAGTTTAATAGTTTGGTGTAAAATGATGTTCCAACTTTTTAACAATAACATAACAGAGATTTAATTTTTGAAAAAAGATTTTCCACTATGAACGTGAAAGTTAAAGGAAAATAAGGAAAAATGGAAAATTTTCGTATAGAAAAAACATTTCTTCGACTTTCGAGAACTGTCGCTCACAATATGTTCACTTCATATTCACAAAATAGCTTCAAATAATTGCAAAAAACTATTTTCTGCGTTTTATTGTTTTTTGAGTGATGTATCTTTCATAACTGTGAAGATATTGCGTTTTTACTAATTTAAGAACGGCATTTTTTCAAAATTTCAAAATGCCTGTGGCAGCTAAAGGGTTAAGAAATCGAAATTTTTTTTCACATTTTCTGCTTAAAATTGTCCAAAAAATCACGTGGTGAGGTGCCTGTGCGGCGATTTCTGGACACCCTGTATACATACCACCACTCTCTAACTTCATCTCGTCCAATAAAATCTTATCATGTATTTTGTTCGACTCCCAAACAAGCCATTTAGAGGTGAATAGTGACTGATTTTGAAATCTATAGTAGCCTTGTTTTGGTATTACACCTCTATAGGTTTTTGAAGGAAAATACTATTATTTTCCTTGTAAAAGTTTTTTCAGAAGGTAAGCATACATGATGAGGCTATAGTTAAGGCTTCTACAAAAAGATTTACATTAGTAATACTAAAAAAAATTCTCATTAATCGAATACATCACAAGCGTAAGATATTTGAAAAAGTTTTTTAAGAAGACAAGCATACATGGTGAGGCTATAGTTAAGGCGTCTACAAAAATATTTACATTGGTAATACTAAAAAAAATTCTCATTAATCGAATACATCCCAAACGTAAGATATTGACTTCGCTCACAAAAATATCACCACAAACACTGCATTCTTCTACCGTGTCATTTTCATCACAGTTATAGCAAGCCTCCTGGGCGACATTAAAATTGACAACATGAAAAAAAGCTTTTGAGTTAGCGCCATAGGAGGTGTTCTGAGTCCTTTCGCCGTCAAAGAATATTATAATAAATTTGCTATCAGATTTTCTTGTCGGACGCTTAGTACAGCAAAGATGATCTGACGGCAAAATTTTCTAGCAGATCTGATACAAAATTTCGTTACAGATATGACTACCACTTCATCTTCTGTCGAGGGCTATCAACTTCCAGCAGTGTTCACATATTTTTAGCTTTCACAAACATTATTTTTTTCACACTTATTTTTCAAATTGGTTTCAAAGCAAATGTCAACTCTAAACACACGATTATACTTTGCACATTCCTTTGCCTTTGTCACAAACTGACAAGGCGGAAATCATAGACAGTTTGGTCATTTTTGATCACATTTATGCTGTTTCGCATACAGTACCCAATCGCAAAATGAGCATGCAAATAGCTTGTTGAAGAAACCGGTGAGGGACTTCATTACAAAGAAATGTTCCAACTCTTTGGAATAGTACAAGTATAATTTTTCACAGAGGGGCTTTCGTACGGAAGTCTAAACATTAAGGTATCTGAGTTCTTAGAATCGTCAAATCTGATAGAATTTAAAAAATTTGAAATTTGTAGAGGTCGGAAAGAACACAGCCTTTTCCGCCCACCACTACCTTTGCATCTCTACAGAATTTCTTTGACATTTTATCTAGAGCTTTTACAATCAAAGCCTGACTTCTCCCCTTAAATCGCTCGGAACCATCTCAATCGCATAACATAAGCTTCGCGGTAGACAATTTAAATCATTGTCTTTGCTCCACCTCGCTATACTTTGTAGCCAAAATCTTTTTTCCGATGAAGTTTTGGAATTTGACCTACTCCCGACGAAGGTGAAATTTATTATATCTGCCTTTACCTTCATAGCTGCGTCAAAAAGTAATGAAGTGTTATACTGATTTACTTTCGAAATTAAGCCAAAACCTCTCAGTTCACTTACAGGTCTTAAGCTACACCAAATAGGCTTAATCTCAGGCGAATCTGGGAGCTCATTAGAAAAGGTTACTTTACTGCCTTGAACCGAACGTGAACGATTCTGTCAAACATGATCTCAAGGTCTTCAAAAGGGTAATCACAGGTCCCTCTAAACTCTTTTAATCGGAAAAGCATCCTAACACCTTTGAGATTGATTTTTTTCTAAATGATCTCCTGCCTTGACAAAACTTCGATCCCTTTACCCACTCCACCACGTGTCTGAGCTGAAATTGAATCCTGCTCTAGTTCCTGTAAGATTTTAACATTCACATCTGAACTGCTACTAGCCGAACTGTTTGGGTCAAGTCTTTCTTTTTGTACTACCGTGAAAATAAAGTCGTCTCTATCTTGCTCACAGTTTGGGAAAGAAATAGCTTGATAAATTGAAATTTTTCTTCGACGTTGAAAGACATCTTAAGCTTCTCCATCTGCTTCGTCAAAATGCTTAAACTAGCTACAAATACATCATATCTTAAGCTTAACCCTTTTGCGCGCAGTATAAGAAGGAGAAGAGGGAAGAAATAACTTAATGATGTTCTATGGTTTGAATGCTTAAGTCTACGCAAAAGCGAATGAAATTTAATTTTTCGGTTTTCCGAAGACGGTTTTTAAGGATGTTGCCATATGGTAACATTGCGCAGATAATATTAAAAATTTGGTTTTTTATGTTATTCCTATTTATTATGAAAAAATGTTACTAAAATAATGAAAACTGTTAGAATAGTGTAAAATTATGTGTGAAAAGAAACGAAGCAAATCTTGTGGTCATTTAAATACAACGCCATTCCACACTTCACGCACTTTATCGTTTAATAGCCTTTTGAAGACAAGCGGCATTGTGATTTCACTATATGAACTGGCCAGTGATCGATGCAGTCATATCTAACGTTATTTACAGGCTGCGCTGTTCCGTTGGAAAGGCTAGACATTGGTGCTGATGAAACAGATGAACTTAGGTATGGCAGGTCGATCTCATTCAGTAAATTATTTGTTGTTGTTGGTCGACCATGTTTTCTCGCAAGTTGCTTTGGAGCTTGTGAGAGTTTTCGCAATTGTTATCTGGAATTGCATAAGTGTCATATACTTTGCTCCTGGATAAATTCGAGCCGTGTGGCGTCGATACAGTAGCCATGAGTTGACCACTGTGACGTTGATGCATCAAAATACTATCCTAAAATTGTAATTTTTTTGATTTATGATCTATACGGTATAACTCGATGAGCATGTCCAAAAGATCAACACCACCCATAAAATGATTGTAATCTTGAACGATTGCAGGTCGAGAAACCTGAATATGCTTCTGAGTAACGCCATTCCAATGACGACATGTGTCTGTAGGCAATTGTACCAATTTGTTGTCGTACGAACGAACGAGTGCCAATTCATGTGTTCGTGCAAGTCGATAGTCAAATAACCCAAGGCCTTTTGTTTTCAACTCTGTCTCAGTTCTCATATTGATCTGCCCAAAACGGTTGTCCCTTAATGTTCCAGTGGGAAAAATACCCCATGATTTCAAAATAACTTCTAAGCTGCTTGATGTAAACCAATTATCAAAGTAAACTTGAAAGTTTTCATTACGCGGCCTTGTAGAGCAAAGATATAGAACAATATCGAAGGACAAACCAAGACCACAGCTCGGGCATGTTCCATCACCAACGTAAAGTGCAAAATCGTAAATTATGCCAGAGCTGTCGGCTCTTGTAAACATTTTAAATCCCCATTTATGAGGTTTTTTCGGTAGATGCTTTAGTGCTGATCTTCTTTCGAGAGGAATGACAGGCATTGTGTTGGAAATCGCTTCTTACCGCAAATTATCGCTCCAAAAGCTCATATAATCTGAAAGTTTAACTACATTCATAAATAAAAGCATACCAATGAATTTCCGAATGCCTTCTGCTTCCAATGACATTGCTTCACCATAGAATTCTAGTGCATATATCTTACTATCCTTCGTGATTAAGTTTATTATATCGTCATCAAAGAAATGTAGAAAATATTCTGATGGTAAAAGAACTTCTTCATCAAATTCCTGCACATGTTTCCATTCAGTTTCAAATGCAAAGTCTCTTTTCAACCAGTGCAAAGATTTTGGATCAATTTTTCCAAATCGATGAATTAAGCTCCTTCCACAGGCTGCCCCTAAATCTTCGGCCTCTGTAACTCTATTCCTAGTTCACATAACATCTTCATCTGTGTTTAATTTCATCTTCATCATTGCCCAATTGAAGACCATCTTGAAATATTTGGGTAACGGAATCTGGCAAATCACGAAGCTCTACATTTGGATTTAGCACAGCTTCGTCGTCTAAATCATCAATTTCTTCTTCTGAGTTATCCCATTCATATGTTAAAATGTGCTGAATTTCCTTTACAGATAGTGCTTTTCTAAATGAACTCATGTTGATTCTGTATAAATGAATATAAAATATACACCCTTTACCAGTATACTTTCACTAAACAAGTTGCAAAATAAAGACATTTTTCGATAGTTTAAGAGCAATGGTGACATATGGCAACATGATTTTTGGAAAAATCTGGATCACTTGTTAACTATGCTGTTATTTTTGTTTTGTTTTCAATCGAGCACTATTTACCTTTTTTATCAATAAAATTAAACTTGATCACTACAACTGCACAGTTAAACCTTCAAATCGCGGGTTTGCCTGGTGTTTCCTCAACAGTTTTATTATAACTGGGATCTCGAATGTGAAAAACTTTGAAAATGATATTCCCAGCCTAGCAGCAGTGATATATTTAGAAAAATACATTATGTTAAGGTATACAGAATACTCAAAGAATATATAGTGGGTGAGTTCAGGAAATTTTTATGTCAAAATATCAGGTTAAAGTTGATGTTGCCATATGGATGCAGTACGCGCGAAAGGGTTAAAGAATTACTTAAATAACTTATTAAACCTATACTATCCCTTTTTTAAAAAAGAATGGGTAACTATGAGAATTTTTGCTGTATTAGCTGTCTTAAAAGTAATTAATTAAATTATTCCTCGCAAGGCTTAAACCGTATTGTAGTCCAAATAATACCAGCCAGATTAATCCCAAGCTTCTTTCGTACTGATGATCCAACGATTCTCACGCTTCGCCGCTTGTTATCCACTTTTACCACAGCTCTTAACTCCTGCTTTCTTGTTGTAATCAGAGCCGTTCCAGAATTGGCAAACAACTGCTTCACCTTATCGCTCACAAAGACATCCACCTAGTATGACCTATAAAATCATGATATTGATTTTCACCTAATATATTACAAATTCCGTACTAGAAGTCATTCAGCAAGCTAATAAAAATTCATGTCAACACATGTCTATGATATCGTGCAATTACCCTTGTACACGAGGTTGACCCTTCTAGAGTATTTTTCAAGATCCTCTTAGAAATTATCCCAGTTGACTGGTATATAAGATTGTAATCTTCCGTAGGAACATCAGTGTTTTCTTCAAGAATCCATAAAGACAACATGGTACGTATTTCACTTTAACGCATAAATCCCTCCGTTGGATCAATAGGTAGAACTATGACCTCTCAAGTAACTATACCACACATTTTACTGAGTATTTTTATACTTCGTTTTTCTTTGCAAAAATTGGTACTCCTTTTTTTCAGAATACATACCAGCTTCCAGTTTCGGCTGTAAATGGAGATGGCAACACAATGGTTCCCACTAGCTCCTTAGAGGTCGGGAGGGAGCACTACATAAAGTTTTTTTCGCATCGTTAGAACCAAGTATGAAGTTAGGCTAACGGTTCATCTGGACGGAGGTGTTTTTTGCCTTCTGTCACCCGGATTTTCGGGCAAGATAAAAACCCAGCGTCAATTTGACGAATAAACAATGCTTCCGATTAACATCTCGTGTTTGACGGCGTAGATTAATTACGGAAAATTCCATAAGTTACGCTTTTTAAAGAAAAAATGAAGAAAAGGTGTTTGTTGTACTTTTCAAGAACCAAAAAATTCTTCTACAGCATTTTTGTTGTCTTTCTCTTAATCGTTGATTCCCATGAGGCTATGACAAAAAAACAACAACAGGAGACATATTTCACTACTTTCGGAAACTAGCAAACTACGTTGATCTTCAAGCAGGTATTGCATTTCATACACAACTCCCCATCAATGTGACTCTTCCATTCATTCATCTTCTCAACAATGTCGCATCATTACAAGCATTTTCGAGCCTAAAGCATAAAAACATCTCAAGATACGTGATCGCGTAGCGGGTCGACGGGCCCGACACCACCACGGCAGCATCTTAAGCCTAACTCATCAGCCGTTATCGAATTGGCATCTACACGGTAGGATGCTGTAAAGCGTCTCAAGCACAAGTCATCGAATTGATATATACACGATACCGTGCCACCACGATAGCTTAACTGAAGCATCTCAAGCAAAAGCCATCGCCAATCATCGAATTGCAAACCAACATGAATTGCAAACCAGCGTCGTAACATGCAAATCTGAAGACCCGACACTCGTCCAACACATCTCATGCAGAAGTCATCATTTCTCGCAAGCAAAAGCCATCGCCCGCACCCTTCACCCTCTGCTAACGCAGTGTTCTCGCTTATGGAAACGACTTTCTTCCTTTTCCACCTTTACGCTACGAACGTCGCCAGGTGATTTTTCCACGACACTTTCATTCAAAACAAGTGATTTTTGATCTTGCTAGAACTATATTCATCTCTATTCAAACACAACGCTTGGTATCTTAACCTCTTTCATGAAACCCCGTATCAAAACCACTTTCCCCGTATTTAAACCAGCTCTCAGCCAATCAGCGCTCTGAAAAACCCAGCTCACCATCCATCACATACGCTCGCACACTCGCAAAGAGCTGGCCGCCCATAGTCAAAACCGGATCTCCATACAAAACGCTGTCCATCCACTGATCTACTTTGAGCTCCTCCAGCTCTTCGAACTAATACACTTTAGGCATGTGTAAGACATGAACCATGGAAAGCATGCATGAAAGTGTAAGTCTTACTACTTGCGAAACATTCTTCACTCCTACAGCTCTCGATTTACTGATACACTTCGGTTGTGGCGTAGTAGTACACTTTCGCATGGTTTAGCTGTCGCTACTAGTATACTTTCCGCATATTTAAGCCGGCTTACTATGGTTCAGCTGTCGCTACTAGTATACTTTCGGCGTATTAAAGCCAGCTTACTATCACATTTTTAGCACATGGTGTACAGCTTTTCCCAATCGGACCCCAAGCTAAATTGCATGAAAGTGTGTGTCTTACTACTAAAGATAATATACGGAAAAACCCCCAATATGAAAATAAATCTAAAAACACCAACACTCCCAACAACCCTAATCCAAGCGGAAGTTGACATAACAAACTAAGAAAGTAACACCTTCATATTAACCAAAGGAAACAATGTTCACACCTTTGCACATTTGACTTTTTATACCACTTAACCAACATCACATACTTTAAGGTAGCACTGGAAGATGTTAAAAGTAGAAAACAATCAAAAGAAATGAGAATACTCGAAAGAAAAAAGCTATTAGTGTTGACATTTTTAGGATACAAGTAAACTCGGCATTTTGCTCATCAAACTTTATTTTTGCTTTAAATTGACAACACCACTTGAACGCTACCAGAAAGACTGTCCTTTCTTTTTTCATCTTCTTCTTCTTGTTGACATTGAATTCGTTCCGAGCTCATTTACTCTACAGTGTGGCTAGGTATTTCGATCCCAAGCTAAATATTCTAGTTCGCAACATCTTCCCACCTGAGAACTTTTACAAAGTTTTCATCTATGTACAAAAATCACGTAATTTTGCTGACTGTTTTATCGCCCGACCACTCCTGGATATTTATAACTGTGGTACTGCTGACTTCTGCTTATCAGTATCCTCGATTTCTTGTCCCCCCTTATTACTTGAACCCGGTGTATTAGCCGATTCTCCAGAAGCGTGGTTACACCCCAACAAATAAACACGCTGTAAAGGTCACACAATCGATCCCTCGTCAGTATTTAGCCGCACAAGTCGAATCACACCGTCTCTTCCACGTATAACTGTTTTAATGCAGCCTAAACTCCAATCCAACCGTTCCTTATTGTCCTCCTCAATAAGGACTACCTCTCCAACAATAGGATTAGCCGTTTCGGGTTGATTAATAACTGTAGGCCATCTACCACGGCCCAGGTATTTGGTTCGGAAACGCCTCCGAAGCGTCTCACTTAGTTCTCGCTGATGATTAGTCAGTGACGTATTGACGGATTTACCTAATAGATCACAATCAAACACTCCATGACTTCTTCTTTGTCCCAGGAACATAGCAGGCGTTAAAGTGACGCATATAAGTTAAAGGTCGGGCATTGATGCTCGTCTCACAATCACACAATACCGTTTGCACGTCTTCGTAGCAAAGTGATGATCGCAGCAGAGTACGCCTCAGTAATGTTTTTAGTAATCCCACCAGTCACTCCCAAAAACCTCCCCATCACGGTGCCGCAGGAGGATTAAATTTCCAAATAATGTGTTCAATGGTTTCATATTCCAGCACCCGGTTCCAATCAAGTTTCGATAATACATTTGCCGTGCCCGAAAAATTCGTTCGATTGTCCGAATGAATTATTTTCGGTCGTCCGCGACGACTAACGAATCGACGCAAAGTCTTCAAAAAGCACAAAGTAAATAACGACGTGGCAAGCTCTAAGTGCACCGCTCGATAAACCGCACAGGTGAATGAACATACCCACACCTTTTCGCCATTTCTCAAATATACAGGACCGGCAAAGTCTACTCCTGTAATTTCAAACGGAGCTACATCGCACACACGATCAATAGGTGAACATGGAGCTTCTAGTCTTATTGGTTTCATTGTAAACCTTTTACACACGACGCAACGAGATATCACTGACCGCACAGCCCACCCGCATCACCACCAATTAGCCAATGTGTCTCTCTGAGCAAGCTGTCGTGAACTAGTCGCGAAATTAACAAATGTTTTTTCGGCAATATTATCTGAAATAAAAAGTCAGGAAAATCATCGCGGTTTGAAATGCGACTTTTTGTACGAATTCGTCCATGCTCATTCTGAAAGGGGTGTAATGAACATAAGTCTTTACATTTTTCGTCGCGAAAATACTCACTCTGTATTGTCTTTAACACAAATATTTCAGATACATAAGGCTCTTCTGTAGTCAATTCACCACCACGTTTATTTATCGGGTTACGAGTATTAAATATAAAGCGATTCATCCACGCAATCATACGTACCGTTTTCATATATTTTGAAAAATATAGTGAATGCCAATAACCCGATCCACAATCGACCGAAATCATGACAAGACGCTTTCTTCGTTCTTCATTAATTTCAACTTCGTTATGCTCGCAAGCTTCTGCAGGCCATAAGGAAGGAGGATCATACAGCAATCGTGGTCCTTCCCACCATCTACTATCCAAAAAAGTTTTCCCAGAACATCCACGTGATGCAAGGTCCGCAGGGTTGTGTACACTCGGAACATGACGCCAAGACTCGACAGTCGTGAGCGTCTTTATCTCTCTAGCTCGTTTTCCTACGAATACTGCCCATGATTCTACACGTCGAATCCATGATAAGACTGTAGAAGAATCAGTCCAGAAATAATACTCTAACTGTTCACCAGGAAAACATTCTCTAATGTTGCGAATACATTGCAACATGTTTTTTTTAGATTTAGTTTGAATAATGTCACACCTTTTGTCATCTCTAGACAGTAGCCTTCAGGGAGCGTCGATACCTCAGAACCATGAGGATGTCGGTTCGATCCCCAGAGCTGCCTGTAATTTTTTTCCTTGCATTTTTTTTCCTGTTTGGTCTGCAGCTTTCAGTTGGAATGCGGATAAAAGGTCAATGCCAAGTAGCGGGCTGATGCGACCTAGCAACTAGGAAAGATCTGGAATCTGCATCCAACTGGAAGCCAGCGGGACCTTTTGCACCCGGCCCCAAAAATAGGGGAAGGAGTGGAAGAAAAAAACTGAAAGGCGGCGAGGCAGTTGATTGTGGAAGGAAGATGTAGTAAGGCGGGTTTCGATTTTTGAAAAAAAGAAAGATCGCGTGAAATAAGAGTGGATTTTGGAAGGTGAATCAACCAAGTCGGGTTTTTGGAAGCAAAGGGAGGTTCTGCTTTTTTGGTGTCGGGCGACCGGTGAAAAGGTTGACGGAAGACAAAAAGAGTCCCGAAAAATTAATGGTGACAAAAGGGAGTGCTTTGTGATAGCGAACATCTTACGGATTTTGATTAAAAATAATTGAAATAGTGTAATGTTCCTTAGTGCCATGTGTTACGAAACTGCTAGTGCTAGTGATCGGTGCGGACAGCACGTGCTCAACTGTAACCTGCAAACATACTCGCCAAGCTCAATTTGACCGGCTTATATGTTCTGACGTTTCGTTCGCAGAACTATTGGGTGATCATCACTCTTGTAATTTAAAATCGAATTAATTAGAAACGAGGCTCCAGTCGTCACAGGATAAGCAATGCATAGAAATTACTACAACGAAAAGCCAGTGGAAAAATACAACATACATTCCTGACATGATAAGATTTTGCCAATCCTTCTAAGGTCATTTATATTAGTAATACGACAAAAAAAATGTTATGCGTTGCTATACGATATTTATCAAAAAAAAAAAAATTGTGCCTGACAAATGTTATAGTATTAAACAGGTTCTATGCTCGATTACACGAACATTTTTGGCCTGAAAGATGTCACAAATAATTATTATTAATTTATGGTATGATTTGTGGTTCTTTAATTAAATACTTAATCTGATCCAGTTAATTCTTTTATGTCGTACCATAATAGTACCATATGTATTAGAACAACAGATCATTGTTGAGCAGTTTTTTTAACGGAAAAAGTCATATTCAATAACGCAAGCTTTTCGCATATTGTTCGGTGTAATTCTCTATAAGGAAGAGTTTCTTACCTTGAATGAATAAGGAAAAATAACATTTATTCGCGTTTAAAAGGTATTGGTAACAACTGAGTAAGACCTGTATGAAAAAGAAAAGAAGAACGCCTAATGAGTGAAGTTAGGCCACCGTATAATTTTTTTTGATTTTCAGGACAACTACCAGCGGTGAAGAGCGCTCGTCATCAGCCAGAGTAAGTTTAGTTCCGTTTGTTATTTAGAGAAAAATTGAAATTTTCTGTAGACTCCACTTCACTCCTCCGTTTTTTCTTCTTCATTTGTTATTATAGCTTTTTTTATCATAATTATATTTTTTTTTGATTATTATTTCGTTATCATAATTTTTTTATATCATAATTATTCTTTTTTGATTATTATTTTGTATCATAATTTTCTTTTTATCATAATTATTTGTTTTTCGATTATTATCTTTATTATAGTTTTGTTTAAAACATTATTTTTTTCTCTTATTATTTTGAATTATATTTTTGTATTATTATAAGTTTATTATAATGTCATGCTTTATTCGAATTATTTTAAATATATATATTCCGTTTAACCACATTATGGGCTAAGTTTTTTTCTTCTTCAGGCTCAGTACCATCACCCAATCCTGATTTCCATCCCTTGTCCATGTTATTTGGATCGACACGGGCCTAGCCTAACCTCCTAAAGAACCACACCCACGCGCTGAGCTTTAGCCGGCATTGTTGCGCTATACAGGGGGGTGGAAGGCTAGGTTCAAATAAATTTTCCGTGACCGCAGTGTCAATACGCTGAGGTCGCAACAAATGGCGCCCAAGACCTGGCTTTTAGCTTTGAATAGTGATGAAGTTAATTTATTGTATTTAATTTTTCTTGCGTTTTATTTGACTGTACGGATTCACTTAAAAATTCATTAAATTTTCAAATAAGTTATATTTTTTCTCCTTATTTTGTATTTGTTTTATCTTAGTTATTGAAATTTCTTTCATTTTTGTTAAATTTTGTCAATTCCTATTTAAATTTTGTTACACTTTCTATTTCTTTCAAAAATCATTTTTATAATATTGGTCACTGCGGTCGCGGTGGCGCCCATTGTGTCGAAATGAGTTAATAGCCCCGATATTAGGGCTTGATCAGACGGGTGAACCATAACATAATCTGGTGACGAGTGCTATCAGGTATGTGTCTACTGTATCTCCTTTCACGGGATAGCTTAGCGAAGACTAAGCACTTCGAATCAGAGGACATTATTGATTTCTCGTCCACCTTTCGTGGTTTTGAGGTAACCTCCTTGCGTCTTTTATCCGGTGTGTGGTTAGATCCTTAGCAGATCTCAACACAGCCGTGTCCGCCCATGAGGGGACAATTCTGCGAGAGCTCCTCTTCACCCGGGTTTATATGGAAAGAGCTCTGTCTTATTAATTAATTTTCATAAATATCCAAGTTTTTTTTCCTCCTCCTAACATTTAATACCCCTTTTCCCTTCCATTACATCCAATCAATGTTAATCTTGGTGCTGAGCCTGAAAAAAAATATTGATCGAAATATTCATTAATTATACACATTCTACAATTATTGGAATTTTTGGATTTTGGTATTTTTCGCTATCGAAATTTTTGTGTAGTATTAAAGCATAATTTTTGGATTTGATACGCGATTTCAGTTTTTCTTGGTTCCCTCGCATATATTGAGTAGATTGGATTTTATAGTAATCTTTGTTGACATCTATCATAGGCACCATGCCAAATACGGTACGTAGGTCAGACGACTCTGGGCTCGAACGTCTTACCCGGGGGCTAGGTCGTATGACCTTGTCATCCACAGAAACTGAAACTCAACCACGTAGCGTACATACATCTCCACCTAGAGATCGTCCAGGAGAGGAGGTTCATCCTGAAGAATTTTCTGCTCAAAGCACACCCCCTGGGGACAATGCTGGTGATAGAAGGAATTATCGTCGTTTGGAAACGTCACAAGCCCCTACGGTGAATAGATCGTCCATTTCACTCCCACCATCTAAATGGTATTTAAAGATTTGACGGATCTTCGCGCGGTGCCGACGTTGAGCGTTTCCTTTTCCGCGCCACTACTCTAGCCGATAACTACGGCGTGTCAAGAGAGACCCTCGCCGTAGATTTTCATCTGTTGCTGGCAGGACAAGCCGAAGAGTGGTATTGGCGGTATTTAGAGCAAACGCCAATCCTGGTGTGGGCCCACTTAGTGAGTGCCCTAAAAGAGCGTTTTGCGACTCAACAGTCAGACGTGGATGTGAGACGCGCTATGGATGCTCGTTTACAGCGTCCAGGTGAACCTTTCCAAGATTTTAACGATGCCTTGGAAGCGTTAGCGATACGACTAAGGCACACGCTGCCTGACATTGATTTGCAATGCATCCTACTACGGAATATGAATCTCCGATTAAGAAACCATTTGGCTGGTGTGGAATTTCATTCAAGCCAGGCCTTGGTTCGTCGGTGTGTATCAATAGAAGCGGTATGGTACCCAAACGGTAAGGCCAAAGAAAGCAATCAATATAAACGCTCCAATGCAGTAGCGGAAATCTGCAGTGACTATGAAGATCCCAATGAAGAAGTAAATGCCATCGTCAGACACCAGGCTGAAATCGTCCCTCAGAGCCGTTATCCGGCTCCCCCATCAAGTAGATACCGACAGACTGGAGATCACCCGGCAATGGCATCACTCTCAACATCAACAAATACACTTCGCGCACGCCCGACTATGGACTTGCGGGTATGTTGGAACTGCCAGGATATAGGGCATTCATTTATGGAATGTTCTCTGCCAGTGCAGAGACAATTTTGCTTTGGATGTGGAACTCCGGGGGTGGTCAAACCAAGATGCAGCAAGTGTGCGGGAAACGCTGGTTGGAGTGTGCAGAATATGGGGACTCTGTACACTGCTCCTCATCTCAGACCTCAACAAACCTCCACTACGGAGACCGCCTCGAACACCGACCCGGAACTACGGCGCCGACAGTAAGTGCTGACCGTTCATTCTGTGACGTTGCTGTCCAAACATCGAACAGTAACGCAGTCCCAACCACAAGTACAACCACCGAACCTCACGCTTCACGATTCAAGCGGTCGTATAATTATCTGAAAACCCGAAGTTTCTTAAAAAAATCATGCCTTGAGTCGATAATTACCCCTGCGGGAGACAATCGACCTTTTGCTGAGATAGAGATAAAAGGGCGAAAACTATTAGGTCTGTTAGATAGCGGGGCCAGTGTTAGTATCTTTGGTTCTACAGGGCTGAAGCTTATTGGCGAGCTTGGCTTACGCATGCATCCTCTAAAAGCCACGGTTAAAATTGCATCAGGAGGTGGCGTTGCCGTTTTAGGATACGTTAATAGCCTAGTGCGCTTTAATAATCGCATGCGTATGATTCGCTTCTTGGTTGTACCGGCCCTAACAAACCCATTATACCTAGGAGTAGACTTTTGGGACGATTTGAACATTTCACCCATATCACTGCCTTCCATCAATGCGGTGACGGAATCCTCGAAAAGTGCGTTTCATAAGTTGCTTCCCCAAGAATCCACTAAACTTGACCTAATAAAGAAAGATTTTCCCTACTTCAACCTCTTAGGATTGGGCAAGACAAATTTGTTGTCACATCACATAGACACTGGTACTGCCCAGCCTATAAAACAGAGACATTACGCCGTATCTCCTGTCATTCAAGCTCTGATAAACGATGAGCTAGATCAAATGCTGTCCTTAGGCGTAATAGAAGAAAGTCACAGCGCATGGAGTTCCCCTGTGACGATAGTCCGGAAACCTGGAAAGGTGAGATTATGACTTGATGCCCGACGACTTAACAAAGTTACTGTTAAAGACGCTTATCCCTTACCATTGATCGAAAGACTCTTGGCACGTCTTCAAGCTACTCGATATATCACCAGTTTAGACTTGAAGGACGCATTTTGGCAGATACCCTTGGACACAAGCTCTCGGGAGAAAACAGCGTTCACCGTTCCCGGCAGGCCGTTATACCAGTTCACGGTCATGCCTTTTGGCCTTTGTAATGCTCCTCAGACAATGTGTAGATTGATACACAAGGTCATCCCTCACCAACTACATGACAAGATATTTGTATATCTCGATGACTTGCTCATAACAAGTTCCACCTTTGATGAGCCCCTGGAATTACTTTCCACAGTGTCAAAATTATTGCGGAAGGCAAACTTGACAATCAACGTGGAAAAAAGTAAATTCCTGCAAAAAGAAATTAAATATCTTGAGTATGTGGTTAGTGACGGAACTCTGAAAACTGATTCTGAAAAGGTAGCGAGCATTCTAACTTACCCAGCACCCAAGACGGTGAAGGACATCCGGCGGTTCATGGGCATGGCAGGCTGGTATCGGCGGTTTATCCCAAATTTTGCGTCCTTGGCGAGTCCCTTAACAGACTTACTCAAGGCGAAGCGGGCGTTCCATTGGACAGACGCCGCTAATAATGCATTCCAAGCTATTAAGCAGCATCTTGCTACTGCTTCAGTTCTAACTAATCCCGATTTCGGTCGGCCTTTCTATATCCAGTGCAATGCTTGCACTACGTGCATTGGCAGTGTGCTGTTCCAAAAGGATGATGATGGTGGAGAGCATCCCATCGCATTCATGTCTGTGAAATTGAACACAGCCCAGCGCAACTATAGCATCACGGAATTAGAGTGCTTAGCAGCTTTGCAAAGTGTTAAAAGATTTCGAGCATACATCGAGGGGTTACCTTTCACCATCATCACCGATCATGCCAGTTTAAAGTGGCTCATGAGCCAGCAAGATTTATCTGGCAGATTGGCTAGATGGAGTTTGAAGTTACAGGGATTTGCCTTCACTATTGAGCACCGGAAGGGAGCACAAAACATTGTCCCGGACGCCTTGTCACGCGCATGTGAAGCTAGTGCGGTTGAATCGCCTCCAGGCATAGATAACTCCAAACAGCACGATATCGATGATATTATTACTGGCCTCGATTAAGGCAGGACGTTGCCAATTATATTAGCGCCTGCGAAACCTGCAAGCAGATTAAGCCACCTAATTTCACCATGAGACCACCTTTTGGAGCACCCAGGGAAACCTGTAGACCTTTACAGCGATTGTTCGTGGACTTTCTTGGTCCATACCCACGCTCAAGGTCTGGGAATACCCAACTACTTGTAGTGATTGATCACAACACCAAGTTTATTTGGCTGAAAGCACTACCGAAGGCCACCGGAGAAGCTGTCGCCAAATACATAAAAAACGAAATTTTTCTCACTTTTGAAATACCAGAAGTTCTGCATTCGGACAATGGAGTTCAGTTCGTTTCGAATGTGTTCACTTGGATGTTGGATGAGTTTGGAGTACAACACTGCCGAACTCCACTTTACACCCCACAAGCGAACGCTTCAGAACGGGCAAACCAAAGCATACTGTCGGCGATCCGAGCCTATATAGGGGACGATCATAGGAAATGGGATGAACATCTCGCAGAGTCCTGCTCCGCGTTTCGAAACGTTGTGCATGACTCCACGGGGTTTTCACCGCATTTCCTTATGTTCGGATAGCAGCTTATCCAACATGGTTCGGATTATGGTCTGCTCCGAAGACTCCAAGCATTTGTGGACGGTGAGGTTATGCTCCGCTCAAATGGCGACAGATTGCGGCTGGTTAAAGACCGGGTGCAGGAAAGGCTGGCAGAGGCACACTCTAAGGGGGCACGCGAGAAACATATGATAATGCTCCCAACAAAGCTGAATCTTATTCAGTCAATAGCGCCCTAAATAAAGTTCAATTAAAGTCAATGGATGGCAACCTAAATAAAGTTCAATCGAACTCAGCTGTTTATGCAATATCATATGTTGCAAAATCTACGGGTAATAGCCAACAATTATCTAGGCCAGAACATACAATTCATGACGTTGCAATATCGACAAGCAATATTGCTAATTAGGCAAAGACATCCGAACCGATGTTAAACATGGTAGAATTTAAGAAGTCAGTTGTTAGTCTGCATTAAGTGATACCACATTAAATAAAGGCACTTGAAATTAATCCGATTTGTTTTTTTTAACTCGGTTATTAACGAGTAACGTAAGTGGCGCAGTCGGTTTTCCTCAAAAAAACATATTGTTAGAGGAAAGTGATCGGATCGAGTAATAAAAGTGTTCGAATCTGTTAGTTTGTTAGAACGGGAAACGAAGTATAGTTAAGCAAAATTTAACATTATACGAAGAAACGACGTACAGCAGCAATGACGACCAACAAAGACGACTTTATTGAGCAGTATCACAAATAGAGCAATGCATAGCGGTCCTAACGGAGCTTCTATCGAGGCAGAATCAGCCAATGAACATTCGAGCTACAGTGGAAAAACGAGGCAAGAATATTCAATGTTTCAAAGGGGAACTGGGGACATTATCATCGTTCACAGGAACAATCGACCGTGTCTTGTCGGAACTTGGAGAGCATGCAAATGAGGCGTTTGAAGTCATCTACCATGAGAAGATAATCGGGGATGCCAAAAATTACCTGACAGCGGATGTACCACAATCATGGGAGCAGTGCAAGCAAAAGTTGCGAGTCCACTATAGACCAGCGAAGGATCAAATAATTATAGCTAAGTAAATCAGCTATCTGAAGGTATTTACCATACATGAATTATTAAATAGAATTCAGCAAATTGTGGATAATATTACGGAATGTGTTAGTTTTAGTGATAGTAGCGAAGAAATTGTAACATGTTTAAGTAGTGCATTAATTCTTAAAATAAAAGAAATAGCGGCAGGCTCATTGGCAGCAGAAATTCGCAATCAATTTTCACTTTCAAGAATTAGAACATTTTTACACGGATACATTGCGCAGGATAGATATAATTTAAACATTGATAAAAAAGTTGCTCAGAAAAATTTCAGTTTTAGTATTTCAAGACAGTACAGTAAAAACGAATTGAGTGATAATGTGAGAAATTTTAGAGATAGATCAGAAGTGTTTAAACCAGGTGAATCGAACCGATTTAGAAAAAGTGAATCAAATCAAGTTAGACGAAATGAGGGTAATCAAGGCAGAAATTTTTTTTCAAATCAAACGTTTCAAGTAAAGCAGCAATAAGGGATAATAGAAATTCGGGGCAGAGAAGAATAGAACGAAATTGGGTAGAACCAATGGATGTAGATAATATCATCAAGGAAGATGTGAATCAATTAGGTTCCGAGGAGTTTTTTATAAACTAGCCTCGGATGATAAAAAAAATTTCATTAGAATTTCATTCGATAATGACGACTTCATAGCAATGATAGATACGGGGTCTACGATCAGTTTGTTAAATTCTAATAAAGTCCCATGCTACTTATATCAAAAAATTCAGTCGAAGCCCATACAAATTAATACTATTAAAGGTGTTGTGGAAAAATCTACAGAACAAGTTAAAACAAAGTATCCACTTCAATTTAAACAGTCAGTTAATGCTCGAATGAGATGGGTCAAAATAGCAATTGATAAGGAATATGATTTTCTCATTGGTATGGATTGGGTTGGAAGGAATGTTCAATCAATAGATATAGGTAATCAGGAAATTATTCTAATGAATGATGAGAAAATTCCTTTCATCTCAAAGCTAACAGTGGAAGTAAATGTTCTAGAAGCAACGGATATTAAACAAATTAATTTAGAACATTTAAACGATGAAGAAAAAAGGGGAATGGAAAAATTACTTCGAAAGTATGAAGGGTTAATATTTAAAGAGGGTGATCAACTGACAAATACAAATTCGGTGGTACATCGTATTAAAACAACTACTGATCCACCTATTAATTCGAAGTTGTATAGATATCCTCCGAAACACGAAGCAGAAGTGAGAAGGCAAATTGGGGAAATGGAGAGTCAAGGAATAATTCGCAAAAGTAATAGTCGGTACAGTTCACCAATAATAGTCGTTCCAAAAAAACAAGACAATTCGGGGATTCAGAAGTACAGGATAGTAGTAGATTATCGAAAGCTGAATGAAGTAACGGTGGATGATCAACATCCATTACCTAATATCGAAGGTATATGGGATAAGCTGGGGAAGGCAGAGTATTTCAGTACGTTGGATCTGGCTAAAGGATATCATCAAATACTTATTGCTGAGGAAGACATTGAAAAGACAGCGTTTGTAACACCAATGGGTCTGTTTGAATATGTAAGGATGCCATTTGGTTTAAAAATGCTCCTCGGACGTTTCAAAGGATGAATTTCGAAGCTTTACGAGAACAGATAAATGTTATTTGTGTCGTTTACCTAGACGATATTTTAATTTTTTCTACTAGTTTACAGGAACATTTCACATCGCTAGAGATCATTTTTAAAATTTTAAAACAGCACAATTTGAAAATCCAAGGAGATAAGTGTAGTTTCATGAAGCGAAACACAGAGTTTTTGGGACACGTTTTGAACAAAGAGGGAATAAGTCCAAATCCTAATAAGATAAAAGAAATTGAAGAACTATATTTGCCTAGAACGGAGCGGCAACTAAGAGGATTTTTGGGAATGACGGGGTTCTATAGGAAATTTATCAAGGATTATGCCAAGGTGGCCTACCCAATGATAAAGTATTTAAAAAAGGACGAAAAGGTTAATGTTCGGGACCCACAATATATATCGGCATTCGAAACCCTTAAACGATTAATTATGGAACATCCTATCTTAAAGTACCCAGAGTTTGAGAAACAATTTGTTTTAACCACAGATGCGAGTAACTACGCAATTGGGGCTGTTTTATCGCAAGATGGTCATCCAGTGTGCTTTGTTTCTCGAACCCTCAATAAACATGAACAAAATTACAGTGTCACTGATAAAGAATTCTTAGCGATTGTTTATTCTGTATCATATTTTCGTCCATATTTATATGGAAACAAATTTAAAATTGTGACTGATCATTTGCCCCTTAAATAATTGAATAGTAAATATAAAGGCAAAGAATTTTCTCAGCGGAATCAGCGATGGATTTTAAAACTTCAAGAATATAACTTTGAAATCGAGTATTTAAAGGGTAAAGAGAATGTGGTCGCAGATTTCCTTAGTAGGTTAGAAAACACACCAAAAATTCAAGATGATAGCGATAATGATTCCAATTTAGCTTTAACTGCTACTGCTCATTCTACAGACGAACAGCAATTGGATCATATAGGTATTAGGGAGGAAAATGTTAATAAATATAGGACACAACTTATATTAACATATAGTATTCGGAAAGAGATAGAAATTTTACATGGGAGAAGAATTATTTACTTAAATCCACTCGAAGGAATCGATAAAACTAAAGATGTATTAATTAGATTTATTAAAAAGGGTAAAACGGGAATATTTTCGGAAGTTGCGGATCATGATTATAATCGGGTGCAACAAGTTATAATAGAATTATTTTCGCATGATAGAGGAGATAATTTTATAAGATGTTCAAATAGAGCTAATGAGATAGAAACTGAGGAAGAAGTCCATAGACAGATTTCACTTTATCATACTCAGGAATCTATGCACAGTGGCATTAATGAAACTTATTATACACTGAAATCCAAAATATACTATCCAAGGCTCCAGGAACACATCCAATTAGTGATTAATAATTGTAATAAGTGTAAGGAGATAAATACGATAGAAATCCCATCAAACCAAAATTTCATATCACAGAAACACCTACCGAAAAAAATGAGATAATCCATCTAGATATTTTTCATTTACAAAACTGAACATTCGTAACTATAATAGATAAACTGACAAAGTTCGCAGTAGCTTACGCTATCAATGACAGAAACTGGTTAGCTAAAAAAACAATTTTAGTAGAGCATTTCTCTAAGCTTGGAAATCTAAAAGAATTATAATGGACAATGAATTTAAATCAGAGCAAATTAAGGAGTTTCTTAGTAAAAGTGATATTGAGGTACATTGGACCAAACCCAATAACCATACAGGTAATGCAGATGTTGAAAGACTGCATTCCACAATTCTTGATAAAAATACAGGTATAGATGATAAAAGTTTACCGGTTGAGGCGAAAATTCAGTTGGTTGTTGGTAATTATAATGATAGGTATCATTCAACTATTCGAACATCGCCTAGAAAAGCAAAAGAAAAAATAGAGGAAAGCAAACTCAGTAAGTTAGTTCAGGAGGCAAAAGAAAATAAGATTACCAAACTTAATGAGAAACGAGAAAATTATGTAGAACGAAGACAGGAAGGTCCTATAAAAAATTACAAGCATGTTAGGCACAAAGAAGAAACTAGGTATAAGATAAAAAAATTAGATAATGTTCACCCAAGCAATGTAAAAAGAAGGTATAAATTTGCAGACAATACTTATCATAATGTTGATGATGACACAAACAGCGCTAGGAGTCCTACAGGTGACGCCAATCAGGGAGCAGAATGGGTATGTGAAAATTAAAATAAGAGAAGTGCAGATAATTTATCAAACCAACACAATTTTACATATGATTAATCCGGAAAGTATTTTAGAAACCATTCTTAACATAAAGGTGAATTTAAAACATTTGGATATAAATAACCTAGATATAGTTTTACAGCAAATAAAAACAATAGAGGCAAAGGTAAATTCCATTATCCCAAGTACCAGGCGAAAGCGGGGATTGTTAAATATTGTTGGTACTACGCAGAAATGGCTTTTTGGTACTATGGATAATACTGATAGAGAAGAAATTTTGGAACATTTGCAGGCTGCAGAACAAAATAGTCGAAACTCAATTCAGGCAATAAATCAGCAGATAAGAATTAATAAGCATTTTAATGAATCAATAGAATTTTTGAAGGGAGTTATAAGTAATGATAGAAGAAAATTTTTAAATGCCTTTGAAGGAATAGAGGGAATCACAAAAAAATTGATGGAACAACAGTTGCTCACAGATCAATTGATTAAATTACAGTTTCTAGAAAATAAAGTTGATCAAATCCAAGATAATATAGCGTCAGCTAAATACAATCTGATTCATCCTAGTATTCTCACAGCTAATGAAATTAATGAATATCATATTGATTTTTACAAATTAAAGTTATCAAAAATAGGAATTTTGGAGTACAAGGGCAAGTATATTGTTATTGCAATCAAAATACCCAAAGATTATGTATCCGTTGAATTAAAATTGATTACGCCATTAACTGATGAAAGCAATTATGAAATAAACAATGACGAAGAATTCATTGTAGAAATTGATGATAAGGCATATGTATACGACCCAGAATTGAGTTTACGGGAACTTAAACTGAGTGAACATTGTGTTGTAAAAAGAAATTGTATTTTGAAATATGAGAACCAAACAAAAATTTGTGTTATTGATGAAGCAATGATTTTAATAAAAAATGCAAATGGGGAAGAATTAAAGCATAATTGTCATGATAGGAAAATTGTATTAAAGAATAATTATCTTGTAAAATTTAATAATTGTTCAATTACAATTGGTGAAGAAGTTTTTTATAATCAGAAAATTATAAATGAAGATAAATATTTTTATCAGAATAACGCGTTCGAGTCTAAATTTCCTAAGCCTACATCATTTGAGAATTTAATGGCCAACCAATTTGAAAATATTAAGGAAATCAATGAATTAAAAGTGCACAAAAATATTTCATATGGAATAAATTTAAGTCTTGTTACAATAATAACATTGTCAATAGCCTTGTTAACCATTATTATGAAGATAAAATTATGTCCAAAAGTAAACAAAAAGATTCAGGCGAATCTTTATTAAAACCGGGGAGGAGTAACATATGATAATGTTCCCAACAAAGCTGAATCTTATTCAGTCAATAGCGCCCTAAATAAAGTTCAATTAAAGTCAATGGATGGCAACCTAAATAAAGTTCAATCGAACTCAGCTGTTGATGCAATATCATATGTTGCAAAATCTACGGGTAATAGCCAACAATTATCTAGGCCAGAACATACAATTCATGACGTTGCAATATCGACAAGCAATATTGCTAATTTAGCAAAGACATCCGAACCGATGTTAAACATGGTAGAATTTAAGAAGTCAGTTGTTAGTCTGCATTAAGTGATACCACATTAAATAAAGGCACTTGAAATTAATTCGATTTGTTTTTTTTAACTCGGTTATTAACGAGATACTTAAGTCGCGCGTACAGCTTGCGCTGTAAAACACGCAACTTCTCGCTAGGTCAGAGAGTCTGGGTGAGAAACCATGTCCTAAGCAACGCTGTAAATCATTTTGCTGCCAAATTAGCTCCAAAATTCGTGGCAGCAAAAATAACACGAAGGGTAGGCACAGTGGCATATAAGTTGGAAGACGACCAGGGACGTTCCCTAGGCATTTACCACGCACAAGATATTCGTGCTTAACATTTAATTTCAGCCCGGCAATGAGACTTATCTCCTGGGTCGAGGGCGTCCCCACGAGTGTTGCGAATAAATTGCAACATGTTTTTTTTTTAAATTTAGTTTGAATAATGTCACACCTTTTGTCATCTCTAGACAGTAGCCTTCAGGGAGCGTCGATACCTCAGAACCATGAGGATGTCGGTTCGATCCCCAGAGCTGCCTGTAATTTTTTTCCTTGCATTTTTTTTCCTGCCTGGTCTGCAGCTTTCAGTTGGAATACGGATGAAAGGTCAATGCCAAGTAGCGGGCTGATGCGACCTAGCAACTAGGAAAGATCTGGAATCTGCATCCAACTGGAAGCCAGCGGGACCTTTTGCACCCGGCCTCAAAAATAGGGGAGGGAGTGGAAGAAAAAAACTGAAAGGCGGCGAGGCAGTTGATTGTGGAAGGAAGATGTAGTAAGGCGGGTTTTGATTTTTGAAAAAAGAAAGATCGCATGAAATAAGAGTGGATTTTGGAAGGTGAATCAACCAAGTCGGGTTTTTGGAAGCAAAGGGAGGTTCTGCTTTTTTGGTGTCGGGCGACCGGTGAAAAGGTTGACGGAAGACAAAAAGAGTCCCGAAAAATTAATGGTGATAAAAGGGAGTGCTTTGTGATAGCGAACATCTTACGGATTTTGATTAAAAATAATTGAAATAGTGTAATGTTCCTTAGTGCCATGTGTTACGAAACTGCTAGTGCTAGTGATCGGTGCGGACAGCACGTGCTCAACTGTAACCTGCAAACATACTCGCCAAGCTCAATTTGACCGGCTTATATGTTCTGACGTTTCGTTCGCAGAACTATTGGGTGATCATCACTCTTGTAATTTAAAATCGAATTAATTAGAAACGAGGCTCCAGTCGTCACAGGATAAGCAATGCATAGAAATTACTACAACGAAAAGCCAGTGGAAAAATACAACATACATTCCTGACATGATAAGATTTTGCCAATCCTTCTAAGGTCATTTATATTAGTAATACGACAAAAAAATGTTATGCGTTGCTATACGATATTTATCAAAAAAAAAAAAAATAGTGCCTGACAAATGTTATAGTATTAAACAGGTTCTATGCTCGATTACACGAACATTTTTGGCCTGAAAGATGTCACAAATAATTATTATTAATTTATGGTATGATTTGTGGTTCTTTAATTAAATACTTAATCTGATCCAGTTAATTCTTTTATGTCGTACCATAATAGTACCATATGTATTAGAACAACAGATCATTGTTGAGCAGTTTTTTTAACGGAAAAAGTCATATTCAATAACGCAAGCTTTTCGCATATTGTTCGGTGTAATTCTCTATAAGGAAGAGTTTCTTACCTTGAATGAATAAGGAAAAATAACATTTATTCGCGTTTAAAAGGTATTGGTAACAACTGAGTAAGACCTGTATGAAAAAGAAAAGAAGAACGCCTAATGAGTGAAGTTAGGCCACCGTATAATTTTTTTTGATTTTCAGGACAACTACCAGCGGTGAAGAGCGCTCGTCATCAGCCAGAGTAAGTTTAGTTCCGTTTGTTATTTAGAGAAAAATTGAAATTTTCTGTAGACTCCACTTCACTCCTCCGTTTTTTCTTCTTCATTTGTTATTATAGCTTTTTTTATCATAATTATATTTTTTTTTGATTATTATTTCGTTATCATAATTTTTTTATATCATAATTATTCTTTTTTGATTATTATTTTGTATCATAATTTTCTTTTTATCATAATTATTTGTTTTTCGATTATTATCTTTATTATAGTTTTGTTTAAAACATTATTTTTTTCTCTTATTATTTTGAATTATATTTTTGTATTATTATAAGTTTATTATAATGTCATGCTTTATTCGAATTATTTTAAATATATATATTCCGTTTAACCACATTATGGGCTAAGTTTTTTTCTTCTTCAGGCTCAGTACCAACACCCAATCCTGATTTCCATCCCTTGTCCATGTTATTTGGATCGACACGGGCCTAGCCTAACCTCCTAAAGAACCACACCCACGTGCTGAGCTTTAGCCGGCATTGTTGCGCTATACAGGGGGGTGGAAGGCCAGGTTCAAATAAATTTTCCGTGACCGCAGTGTCAATACGCTGAGGTCGCAACACTAACTAAAGTAAAAAGTCTAGCGCGTATCGTAGCAACCAATAACTCCAATCGCGATATCTTGATTTGTTTCACTGGCGCAACTCGCGCCTTAGCTGCAATCAATCTTACCACCACGTTACCATCTTTTACACGTCGAAAAAATATCACCGCAACATATGCAGCCGAACTCGCATCACAGAAAACATGAAAACTGTTTTTAGTTCCATACATATCGATATTCACCGACCTGGGTACTTAAATGTTCAAAAGCGCAAGCCTTCAAGCCACTTACGAAACAAAACTTCGATATCGCCGTCCACAGAATCGTCCCACTTCAAACAACATTTCCAAAGCTGCTGCAGCAACAATTTTGGCTTCAATGAAACCGGACAAGTAAAACCGATGGGATCAAAAACACGTTGTGCCGCAGAAAGAATAGTTCTTTTCGTTATTACTCCATTCACGCAGTTTACGATATCACTGAGGTTGTCTCGATTCAGAAACAACGTATCGCGCCCTGAGTCCCACAAAAGGCCTAAAATAGGAATACATACGCCTTCCCTTCTATCAATCTGTGTAGACTCCCACCCTCGTAAGTCGAACGCAGCTGTGGCCAATATTTATTTATTTATTTATTTACACCAAACAAGGCATCAAGTAAACATTACAAAATACATAAATAATTAATAAGTTAAAGTAAAGTAAATTAGTCTTATTAAAACTTAATCAGGCTTAGTTGGGGAGTGCGTGGTTATGATGACAATAGGGCCTTTGTCAGGTTACGTTTAAAGGACGATTTAGGGATACCCGGAGAATAGTGGTTACTAATTGTGTTGAATATTCTGCAACATCTATTTATCGGTTCATTATGACCATAGGCCGTGTGATGCCGATATTCTTTAAGCAGGGTTGTGTGTCGAGTACGACGTTGTTGGTCATTAAATTTTATTCTATCAGCGAGGGCTACTTTATTTACTGCGCCGCTGATAATGTCGAAGGTGAAACTGGCAATAATTAGTGTTCTTCTAGATGAAAGAGGCATTAAGTTTAGAAGGTCTAGTCTATATTTGTATGAAGGAAGACTATGAAAGACACTCGGGTTGTAGAGGTCCCTCAAGGCAAAAAGTAAGAATTGTTTCTGGATAGATTCAAGTCTGTCGCTGTGGAGCATTAAAACGGGGTTCCAAGTTATGCAAGCATATTCGATCAGAGGTCGCACGAAGGTGGTGTATAAGGACTTGGTAACCCAAACGTTTTTGAATTCCTTGGCTCGTCTCTTAATGAAGCCAAGCTGTTTATTAGCCTTTGATACGACTTTGTCATATTGCAGATTGAACCGCAGTTGGTTGTCGAAGACTACGCCGAGGTCAACGACATGATCAGCCCTGTTTAATACGATGTCGTTAAGGTAATAAGAATAGGTAGTAACTGCATTCTTACGAGAAAAGCTCAACACGTGGATCCAGAGGATCAATAAATTTAGGTGCGGAAGGTTGATTAATAGGAGGGTTTGGCATGTGGATAGCACCGGGTTGCGAGGGGATTTGATCGTCACCGCGGATAAAATTAGCATATTTGGATGTTGCGTTTGTCTTAGCAGTCATCATGTGACAAGGGGAGGTTTCGCAAGAAACATCAAGTGGAATGGATATTGAAGCCGGCTGCTTGGTATTGAAAATACGTCTTGCAGGGGTGGGTGTCGTAGGGTCTGCGCTGCATATGGGACTTTTTTTTAAGGAGGTGTCAGTGGTAAGCTTACAAGACGTAGGTATGCTAACGGGGATTTTAGAAGTGGATGCAGGTAAAGTGGGAGTAGTAATAATACCTAGTTGTTGAACGGGATTAGGGCTGTTAGTCGGGGAAATTGCAACATTTTTAGGGGAGGCTGTACACGTAAATGAATTGTTCTTACTGACTAGTTTCTGCTTACGCTGAACTTTTTTGGTTGAGCTACGCCATAGGGTGAATGTCATCCCATTCCAAATTTGCTTCGTCTTACCTTCATGCTGAAAGAACAGGCAGGCATACCGAGATGGAATGCATACTTTGAATGAAGTGGTTTTTCTCTTGGTACTTTTAGAGAGAGTTTCAGCTAAACAATCAGTAATGGCAAGCTCACTTTGAAGGAATTGAATCATCCACGTTACATCTGCAGATACTGGGGCACCCCTTACATGAAATACTTCGTAGTCTTCATTCTTCCGTGATATACACGAGGCAATAGTGACATTTTTCACGTAATCCGCATTTATACGCTTAACTTTATTTATCCTTCTATTCCAATCTTCTTCTGACCAGGATGTACCGAATTGAAAAATCTTTCTGGCACTTTTTGTTTTCCGGGTAGAAGTTGTTGAAACTGGCTTTTTATCCTCGACAGATAAACGTTTGATGGGAGATGTTGCCTTGTCTTGCGTAGGAACTTTTAATGCACTGTTCAACATGTTTTTAAGGTCAGCAAGCAAAATTTCATGGTTTAGGGGCAGTTCACAGCGGGTTGGAGTGTTATGGGTGGTGCGGTTTTGTTCGCACAGTACAGTGCCCATGCTTACAATTTTCTGGATTGCACTATCAAGTTTTTAGATTCTTTTCTAAACTGATGTAGAGAAGATTCATCAGGCAAACTGGCAACGCAGTTATCTACGTAGAAACTACTACAAAACCTCAAAATAGTCTCGTCCAAATGAATATCACTTGTTGATCTCTCTAAGTGATGACTGACTGTTGCGCCGAGTAAAAAGGGGCTACAGTTAACACCAAAAACCACACGACGGTGTCGTTAAGTTTTAACTGTACCATCCTTGTTTATCCACAAGAATCTCAAAAAATCTCGATCATTTTCATGAACACCAATCTGCAAAAATGCCTTACGTATATCTGAAACTACTCCGATTCAAAAATTTCTAAATTGTAATAAAATTACCGGAATTAGTTCGATGAGATTCACTCCCATTTCCAAACAGTCATTCAATGCGGGTTTACGTTTCTCTCTAGCTGAAGCATCAAACACCGGACGAATTCTGGTCGTACTGTTCTCCTTTAAAACTGCTCTATGTGGAAGATAGTGTGCATTTACACGATCATGATCCGACATGACTTGTTCAATAATGCTACTCATTTCCCATTCTTGGAATACTCCATCATAAGCCTGCAATAAGTCATTTCTTCGTAACTTGTCTATTGTGCTCGTCAATCTCTTTTCTGCTAATTCAAAGTTGCTAGGTAATGGCGGATGACCTTTCACCCAAGGCAATATAACTACATATCTACGGTCATGATCGATGGTTATTGGTTGTTGGAAGAAATTCAAGGCATCGAGAGCTCTTTGCTCTTCCGTTTTCTTCTCATGAGGATCAAGTGAGTGATGGTTGCGTCTTTATTCAAAAGTGAACATACATTCATTGTTGCATTACACACCCGTGACTCATTTGAATGTGGCACCTTTCCCATCAATGACCATCCGAATATGGTTTCCATGGCAACCAAGTCACAATTCAAAACAAATATTTTGTCTGTATATAGCTTTCCTGCTATATCGACTCCAAGTAGCAGTTCCACTCTTCCTGAATTACTGCTGTCACTAACGGTAACACCCAACTCCTCCAGCTCCAGTTTCCACGGACAATCCGTGTTAAGTAGAATGGCATTGCATATTGTTGCCTGCTCCAAAACTTCAAATTTATAATTTGAATTGTCATACACAGCATTTACGTCATATACGTTATGCCACTGTTTAGCCGAGTCCAAACCACCGAATATAGAATGTACTAGTTTTTCTCTTCGCTTTAATTTGCATTCAAGAAATGTGATAAAATCACCTAATATAGGATAGAATATAGGATCGTTGTGAACCCGTATCGATCAAAGCTCGAACAATCCAGTCCGAATGAACACCTCTTTGCCGTATCAGCAGGATTTGTAAAGACACTTGGTTGTTTGTCTGCGATAAAAGTGTTTGACTCTGCCCAACTGGTTTCGCCTTGGTGGTTCAGTCCAGCGATGGTGGCCACATTGATCTACAATGCTCTTGGCCACATAATTCACATTTCAAGGCAAGTTTACATAACTGTATTCGATGTCCGACCTGACAACAACGAAAACAAGCTCCACGATCTGCCAGCCTCTGTCTTTTCTGTTGCAAAGTTCAACTATCTGCTTTCCGACACTCTTCTGTGGGGTGACTACGACCAAAAAATATAGACCACTGATGTTGACAATTAACTAAGTCAGTTCTCAGAACGATTTCCCTCCTATTCAGTTTCATATTCCGCTCTTTCGGATGACTATTCTGAAATGTATCCGAAGCTAAAGAAAGATGCTGCTCGTTGTCTACTTCTCGTTTGAGAAACGCCATCAAACTTGAAAGCCGATGCTCCATCGGTGCGGAATCGCCAGCATCTGAATTCGATTACAGACTGAAATCGACAGATCTCTGCCACACACGCAGTAATTGTCACGGAATGCAGGATTCAATCAATGGGAAAAGCATTTCTGCGCATTTATCTGCGGTAACGCCTAACGTATCAAGAGCTCGTATATGAGCCTCCAACTTGTCATATAACGACATTAAATCAAAATTGGTTTTCGCCACTGAATTTTGTAGTATAATTCTCAGTAGCTCACGTACATAGACATCAATTTGAAGATCCTCACGACCAAAACGAGTCTTCTACTTTCAACAATTTTTCCATAATTTTGACCTGTCGCGGGAATACTTTATACTAATTGTCTGGCTCTACTTTCAGTGATTGTCGCTTGCACTAAATAATGCACTTTGTCACAATCGTTTATTTCAGGGTCAGCGTCAATCTTGGAAAGCTGACTCCAAAATGGCAGCCAGTCTTTGAGTTCTCCACCAAATCGCTTAAATCCAATTGTGGGCAACTTGTATTTCCGCCTTCTTACCGCACCTGACACCTGACTCACTGAATTGCCCGCACATGCTGACTCCGCAGCAGTTTGCGCATTCGCTGGGCGACTTTGAACTAGTCCTTTTATCTCCAAATATTTCGTATCATACGAGAGACAGCCATTCAGCTCCGTCTGCAACTCCTCTTGGGAAGCATCATCTAGAAGCGCCTCATAGAGCTGCTGGTTAGCAACAAGCAACTTTACATACCTTTGCTCAATAACTTCCCACGCTGCGAAAATTTTGTTATCATTCAGTTGCTCACTTAGCAACAACGTTTCGAAATAACCAGTTGATTTTGTGAAAGTACCTCTGAGCACAGCACGATTTTTCCGCAAGCAATCCATCGTTGTCGGAGTCCTGTCACGGTCGCCACTAATGTTGAGTTCTAAACCCCGAACTACGATGGACTGTTTTAGGATACAAGTAAACTCAGCATTTTGCTCATCAAACTTTATTTTCGCTTTAAATCGAACACACCACTTGAACGCTACCAGAACGACTGTCCTTTCTTTTTTCTTCTTCTTTGTTTTGGATGTTGGCTTTATGCGGTTTAAAGATTTCGAAAAGGATTTTATCTGAAGGATCTGAAAAGCAAAATTAAGTAATTCTAGAGTTATATTTTGATGTGTCCTAGTTTTGCTGGAAATTGTTAATCTCGGTTTTCAAGAGTTGAAAAGTGAAAGAAAACACTGACATAAATAGTGCATTTTCATGTTTTGCTTGAAAATAGGTAAATTTTTGATGATTTGAAAGCGTTTTAACATTTTGTATAAAAGCAACTGTGTGAATTGAACTAAAACTAAGTTTGACAACGGTTTTCGTTGTTATTCAGACCTTCGGAGTCTTGCTTTTTTTCTATTTTACTAAATCCGAGTGAGGCAGAAGTTTTTGAGTTTTCATTTGGTTTAAATAAATGGATTTCGGGTTTTTAAGATCTGTAACAAAAAGTGCTAAATTTGCCGTGTGTAAAATATCTTGCTTCAGTGAAGTCCATTGAAATTTAGCTACTTTCCTGCTGTGTCTGGAAGTGAGTGTCGCCCTTGAAAAGTTTCAGGCAATCTTCTCGGTGATCTTAGAACCTACAGAAAGAAGCATTTTCTTGTGCACATTGTAGTAATCAAGTGATAAAAAGTTTTGGTTGAATAAATTCCATTCACAGGTGTCTCGTGTCCTTGAAAAAGTGATTGCTCTTGGTTGTGCTTTAAGGGGGAACACCACTGTAGAGGTAGAAAAAAGGCATCTCTTGAGATTTTTTTCCCCAAAAACCAAACAATATATCGAAATTTGGCTAAATGAGCTATATAGTACAAGTACATGAATTTTTTCAGAACTTTAGAAAACAAAATGGCGGCTCCCTAGCATTTCTCCGGAAATGCCTTTTTTTCATGGCTTCGCGGCCGAACAAATAAACAACAAATAATTGTCGATAAAGCATAATAACAGCCAGGGAAGTACGTAAATTTTTTTTCTTTAAATTGATTTTTGACAAAATGGCGTCATTTTGAAAAAAATGTGAAAACAACGGGAAAAAAACGTTCAAAAATTGTTAATAACAATTCAAATATGCAATATTAAAAGAAAATCCTACGTACATCTTAGCAAACACTAGTTTTGAACATACTGTAAAAATTTCAAGTGAATCGAACAAAAATCGTTTGAGAAAGGAGTCTGGAGAGTTTGAAAATCGTTGTTCCGAGATAAAGTTTAAGTTATTGTAATGATACGCGTTGTCTTCTAAGCTGGTACTCTTCTAAGGTGATGGTCTTCACTCTTCTAGGATATGAGCTTGTCAGCAGAGAAAAGTTTAAAAAGATTTGTTATCACCTACAGGCATCCCTTGGGTTGCCACATATTTGGCGCAGTCCGAGTAAACAGGCAGCCAATATTTCTAAATGAATTGCCAATGTATGAGGCAATTTGCTGTCTGCCAAATTGTAAAGGCAGACGAGTTGCCGAATAGAAGGCCATGTTTATTAATGACAACTAACTTGTTGTATTAGGAGATCACTATTGTCCCGAGCCTCAGCTCAGTTAGTTCTTTTATTTTAAAATTTCGCTTACTGTTATGTAAAATTGCTTATCATATTAAAATCCCTACTCTAGTCTTAAATCTTTTTACCCTAACCAATCGATCTCGATTCAAATTATATCTCACGGAATTCGTTTACTTGCAATATTGCTTACACCAATGCACTTTGCATTGCCCCAATTATATTTTTGTTTACTCTAGGTTCAGTGATCCTCTAGAGTTTCACACGGTTATGAAAAAGGGAATTTTTAGACTACCATACCAATGAAGGTAGTATGGAGGTTGAGGTCTTTGCTAAGGGATTGATATGAGGTTGAGATCTTTGCTAAGTGATTAATTTGAGGATGTGCTGTGGGAAATTATTTTTGGGAGCTTCTGGGGAGCTTAGTTGTGTATGGGCTAGTTCCAGGTTTGGAACTAGGAATACACTACATTATTAAAAAATCATGAATCTAGTCTGCAAAATACGTACTTCAGCGTTTTCTACTTACGTTCAACTAACAGAGCACGTGTACAGTTTTGAAAGATTTATATTTAAAATTGTTCTAAATTTCAATACCAACAGCACGCGGGGAAACGCGCGGGGATACGCATGGATTGCGCTCCGAAAGAGCAGTGAGAGGTGCCGCGCTTATTTAAATTTTCGAACACTTAGAGATATTTCCACTATATGAAACTTTGCTACATGACCTCTATGATAAGGTATACTTTAGTGGAACAAAAAAATTTGATTTTTTGAAAATCCTACAGTGGTTTTCCCCCGTAGCGAATGTTCAATTTGGGGTCGAAATCTCGAAATAAGTACAGTGACTAAAAAACTAATTGTTGTTGTCTTCGCTTGCCTATACAGTGATACTTAAATCAAATCAAACTAACCATGTATTGCAAATATTGTCAAATTGAAGTAGATAGTGCATCATGGCAGTTCCATTTGAGAATGAGTTCGCACAAGCGAAACGTTGCAGAGTCAATTGACGCAAATTTAAAAAGAGTAAAAAGTTGCATAAGCAATCGTATTGAAACTCTGTTCTTCGAAAAAAAGGTGCGAATCTTTTGAGCGTCGATGATTCTCTAAAGAGGATGGAATATTTTATCTTGATGGAGTACTTACATAAATAATTGAAGGAACGCACGGCATTCAAGTTGAATGTTGAACTTTTTCGCCGAATATATAAAAATAGATTCTGGTGTGATCAACGATAAGAATAGTGAATGTATCATTAGCATAAAATCATTTCAAACGGAAATGCAAGCAATATTGAATTTAAGCGAATTACAGATCACGTTCAATAGTGTGAAACTGCAAATAAAGAAAATAATGGAAGATTTTCAAGCGAAGTACAGTGGATGGGGCTTGATAAGGATAGCAACCCTGAAAAACCTCATCATTGACATTCAGGGACATTGCTGGTAATGTTACTTGATTAAATAATGGATCAGTAATTAATTTTTAGGGTCTCGAATTTCCGCTTAAATTGCAGGACTTTGCTCTTTTTGAGAAGCTGAATCCAACATTCAGCATTATTATTTTTGGATATGATGCCAAAAGAAAAATAGTTGTTGGTCCATATTACTTAACAAAGGAGACAAAAAGTCATCACATTAACTTTTTGCTGCCGCAAGCAAAAGAAAAAACCAATACCTTTGGATAAAACATCTATCGAGGTAGGAAAATAACATAGACTAGTTTTTTCCAGAGAATTGCATATATTTCACTTTTGACAGATTGGTTCTCTCACAACACACGTCATACAATTCCGCAATATATGCGTGCAGCCCATGTCTGCAGTAATTTTGTTTTATGCAAAAGCTGGGTAGCTTTAAAGGTGAATTTAGCAGAATTGTGTCAAAAATGGTGAACCCGGAAAAATCAACGCTGGAGTACAAACATTTTGAGCGGCAGCTAGATCTACGTACAGTACAGTGCCCATGCTTACAATTTTGTGGATTGCACTGTCAAGTTTTTAGATTCTTTTCTAAACTGATGTAGAGAAGATTCATCAGGCAAACTGGCAACGCAGTTATCTACGTAGAAACTACTACAAAACCTCAAAATAGTCTCGTCCAAATGAATATCACTTGTTGATCTCTCTAAGTGATGACTGACTGTTGCGCCGAGTAAAAAGGGGCTACAGTTAACACCAAAAACCACACGACGGTGTCGTTAAGTTTTAACTGTACCATCCTTGTTTATCCACAAGAATCTCAAAAAATCTCGATCATTTTCATGAACACCAATCTGCAAAAATGCCTTACGTATATTTGAAACTACTCCGATTCAAAAATTTCTAAATTGTAATAAAATTACCGGAATTAGTTCGATGAGATTCACTCCCATTTCCAAACAGTCATTCAATGCGGGTTTACGTTTCTCCCTAGCTGAAGCATCAAACACCGGACGAATTCTGGTCGTACTGTTCTCCTTTAAAACTGCTCTATGTGGAAGATAGTGTGCATTTACACGATCATGATCCGACATGACTTGTTCAATAATGCTACTCATTTCCCATTCTTGGAATACTCCATCATAAGCCTGCAATAAATCATTTCTTCGTAACTTGTCTATTGTGCTCGTCAATCTCTTTTCTGCTAATTCAAAGTTGCTAGGTAATGGCGGATGACCTTTCACCCAAGGCAATATAACTACATATCTACGGTCATGATCGATGGTTATTGGTTGTTGGAAGAAATTCAAGGCATCGAGAGCTCTTTGCTCTTCCGTTTTCTTCTCATGAGGATCAAGTGAGTGATGGTTGCGTCTTTATTCAAAAGTGAACATACATTCATTGTTGCATTACACACCCGTGACTCATTTGAATGTGGCACCTTTCCCATCAATGACCATCCGAATATGGCTTCCATGGCAACCAAGTCACAATTCAAAACAAATATTTTGTCTGTATATAGCTTTCCTGCTATATCGACTCCAAGTAGCAGTTCCACTCTTCCTGAATTACTGCTGTCACTAACGGTAACACCCAACTCCTCCAGCTCCAGTTTCCACGGACAATCCGTGTTAAGTAGAATGGCATTGCATATTGTTGCCTGCTCCAAAACTTCAAATTTATAATTTGAATTGTCATACACAGCATTTACGTCATATACGTTATGCCACTGTTTAGCCGAGTCCAAACCACCGAATATAGAATGTACTAGTTTTTCTCTTCGCTTTAATTTGCATTCAAGAAATGTGATAAAATCACCTAATATAGGATAGAATATAGGATCGTTGTGAACCCGTATCGATCAAAGCTCGAACAATCCAGTCCGAATGAACACCTCTTTGCCGTATCAGCAGGATTTGTAAAGACACTTGGTTGTTTGTCTGCGATAAAAGTGTTTGACTCTGCCCAACTGGTTTCGCCTTGGTGGTTCAGTCCAGCGATGGTGGCCACATTAGTAGTATGGATATAAGGCTTCAAGCGCTTTTTTTCCCACGGTCTCCAATTTTTTCCCACGGGTATCGGATTACCGCCCCGCATGACGTCACCTGTTATCGCTTCCGGTGGCGCCCATTTTTTCCCACGGGTATCGGATTACCGCCCCCGCATGACGTCACCTGTTATCGCTTCCGGTGGCGCCATTTCTTATCGCTGTCGGGGTGATTCCCACGGATGACGTCACCTGTTATCGCTTCCGGTGGCGCCATTTCTTATCGCTGTCGGGGTGATTCCCACGGATGACGTCACCTGTTATCGCTTCCGGTGGGGCCATTTCTTATCGCTGTCGGGGTGATTCCTACGGATGACGTCACCTGTTATCGCTGTCTGGGGTGTTTCCCACGGGCAGGTGTTTACCAACCGCGATGAGTCATGCTGGTGAATAGGTGTGATAACAAGTCAAGGTCAAGGTCGTTGTCAAGGTGTTTTCCCACGGCCACGTGTTTACCAACCGCGATGAGTCATGCTGATGAATAGGTGTGATAAGAAGTCAAGGGTCAAAGGTCAAGGTCAAGGGTCAAGGGTCAAGGTCAAAGGAGTTTTCCCAACCGCGGTGAGAGTCATATCTCAATTCTGAGTCATATCCCCGGAAACACCTATGACATCATCTTCAATTTCGCAACAAAATGCAATATTCTGAGTCATATCTCAATTCTGAGTCATATCCCAGGAAACACCTATGACATCATCTTCAATTTCGCAACAACACGCAATATTCTGATTTCGCAACAAAATGCAATATTCTGAGTCATATCCCAGGAAACACCTATGACATCATCTTCAATTTCGCAACAACACGCAATATTCTGATTTCGCAACAAAATGCAATATTCTGAGTCATATCTGAAACACATTACCCCAAATACCTAAACCTTGAATCATCTACATAAACATCCTGCACATAATATTCCCATAACCACAAAAATAATAACCATCCACTTGAAATCCAATAACTTCCCAGAAACGAAAATGCTAATCACCGGAAATTCCACTGATAAGGTGGAACACAAAAGATCGTATTACTGCACTAGTTGCAAATCGGATCGGCATAACGTAAACAATTGCCCTTATCGCAATATTCTGATTTCGCAACAAAATGCAATATTCTGAGTCATATCTGAACCACATTACCCCAAATACCTAAACCTTGAATCATCTACATAAACATCCTGCACATAATATTCCCATAACCACAAAAATAATAAACATCCATTTGAAATCCAATAACTTCCCAGAAACGAAAATGCTAATCACCGGAAATTCCACTGATAAGGTGGAACACAAAAGATCGTATTACTGCACTAGTTGCAAATCGGATCGGCATAACGTAAACAATTGCCCTTATTTGAAAGATAAAGATGAAAGAAGGAAATAATAAATAAAGATTAGCGATGGGCTAAATACAAAATTATAGTAATTATAATATTAGGGGACCCTTAAGGAATTTATAAAATAAACAATAGAATTATATAAAAAGACAAGACCCCAACAGGAATCATTCCAGTTGCTATTCTGCGTTGTAAACCAGTATTCATTCAAAGTGAATTTTTATACCTTGTCGAAAATATATAAAAAATTGCAAAATATAAAGATTTTGTTACAAGTGACAATATCGTCTGCGAAGAAGTATGGATTCATTAAACGAACTACTTAGCTGCAAACCCCTGGTATTTACAAAAATTTCCGACTTGGAGATTGGAAAACGATACCGCATTACAGCTGCAGAAAGAATTGAAACGAGGTAAGACAGAGCTTTGTAAATGAAATAATATTGAATTTTTTTCTTCATTTTTTTGTTTTGAAGGTACGGCGAAGCTATTGTTGTAGACCTAAACAATATCATGAGGCTATTTCTACCTGGTCGTTACCAAAAATGCAGCGATAAGGTTATGGAGGACTTCAATGCGGCAAAGTTATCGTTGAGCTGCAGCAGTCATGATTCTAAGGACTTGCACTTCCATGAAACAGTCATCGATTCAAATGTATTTTAAAAACTTCTTTAAATAAAACAATTATTTCGGTTAAGTCAAAGTGTTTTTATTCAATTAGATTTTCTTGTATAATAAATTTTTTCAGAAGGAATGCGTTTTGTTGCGCACAACATCCATCGTGTAAAGTGCAGGTTGATATTTTAGGATAGTGCTTTTTCAGTGTTTTCAGACTAGGACAGCAACAGTCGTCCAAATTGCAAACCATGATAGTGTTCCCCAGTAAACTACCAAGCCAGTGTTTTTTCTCCGAGCCTTTCACATATATTGAGGCACCCTTCATGTTTTGATATAGATATTCTTTCATTTCCGTAAACGTTGTATTTCCGATTTCCCATTGCAAACCGTGATGATGTTCGTATAGCCAATTGGCTTGAAACTGCAGCTCTTTCGAAAGTGTTGTTATGCTGAAGGGGGGTTTCAGTAAAAAATGTCGATGAAAATCCTTGTTCACATCCACGATAGATAGTTCTTTGATGATAAAGGCGTTGTTGTTGTATCCTCTAAATCCTTGCATGTCAATGATGAAAGGCGCCATGAGTGAATGATTCGATTTGATTAGAGAATTATTTTTTATACAAGTTTTTGAACTGAACTAGTGAGAGGATTGTACTCTATTACACGATCATGAAGAAGTAAGCAATAAGCTGTTGTTAAGGCAGGTACATCTACAGATGTTTTGATATCTACCCTTATGTCAACTGAACCTGATTTTATAGATTCATTTTGACGTGAACAATCAATTACTATAATTGGTGCTGAATTCTTATATTCGTTTCGTGAGAGTAATGGTTGTGCTTGCACCCCGTAATAAGATTGTTGAAAGTTGCAGTACATATCATAAAGCAGAGCGAATCGATCACGTGTAAATTTTATATTAACGTCATCGTAAGGATACGATTCGGAGTTTAAATGTATTTTGATATTGGTTAAATCACAGTGATCAAATTTGCTGACATCTTCACTTTTGAGGTTTCTTCGATTTGTCTGTAACGCTAAAATAATATATCGTGGTTTTTCGAGTTGGCTTGAAGTTTTCACATTCCATACATGATCTGTCGTTGATGGTAAAACCGGATATTCGTACAGTTCCCAATTTCGAAAACTTACTTGAATTGGTTGTCCTGATTCAATATATTTCAACATTGACAATTTTTCAGAACCATCTGGGGTAACGTGTGGCACCTTCCATTGCAGTTTAAAAATTTTTATGTATACATCATCACTGGGCGAAAGAAATGCATTTTCATCGCTTCTAGATCTAATGAGAATTAGCTCATGTTTAGCATTTACGATAATCTTCTTGTAGTCTTCGGCAAATCCCAAAAATTTTCTTAGCGGAACAGAAAAGTTAAAGTAGCCACTTGATGGCATGATAGATTCATCTGGCGACCAACCGGCATTATAAAGCATTTTACTTTCATTTTCACTAAGTGATACATAATTTTTCAGTGTCTACTCCATTCAGTTCATATCTAATCTCATCGAATAGAAAAGCGATGCTATTATTCGTAAGTTTAGCAGTTGTTGATGTTGTTCCATCCGATTTAATTAAAGCACCTTCAATATAGATGAAGCTTTGACTTGGCAAAATACACAAGTCCTGCTGTTGTAGAGGTATTCTAATTTCATCACTGCAGTTGAATGATGATAGAAATGGAGAGTAGCTATGGTATTCAATTTTCGAGATACTATTGTCATAGATGACTTTACGTGTAACGTTCAGAATCTCACTCATTTTTGTTTTTTTAATTTGAACCCCAGTAATTTCAAGAACTGTTTATTTTGTAATGTTAGTCGGGGTCTTACGCGACCGATTTTCCTGGTTGAACTGATTGTATCTACATTGTTGGACAGGTATTTATCATCGTTATATAACAACATTCTGCGGCTTCAAATGAAGTCTGATAGTTATTGTTTCCCCCTTGAAGTTTATTAGATCTCCGTCTTGGTCAATCAGCTTAAGAGTTAGCGTGCTTATTCGTTTAACGTTTACCGGCAAATAAATGACATTACTAGGAACCTCCACTATTTTATAGCCTGGTCCTACCTCAGGTGAGAATTCGTGGATTGTATGCGAGGGAATATTATTAATATAAGAATTTCCAATTATGTTGCAATCAATCCGTATCACGTTCACTTTACTTATGCTTACAGGTAGATCAGAAGAGTGTTTGACATTGACTTTTAATTCTCGTTTAGCAAATCCTAGCAATTGACCAATGGATCTTTCTTTGTTGAAGTAAATAGGAGCAGTTGACTTGATTTCACTTTTGAGAGTGTTATTATTGGCACGTATTGAAAAATTTATTTTGTCATTGATCTTCGCCAACTGTTTATATAGATAATTTGCAATATCATCGATTTCGTATGATCCAACGGGTATTTCTATAACGTGCTTTCCAATGTGTAATAAATTATTGTTTTCATCCACGTTAGGTATAGAATTATATGTTTGAAAATCAACAAGTCCGCACACATAGTCATCTTGTAATTCGATAGGTGGAAAATACTCTGTTGTAAGAATGGATGTGTTTCCACTGAGAGTTAATGTTAGTGCCATGGCAGTATATAACACAATGATTGGGTTTTTTAAGTAAAGTATTTATTTATATGAATGCACTAGACAATTTACAAACGTTTGTATAAAAATCTTAAACATAAATGTCCACAGTTGTATGAGTCATAGCTTTGATATGTATTGTAGTTGTATTTTATATTAGATCCCAGATAATCTAGTAATTCTATCGGTGGAGGTAAATTACCAAAACTATCAAAGTATTCCACATAACGATTTTGTTTGTTGTACGCTACCCAATGGGTACCAGAGCCTTGAATATTATCTAAATTTACTATACCACACTCGTTTTGCATGGCAAATCCCTTTGGTAAATTATTTCGCATAAAAACTCCTCTGAAGGTTGGTAAGAATCTTGCAAACTTTCTCAAATCATTTTCATTTAATGCTCTCTTGGGTAGCGTTTTTAAAAGTTTTTTGGAACAGGATTTAAATACAACCCTAAGCCTTTTCTGTATGGCTTCAAATGTAATCCTCGACCTAATGTTATCTGCTCCATTTTCTGGTTATGTCGCTTTTTTTCCTCTAATGTATTTTTGGCATTATTAGCATCATCAACAGCTTTAGCTATTCCCGCAGCTCCACCTGATAAAGCACCAATAGCAGATAATCCTGCGAAAAGAGGAATTAGGAACGGCAAAACTCCACCAACTTTAGGAATGGGTATTATTCTTGGAGTTTTGATAGCTTTTTTCCGTCCTTTTGTAATATTTTTTGCAGCAGCTAAGGCTACCTTAATACTCGCCTTCATACTGTTGGGTTTCTTCTGTTTAATGATTTTTCGGACTTTAGAAATAACTGTTCCAAATTTCTGTTTATCTTTCAATCCCATTCCTAATTTTACTTTAGCTTTCATCATATTGGCTACTAGTAACGCGTTAGTGCGTTCGGCTAATCCTGCGTCTGCTGATCTAACGCGTTGCCACGCCTTTTCAGTTAATATCTTATCTAGTTTGTGACGATCGCTCGTTTCTTTAAATTGTGAATAACCAATATCGTGCTCTTTACACGCTTCGTCAAAGGGATTTATTCCGGCGTCTCCTCGGGCAAGTCGTTCTTGAAGCTTCGTGCCAGGTCCACAATATTGATAGCCAGGCAAATGCAGTTCAATCGGTAGTTTATTAATCAGAGTATTAATGAACCCTCTTCCGCTCACGGCTTTTCGTAAACTACTAGTACATTTCTTTTTATGATCAATCATTTTATACTGATCGCGATACACCTTGTTTAACAACTCATCGCCGACTGTAAAACTTTCGTTAAAACCTAGTCATTTACATGTTTGATGTTTAGTTATCAGGATGCGGTTTATACAACAACACCAAAAGTTATTGGTGGAAAATGTTGACATTGCAAATGAACCCTTTACAAATAAACATAGCAATTTATTGCCTAATAGTATTCGAGCTATAATTGTGGGTCCCTCCAACTGTGGTAAAACTAACGTTATGATATCCCTGTTGAAACATCCCAATGGCGTTAAATTTGAAAACATCTACATCTACTCGAAATCATTACATCAATCCAAATATAGACATTTAAAGCAGGCTGTAAAACCTATTTCTGGACTAGGCTTCTATACATTTTCAAACAATAGTGCAGTGATTCCACCAGATAAAGCTGAGTCTAACTCTGTTTTCATTTTCGATGATATTGCCAACGAGAAACAAGATAACGTTCGATTATATTTCTGTATGGGAAGACATCATAATATTGATAGTTTTTATCTGTGTCAAACTTATACGAGAATACCGAAACACCTTATTCGCGATAATGCAAATTTTTTGATTATATTCAAACAGGATGATATGAATTTAAGACACATTTACAATAATCACGTAAACACAGACATGACTTTCGATCAGTTTAGAAACATCTGTGGAAAATGTTGGAGCGATAAATATGGGTTCTGTGTAATTGATAAAGACAGTCCCTTAGACAAGGGTCGATATCGAAAGGGGTTTGATGTATTCATAATACTATAAAAACATCGAAGCAGTTCAAATCAGTTCATTACCAGTTCAATACCTGTTCAAAGCAGTTCTATACCTGTTTAAAGCAGTTCAATACCTGTTCAAAGCAGTTCAATACCAGTTCCAAGCAGTTCCAAGCAGTTCAATACCAGCTCCAAGCAGTTCAATAGCAGTTCAATACCTGTTCAAAGCAGTTCTATACCTGTTTAAAGCAGTTCAATACCTGTTCAAAGCAGTTTAATACCAGTTCCAAGCAGTTCAATAGCAGTTCAGATTACCAGCTTGATGCAGCTCGATAGCTGTTCAATACAGTTTGATAACAATTCAATAAGGTTTCAGTACAGCAGCAACAGTGAAGACAGTACCAAACAATTCGAAAAAGACACAAATCGATTCAGGTACAGCAAAAACCATTTCAAACTCAAATTAGAACCTATTGAAAGAATATTTCAAATTATTGTAGATACTTTTCGAAATTTGACGACGAAATGCTGCTGTTGTATTCATAAAAAATGAAAAAAACAATGTCTGATAAGCAACAACAGACGCAGCTACTCAGTGATATTGTAGCAACAACCAATTCGATAAGGAAAAAGTATCAACAGCTGAAAGCTAACAAAGCTGGAACAGTGATTCAGCTAGAGGAAACATTTAAACCAATCACGCGCCCTCTCAAAGAATTAGTTAAAAGAACCAAGTTGTTGCAAAATAATAAAGACATACAAAATGGAATTAAAGAAGAGCCTCCATCAATACGAGATGAGGGAAATAGTCACCAAGAAGAAGAAGAAGACAGTTTTAAAACTCCTACACCAAACTTGAAACGAAATCTCGCCGCCACAACATCCAACTCTTCTTCTACAAAAGTTGTTCGTAAATATGTTGCCACTGCGAAAGGACGAGAATATTTTGAAGAGTACATGAAGCAAAACAAATTTCCGGAGATTCCTAGGCATTATCTAGATATTTATGTAAATCAACCGTCTGCAATTGACAGTGTTTATGGAATATATAGCGATGATGATGATGATGGAGAGCAGTGGAAAATAGGAAATTCGAATTTCGTAATCAATGGCAATCAAATACTTGTAAATGAGAAATCCTACATAGGAACTCGAGGTTTATACGAACTGCTTTTTATGAAGTATCCAGATGAAAAATTATATACCAATGAAGATTTAGCAGACTATAAAAGTATTATTCTGCACACTAATGCTTACAGACGTTCTTACGACAGCAATAGTCAAATAAATGGAAACCGAAGCTTTAAATATAGAAAAATAATTTCGAAACTGTTAGATAACATCAACAAAGAAGGAAGAGGGCTAAGACAAACACCTAAACACAAAGATTATAGTTTAATGCAAACATCCGACAAACAGAAAGACTACATATATTGGGATGATCCGAATGAATTAGTGAGTCGATTGCAGTTACTCATTGGATCGCAACAAGCCGGTCACAATAATCATAACAACGAAATTATATCGATCATTGAAGAGTTGAAAGAAGCGCAAATAATAGAATAAATACGAAGAAATCACCAGCTGTTTCAAAAAATGAGTGTTGACAAATTTGGTCGATTTTCAAACGAAGGTGGAGGCAAACGAGGGCCTTCAGGTCCCAAGGGACCTGAAGGTCCTCGGGGGGCTCCAGGTGCGCAGGGGGCTCCAGGTGTAGGATTCGACAAAGCGGAGAACAGTGATTATATTCTTAAATACAAACGATTAAAGCATCTTGGCACGCCCCTAGATGATGATGATGCTACAACAAAAGTTTACGTTGATACATATGTTGAGAAGCTAAAGGCATATGTTGACAAGCAAATTCAGATTCACTGCGATAATAATAATAAAAATGTTGATGTTGTTTGAATTAACGTTACATATATATATTAATAAAAATACAAGTAAACAAGCTTAGTCTTTTTTATCATGAGCAAACGACAAGTTATTAACGAATTGCACGCGTCTGCTCGAAAAAATTTTAAGCGACGGCGTGTTATTATAAAAGGTTTGGATGATTTGTGGCAAGCGGATTTAGTTGAAATGGGAGCATATGCTAGCGAAAATACAGGTTTTCGTTTCCTTCTTACGATCATTGACACGTTTTCTAAGTTTGCGTGGACGGTTTCTATCAAAACGAAGACTGGTAAAGAAGTTGCCAAGGCAATTGAACACATACTTCAACAGGGGCGCATTCCTAAAAACTTGCAAACAGACGACGGAAAAGAATTCTACAACAAACATTTCAAAAACATTATGGAACAGTATCAAATAAACCACTATTCCACGTATAGCTCTCTTAAGGCGTCAATTGTTGAACGATTCAATCGTACACTGAAGAACATGATGTGGAAGGAGTTTAGCATGAATGGAAATTACAAGTGGATTAGTCTCGTTGATGATTTGACCAAGGAGTATAATAACAAAAAACATCGAACAATAAAAATGGCTCCTTCTGCTGTAAATAGCTCAAATGAACTGTCACTTCTGTCCACCGTGTACAACAATATTAAAGTAATGGGAAAGTCGAAATATAAAGTGGGTGACTATGTACGAATTAGTAAATACAAGCATATATTTGAAAAAGGATATACACCAAACTGGACAACGGAGATTTTTAAAATTCGTCAAATTCAAATAACCAACCCCGTCACATATCTTTTGGAAGATTATGAAGGAAATCCAATCGAAGGAGGATTTTATGAACTTGAACTGCTAAAAGCTAAGAATCCGTCGTTTTATCTTGTGGAAAAAGTTTTAAAAAGGAGGGGAAATAAAGCATTTGTAAAGTGGTTGGGGTTTTCAAAAGAACATAATTCCTGGATAAATGTTAAAGATATGGAATAACTCATTCATTGTTTTAGTGTTAAGATTCAAAATAAAACATTGTGGTTATAATAATTGAAAAATAAAATTTATTTATTTGTTAATCGTTTATAAAATTGAACAAGCCTTTTAACTTCACACAATCTCCTATGAACACTGTAACATTCACAAGTATCGGGACCGCATTCTGCATCATCATAAGCCCAAGGACAGTTCACATAATGCTTACCAAACTTGTTGACCTTTTGTTGCATGTCAGCGTAGGCTTTCAAAAACGTGTAATTGTTTACAAATTTATCAAAGTGCTCCGTTAAAATTAGTTGCTTGCTATCAACAAAAAATTGTTTATATTCCTCAATAGAACGCTGAAGATCATCATTATCGTCTTTAGTATCCATCGTTGTGAAGCGGTTGACGGTTCAAGTAATACTCATGGTATATGTTTGCTTCATGTTCTTTAAATCTAAAAATTCTACATCTGATCTATAATTGAGGTCTTGTTGTTGTTTTATGTATTCAACTTCGCCATTGCTAAGAATCCTCTCGGCTTCAAACTCACGGTATTCAAAGCACGAGATTTTGAGTGAACGTTCGGAATAGTTGCTATCATATGTGCATCGTACTGTTAAGATATTTTCGTCATCGAATTCTAATTTGAAATGTCTGTAAAAAATATTTTTACTTTCGATTATTCAATTTCTTTTCTAAGCAAATCTTGCCGAAATCCTCACCACTGGTAGGGGATTACCTTGAAGAAAAGGTATTCCGATACTCGAAACAACAACAAATATTTTCAAAAACTCCATTCTCTGCTTCATTCAATTTTATTATTTATTTTAATCTTCCTATTCTACATCCATTACAATATTATAATGTCCCCATGCATATGTGCTAACCCCATCTTCCCTTATATATCGCTTATCATCTAAATAACTTAAAGAAACCTTATTTATACATTCAGTATATAAATTGTGAAGCTTAGATCTAAACACGTACATACTACCTCTAAATATCTTTTTTCTAAACAAGCAATCTCTATAATCATCTAAATTTAGTCCATCCATAATAAGCTTCTTTACACCTTTTGCTTTCTTAATTGTATCACCATTTTCTATACTTAAAGAATACATTTTAGCTCTTAATCCTATAAACTCCTTCATGACTTTTCCACTATTTTCGTCTTTCATCATACCCAACACTTTTCCATTTTTCAGCGGAATATTATATATGTTATCTTGGGGGTACTCAGAAGTATCAAAGTGATTGTCTATATCCGGTATAATATCACTGTAAAAGTCGTTTGTTTGAATAGTGTAGATAAATGAATCCGTATCCATATAGTTGAGAATAATTTTCTCATTATATTTGGGCTTCATGAAACGATAATGAAAATCATACATTTTCAATTTTGATAGATCAAGCACGGTGAAACCAAGATAAGTCGGTTTGTTGTAACATGTGAATACTCTATCCATTTGAATAGCTGCCATATTGGGGGTAAAAACGGCTGCACTATGAAAATTTGGCTTGGATATAAGACTTCGTGCGCCTGAGTGTCTGCTTCGGCTTTCCCAATCCGTCACAATCTTCACATCTTTCCTTTTATCCACATTTTCCATCGTTTTGCCATATACTGCGTTGTTTAAAAGCTTGAAAAAGTTTTTCTCAAACAAATTTTTACTGGCTTTGCGATATTGGGTGTTCAAGTCTATGTACTGCTTCATCCAAGTCGATTGTTTAAACTGTAAAACTCTATGGACACGGGTCAATTTCAAACCATTCGCAATGCATTGCTGCAGATTTCGATAGTGAATCACATAATTTTGCTTGTTAGTTAAGTCAGTGATCAATTTCGCAGTTTTCGAACCAGGTGCCTTTTTATTTTCTGCACAGAAAGGTAAATCGTTATGCTCATCGTGCTTTGTTGATGGATACTCCAAATCAACTTCCAATATGTATCCAATGTCTGCGTCTATTGCAATTTTAGGAATATCAACCTCATCTATATTTTCAACCCACTGGAATTCAGCATGGGGAAGTGGCTGTGACATTGCCCAACCATATAGATTGTTTGCGTCTACATACATCAGATACTTGGAAGGATCCTCTTCTTTATAATCTTCCAAGTATTTGTTGTTAGCTTTTGAGTGACGATGTGAGCATTGAGTAATACCACCTCTGATTCCTCGTTGTATGAAGTGATGCATGTTTATATCTGTTAGAAGATCAAGTTTAACAGATGTTATTTTGAGCATGGCATCCCACGATAACCCAGGAGTTGTATAGTATTGGCAAGGGTCAAGTCCATAGATATTTTTACAAACTTTCCTGAAATTTTCGAAAACGTCTGTCAGAAGCAGCACATCTGTCTTCAGATATAATTCCAAATAGTCCCAAATCGTTGTGCAATTGAAAACTTTCCATACATTTTTAGCATGTTCATAATCAATCTCATTGCACTCGCTATTTGTCATTTTGTTGTAAAAGCTTTCTCGAGGTGGTAAACAAACTTCATTCAATCGATCCCACGAGTTAATATAATCGTAGGGAAATACACCCTTTCTTGTAAGCAGTTGAAATTTCTCCCCATCTTCATATACTGATCTTACGGTTTTCAGATCTACTGGAGAAAGGTTTTTCACTAGAGCATCCAAACTACTCTGCATGAATCTGGCTGAGTCTAAGAACCTAAGCTCAATCGTTTCAAACTCATCGACTTGAATTCGTTTAGATAATGAAACGTATAATTCCTTATTAATGGGTATAATAGATATTTCCCCATCAATGCTATCCAATTCTTTCACAAACAAATGACAATCATAGCCTGAGAGGTTGTGAAATAATATTGGAAAGAATTTCGGTACTCGATACAATAAATTGCATTCGTTATGAGCGGGACCTCTATATTTTCCAGTAAAGTGACAATGGTCTCGGACTCTATCATTGTCAAGCTCTTTTTTACAAATGTGACAGAAAATCGATTCCCTTTGAACCTTTTCTTCTTCCGACGATAGAGCATCCATTGACTTTGGATTCTTGATATGATTTATATAAAACCATTTTACGTCATTTACAATGGAATTAACGAATTCTTTGGGTGAATCTGGACCTTTGTATAATCTGAATCTGTCTAATTTTGAATCGAATGAACACTTGATGAAATAAGAGAAAGCACAAGGGGTATGTTCTTGGATTGTTGACGTTGATGAAAGTGTCGGATTGGGTGCACATGTATCGACGTCCTGAAGAAGACATTCAAAATCTGCATAGATGACAAAAGGTACCTCGAGTTGTCGTCCATAGCTTTTGTACTGCAGCGTTGCTTTCTCCGGTTCCACCATTTTCGTGACTACTCTGCTACAGCTGTTTTTATGCAGTTGCAGTTTCTCACTCGACATAAAATATTGCAGACATTTATTGCAAACATATATAGAGCCTTTGTATAGCGTTTGTTGACTGCGAATCAACCTTTAAAGAAGAAGAAGAAAAATAATTCATGTATTCACACATACACACACACACAATATTCCCTATTACATACCTTGAAATATGTTTAATCCAAACATAATGACAATCTTCGTTGGATTGCAGCAGGAGCAGATTGATGTGATGCGATTTTTCTTGCTTTGTGATATGATATGGGCCGATAACCTTTCTTAACTCTTCATCGTATCCAAATAAATTGACACTGATTGTTTGGTTTAATTCCTCAAATTTGTCAATATCTTGCACCTGTAGCGGAAACTTGAGTCCCCGAAAATTCAACACTATACCGTTTTGAAGATGTATAACGCTGTCTGCAATGTCATCAATTCGGTATGATGTAGTTCTTTCTGAATTATGATCTGTCGGACCCATTGCGGATATTATGCACCATTTAAAACAATAACTGTCGCGGTTCTTAATATTAATGCAAGCACGCTTATTGGCCAATTGTCTTGGTAGCGGAATATAACTTGTTCCTCTCAATGGTTTAAAATCGTTTATATTTAACTCACAGTGCGTAATTCTAAGGAGAGCCCATCCACTGTCTTTCTCCTGGAATTCCTCCATTTTGATTCGAATTTCATTAGCCATATTATCGAAAGCTAATTTCAACTCACTTTTTTGAAATATCGCTTGCATTTTTGTATGGAAAGACTTAATGCTTATTATGCAATCGTTTTCATCATCATCATTCATTTTAATGAATTCAGCAAAGAGTTCAATGTTGAATTTGAGTGTCACGCGTTCATCTAGTGCACTCATCAGATAATTCACTAACGGATCTTCCATCATCTTTAAAAACTCCGCCGAATTTAAAAGACCCTCATCTTTGTTTTCAAAAACAAGAGTTTCCATTCGCTGTCCAAAACAACTTTTTACCCTTTTAAAATGTTCGTTGAGGGGCTCTATCGATTTATTTTTGTGAGCATTGGTTCGCACATGATAGTTCCAACAAGCACTATTGACTTCGATATTACAAAATTCACAAAAATTTTAAGGAATACAATTCACTTTGTGTTTTTCACTGAGCTCAAAATAAAAACTTTCCTAATTGAGATGCAAAGTGAAAGCAGAGGATTGGATATCTGAAAGATCTAATTCTTCCTTTTCCACTTTAAATAAAAACTTAGGTATTTTATATTTAAAATAAACTTTTTAAATTTTAATCACTTTTTATCTTTTGCAATTTTTTATATTTTTTCGACAAGGTATAAAAATTCACTTTGAATGAATACTGGTTTACAACGCAGAATAGCAACTGGAATGATTCCTGTTGGGGTCTTGTCTTTTTATATAATTCTATTGTTTATTTTATAAATTCCTTAAGGGTAACCTAATATTATAATTACTATAATTTTGTATTTAGCCCATCGCTAATCTTTATTTATTATTTCCTTCTTTTATCTTTATCTTTCAAATAAGGGCAATTGTTTACGTTATGCCGATCCGATTGGCAACTAGTGCAGTAATACGATCTTTTGTAGTCCACCTTATCAGTGGAATTTCCGGTGGTTGGCATTTTCGTTTCTGGGAAGTTATTGGATTTCAAGTGGATGTTTATTATTTTTGTGGTTATGGGAATATTATGTGCAGGATGTTTATGTAGATGATTCAAGGTTTAGGTATTTGGGGTAATGTGTTTCAGATATGACTCAGAATATTGCATTTTGTTGCGAAATCAGAATATTGCGATAAGGGCAATTGTTTACGTTATGCCGATCCGATTTGCAACTAGTGCAGTAATACGATCTTTTGTGTTCCACCTTATCAGTGGAATTTCCGGTGATTAGCATTTTCGTTTCTGGGAAGTTATTGGATTTCAAGTGGATGGTTATTATTTTTGTGGTTATGGGAATATTATGTGCAGGATGTTTATGTAGATGATTCAAGGTTTAGGTATTTGGGGTAATGTGTTTCAGATATGACTCAGAATATTGCATTTTGTTGCGAAATCAGAATATTGCGTGTTGTTGCGAAATTGAAGATGATGTCATAGGTGTTTCCTGGGATATGACTCAGAATATTGCATTTTGTTGCGAAATCAGAATATTGCGTGTTGTTGCGAAATTGAAGATGATGTCATAGGTGTTTCCTGGGATATGACTCAGAATTGAGATATGACTCAGAATATTGCATTTTGTTGCGAAATTGAAGATGATGTCATAGGTGTTTCCGGGGATATGACTCAGAATTGAGATATGACTCTCACCGCGGTTGGGAAAACTCCTTTGACCTTGACCCTTGACCTTGACCTTTGACCCTTGACTTCTTATCTCACCTATTCATCAGCATGACTCATAGCGGTTGGTAAACATCTGGCCATGGGAAAACACCTTGACACCGACCTTGACCTTGACTTGTTATCACACCTATTCACCAGCATGACTCATCGCGGTTGGTAAACACCTGGCCGTGGGAAAACACCTTGACACCGACCTTGACATTGACTTCTTATCACACCTATTCATCAGCATGACTCATCGCGGTTGGTAAACACGTGGCCGTGGGAAAACACCTTGACACCGACCTTGACCTTGACTTGTTATCACACCTATTCACCAGCATGACTCATCGCGGTTGGTAAACACCTGCCCGTGGGAATCACCCCGACAGCGATAAGAAATGGCGCCCCAGACAGCGATAACAGGTGACGTCATCCGTGGGAATCACCCCGACAGCGATAAGAAATGGCGCCACCGGAAGCGATAACAGGTGACGTCATGCGGGGGCGGTAATCCGATACCCTTGGTGGCGCCACCGGAAGCGATAACAGGTGACGTCATGCGGGGGCGGTAATCCGATACCCGTGGGAAAAAATTGGGGACCGTGGGAAAAAAAGCGCTTGAAGCCTTATATCCATACTACTCACATTGATCTACAATGCTCTTGGCTACATAATTCACATTTCAAGGCAAGTTTACATAACTGTATTCGATGTCCGACCTGACAACAACGAAAACAAGCTCCACGATCTGCCAGCCTCTGTCTTTTCTGTTGCAAAGTTCAACTATCTGCTTTCCGACACTCTTCTGTGGGGTGACTACGACCAAAAAATATAGACCACTGATGTTGACAATTAACTAAGTCAGTTCTCAGAACGATTTCCCTCCTATTCAGTTTCATATTCCGCTCTTTCGGATGACTATTCTGAAATGTATCCGAAGCTAAAGAAAGATGCTGCTCGTTGTCTACTTCTCGTTTGAGAAACGCCATCAAACTTGAAAGCTGATGCTCCATCGGTGCGGAATCGCCAGCATCTGAATTCGATTACAGACTGAAATCGACAGATCTCTGCCACACACGCAGTAATTGTCACGGAATGCAGGATTCAATCAATGGGAAAAGCATTGCTGCGCATTTATCTGTGGTAACGCCTAACGTATCAAGAGCTCGTATATGAGCCTCCAACTTGTCATATAACGACATTAAATCAAAATTGGTTTTCGCCACTGAATTTTGTAGTATAATTCTCAGTAGCTCACGTACATAGACATCAATTTGAAGATCCTCACGACCAAAACGAGTCTTCTACTTTCAACAATTTTTCCATAATTTTGACCTGTCGCGGGAATACTTTATACTAATTGTCTGGCTCTACTTTCAGTGATTGTCGCTTGCACTAAATAATGCACTTTGTCACAATCGTTTATTTCAGGGTCAGCGTCAATCTTGGAAAGCTGACTCCAAAATGGCAGCCAGTCTTTGAGTTCTCCACCAAATCGCTTAAATCCAATTGTGGGCAACTTGTATTTCCGCCTTCTTACCGCACCTGACACCTGACTCACTGAATTGCCCGCACATGCTGACTCCGCAGCAGTTTGCGCATTCGCTTGGCGACTTTGAACTAGTCCTTTTATCTCCAAATATTTCGTATCATACGAGAGACAGCCATTCAGCTCCGTCTGCAACTCCTCTTGGGAAGCATCATCTAGAAGCGCCTCATAGAGCTGCTGGTTAGCAACAAGCAACTTTACATACCTTTGCTCAATAACTTCCCACGCTGCGAAAATTTTGTTATCATTCAGTTGCTCACTTAGCAACAACGTTTCGAAATAACCAGTTGATTTTGTGAAAGTACCTCTGAGCACAGCACGATTTTTCCGCAAGCAATCCATCGTTGTCGGAGTCCTGTCACGGTCGCCACTAATGTTGAGTTCTAAACCCCGAACTACGATGGACTGTTTTAGGATACAAGTAAACTCAGCATTTTGCTCATCAAACTTTATTTTCGCTTTAAATCGAACACACCACTTGAACGCTACCAGAACGACTGTCCTTTCTTTTTTCTTCTTCTTTGTTTTGGATGTTGGCTTTATGCGGTTTAAAGATTTCGAAAAGGATTTTATCTGAAGGATCTGAAAAGCAAAATTAAGTAATTCTAGAGTTATATTTTGATGTGTCCTAGTTTTGCTGGAAATTGTTAATCTCGGTTTTCAAGAGTTGAAAAGTGAAAGAAAACACTGACATAAATAGTGCATTTTCATGTTTTGCTTGAAAATAGGTAAATTTTTGATGATTTGAAAGCGTTTTAACATTTTGTATAAAAGCAACTGTGTGAATTGAACTAAAACTAAGTTTGACAACGGTTTTCGTTGTTATTCAGACCTTCGGAGTCTTGCTTTTTTTCTATTTTACTAAATCCGAGTGAGGCAGAAGTTTTTGAGTTTTCATTTGGTTTAAATAAATGGATTTCGGGTTTTTAAGATCTGTAACAAAAAGTGCTAAATTTGCCGTGTGTAAAATATCTTGCTTCAGTGAAGTCCATTGAAATTTAGCTACTTTCCTGCTGTGTCTGGAAGTGAGTGTCGCCCTTGAAAAGTTTCAGGCAATCTTCTCGGTGATCTTAGAACCTACAGAAAGAAGCATTTTCTTGTGCACATTGTAGTAATCAAGTGATAAAAAGTTTTGGTTGAATAAATTCCATTCACAGGTGTCTCGTGTCCTTGAAAAAGTGATTGCTCTTGGTTGTGCTTTAAGGGGGAACACCACTGTAGAGGTAGAAAAAAGGCATCTTTTGAGATTTTTTTCCCCAAAAACCAAACAATATATCGAAATTTGGCTAAATGAGCTATATAGTACAAGTACATGAATTTTTTCAGAACTTTAGAAAACAAAATGGCGGCTCCCTAGCATTTCTCCGGAAATGCCTTTTTTTCATGGCTTCGCGGCCGAACAAATAAACAACAAATAATTGTCGATAAAGCATAATAACAGCCAGGGAAGTACGTAAATTTTTTTTCTTTAAATTGATTTTTGACAAAATGGCGTCATTTTGAAAAAAATGTGAAAACCACGGGAGAAAAACGTTCAAAAATTGTTAATAACAATTCAAATATGCAATATTAAAAGAAAATCCTACGTACATCTTAGCAAACACTAGTTTTGAACATACTGTAAAAATTTCAAGTGAATCGAACAAAAATCGTTTGAGAAAGGAGTCTGGAGAGTTTGAAAAACGTTGTTCCGAGATAAAGTTTAAGTTATTGTAATGATACGCGTGGTCTTCTAAGCTGGTACTCTTCTAAGGTGATGGTCTTCACTCTTCTAGGATATGAGCTTGTCAGCAGAGAAAAGTTTAAAAAGATTTGTTATCACCTACAGGCATCCCTTGGGTTGCCACATATTTGGCGCAGTCCGAGTAAACAGGCAGCCGATATTTCTAAATGAATTGCCAATGTATGAGGCAATTTGCTGTCTGCCAAATTGTAAAGGCAGACGAGTTGCCGAATAGAAGGCCATGTTTATTAATGACAACTAACTTGTTGTATTAGGAGATCACTATTGTCCCGAGCCTCAGCTCAGTTAGTTCTTTTATTTTAAAATTTCGCTTACTGTTATGTAAAATTGCTTATCATATTAAAATCCCTACTCTAGTCTTAAATCTTTTTACCCTAACCAATCGATCTCGATTCAAATTATATCTCACGGAATTCGTTTACTTGCAATATTGCTTACACCAATGCACTTTGCATTGCCCCAATTATATTTTTGTTTACTCTAGGTTCAGTGATCCTCTAGAGTTTCACACGGTTATGAAAAAGGGAATTTTTAGACTACCATACCAATGAAGGTAGTATGGAGGTTGAGATCTTTGCTAAGGGATTAATTGGAGGTTGAGATCTTTGCTAAGGGATTAATTTGAGGATGTGCTGTGGGAAATTATTTTTGGGAGCTTCTGGGGGAGCTTAGTTGTGTATAGGCTAGTTCCAGGTTTGGAACTAGGAATACACTACATTATTTTTGTTTACTCTAGGTTCAGTGATCCTCTAGAGTTTCACACGGTTATGAAAAAGGGAATTTTTAGACTACCATACCAATGAAGGTAGTATGGAGGTTGAGGTCTTTGCTAAGGGATTGATATGAGGTTGAGATCTTTGCTAAGGGATTAATTTGAGGATGTGCTGTGGGAAATTATTTTTGGGAGCTTCTGGGGAGCTTAGTTGTGTATGGGCTAGTTCCAGGTTTGGAACTAGGAATACACTACATTATTAAAAAAACATGAATCTAGTCTGCAAAATACGTACTTCAGCGTTTTCTACTTACGTTCAACTAACAGAGCACGTGTACAGTTTTGAAAGATTTATATTTAAAATTGTTCTGAATTTCAATACCAACAGCACGCGGGGAAACGCGCGGGGATACGCATGGATTGCGCTCCGAAAGAGCAGTGAGAGGTGCCGCGCTTATTTAAATTTTCGAACACTTAGAGATATTTCCACTATATGAAACTTTGCTACATGACCTCTATGATAAGGTATACTTTAGTGGAACAAAAAAATTTGATTTTTTGAAAATCCTACAGTGGTTTTCCCCCTTAGCGAATGTTCAATTTGGGGTCGAAATCTCGAAATAAGTACAGTGACTAAAAAACTAATTGTTGTTGTCTTCGCTTGCCTATACAGTGATACTTAAATCAAATCAAACTAACCATGTATTGCAAATATTGTCAAATTGAAGTAGATAGTGCATCATGGCAGTTCCATTTGAGAATGAGTTCGCACAAGCGAAACGTTGCAGAGTCAATTGACGCAAATTTAAAAAGAGTAAAAAGTTGCATAAGCAATCGTATTGAAACTCTGTTCTTCGAAAAAAAGGTGCGAATCTTTTGAGCGTCGATGATTCTCTAAAGAGGATGGAATATTTTATCTTGATGGAGTACTTACATAAATAATTGAAGGAACGCACGGCATTCAAGTTGAATGTTGAACTTTTTCGCCGAATATATAAAAATAGATTCTGGTGTGATCAACGATAAGAATAGTGAATGTATCATTAGCATAAAATCATTTCAAACGGAAATGCAAGCAATATTGAATTTAAGCGAATTACAGATCACGTTCAATAGTGTGAAACTGCAAATAAAGAAAATAATGGAAGATTTTCAAGCGAAGTACAGTGGATGGGGCTTGATAAGGATAGCAACCCTGAAAAACCTCATCATTGACATTCAGGGACATTGCTGGTAATGTTACTTGATTAAATAATGGATCAGTAATTAATTTTTAGGGTCTCGAATTTCCGCTTAAATTGCAGGACTTTGCTCTTTTTGAGAAGCTGAATCCAACATTCAGCATTATTATTTTTGGATATGATGCCAAAAGAAAAATAGTTGTTGGTCCATATTACTTAACAAAGGAGACAAAAAGTCATCACATTAACTTTTTGCTGCCGCAAGCAAAAGAAAAAACCAATACCTTTGGATAAAACATCTATCGAGGTAGGAAAATAACATAGACTAGTTTTTTCCAGAGAATTGCATATATTTCATTTTTGACAGATTGGTTCTCTCACAACACACGTCATACAATTCCGCAATATATGCGTGCAGCCCATGTCTGCAGTAATTTTGTTTTATGCAAAAGCTGGGTAGCTTTAAAGGTGAATTTAGCAGAATTGTGTCAAAAATGGTGAACCCGGAAAAATCAACGCTGGAGTACAAACATTTTGAGCGGCAGCTAGATCTACCATTTGTTGTCTATGCAGATTTTGAATGCCTTCTGCAATATGTTGAGACTTGCGAGCTCGACATGCTGATGTCGTCAACAACAAAAATTCAATAACATATACCGCATGGTTTCGCCTATTATATTAAAAGTTCATTTGATTCTAAGTTAGATAAGTTTAGGATTCACAAGGGGCCGGATTCACCCCAAAAATGTATAAATTCTTTCATTAATGATGTAAAATGGTTATATAATTATATACAGAAACCTTAATCAATGAATACTTTAACTTTCGACGAAGAAAATATTCATAGAGAAGCAATGTTGATAGTGATAGAGTACATGATCATCGTCACTTGACTGGGAAACATAGAGGTCCGGCACAAAGCTCATGTAACTTTTTGTTTCGCGTTCCCCATTGAGAAATTTTTTCAACACAATGACAAATACTGAGTGCAAAGGAGAAGATTCCGCCCATGCGCAAAATTTTTGGAAGCAATTCCATTTTACTGTAATTTGTAGCCTTACCTTGGATCAGATGTCCTGCTAACGGACGTAGTTGAAAATTTACGAAATGTTTATGTGTTATGGATTTGAACCTTGTCAATATTATACAATTCTGGGTTTTTTCGTGGGATGCTTTGCTTAAAACTACATCCATTTAACTGGAGCTCCTGACGGACAGCGAATGCACCATTTTGTGAGAAGAGGAATTAGGAGGGATCACGCAATGTTCTCATCGGCATTCAAAAGAAAATAATAAATACACGAAAGAGTATAAACAAGAAGATATTTCTAAATGTTTGATGTACTTAGATGCAAAAAATTTATACGGGCTGGGCAATGACAGAATCACTTTCATATGCTGAATTTAAGTGGGTTTAAATAATTGATGATGTAAATATTCAAAACATTGCTGCAGATTCAAATATTGGCTATTTTTTCGAAATTGATTTGAAATATCTAACAACATTACATGAGCAACACAATGATTTTCCTTTCTGTTTAGAAAATAAAGTTCCACCAGGTTCGAAAACTACCAATCATTGAATGAGCACTTTCATCACGCTATCAAAAAATATCATATACCACAAGATAGCTCGTTCTCCGATCATTTAATCATAATGTTCAATGTGGCTGTTGACCCTCCGAAAAATCCAACCTTCATTGACAAAAGGAGGATGGATTGGGTCAAATACCAATCAGTATTCGAGTCTGCACTAGAAGGTGGACCTCCGAAGATTGAAGACATAGGTTGCCGGGAGGAAGCCGTTGGGACCCTTACATCGGCCTTCAATCAAGCAGCAAGATCTGCATGTAGTCCAACGAAGCGTAGGGGGAAGTATAAGCTATAAGGTGGAATAGTGACATTGCGGAGCTGCGGAAAGAATGTAGGAAGTCCTTCAATCGGGCTAAAGAATCCAATGACTGGTCTTCCTATAAACTTAAACTAAAGGAGTTTAAATACTCCATCAGAAAAGCAAACGCACCTCGTGGAGCAGTTTCTGTGCAGAAATAGAACACTCCAAGGATGTCAGTCGTCTGCGAAAAAAAGGCGAGCTCCCCCTTATTTTTGGGGTCTGTCAAAGACGCGAATGGGGTCTGGACTAAATCCAGCTCCGAGACGCTAGCCATTCACATGGACACGTACTTCCTGGGCGGTGAGGATGTGGCTGATGAAGCTGATCCACACACGGCCCCGAACTGCCTGTCAGCCGCTGTGCCTGCAGATGCCATGCTTCTACGCTGGGTAATTAGCTCATTTCAACCTTTGAAATCCTCTAGAATGGACAGCATCTCATTCGTTGAGAGCCAGCAGGAAATTAATATAGCGCTACCTTGGCTTAAAGCCATCTTTAATATATGTCTACAGATGGCTTACATTCCACAGCAATAGAAAGAAGCTAAAATAGTCTACCCAAAGCAGACAAGACATCACACTCCTTACCTAGGTACTCTAGAACTATCAGCCTCACCTTTTTTCTGCTTAAAACTCTGGAACGGCTGATAGAGATTCATTTAAGAGCTACTCCGAAACCACTCTCTAATGCGCAGGGGGGAGATTGGTTGAAACAGCTCTTCACTCGTTCACCAGCTACATTGAAAAATCCCTAAGCGTCAAAGAATATACGCAAGCGGTTTTTCTAGAAATCGAAGGGGCTTTCAAATATATCAGACACAAGGCTATTGAAAAGGTACTCGAGGAAAACAATGTGGATGATAACCTGATTAGGTTTATCGCACAACTGCTAAGCAGCTGGAGAATTAACTTCTCACTGGGAGACATTACCGTAAGAAGGAGGACGTATAGAGGCACCCCGGAAAGTGGGGTGCTATCACCTCTACTATGGAACTTAGTGGTGGACAAACTCCTGTCAACAATAGAAGCGACTGGCTGCAAAGTCGTAGCCTACGCCGACGATTTTGCAAAAGCAATATCGGGCAAATTCGTAGACACCCTTTCTAAAAAACTTAACTTTGCCCTGGGTAATCTTACCACATGGGGCAAAGAGTATGGTCTGAAGATTAATCCGCAGAAAACGGAATTTGTGCTCTTCACAAAAGGGCACAAAATTCCACGATTTGTTCCACCCAAACTCGATGAGATAAGCCTCATACCGTCTCATCAAGTTTAGAATTTGGGTCTAATTCTGGACTTCAAGCTCGCGTGGAAAGCGAACATAGAAGAAAGAATGCAAAAAGCGGCATGCGCAATCTACTGCTGCAAAAGAGGCATTGGGAAAAAGTGGGGATTGAAACCCAAAATCGTATCATGGCTCTATACGGGGATAGTGGAACCAATTCTTCTGTATGGCGCAGTTGTTTGGTGGCCAGTTATTGCAAAAACATCCAATACAAACCTGCTAAACAGAACAGCTAGGCCTGAAACTATCCTTCCGACTTCCAGACCACTGCAGTGTTTTTCAGGCAGAGGTCATTGCAATATACAAGGCAGTAGACTGGTTCAGAAACCGGAAAATTTCCATAAAAAACTTGAATATTTTCTCCGATAGTCAAGCTGCTATCCAAGCATTAATGTACACCTCATCCATGATGATAATGGAATGCCGTACACAACTGAACGTGATTTCGCTTCACTGTGAAGTGATTCTATACTGGGTACTAGGCCATAGTGATATACCGGGAACTGCGAAGCGGATGCTTTAGCGAGAGCTGGCACTGTGCCTCAGGATTATACACTGACACCCCAAGCCCGCCAACCTCTAGCTTCTATAAAGCTAGGATTTGAGCAGCATTACATCAAGGCTGCAATAGAGCCTGGTTGTTGGAAGAAACCTGCAGGACAAACCAGGCAAACTTGGCGCGCACTGAGTTCCAGACGCACCAAGCAGCTCCTGAGCACGAGTCGTGAAACCTGCAGTTCTATCGTGTCCATACGGACGGGGCATGGTCTAATTGGCAGGCATGCGGAAAGATTGGGCGTTCTCTTCAACGATTTCTGATGAAGTTGCAGATCGGAAGAAGAGGAAGCGATAATCCAAAATTTTCTGTGTGAATACTCGGCACTGTCCAGGAAACGCATGAAAATCTTATGCTCACCCTTCCTGGGCAGCCTCACGGAAGTAGCTGATTTAAATATCGGCTCCATAGCCGGTTTCATATGAGAATCGAAATGGTTCTCGTCATCTCACAGGTTCTAGTGCCGCCCTTATCTTTTTGTGGTATCACAATGGGCCTATCTTGGTCTTTTTGATAAAGAGGGCTGCCACTACAACCAACCAAGCCAAATTTTCATAGTGTAGCAGTATTTACTCACATTATGGCAGCTATCCACTTATATAGAGTATTTACCTGCTACATTAACACAATATATTTGGGATTCACTCTGCTCAAACTGTATGATTGATATTTCTGAATTATATGGATACCTACTCCTTCATTTACATCATTGAAACGCAAGATTTTTACAATGATATTTTGCATGATGTTGATTGTCATTTTGATACTTCAGATTATGCTACCGGCAATGTACAAAACATTCCATTAAAAAATACAGCAGTCTTGGGTATGATGAAAGATGACAGTAATGGGAAAATAATGAGGGAATTTATAGGATTAAGGTCTAAAATGTTGGTGAGAAGGCTCGGTTGTGAACCGGGCTGGGTAGTGAGCCATTACCTATTTCGTTTACCCTAATTGACATATCGCCAATCGTTCAACTGTTGGAATTGTCTTTTGTCATGACTCGGTTTTTGTGGTTACACTGAAGTGTACGGACGCATTGCTTTTGCCCGCTACAGACATCGTTTCTGTAAATCGATTGTAGACACTTTGTTTCGTAAGTGCTATCCAAGCTAGTGCATTTATCACAAAAAGGTGAGTGTAATGCATATTTATTTAGTGTTGCGATTCTACTTTACGATCCTATATTTGGTTACGTTGGAATATGATTGGAAATGTCGTTGTTTTTGACGGTTCCAAAAAACTGCCATGGCTGGTTTGTGAACCACTTTGGTGGCTAGGTTATGAACCATCGGTTTTATCGTCGAATACAATGAAGAAGGAAACTAAGGAACGGAATGAAGCGTGTAAAGCTTTATAGATGTGTGGGGCAAAAATTCGGAAATGACATTTCGTGACGTCTCCTTTGAAAAGATGTTCTTAAGTCAAACATAGTGCTTCACTGTTCCAGCATTACAGCCAATTCGTAAACAAAATAAAATTCGATTTTTGTCTATCGAATTTATTTCAGTTGTGGTCGGAAAAAATGTGAATTGTGCGTTATTCTCGGTTGAGGAACTGTGTTACCGTCGTGCGTGCTAAGAGAAAAGTGCGGAAAAGTGTACGGTAGTGAATTAATCGCAATTTTCGTCAATCGTCAAAAAATTGAAAATATTCGAGTTTGCGGGTGGCGGTGGCGACCAAATTAATATGCTCGTGCAATATGTGTCCTTACCGCTTCACGTAATGTAGCTCGGGTGATGAAAATTGCGATTTCAATCGGTTTAGTAAAAATGCAATTTGAAATGACATATCTGATTTGTTGTGCTTTGTATGGCGAAAAAATTTCAGTGGCGCTACTGGTAACGACATTTTGGTCACAATTTTACTATTGTTTGTTATTGTTGGAAAAGTAATGAAGTCAGGTTGTATTTTTTGTTTTTAAATGTATTTGGGTTGCTCATGCCACAATTCCGCCGAAGCCGGTCCCAACCCCGGTTGAAAAAGGAAGAAGGAGGTATTGCATTTTGTAGTAATAAGTTCTGTTGCATATATTTATCGGAAAATGCTTAAATTGAATTGCACCAAGCAAAGAGCGTTATGTGAAAATAATGTTTCTGCTGTTTACATTCAAGCTGACGAAGCTTTCGAATATATATCTAAATTGCATTTAGTTAATGGGCAGATACTGATTGATTAAACATTTTATATAGAAGATTCTTTGAATCAAACATTTTGAAGTTCCTGCCTCTTAATAAACTGCACCCAGACCACATTGAACTGTTCTTCGCTTCGATTCACACTGGTCTTGGGTATAAACACAACACCACAGTAAGGCAATTCATAGCGCGTTATAAGAAGCTGCTTTTTAGAAGTCAACTCAGAGACGGAAGGCTTGGTAACTGCATTCCGTTAGAGGAAACTGCAATACTGAATTCTTGCCAAACCTGTCCATTGAATGACGTTGTTGTTAGTATTGATAGGCACGTCATGGTTGACCCACAGCCTGCAGTTGAGAAAAGCTCTTACAACCCAATTGTCGCAGAAGAGCATTGTTACGCTTCCAATCCTGCAAATCGTAGTGAATATAGTGAAGCAGCTATAAAATATATTGCAGGTTTTGTTGTCTTCAAGATAACTAAGACTCTGCAATGCGATCTCGCTGCAATCCAAGGTTTTTGATTTTCTCTTTCACCACTTAAAATGCCATCAGAAAGTGCCGTGAAAATCTGCAAGAAAACCAAACAATAAATTCGTAGATACCAGCTTTGCACCGAATACGCAACTCTATACAAGCAAACATTTTCTAAAATTTCTAAAAGCATTCACACAACACTGCAAGCACTTGTTGAAATCCATTTTTGAAACATATCTACAGACCCGATATCATTTTATAGCAAAAAAAAGATCGGAAAAAATTTCAATTAGGCTGCGCTACAATAAAATTGTGTATTTTAGAGGCATGTAATAGGCCACTTTCGTTCTGCTACATCGTAAAAACATCCAATCATGAAAATTAAGCCGATGAAAATGGCGCCGTTATTCCGCCGAAGCTGTTCCGGCTGAAAAAGGAAGAGGAAGGCAATTTGGTAAATTTTGGAATTTTTGCATCGAAATTTTCAAACTAAAATTATTTCGCGCCTTATATTTTGTTCCTTCCTAAACTTTCACAGCGTGCGCCTTTGCTTTTCTCGGGAATGTGTTAGTTTCACGACACATACAAGTGATTTGCCTCATTAATTTTCTTGATGTTCCACTCCTTATCTTCTTCCTCATTGGTTGAATATATTAAAATTGAGTCATAAGTCATTAAGTATTTCATTTCACTAGGTTTTTGAGTCATTTTTTAAAATTATTAGCAATGTCAACCTGAAAAAAACCGCCGCATTACTAAAAGAAGCTGCCACAGTCAAAGAAAATAATCTTTGTTTGTCATCTCTGTATAATCATCGCATGGTTTTGACAATTGCATGTGATGATTGCATCGAATGTGTCAGTCAATTTGCGTGTTGAACCAATATTGTATGATCGCGAGGGCCAGACCGAAAACTTGAGAAAGTATGGAATGGATTGGATGAAAATCGTACGGTGTATTTTCTCGAAAGCGATGGTTGTACAACTTTAGTTTGCGTTTGGTTTGATTGACGAACGGACGAATTTTCAACCATGGTGTCAGTGAAAACAAAGAATTCAGGATAGAATTTATTGAAAAATATAGAGACTATCCGTGCTTATGGTATATTAAAGTGAAAGAATATAGCAATAAGTACCTTCGCGAGGAAGCACTGAGCAGATTAAGTGAAAAGTGCAAGCAAATAGTTCCTTTAGCGGATAAAACGTATGTTCGCAAGCGAATTGTGAATTTACGGACCAGGTTTAGCAGGGAGTTTAAAAAAGTCCTAAATTTCAAAAAACGGGCAGTTCCCCTGAAAATGTGTACGAGTCGACATTGTGGTATTATCCATATTTGCTGTTCTTGAAAGATGGAAAAAGAGCACGGAGTGGCATTTCTTCATTATCTTGCGACGATTCTAATGCTGGAGAAGATATGTTTTCTGAAGTAAGTACTACATAGTTAAATATGCTTGGTTTTTGATTTTATCTATAAAAATATCCACAGGAATTATTTTCACCACCAACAGACAACAATATTAGCTCCAACACTTCTCGCCCGTCATCTGCGATGTCCAGTTCAACGCCTCTATAAAGAAGAACTGTGCAGGAACAACGAAAATTGTTTTGAGAAGCTGCATCTACTTTCATGTTGAAAGATCCAAAAGAAGAAGACGAGTGCGATATTCTTGGTAAAAGAATTGTTGCACATTTTAGGAGCATGGAATTGAATCAACGCTTGTTGGCAGAAAAAATTGTGCTAGACGTCCTTATTTCTGGAAGAATGCAACAACTTAACATCAATTCCACTTTTGTGGTTAGCACTGCAAGACAACCATGCTCTTGAACTGTGACGCATATACAAACGTTTGTAATGGATGCTTCCCAGCAGACAAATATTGAGCCAGCGGCGGCTGAATATGAGTCTAGTTTGACACATTTGTCAAAATATTTGGCGTTTAATGGAAGGGTTTAACTGTGTGAAATGCTCTTATTTAGTTTTCATTAAAAATGCATGTATACTTAGCTTTTGGTTTTGATGAATTAATGTTGTAAACGAATAAATTTATTTTTATTACTTTCTAATTAAATCGCACATTATTTCTGGAAACGATACTCTTCCTTCATTATTGTAATATTCTTTCAATTTGTTTCGTATTTCCTTAGCCGATACTGATGGTCGTCCTGGATTGTTTCTTTCAAGTGTTGAAAATGTCAGGGAATCAGGCCAGTCTCCAAAAATTATATTTCCATTTTCAATATCTTCTCGATTTACGCATTTGTGAGTTATGTAGTTTGTCGACTGCGATCTTAAAAAATTATGCAGTGCACAGCAAGCCACAATGACTGAATCCATAGTTTGCAGTTTCATTTTCATCGGCTTTTGGAAAACTTTAAATCTACTGCTTAAAATTCCAAAAGCGTTTTCAACTACTCGGCGAGCCCTACTTAGCCGATAATTAAATATTCTTTCCTCTTTTGAAATTGCTGCTTGTGCATATGGCTTCCAAAAAATTTCAGAGAGAGAAAACTCTTCATCGTCAATAAACGCATATGGACATGTAAAATCACTATGCTGTAATTCCGCAGCCGATGGCAATTTTAGAGTTTGTTTTTTCAATTTGTTATGAAAATCGGTTTTCCGTAAAATACCTCCATCGGATATTTTTTCATTCGAACCTTCATGAATATATATGAATTCATAGTTGGAATTTGCAACGGCAAATAAAACGACATTGAAGGTTCCTTTATAGTTGTAAAAGAATGATCCACTATTTGGTGGCTTCTCTATGAGAACATACTTACCGTCGATGGCTCCAAGGCAATGCTCAAAATTCCAACGATGAAGAAACCCTTCAGCTATGGTTTTCCATTCCTCCTCAGACGATGGGAACTTTAAATTAAGAAATTAAAAGTATTTAATGATATATTTCTTTATTTCATTCACTTTCATTTGTGTACCTTCATAAAATCGATTTTTAGTGCTTTAAAAATCGCGTTACAAGTTTCTGGAACTATTTGACCGATTGCATTAGCAAATATTCTGCTATTGTATCTAAGATCACAATAATCTATACCTGTAGCCAGAAACCTTAAAGTTACTATTAGTCGCTGCTCGGCTGATATTGAAGTCCTCATCAGCGTGTCCTGTTAGTTGATGCTCGGTTCTATCAGCTGCAAAATGTAATTGAACTGTTCCGAGTTCATTCGTAAGTAATGCCTATAATCTACTGGTTTCGTTATCTTTAGCTGTCTCACAAAATAAACGTCTGAATATAGCATTCCTTCAGAAAGCCATTTTTTCACCACAATCTTTTCCGCTTCAGTCAGACCACCACATATTAGAGCAAGCGTTTTCCGTTCGCGGTCACACTAAGTTCTACGCAGTTTAAATGACAATGGGTAAATGTAACCAAAACGGTTTTGTGGAAAAATTGCATAAAAATTGTATAGTGTGGGCATCACCTTCAAATATTGGACCGATGTTGGTACAATCTAGATCTGTCCAACGGTTGTACCGTGTATTTGACGCTAAACTCAAAGTGAATTATCCGGTCTCTTGAAATAACGATTCGATGGCTAGCCGCATGTGATATCGAAGTCTCATGAAGCGCCATTCTGAGATAACGCTGAGAACCCTGAGAAGACATCAATCAACCGAGTCAAATCTTTCTGTAAGGAAAATGAAGAATTTTTTTTGCAATTTTGGCTCAGTTACTTGACGAACACTACTTTGACAGCGACTCCATTTACAACATGGATGAAAGTGGGTTCTCAACGGTACCCACAAAGTTCGGCAAAGTCATTGCCTTGAAAAAGATGAAGCGCGTTGGATATTTGGAAGCCTGCTGAACGAGGCACCAATGTCACGATCGCTCTTACTGATAGTGCGAGTGGGAATTCTTTTCCTCCGTTTTTCTTGTTCCCGCGCAAGAATATGCAGAAATGCTTCTTGGACAATGCTGCAAGTCGTGCGGTAGGATATGTGAATGGCTCTGTATGGATTTGCCAACCAGAGTCTGTGCGTTTCATTAGTGTTTTCGAAAATAAAAATGTTTCGCAACAGGTCTTGGACATTTGTCACGTTACCAGTCTCGTTTGTAGGATAGAAGATTTGCCTTTGTCGCCAAAAACAATAAAATCAGGGTTTTCGACGACTAGTATTGAAGCATTCAACCCTGATATTTTACCGACGCTGATTTTGTCCACGCTGTTGAGCCAAACGCTCGTAAAGTTGAAGTCGAAGCTAATTTCGGTGAAGAAGTGGGAAGAAAATTTTGGAAGCACGCCATCTACTTCTCGTAAGCCATCCACTCCTTGCTCTGTATTAGCCGCGTCAGAAAGCACCAGTGTTTCTTCGCTTCTGGATACAACTGGGCCCTTACAAGCAGCCGCCCAAAAAAACGTTGAAACGTGGCCGAAAGGCAATGGAGAGCTGCGAGCTGACTTCTCCAGACAAAATTGATGATCTTAAGCAGAAAAGAGCAGGAGCAAAGTTGAAACTGCCAGCAAAAGCAGAACCGCAGAAGCACCACCCAAAAGTCTCAAAGAAAAAGAACCATTAAAACTATCTGATGAGGACATTGGTTTTTGCACCATTTGTTTGAGGTTGTTGCCTATAGAACTGATCCCCAAAAACTCCATCGGATGAAACACATGTAGCCGGCCTGTTTACTTGAAGAGCACCAATGTGGAAACGCGTTCGTATTTCACATGCAAATATTGCAATACCGTTTTAGATCAAGAAATTGATTATTAAACGCTTCCTTTCACTATGATTTTTTCAGCCTGAGAGGCGTAATTTTAACTTGTTTTGCCTCTTGAGGCCTTCTGAATAAATAAAATCCGAACTTAATATAAAATTATAGGTGTTTCACTTCATATTTTTTCTTGGGATATTCCAGATAGATCACAACCAAGCCACTTTTTTGGAAGAGCCAAAAATCACGTCCTTAGAAAATTGCCCGCAGAGAGTTCAATTTAGATCAAGACGCTAATTTGTCTAAATAAAAAAGTTGTGTTTTATCTTCGCCTTTCCAACGATATTTTGCATTATTCGAAAATCTTTATTCTGTGAAAATTTACTGCCCAAAAAATCCGGTTCACAACCCAGCTGTCTCCCCTACTCGTTTAGCGTGGAAAATGATATACATGTCAAAAAGGCAAAAGGTGAAAAAATAATAATCGGTGGATTAGGTTTAGATGATTATCGTGATTATTTACTTAGGGGAAAAATATGCAAAGGCAATATGTTTATACTTAAGACAAAGTTGCATACTTGATATACCGAGTGTATAAATAAAATCAGTTTAAATTATGTAGATGATAAGCGGTTTCTTAGAGAACATATGCTTGGGGTCATAATAATATAACAATGGATTTAGACTAGAGTAATATAAATATAAAATAAAAATTCCAATGCATAGCCGAATAAAATAAGCTAGAATAAAATAACAATACCAAATACTAATATATAGCTAACTAAAATAAATATATGAAATAGAAAAATCCAACCCTTTTGATTTGAAATAACAGCAGCAGCCAAAAGAGTAAATGATTTGAATTTCGATATATTCATTTGGCTATAAAAGCAGTACGTCAATTCAAATCGGTTTATGATAATAAGATAAGATTTGTTAAAAAGTGTTTGAAAGCATCGTGCAGGATCAGTTCAACAGTTCAAATCAGTTAATTAGCAGTTCAATAGCAGCTCAATAACAATTCAAAAGCAGTTCAATAGCACCTCCGAGGATCAGTTTAACAGTTCAAAACAGTTAAATTGCGGTTCAGAGGATCAGTTTTATGCAGCTCAATAGCAGTTCAATACAGTTTGATAACAGCTTAGAATATATTGTACGAATATAGCACTTCATTTCAGGAGCTTTTCGATTCGTGTTTAATCGCTGCTGCTGCTTTCACGCGCAATGAACACCGTATATGAAATTACTAACTAAAATGCATTTTTGATGTAAAAAAAACTTCCACAGTTTAACTGTAAAGTATGTCTGAGCAGCGGAAGCAGCGATAAGTGCCAACATAACAGCTGTAATGAGATTCTGGCAGCATCGCCATGTAATGAGATTATCGTAGGATCGTCATGTAATGTATTTATTGCGCGTGGTAGACCAAGTGATGGACGTCTTCTACGATATTCTTCTAGAGATATAATATTCTTCTCACTGTGAAAGAAGTTATTCTCAGAAAAGAAAACAATGAGGATTTTTAAGAGACCTACCGGCAACTGATTAATTGCCACATGTTTGGCGCAATCCAAAAGAACAGGCAGCCGATGTTGCTGAATATTGAAATTGCCAAATTAAAATGCAACTTGTAGTCTGCCGAATAAGGCAGACTTTACTCAAGTATTCCTATTTAACGTTTTGCCGATGTTAAGGCAAAAGTTGCAGTATAAAACAAACAACTTCGTTCAACTAAGGAACAATTCTGAGCCCAGTGCCAGCTTCGTTCCTTCTTTTTATTCACAAATTTCTCTCTTAGTTTCTACATACACTAAATTTGCTTATTCTCTAAAAACTCCTACTCTAGTTTTAAATCTACTTACCATAACCAACTGAACGCGATTCAAGTTAGTTCCCACTGAGTTCGTCGTATCCATTATAGCTTACTTTGCGTTGACCCAATTAACGTCGCATAAGTTATATTTTTGCTTACTCTGGGTTCAATGCTCTACTAAGAGTTTCACACGGTATCACACCATATCGATGTAGGTTTGAGGATGTGCTGTGGTACGATAGAGAGCTTACCGAAGCTTGGAGAAGCTTGTGTGGGAAATTAGTTGTGTATTGGCTAGTTCCAGGTTAGGAACTAAGAATACACTACACAGCATTGCGTTCTAGCTGCATGGTTAAAAGCGAAAAATCTCCATCGCCAGGATTACTTCTTCCTGAAGGATAGGATGCAGTTGGCTCTGCTTAAATTCGCACGTCGTAAAATAACAAATCGGTTTGAGGAAAAATAAGTATTTCCACCATCCTGAAGTGTCGATGGGTTAGCGTAAAACTAACGACCCAATATTTTTTCAACCGTGTGTAAAAATTGTGTAAAATTGTCTAATAAAAAAAACTTTGGCAAAAAAAAAATTTGGATAATAAAACTATGTCTTTTATTTGTCTAACCTAGTATGGTTAAAATAGAAGTATAAATTATTTTCAATTCAATTGAAAATCTTGAAACTCTTTTTCAACTAGATCACTTTCAGTATCTACCACTTTGGTAGTCTGCATGGAACCATTACCTTTACGAAGACTTATCTTCGACTTCTTATGTTTTTCCTCCTCCTTTCCGTTCATTTTATTCGATTCGATATATTCATATTTTTTTTGGTTCAAAAGCTCAATTTTATCCTCGATATCAACATCTTTACTATTATAATTTCCATTTTTGCGGAAAATTTTCTTTAAATCTTAACTCCTCATGCACTATTCAATCACATTAGGTTCTCCTATTCCCTTCGACTCCATTCATCTATATCGCCGGAAGGGCAGCCATTTTGAAATTGATTATCCGTTTTATGATGATTTCATCACCTAATGCAATAAAATTTCATTAGAAAATACATGTTCTTATTTCCTCCGCCCCTTTCACTCACTGTGTACTTCAATCTTAAAATGTTGCTGATTTTGAAAAAAAATTCCATATAAAACTTTTCGTCTTCATTTCTTAATTTAAGTGCAGAAGATCTTGTATCATCTTCAGGCGTCATATAAACTTGCAAATAATATGATTGAATTCCCACATTAACAATCCTAAAATCGTGCCAAGTTGCCTCGCATGTACAATATTTGCACATATGAGACAATTGCTCAATTCAAAACATCGTGGCTTACCTGTTTATATCCTATGATATGGCTTAAATGCATGAGACGTATTCTCTAACTAAATATTACTTTCCCTCTAACATTTAAAAAGAAAAAAACTCATAATCTCCATCAAGCACCTGTCAATATATTTTCCCTGATTACAGCCACTCACCTAACCACCAATACATATTTACAAACCAAATTCATAATATGTGTATGCAAATAAATATCTCTTATCACATCATACAAATAATATTTCATTAGAAGTTTTCAATTCAGAATTCTAAACAAATCCACTTGTGGAAACATGTTCGGAAATGAGACAATCACAGCAACATATTAAGTCATGATTCTCTCAAAAATCATTCCAATCATGTTTGGTTGGTTGTAGTGGTAGCCTTCTTTATCAAAAGATGGCTCAATTAGGCCAAAATGGGCCCATTGTGATACCACAGCTGCTGGGTGACGAGAAACATCGCGATTCTCTCATGAAGCCGGCTATGCAGCCGATGTTCAAATCAGTGAGGCTGTCCAGGAAGGGTGAGCCTAAGGGTTTCAAGCGTTTCCTGGACAGTGCTGAGCATTCGCACAGAAAATGTTGGATTGTCTCTTCCTCTTCTTCCGATCTGCAACTTCGTCAGAAATCGTTAAAGCTAGAGGCTGGCTGGCTTGGGGTGTGAGTGTAAACTCCTGGAACACAGTGCCAGCTCTCGTTAAGGCATCCGCTTCGCAATTTCCCGGTATATCACAGCAAAGAATAATTTCACAGTGAAGTGATATCACGTTTAGCTGTGTACGGCATTCCATTACCATCATGGATGAGGTGTACACATTGGATAGTGCTTGGATAGCAGCCTGACTCTCAGAGAAAATATTAAGTTTTCTTATGGAAATTTTCTGATTTCTCAGCCAGTCTACTGCCTTGTTTATTGCAATGACCTCTGCCTGAAAAACACTGCAGTGGTCTGGAATCCGGAAGGATAGTTTCAGGCCAGCTGTTCTGAGAAAAAGCCACAGGCAACTTTTCCATCCATTATGGAGCCATCAGTGTAAACCGATTCCTGCATCCCACCTTTTTCTATTGCCCAGTCATCCCTGCTTAGGATGACTGACTTGAAACCATGATGAAAGCAGGGAATCGGAATGCAAGGTCTACTTCCCGTAGTGATGGTGGAATGGCTAATATCTCACTCCTGCCAGAAATGTAGTGCTTTTAATCGAATCGCAGAGCACTTTGCCTGCTGTCTCTTTAGGAGCTCCGTCGGCACATGTTACGTTTGATGCGCATTATTCTTTAGACCACACTCTTTGGTCCACTTGGTAAGAATACCTAGGGTAAAGTTTACTCTTTCAGATAGACTGTCAACGAATTTGCCCGAAATTGATATTGTAACTCTATCGGTATAGGCTACGACTTTGCAGCCAGTCGCTTCTATTTTTGACGGGAGCTTGTCCACCACTAATTCCTTAGAAAAGGTTATAGCAACCCACCTTGTGAGGTGTCTCTGCAAGTCCTCCTTCTTTAGTTGCTGTTTCCTAGTTTGGAGCTGTTTCTGCTGCTAAGCAGTTGTCCGATGAACCCTACCAGGTTGTCGTTGACATTGCTTGCCAATAGCCTTATGACTGACATTGTTGAAGGACCCTTCAATGTCTAGAAAAACCGATTGCGTGATTGCGTATATTGTTTGACGCTTAGCGATTTTTCGATATAGCTTTCTTTCTTGTATGCACGCATGCTGCACATGAGAGATTGGCCTCAGAACATTTTTCGGATGGATCTCTATCAGTCGTTCCAGAGTTTTCAGTAGAAAAACGGTGAGACTCATAGTTCTATAATCCTTAGGTGAGGAGTGAGATGTCTTGCCCGCGTTGGGTATAAAGACTATTTTAGCTTCTTTCCACCGCTTTGGTATGTAAGCCATCAATAGACATGCTTTAAAAAGGGGGTTTAGCCGTGGCAGTGCTATATTGATTCCCTGCTGGATCTCAACAGGTGAGATGTTGTACATTTCAGGGGATTTAAAGAGTTGATATGAGCTGATTGTCCAGCGTAGAAGCCAGTCGTTTAAACGCACAATGGTTGGCAGATAGTTGGGGAGCGTATGTGGATCAGCTTTTTTAACCACATCCTCACTACCCGGGAATGGCGTGTCCATGAGGACAGTCAGTGGATTTAGTTCAGACCCCATTTACATCTTTAACAGCCCCTTAAAATAAAGGGGGGCTCGTCGTGACTTTTCGCAGGTGACTGACATCCTTGAATTTTTTATTTCTGCACAGAAATTCTCTAAGAGGTGCGTTTAACCTATCTGATAGAGCTCCTTTAGTTTAAGTTTACAAGAGGATGTTTCTGCTGTTTAACGGTTGAATGTTTCTGCTGCTTAGCATTTGATACTTAATCTTGATTGAAGGACCTCCTACATTCCTTCCGCAGCTCCGCAATGTGACTATTCTACCAAGGGGTTATACTTCCTCCTAGGCTTCGTTGAACTACATGCAACATGCTGCATTGAAGGCAGATGTAAGGCCCCCAACAATTTTCTCGAGACCGTATATGTCGTGAATCTTTGGAGGTCCAGCTTCAGACGCAGACCCAAAAATACGTTGGTATTTGACCCAATCCATCTCCATCCTTCTTCACCATCTTCCAATTTGACGCTGAGATGGTTCCGTCGCTGCTACGCCTGTAAACGAAAGCCCATACCAGGCTGTCGTTGGCCGCTACGCTGAAACTCCTGCGTTTAACAGGATTGACCAGTCTTGGTCTTTTGATGACTTGAAACTAGACCATCAGCTGATTTGGAGTCGCCTCATTAGATCTACATCTTTTATGATCTTCCGCTTGCTTATAAGTAGAGGCTCTATGAGTATCTATTGTTGTGGTTGGCCATTCAAAGGGGATTTTGTTCTTCCAAGAGAGACCATCAGGGGTAAATCTTTCAGCCTTTTGAGGACTTTGAAGGCAAATATTTTGTCCCTGTGAGCCGCAACTGAGAGGTTTGGCTGCTTCTTAACACCTAAAAAAGAAACGGGTTTTAATAGGGCACCAGCAACAATGCGGAGCGGGTGCTCGCCATCGTCTTGGTGTTGCTACTGGCGCCAATAAGCTTACCTGAGGAGGTACGTGCCAAGAATAAGTGTGGGATAGGCTGGTTGTCGTTCAATTGGACATCGCGGACTTCTTCGCTACATAAGGGCGCGTCACCTTCTTCCACTTCCATACCGGGCTGAGTGGAGCCTCCTTACTAATGTTTAAACTAATTGCAATTGGGTCCACTCCCGCCGCTGCTATCTTCGCTCGAATATAGTTTCCGCAAGACACCATCTACCAACAGCACGCGGGGAAACGCGCGGGGATACGCATGGATTGCGCTCCGAAAGAGCAGTGAGAGGTGCCGCGCTTATTTAAATTTTCGAACACTTAGAGATATTTCCACTATATGAAACTTTGCTACATGACCTCTATGATAAGGTATACTTTAGTGGAACAAAAAAATTTGATTTTTTGAAAATCCTACAGTGGTTTTCCCCCTTAGCGAATGTTCAATTTGGGGTCGAAATCTCGAAATAAGTACAGTGACTAAAAAACTAATTGTTGTTGTCTTCGCTTGCCTATACAGTGATACTTAAATCAAATCAAACTAACCATGTATTGCAAATATTGTCAAATTGAAGTAGATAGTGCATCATGGCAGTTCCATTTGAGAATGAGTTCGCACAAGCGAAACGTTGCAGAGTCAATTGACGCAAATTTAAAAAGAGTAAAAAGTTGCATAAGCAATCGTATTGAAACTCTGTTCTTCGAAAAAAAGGTGCGAATCTTTTGAGCGTCGATGATTCTCTAAAGAGGATGGAATATTTTATCTTGATGGAGTACTTACATAAATAATTGAAGGAACGCACGGCATTCAAGTTGAATGTTGAACTTTTTCGCCGAATATATAAAAATAGATTCTGGTGTGATCAACGATAAGAATAGTGAATGTATCATTAGCATAAAATCATTTCAAACGGAAATGCAAGCAATATTGAATTTAAGCGAATTACAGATCACGTTCAATAGTGTGAAACTGCAAATAAAGAAAATAATGGAAGATTTTCAAGCGAAGTACAGTGGATGGGGCTTGATAAGGATAGCAACCCTGAAAAACCTCATCATTGACATTCAGGGACATTGCTGGTAATGTTACTTGATTAAATAATGGATCAGTAATTAATTTTTAGGGTCTCGAATTTCCGCTTAAATTGCAGGACTTTGCTCTTTTTGAGAAGCTGAATCCAACATTCAGCATTATTATTTTTGGATATGATGCCAAAAGAAAAATAGTTGTTGGTCCATATTACTTAACAAAGGAGACAAAAAGTCATCACATTAACTTTTTGCTGCCGCAAGCAAAAGAAAAAACCAATACCTTTGGATAAAACATCTATCGAGGTAGGAAAATAACATAGACTAGTTTTTTCCAGAGAATTGCATATATTTCATTTTTGACAGATTGGTTCTCTCACAACACACGTCATACAATTCCGCAATATATGCGTGCAGCCCATGTCTGCAGTAATTTTGTTTTATGCAAAAGCTGGGTAGCTTTAAAGGTGAATTTAGCAGAATTGTGTCAAAAATGGTGAACCCGGAAAAATCAACGCTGGAGTACAAACATTTTGAGCGGCAGCTAGATCTACCATTTGTTGTCTATGCAGATTTTGAATGCCTTCTGCAATATGTTGAGACTTGCGAGCTCGACATGCTGATGTCGTCAACAACAAAAATTCAATAACATATACCGCATGGTTTCGCCTATTATATTAAAAGTTCATTTGATTCTAAGTTAGATAAGTTTAGGATTCACAAGGGGCCGGATTCACCCCAAAAATGTATAAATTCTTTCATTAATGAAGTAAAATGGTTATATAATTATATACAGAAACCTTAATCAATGAATACTTTAACTTTCGACGAAGAAAATATTCATAGAGAAGCAATGTTGATAGTGATAGAGTACATGATCATCGTCACTTGACTGGGAAACATAGAGGTCCGGCACAAAGCTCATGTAACTTTTTGTTTCGCGTTCCCCATTGAGAAATTTTTTCAACACAATGACAAATACTGAGTGCAAAGGAGAAGATTCCGCCCATGCGCAAAATTTTTGGAAGCAATTCCATTTTACTGTAATTTGTAGCCTTACCTTGGATCAGATGTCCTGCTAACGGACGTAGTTGAAAATTTACGAAATGTTTATGTGTTATGGATTTGAACCTTGTCAATATTATACAATTCTGGGTTTTTTCGTGGGATGCTTTGCTTAAAACTACATCCATTTAACTGGAGCTCCTGACGGACAGCGAATGCACCATTTTGTGAGAAGAGGAATTAGGAGGGATCACGCAATGTTCTCATCGGCATTCAAAAGAAAATAATAAATACACGAAAGAGTATAAACAAGAAGATATTTCTAAATGTTTGATGTACTTAGATGCAAAAAATTTATACGGGCTGGGCAATGACAGAATCACTTTCATATGCTGAATTTAAGTGGGTTTAAATAATTGATGATGTAAATATTCAAAACATTGCTGCAGATTCAAATATTGGCTATTTTTTCGAAATTGATTTGAAATATCTAACAACATTACATGAGCAACACAATGATTTTCCTTTCTGTTTAGAAAATAAAGTTCCACCAGGTTCGAAAACTACCAATCATTGAATGAGCACTTTCATCACGCTATCAAAAAATATCATATACCACAAGATAGCTCGTTCTCCGATCATTTAATCATAATGTTCAATGTGGCTGTTGACCCTCCGAAAAATCCAACCTTCATTGACAAAAGGAGGATGGATTGGATCAAATACCAATCAGTATTCGAGTCTGCACTAGAAGGTGGACCTCCGAAGATTGAAGACATAGGTTGCCGGGAGGAAGCCGTTGGGACCCTTACATCGGCCTTCAATCAAGCAGCAAGATCTGCATGTAGTCCAACGAAGCGTAGGGGGAAGTATAAGCTATAAGGTGGAATAGTGACATTGCGGAGCTGCGGAAAGAATGTAGGAAGTCCTTCAATCGGGCTAAAGAATCCAATGACTGGTCTTCCTATAAACTTAAACTAAAGGAGTTTAAATACTCCATCAGAAAAGCAAACGCACCTCGTGGAGCAGTTTCTGTGCAGAAATAGAACACTCCAAGGATGTCAGTCGTCTGCGAAAAAAAGGCGAGCTCCCCCTTATTTTTGGGGTCTGTCAAAGACGCGAATGGGGTCTGGACTAAATCCAGCTCCGAGACGCTAGCCATTCACATGGACACGTACTTCCTGGGCGGTGAGGATGTGGCTGATGAAGCTGATCCACACACGGCCCCGAACTGCCTGTCAGCCGCTGTGCCTGCAGATGCCATGCTTCTACGCTGGGTAATTAGCTCATTTCAACCTTTGAAATCCTCTAGAATGGACAGCATCTCATTCGTTGAGAGCCAGCAGGAAATTAATATAGCGCTACCTTGGCTTAAAGCCATCTTTAATATATGTCTACAGATGGCTTACATTCCACAGCAATAGAAAGAAGCTAAAATAGTCTACCCAAAGCAGACAAGACATCACACTCCTTACCTAGGTACTCTAGAACTATCAGCCTCACCTTTTTTCTGCTTAAAACTCTGGAACGGCTGATAGAGATTCATTTAAGAGCTACTCCGAAACCACTCTCTAATGCGCAGGGGGGAGATTGGTTGAAACAGCTCTTCACTCGTTCACCAGCTACATTGAAAAATCCCTAAGCGTCAAAGAATATACGCAAGCGGTTTTTCTAGAAATCGAAGGGGCTTTCAAATATATCAGACACAAGGCTATTGAAAAGGTACTCGAGGAAAACAATGTGGATGATAACCTGATTAGGTTTATCGCACAACTGCTAAGCAGCTGGAGAATTAACTTCTCACTGGGAGACATTACCGTAAGAAGGAGGACGTATAGAGGCACCCCGGAAAGTGGGGTGCTATCACCTCTACTATGGAACTTAGTGGTGGACAAACTCCTGTCAACAATAGAAGCGACTGGCTGCAAAGTCGTAGCCTACGCCGACGATTTTGCAAAAGCAATATCGGGCAAATTCGTAGACACCCTTTCTAAAAAACTTAACTTTGCCCTGGGTAATCTTACCACATGGGGCAAAGAGTATGGTCTGAAGATTAATCCGCAGAAAACGGAATTTGTGCTCTTCACAAAAGGGCACAAAATTCCACGATTTGTTCCACCCAAACTCGATGAGATAAGCCTCATACCGTCTCATCAAGTTTAGAATTTGGGTCTAATTCTGGACTTCAAGCTCGCGTGGAAAGCGAACATAGAAGAAAGAATGCAAAAAGCGGCATGCGCAATCTACTGCTGCAAAAGAGGCATTGGGAAAAAGTGGGGATTGAAACCCAAAATCGTATCATGGCTCTATACGGGGATAGTGGAACCAATTCTTCTGTATGGCGCAGTTGTTTGGTGGCCAGTTATTGCAAAAACATCCAATACAAACCTGCTAAACAGAACAGCTAGGCCTGAAACTATCCTTCCGACTTCCAGACCACTGCAGTGTTTTTCAGGCAGAGGTCATTGCAATATACAAGGCAGTAGACTGGTTCAGAAACCGGAAAATTTCCATAAAAAACTTGAATATTTTCTCCGATAGTCAAGCTGCTATCCAAGCATTAATGTACACCTCATCCATGATGATAATGGAATGCCGTACACAACTGAACGTGATTTCGCTTCACTGTGAAGTGATTCTATACTGGGTACTAGGCCATAGTGATATACCGGGAACTGCGAAGCGGATGCTTTAGCGAGAGCTGGCACTGTGCCTCAGGATTATACACTGACACCCCAAGCCCGCCAACCTCTAGCTTCTATAAAGCTAGGATTTGAGCAGCATTACATCAAGGCTGCAATAGAGCCTGGTTGTTGGAAGAAACCTGCAGGACAAACCAGGCAAACTTGGCGCGCACTGAGTTCCAGACGCACCAAGCAGCTCCTGAGCACGAGTCGTGAAACCTGCAGTTCTATCGTGTCCATACGGACGGGGCATGGTCTAATTGGCAGGCATGCGGAAAGATTGGGCGTTCTCTTCAACGATTTCTGATGAAGTTGCAGATCGGAAGAAGAGGAAGCGATAATCCAAAATTTTCTGTGTGAATACTCGGCACTGTCCAGGAAACGCATGAAAATCTTATGCTCACCCTTCCTGGGCAGCCTCACGGAAGTAGCTGATTTAAATATCGGCTCCATAGCCGGTTTCATATGAGAATCGAAATGGTTCTCGTCATCTCACAGGTTCTAGTGCCGCCCTTATCTTTTTGTGGTATCACAATGGGCCTATCTTGGTCTTTTTGATAAAGAGGGCTGCCACTACAACCAACCAAGCCAAATTTTCATAGTGTAGCAGTATTTACTCACATTATGGCAGCTATCCACTTATATAGAGTATTTACCTGCTACATTAACACAATATATTTGGGATTCACTCTGCTCAAACTGTATGATTGATATTTCTGAATTATATGGATACCTACTCCTTCATTTACATCATTGAAACGCAAGATTTTTACAATGATATTTTGCATGATGTTGATTGTCATTTTGATACTTCAGATTATGCTACCGGCAATGTACAAAACATTCCATTAAAAAATACAGCAGTCTTGGGTATGATGAAAGATGACAGTAATGGGAAAATAATGAGGGAATTTATAGGATTAAGGTCTAAAATGTTGGTGAGAAGGCTCGGTTGTGAACCGGGCTGGGTAGTGAGCCATTACCTATTTCGTTTACCCTAATTGACATATCGCCAATCGTTCAACTGTTGGAATTGTCTTTTGTCATGACTCGGTTTTTGTGGTTACACTGAAGTGTACGGACGCATTGCTTTTGCCCGCTACAGACATCGTTTCTGTAAATCGATTGTAGACACTTTGTTTCGTAAGTGCTATCCAAGCTAGTGCATTTATCACAAAAAGGTGAGTGTAATGCATATTTATTTAGTGTTGCGATTCTACTTTACGATCCTATATTTGGTTACGTTGGAATATGATTGGAAATGTCGTTGTTTTTGACGGTTCCAAAAAACTGCCATGGCTGGTTTGTGAACCACTTTGGTGGCTAGGTTATGAACCATCGGTTTTATCGTCGAATACAATGAAGAAGGAAACTAAGGAACGGAATGAAGCGTGTAAAGCTTTATAGATGTGTGGGGCAAAAATTCGGAAATGACATTTCGTGACGTCTCCTTTGAAAAGATGTTCTTAAGTCAAACATAGTGCTTCACTGTTCCAGCATTACAGCCAATTCGTAAACAAAATAAAATTCGATTTTTGTCTATCGAATTTATTTCAGTTGTGGTCGGAAAAAATGTGAATTGTGCGTTATTCTCGGTTGAGGAACTGTGTTACCGTCGTGCGTGCTAAGAGAAAAGTGCGGAAAAGTGTACGGTAGTGAATTAATCGCAATTTTCGTCAATCGTCAAAAAATTGAAAATATTCGAGTTTGCGGGTGGCGGTGGCGACCAAATTAATATGCTCGTGCAATATGTGTCCTTACCGCTTCACGTAATGTAGCTCGGGTGATGAAAATTGCGATTTCAATCGGTTTAGTAAAAATGCAATTTGAAATGACATATCTGATTTGTTGTGCTTTGTATGGCGAAAAAATTTCAGTGGCGCTACTGGTAACGACATTTTGGTCACAATTTTACTATTGTTTGTTATTGTTGGAAAAGTAATGAAGTCAGGTTGTATTTTTTGTTTTTAAATGTATTTGGGTTGCTCATGCCACAATTCCGCCGAAGCCGGTCCCAACCCCGGTTGAAAAAGGAAGAAGGAGGTATTGCATTTTGTAGTAATAAGTTCTGTTGCATATATTTATCGGAAAATGCTTAAATTGAATTGCACCAAGCAAAGAGGGTTATGTGAAAATAATGTTTCTGCTGTTTACATTCAAGCTGACGAAGCTTTCGAATATATATCTAAATTGCATTTAGTTAATGGGCAGATACTGATTGATTAAACATTTTATATAGAAGATTCTTTGAATCAAACATTTTGAAGTTCCTGCCTCTTAATAAACTGCACCCAGACCACATTGAACTGTTCTTCGCTTCGATTCACACTGGTCTTGGGTATAAACACAACACCACAGTAAGGCAATTCATAGCGCGTTATAAGAAGCTGCTTTTTAGAAGTCAACTCAGAGACGGAAGGCTTGGTAACTGCATTCCGTTAGAGGAAACTGCAATACTGAATTCTTGCCAAACCTGTCCATTGAATGACGTTGTTGTTAGTATTGATAGGCACGTCATGGTTGACCCACAGCCTGCAGTTGAGAAAAGCTCTTACAACCCAATTGTCGCAGAAGAGCATTGTTACGCTTCCAATCCTGCAAATCGTAGTGAATATAGTGAAGCAGCTATAAAATATATTGCAGGTTTTGTTGTCTTCAAGATAACTAAGACTCTGCAATGCGATCTCGCTGCAATCCAAGGTTTTTGATTTTCTCTTTCACCACTTAAAATGCCATCAGAAAGTGCCGTGAAAATCTGCAAGAAAACCAAACAATAAATTCGTAGATACCAGCTTTGCACCGAATACGCAACTCTATACAAGCAAACATTTTCTAAAATTTCTAAAAGCATTCACACAACACTGCAAGCACTTGTTGAAATCCATTTTTGAAACATATCTACAGACCCGATATCATTTTATAGCAAAAAAAAGATCGGAAAAAATTTCAATTAGGCTGCGCTACAATAAAATTGTGTATTTTAGAGGCATGTAATAGGCCACTTTCGTTCTGCTACATCGTAAAAACATCCAATCATGAAAATTAAGCCGATGAAAATGGCGCCGTTATTCCGCCGAAGCTGTTCCGGCTGAAAAAGGAAGAGGAAGGCAATTTGGTAAATTTTGGAATTTTTGCATCGAAATTTTCAAACTAAAATTATTTCGCGCCTTATATTTTGTTCCTTCCTAAACTTTCACAGCGTGCGCCTTTGCTTTTCTCGGGAATGTGTTAGTTTCACGACACATACAAGTGATTTGCCTCATTAATTTTCTTGATGTTCCACTCCTTATCTTCTTCCTCATTGGTTGAATATATTAAAATTGAGTCATAAGTCATTAAGTATTTCATTTCACTAGGTTTTTGAGTCATTTTTTAAAATTATTAGCAATGTCAACCTGAAAAAAACCGCCGCATTACTAAAAGAAGCTGCCACAGTCAAAGAAAATAATCTTTGTTTGTCATCTCTGTATAATCATCGCATGGTTTTGACAATTGCATGTGATGATTGCATCGAATGTGTCAGTCAATTTGCGTGTTGAACCAATATTGTATGATCGCGAGGGCCAGACCGAAAACTTGAGAAAGTATGGAATGGATTGGATGAAAATCGTACGGTGTATTTTCTCGAAAGCGATGGTTGTACAACTTTAGTTTGCGTTTGGTTTGATTGACGAACGGACGAATTTTCAACCATGGTGTCAGTGAAAACAAAGAATTCAGGATAGAATTTATTGAAAAATATAGAGACTATCCGTGCTTATGGTATATTAAAGTGAAAGAATATAGCAATAAGTACCTTCGCGAGGAAGCACTGAGCAGATTAAGTGAAAAGTGCAAGCAAATAGTTCCTTTAGCGGATAAAACGTATGTTCGCAAGCGAATTGTGAATTTACGGACCAGGTTTAGCAGGGAGTTTAAAAAAGTCCTAAATTTCAAAAAACGGGCAGTTCCCCTGAAAATGTGTACGAGTCGACATTGTGGTATTATCCATATTTGCTGTTCTTGAAAGATGGAAAAAGAGCACGGAGTGGCATTTCTTCATTATCTTGCGACGATTCTAATGCTGGAGAAGATATGTTTTCTGAAGTAAGTACTACATAGTTAAATATGCTTGGTTTTTGATTTTATCTATAAAAATATCCACAGGAATTATTTTCACCACCAACAGACAACAATATTAGCTCCAACACTTCTCGCCCGTCATCTGCGATGTCCAGTTCAACGCCTCTATAAAGAAGAACTGTGCAGGAACAACGAAAATTGTTTTGAGAAGCTGCATCTACTTTCATGTTGAAAGATCCAAAAGAAGAAGACGAGTGCGATATTCTTGGTAAAAGAATTGTTGCACATTTTAGGAGCATGGAATTGAATCAACGCTTGTTGGCAGAAAAAATTGTGCTAGACGTCCTTATTTCTGGAAGAATGCAACAACTTAACATCAATTCCACTTTTGTGGTTAGCACTGCAAGACAACCATGATCTTGAACTGTGACGCATATACAAACGTTTGTAATGGATGCTTCCCAGCAGACAAATATTGAGCCAGCGGCGGCTGAATATGAGTCTAGTTTGACACATTTGTCAAAATATTTGGCGTTTAATGGAAGGGTTTAACTGTGTGAAATGCTCTTATTTAGTTTTCATTAAAAATGCATGTATACTTAGCTTTTGGTTTTGATGAATTAATGTTGTAAACGAATAAATTTATTTTTATTACTTTCTAATTAAATCGCACATTATTTCTGGAAACGATACTCTTCCTTCATTATTGTAATATTCTTTCAATTTGTTTCGTATTTCCTTAGCCGATACTGATGGTCGTCCTGGATTGTTTCTTTCAAGTGTTGAAAATGTCAGGGAATCAGGCCAGTCTCCAAAAATTATATCTCCATTTTCAATATCTTCTCGATTTACGCATTTGTGAGTTATGTAGTTTGTCGACTGCGATCTTAAAAAATTATGCAGTGCACAGCAAGCCACAATGACTGAATCCATAGTTTGCAGTTTCATTTTCATCGGCTTTTGGAAAACTTTAAATCTACTGCTTAAAATTCCAAAAGCGTTTTCAACTACTCGGCGAGCCCTACTTAGCCGATAATTAAATATTCTTTCCTCTTTTGAAATTGCTGCTTGTGCATATGGCTTCCAAAAAATTTCAGAGAGAGAAAACTCTTCATCGTCAATAAACGCATATGGACATGTAAAATCACTATGCTGTAATTCCGCAGCCGATGGCAATTTTAGAGTTTGTTTTTTCAATTTGTTATGAAAATCGGTTTTCCGTAAAATACCTCCATCGGATATTTTTTCATTCGAACCTTCATGAATATATATGAATTCATAGTTGGAATTTGCAACGGCAAATAAAACGACATTGAAGGTTCCTTTATAGTTGTAAAAGAATGATCCACTATTTGGTGGCTTCTCTATGAGAACATACTTACCGTCGATGGCTCCAAGGCAATGCTCAAAACTCCAACGTTGAAGAAACCCTTCAGCTATGGTTTTCCATTCCTCCTCAGACGATGGGAACTTTAAATTAAGAAATTAAAAGTATTTAATGATATATTTCTTTATTTCATTCACTTTCATTTGTGTACCTTCATAAAATCGATTTTTAGTGCTTTAAAAATCGCGTTACAAGTTTCTGGAACTATTTGACCGATTGCATTAGCAAATATTCTGCTATTGTATCTAAGATCACAATAATCTATACCTGTAGCCAGAAACCTTAAAGTTACTATTAGTCGCTGCTCGGCTGATATTGAAGTCCTCATCAGCGTGTCCTGTTAGTTGATGCTCGGTTCTATCAGCTGCAAAATGTAATTGAACTGTTCCGAGTTCATTCGTAAGTAATGCCTATAATCTACTGGTTTCGTTATCTTTAGCTGTCTCACAAAATAAACGTCTGAATATAGCATTCCTTCAGAAAGCCATTTTTTCACCACAATCTTTTCCGCTTCAGTCAGACCACCACATATTAGAGCAAGCGTTTTCCGTTCGCGGTCACACTAAGTTCTACGCAGTTTAAATGACAATGGGTAAATGTAACCAAAACGGTTTTGTGGAAAAATTGCATAAAAATTGTATAGTGTGGGCATCACCTTCAAATATTGGACCGATGTTGGTACAATCTAGATCTGTCCAACGGTTGTACCGTGTATTTGACGCTAAACTCAAAGTGAATTATCCGGTCTCTTGAAATAACGATTCGATGGCTAGCCGCATGTGATATCGAAGTCTCATGAAGCGCCATTCTGAGATAACGCTGAGAACCCTGAGAAGACATCAATCAACCGAGTCAAATCTTTCTGTAAGGAAAATGAAGAATTTTTTTTGCAATTTTGGCTCAGTTACTTGACGAACACTACTTTGACAGCGACTCCATTTACAACATGGATGAAAGTGGGTTCTCAACGGTACCCACAAAGTTCGGCAAAGTCATTGCCTTGAAAAAGATGAAGCGCGTTGGATATTTGGAAGCCTGCTGAACGAGGCACCAATGTCACGATCGCTCTTACTGATAGTGCGAGTGGGAATTCTTTTCCTCCGTTTTTCTTGTTCCCGCGCAAGAATATGCAGAAATGCTTCTTGGACAATGCTGCAAGTCGTGCGGTAGGATATGTGAATGGCTCTGTATGGATTTGCCAACCAGAGTCTGTGCGTTTCATTAGTGTTTTCGAAAATAAAAATGTTTCGCAACAGGTCTTGGACATTTGTCACGTTACCAGTCTCGTTTGTAGGATAGAAGATTTGCCTTTGTCGCCAAAAACAATAAAATCAGGGTTTTCGACGACTAGTATTGAAGCATTCAACCCTGATATTTTACCGACGCTGATTTTGTCCACGCTGTTGAGCCAAACGCTCGTAAAGTTGAAGTCGAAGCTAATTTCGGTGAAGAAGTGGGAAGAAAATTTTGGAAGCACGCCATCTACTTCTCGTAAGCCATCCACTCCTTGCTCTGTATTAGCCGCGTCAGAAAGCACCAGTGTTTCTTCGCTTCTGGATACAACTGGGCCCTTACAAGCAGCCGCCCAAAAAAACGTTGAAACGTGGCCGAAAGGCAATGGAGAGCTGCGAGCTGACTTCTCCAGACAAAATTTATGATCTTAAGCAGAAAAGAGCAGGAGCAAAGTTGAAACTGCCAGCAAAAGCAGAACCGCAGAAGCACCACCCAAAAGTCTCAAAGAAAAAGAACCATTAAAACTATCTGATGAGGACATTGGTTTTTGCACCATTTGTTTGAGGTTGTTGCCTATAGAACTGATCCCCAAAAACTCCATCGGATGAAACACATGTAGCCGGCCTGTTTACTTGAAGAGCACCAATGTGGAAACGCGTTCGTATTTCACATGCAAATATTGCAATACCGTTTTAGATCAAGAAATTGATTATTAAACGCTTCCTTTCACTATGATTTTTTCAGCCTGAGAGGCGTAATTTTAACTTGTTTTGCCTCTTGAGGCCTTCTGAATAAATAAAATCCGAACTTAATATAAAATTATAGGTGTTTCACTTCATATTTTTTCTTGGGATATTCCAGATAGATCACAACCAAGCCACTTTTTTGGAAGAGCCAAAAATCACGTCCTTAGAAAATTGCCCGCAGAGAGTTCAATTTAGATCAAGACGCTAATTTGTCTAAATAAAAAAGTTGTGTTTTATCTTCGCCTTTCCAACGATATTTTGCATTATTCGAAAATCTTTATTCTGTGAAAATTTACTGCCCAAAAAATCCGGTTCATAACCCAGCTGTCTCCCCTACTCGTTTAGCGTGGAAAATGATATACATGTCAAAAAGGCAAAAGGTGAAAAAATAATAATCGGTGGATTAGGTTTAGATGATTATCGTGATTATTTACTTAGGGGAAAAATATGCAAAGGCAATATGTTTATACTTAAGACAAAGTTGCATACTTGATATACCGAGTGTATAAATAAAATCAGTTTAAATTATGTAGATGATAAGCGGTTTCTTAGAGAACATATGCTTGGGGTCATAATAATATAACAATGGATTTAGACTAGAGTAATATAAATATAAAATAAAAATTCCAATGCATAGCCGAATAAAATAAGCTAGAATAAAATAACAATACCAAATACTAATATATAGCTAACTAAAATAAATATATGAAATAGAAAAATCCAACCCTTTTGATTTGAAATAACAGCAGCAGCCAAAAGAGTAAATGATTTGAATTTCGATATATTCATTTGGCTATAAAAGCAGTACGTCAATTCAAATCGGTTTATGATAATAAGATAAGATTTGTTAAAAAGTGTTTGAAAGCATCGTGCAGGATCAGTTCAACAGTTCAAATCAGTTAATTAGCAGTTCAATAGCAGCTCAATAACAATTCAAAAGCAGTTCAATAGCACCTCCGAGGATCAGTTTAACAGTTCAAAACAGTTAAATTGCGGTTCAGAGGATCAGTTTTATGCAGCTCAATAGCAGTTCAATACAGTTTGATAACAGCTTAGAATATATTGTACGAATATAGCACTTCATTTCAGGAGCTTTTCGATTCGTGTTTAATCGCTGCTGCTGCTTTCACGCGCAATGAACACCGTATATGAAATTACTAACTAAAATGCATTTTTGATGTAAAAAAAACTTCCACAGTTTAACTGTAAAGTATGTCTGAGCAGCGGAAGCAGCGATAAGTGCCAACATAACAGCTGTAATGAGATTCTGGCAGCATCGCCATGTAATGAGATTATCGTAGGATCGTCATGTAATGTATTTATTGCGCGTGGTAGACCAAGTGATGGACGTCTTCTACGATATTCTTCTAGAGATATAATATTCTTCTCACTGTGAAAGAAGTTATTCTCAGAAAAGAAAACAATGAGGATTTTTAAGAGACCTACCGGCAACTGATTAATTGCCACATGTTTGGCGCAATCCAAAAGAACAGGCAGCCGATGTTGCTGAATATTGAAATTGCCAAATTAAAATGCAACTTGTAGTCTGCCGAATAAGGCAGACTTTACTCAAGTATTCCTATTTAACGTTTTGCCGATGTTAAGGCAAAAGTTGCAGTATAAAACAAACAACTTCGTTCAACTAAGGAACAATTCTGAGCCCAGTGCCAGCTTCGTTCCTTCTTTTTATTCACAAATTTCTCTCTTAGTTTCTACATACACTAAATTTGCTTATTCTCTAAAAACTCCTACTCTAGTTTTAAATCTACTTACCATAACCAACTGAACGCGATTCAAGTTAGTTCCCACTGAGTTCGTCGTATCCATTATAGCTTACTTTGCGTTGACCCAATTAACGTCGCATAAGTTATATTTTTGCTTACTCTGGGTTCAATGCTCTACTAAGAGTTTCACACGGTATCACACCATATCGATGTAGGTTTGAGGATGTGCTGTGGTACGATAGAGAGCTTACCGAAGCTTGGAGAAGCTTGTGTGGGAAATTAGTTGTGTATTGGCTAGTTCCAGGTTAGGAACTAAGAATACACTACACAGCATTGCGTTCTAGCTGCATGGTTAGGAGCGAAAAATCTCCATCGCCAGGATTACTTCTTCCTGAAGGATAGGATGCAGTTGGCTCTGCTTAAATTCGCACGTCGTAAAATAACAAATCGGTTTGAGGAAAAATAAGTATTTCCACCATCCTGAAGTGTCGATGGGTTAGCGTAAAACTAACGACCCAATATTTTTTCAACCGTGTGTAAAAATTGTGTAAAATTGTCTAATAAAAAAAACTTTGGCAAAAAAAAAATTTGGATAATAAAACTATGTCTTTTATTTGTCTAACCTAGTATGGTTAAAATAGAAGTATAAATTATTTTCAATTCAATTGAAAATCTTGAAACTCTTTTTCAACTAGATCACTTTCAGTATCTACCACTTTGGTAGTCTGCATGGAACCATTACCTTTACGAAGACTTATCTTCGACTTCTTATGTTTTTCCTCCTCCTTTCCGTTCATTTTATTCGATTCGATATATTCATATTTTTTTTGGTTCAAAAGCTCAATTTTATCCTCGATATCAACATCTTTACTATTATAATTTCCATTTTTGCGGAAAATTTTCTTTAAATCTTAACTCCTCATGCACTATTCAATCACATTAGGTTCTCCTATTCCCTTCGACTCCATTCATCTATATCGCCGGAAGGGCAGCCATTTTGAAATTGATTATCCGTTTTATGATGATTTCATCACCTAATGCAATAAAATTTCATTAGAAAATACATGTTCTTATTTCCTCCGCCCCTTTCACTCACTGTGTACTTCAATCTTAAAATGTTGCTGATTTTGAAAAAAAATTCCATATAAAACTTTTCGTCTTCATTTCTTAATTTAAGTACAGAAGATCTTGTATCATCTTCAGGCGTCATATAAACTTGCAAATAATATGATTGAATTCCCACATTAACAATCCTAAAATCGTGCCAAGTTGCCTCGCATGTACAATATTTGCACATATGAGACAATTGCTCAATTCAAAACATCGTGGCTTACCTGTTTATATCCTATGATATGGCTTAAATGCATGAGACGTATTCTCTAACTAAATATTACTTTCCCTCTAACATTTAAAAAGAAAAAAACTCATAATCTCCATCAAGCACCTGTCAATATATTTTCCCTGATTACAGCCACTCACCTAACCACCAATACATATTTACAAACCAAATTCATAATATGTGTATGCAAATAAATATCTCTTATCACATCATACAAATAATATTTCATTAGAAGTTTTCAATTCAGAATTCTAAACAAATCCACTTGTGGAAACATGTTCGGAAATGAGACAATCACAGCAACATATTAAGTCATGATTCTCTCAAAAATCATTCCAATCATGTTTGGTTGGTTGTAGTGGTAGCCTTCTTTATCAAAAGATGGCTCAATTAGGCCAAAATGGGCCCATTGTGATACCACAGCTGCTGGGTGACGAGAAACATCGCGATTCTCTCATGAAGCCGGCTATGCAGCCGATGTTCAAATCAGTGAGGCTGTCCAGGAAGGGTGAGCCTAAGGGTTTCAAGCGTTTCCTGGACAGTGCTGAGCATTCGCACAGAAAATGTTGGATTGTCTCTTCCTCTTCTTCCGATCTGCAACTTCGTCAGAAATCGTTAAAGCTAGAGGCTGGCTGGCTTGGGGTGTGAGTGTAAACTCCTGGAACACAGTGCCAGCTCTCGTTAAGGCATCCGCTTCGCAATTTCCCGGTATATCACAGCAAAGAATAATTTCACAGTGAAGTGATATCACGTTTAGCTGTGTACGGCATTCCATTACCATCATGGATGAGGTGTACACATTGGATAGTGCTTGGATAGCAGCCTGACTCTCAGAGAAAATATTAAGTTTTCTTATGGAAATTTTCTGATTTCTCAGCCAGTCTACTGCCTTGTTTATTGCAATGACCTCTGCCTGAAAAACACTGCAGTGGTCTGGAATCCGGAAGGATAGTTTCAGGCCAGCTGTTCTGAGAAAAAGCCACAGGCAACTTTTCCATCCATTATGGAGCCATCAGTGTAAACCGATTCCTGCATCCCACCTTTTTCTATTGCCCAGTCATCCCTGCTTAGGATGACTGACTTGAAACCATGATGAAAGCAGGGAATCGGAATGCAAGGTCTACTTCCCGTAGTGATGGTGGAATGGCTAATATCTCACTCCTGCCAGAAATGTAGTGCTTTTAATCGAATCGCAGAGCACTTTGCCTGCTGTCTCTTTAGGAGCTCCGTCGGCACATGTTACGTTTGATGCGCATTATTCTTTAGACCACACTCTTTGGTCCACTTGGTAAGAATACCTAGGGTAAAGTTTACTCTTTCAGATAGACTGTCAACGAATTTGCCCGAAATTGATATTGTAACTCTATCGGTATAGGCTACGACTTTGCAGCCAGTCGCTTCTATTTTTGACGGGAGCTTGTCCACCACTAATTCCTTAGAAAAGGTTATAGCAACCCACCTTGTGAGGTGTCTCTGCAAGTCCTCCTTCTTTAGTTGCTGTTTCCTAGTTTGGAGCTGTTTCTGCTGCTAAGCAGTTGTCCGATGAACCCTACCAGGTTGTCGTTGACATTGCTTGCCAATAGCCTTATGACTGACATTGTTGAAGGACCCTTCAATGTCTAGAAAAACCGATTGCGTGATTGCGTATATTGTTTGACGCTTAGCGATTTTTCGATATAGCTTTCTTTCTTGTATGCACGCATGCTGCACATGAGAGATTGGCCTCAGAACATTTTTCGGATGGATCTCTATCAGTCGTTCCAGAGTTTTCAGTAGAAAAACGGTGAGACTCATAGTTCTATAATCCTTAGGTGAGGAGTGAGATGTCTTGCCCGCGTTGGGTATAAAGACTATTTTAGCTTCTTTCCACCGCTTTGGTATGTAAGCCATCAATAGACATGCTTTAAAAAGGGGGTTTAGCCGTGGCAGTGCTATATTGATTCCCTGCTGGATCTCAACAGGTGAGATGTTGTACATTTCAGGGGATTTAAAGAGTTGATATGAGCTGATTGTCCAGCGTAGAAGCCAGTCGTTTAAACGCACAATGGTTGGCAGATAGTTGGGGAGCGTATGTGGATCAGCTTTTTTAACCACATCCTCACTACCCGGGAATGGCGTGTCCATGAGGACAGTCAGTGGATTTAGTTCAGACCCCATTTACATCTTTAACAGCCCCTTAAAATAAAGGGGGGCTCGTCGTGACTTTTCGCAGGTGACTGACATCCTTGAATTTTTTATTTCTGCACAGAAATTCTCTAAGAGGTGCGTTTAACCTATCTGATAGAGCTCCTTTAGTTTAAGTTTACAAGAGGATGTTTCTGCTGTTTAACGGTTGAATGTTTCTGCTGCTTAGCATTTGATACTTAATCTTGATTGAAGGACCTCCTACATTCCTTCCGCAGCTCCGCAATGTGACTATTCTACCAAGGGGTTATACTTCCTCCTAGGCTTCGTTGAACTACATGCAACATGCTGCATTGAAGGCAGATGTAAGGCCCCCAACAATTTTCTCGAGACCGTATATGTCGTGAATCTTTGGAGGTCCAGCTTCAGACGCAGACCCAAAAATACGTTGGTATTTGACCCAATCCATCTCCATCCTTCTTCACCATCTTCCAATTTGACGCTGAGATGGTTCCGTCGCTGCTACGCCTGTAAACGAAAGCCCATACCAGGCTGTCGTTGGCCGCTACGCTGAAACTCCTGCGTTTAACAGGATTGACCAGTCTTGGTCTTTTGATGACTTGAAACTAGACCATCAGCTGATTTGGAGTCGCCTCATTAGATCTACATCTTTTATGATCTTCCGCTTGCTTATAAGTAGAGGCTCTATGAGTATCTATTGTTGTGGTTGGCCATTCAAAGGGGATTTTGTTCTTCCAAGAGAGACCATCAGGGGTAAATCTTTCAGCCTTTTGAGGACTTTGAAGGCAAATATTTTGTCCCTGTGAGCCGCAACTGAGAGGTTTGGCTGCTTCTTAACACCTAAAAAAGAAACGGGTTTTAATAGGGCACCAGCAACAATGCGGAGCGGGTGCTCGCCATCGTCTTGGTGTTGCTACTGGCGCCAATAAGCTTACCTGAGGAGGTACGTGCCAAGAATAAGTGTGGGATAGGCTGGTTGTCGTTCAATTGGACATCGCGGACTTCTTCGCTACATAAGGGCGCGTCACCTTCTTCCACTTCCATACCGGGCTGAGTGGAGCCTCCTTACTAATGTTTAAACTAATTGCAATTGGGTCCACTCCCGCCGCTGCTATCTTCGCTCGAATATAGTTTCCGCAAGACACCATCTATCAATGCCAAAGCAGGGAGGCCATGCGAGGGTTGGATCATTCCTTTATAAGGATGAACACAGAGCCAGGCCAGAGGCTAGTCAGGAGTCCAAAATCATCTGAACCTATACGTTGAGACTAGTGGCGACGAGTTTCGAACGTACCGCAAGGCCTGCCAGGCGTTTATTGGGACGGAGGCAGAAATGGCATTAGCCTGATAGCCATTTCCGCAAGATGGCACTCTTGCGTACTCAGGTGACAGAATACTACAGCTGCCAGCCCAAAGCATCAAACATAGTCGTTAAGACGATAGAGTTTTCCAAGAACATTCGAAGTGGTGCCAAGGTAGATCATTTAGCGTTATGCAGGATGCACTACGAGGAGGGGATTTAACCTACATCCCATTCCCATCATATGAAGACACAATGTCCTCCCCCCCCAAAAAAAATTAGAATACCGCGTATAAACGTTTCATATAAACGAAGTAAATTCCCATCAACTTAAAATAAATTTGCCTGGCGTTAGCCACCTCGGATACTACAAAAATATGTTGCCGGCCCATGTAATTTTCGTCTGAAATAAAACAAACCACAAGACACTGAGCTAACAATTTTAACCGCGATATATACAAATAATTAAACCACCTCGCAAACTCCCTGATAAGAACTCTATGCGCAAAATTGGCACAAGCCAGCCCAGCTCACGTTACGTCACACTCGGAGTCCTCTCTTATCAACTGCCCATTCATTAACTACTACCATGTATCACCAACCACAAACAATCCAAACTAACATGACCTTCACCGTATGCAATCTACCCAAGCCTTTATTAACAGCCGCTAAGAATATATTTTCAAATTAAATACCAGCATGGCCTATAAAACATTGGAATTAGAAACTTCAAATCATCCAGCAAAGAAAATTTCTCAACATAACTTAATCTTACACTCGGCATAAACTCTAAAAAGTACATTTAAATCCATTATTCAAAATCTGTTATCTCTTATCCCATTAAATACTTCCTTTTCCTTCAAAACATTGAAATAAGAAACCGCAAGTTAATCAGTTCTTATCATTCTATTATATCAATCACAAACAATTCAAGGTTAAACTACCTTGCATGGAGATTCTCAGACGTGAAGTTACACACGCATATCGCATCATTCACAAACTACCACCGCGTGACCATCGCAATTCCTTATCACACTACCATACCAATCACAACTATCCAAAAATAGGTCGGAAGTCGCTAACCGCAACAAGTTTGTATGGAAAAGATTTTGAACTCGCTAACCGCAAACTTGACCACAAACTCTTCCATTTTTTATTACTCTCAGTGCTTCAAGGATTTCGTCGCAACCTAGCCCTTTGATGAGAAAGTTTGAAATTATTCCTGCTTTGTCGTATAGCTATAGTAAGTTACTTGCAAATTATCCTTAGCCATCCGATAGTTATCCAATCTATTAATTTAGATCACCATCTTTTCATTGCTTAGCCGCTTGAGTTTGAAATACTTGATTCCACTGGCTGTGCTGAGTTGTTTGGTGAGGTGACGCCCACACTGACTAAACATGTTGATTGGGGATATCTTCTTCCTTTTGGGGAAAAACAGCGCTGGTATTCTTAACCGGCCACGGTAGTTGGCTTGACTTGTTCCAATTATTTTCGAGTAGCAGCTCGTTGTGCATCTTTGCGCATTAACTGCATAAAATCTCCTTCATTCTCATCTTCACACTTGTCACGGTCCCGACTTCGCACACAAACCCGAGGATCCGAGATCGAGTGCTCCACCATTTTGGACGCTCCTCAACCCCGGATGCCTCGTGTGCACCCGCGCCGCCGGGACCGGTACAAAGTGGACCGCTTAGTGGCGGTCCCGATTTAACATTTTTTTATTTCCCCGACTAGCTCACCGAGTCGTGGATTTTATGGACAAAGAGAAACACCGAAACGCATCACTACACGCGTCACCATTGCAAAAAAAAAACAATCACATCACCTTTTGTTATATCATTATTCCATTATTTATTAAAATTTGTTTCCTAATATTCAATGTATTTTTATTTATTCAATTGGTGCTAATTATTTTGAATCAATTTTTTTCTTCGTATAATCATAAACTATTTATCGTCGGAATTATTAGGACAGCTGATTGCAACCAACTCTTAGTTATCAAATTTTTAATTTAATTTATTTTACGAAAATTAACTTACTGCACCTTACCAACCTAACCAGACGCATAAACCATGGGGCGCGCAATTTGAGCGCTCAATTACGTCGTTTTATCCAGAGCCGCTTTCTCCTCGAGCTTCGTTAGTTCGGCCTCCTTGATAGCCGGCCGCATAACAGTGAAATCCCTGTAGACACGCATTCCTAATACGCCCGTTCCGAAAATCGTGACGCCGACATAGATGATAACAGCGCCTTGATGCACTTTGTCTAACAGTTGACTGGGCAGCGGTACTTTCTGCCTTTTTGCAGAACTCTGCATCAATTCACGTTGAACGACGCGGACGCTACGAAACTGTTTTCTGCAAGATGTATAGATTTCGCTTGTCTCCATGCAGGCCGCCTTGTTCTTCCGTTTTCCGTTTAGTCCTGGCTACTCAGAAATCTCAATGAATTCGACAAAATTCACTACGTCCGTTCGAAGTCGGGTCACAACTTATCCTCCCGACGGTCTACCTCCAACTCTCCCACACTCACTCCCTATTTCCGGCATGTCGAACATCGAAAAGCTACTTTTGGCGTAGCGTGACGTGATCGATCACTCGTATTCGCGAAAGCTTGAACACGATCCGATGGTTGAAGCGAGATGACGCGCTTGAATAGCTTTTTCGGAACTTGGCGAACTTTACACTTTCAAATAATCATTGCCAGGTAGGTATTTCATGGAGTAAGTTATTTCGGGCAGAAAAGGCGCGAAGATAATTTGAATTTAGTTTATGGTACGTAACAAACGTGGGAGTGACTCCGCCCTGAGAAGAGTCTCTCCACGATAAGCCGGGCTATGAATGAACTCGAAGTAAGGAAAGAACTCATGGTTGGTATGAGGCTAGGCAGATGTAGTCAAAACGTTTAAACGTCGAAATCATCATGCTCGCTCAAACGAACCAGGAGGGTTTTAACAAAGGGGAGTCTTACGTGAAGCTCAGCAGATGTAGTCAAAACGTGTTTACGTCTAAATCATCATACATGTTCACGCAAGTTCCTCGATACGCACGACAGTTTTACCCGAAATAAGCCTTCAAAACTAACTAATTAGTCGAACTAGCCTAAAACAAGAACGGAACCTATCGACGGCGGGTTACTGAATTTTCAAACAAAATGAAACACTGGCGTGTTGGATAGGTGACTAATGAAACAGACTGAAGATCATGGCTAACGTTACAAAAAGATATCGGGGACATTGCACTACACTGAAAAACGAAATGGTGGTCCGTCCGAGTTTTACACTGGGGTTGGGCTGTACTAACCAAAAGGATCGACCGTTGCCCTCTGTATCGAAACCCCATAGAGGACCTCAAGTCTAACCTGACAGATTTCGAACCCCAGTCTCGGATCGGCCAAAGAAAACAAACTAGAACTTAAAAAAGTGAAAACAGTTGCCTAACAACTGAACGGTTGTATACCGGAGATGAAAAGATGAGGAATACTAGATTCCGATAGGTAAAATGGTTAATATTCGGAAGATAAAGAGCTATGGTTAGAATAAAAAAAAGAGCAATTATTAAGGGACCCCAAAGGATCGTCACTGCCTTAGTTGTTTATGACTACAAACCCTAATATTCAAGATATAAAATAATATGATAATATATACAACACCAAAATATCTACATTATCTACAGACGTCAACGCTCAACGCGGACTAGTTTAGGGACCCCAGAGGTCGTCAATTCTCTAGCATTTTATGACTCCAAACTCAAATATTATACGGACCAAAGAATTACTAAAAATAGCGTTACAGATATACCGAATTAACTTTACTTTTATATACACGATGAAGCATTAACGTCCACACTGATGCAACCAACGCTACGTGCGAGGCCACTAGGAAAACTCATTGGACCGTTAATTTCAAACCGATACTTGAGCCTAACCATAACGAAAAGAGCAACATCCACACTGATGCAACCAACACTACGCGCGAGGCCAACAGGAAAACTCATTGGACTGTTACTCTTATAAGGGACCTACGCCCTACCTAATTTACAACCACAAATGTTATATCTGCAACCTATTACTCAAACTTACCTAACAGTAATGAAGATATTTAAAAGATACCCTATTCTATGTGGATTACTACCTACGATAAGATACTAAAAGGTACGATATGATATAAAGTCTAAAATAGATAAGATAAAAAAATTAGTTACGTTTTTATGTCTTGTAGATGACATATTCCCATAGACTTCCCAGATGGGTCACGAATTTCGTATGCGACTTGTCCTACTGGGCAAACTATAACTCCAGGCACAAACTTCGGGGCAAGTTTGGCGGCGAAGTTGTCGGTGGCCTTACTAAGAATGTGGTTACGAACATAAACTGTTTGGCCGTTAGTAAAAACGCGAGGTCGGCTACGCAAGTCGTATCGACGCTTACCTCTTTGGTAAGCTTCTTGAATCCTATGGGCTACTGTATTCTGGATTGCACGTAATTTATCATTACGTTCCGTCATACTTATTTCTCCGTCCGAAAGAGAAGATAATTCCCTAAGTAAGGAATACTCAGAAACATTTCGAATGGTTTGCAAACCAAACATTAGATTTGTGCACAACATTACAAAAAGCGGCACAAGATTCCCCAAAATGTCCATCCCAATTGCGATGATCATTCCCAATGTATGATCGAATGGCAGACAAAATGGATTGGTTAGCGCGCTCAGACGCGTTTGATTGAGGGGAGTACCGTGGAGAAAACACGTGGGTAACAATGTAATCAGTCATGAGTTGGGAGAATATTTTTGAAGTAAACTGAACTCCATTGTCAGAATGAAGATATTCAGGCACTCCACAAGTATGGAATATACTTTCAGTCAGGAAACGAACAACTGCTTCTGAAGTAGCCTTTGGCATGGCCTTGAGCCATATAAATTTATTGTAATGGTCTAATATCACGAGAAGTTGGGTATTACCTAATTTAGACCGAGGATATGGACCTAAAAAGTCAATGAATATTCGTTGTAAGGGACGTTCAGAAACACGCATTTCGCCTAACGGTGGTCTCAACGTTTGATTCCTAGATTTAGTTTGTTTGCAAATAGCGCAGTAACGAATATACTTTATAACATCTAACTTAAGATGTGGCCAGTTATAGTAACGGCGAAGAATTTCGGCTGTTTTATGAACCGCACAATGTGAAGCTAACGGAAGGTTATGCGTTTGTGCTATTAGTCGTTCATGCAGGCTATCCGGGACCCATAATTTAATTTTCGGGATATTTACATCATTATTCGACAGGACACCAGTATTTATGTATATTTTACCGTCTCGTACCCATAAATTGAAAAACTTATCGGGTTCTCGCTCAATAATCGCGATGTGATTTACATAAGAAGCTTCCTTAAAAGCCGAATCGATAAGAATAGAAGATAGATACGAATGTTTAGGCAGAATCGGGTCGGACTTAGTGATGGATAGAGAGGGCTTACTGATAGATGAAACGTTTTCATGTACGCGCGATAACGCGTCGGGAACAACATTAACGGAGCCTTTACAATGTTTGATTTGAAAATCAAAACTTTGTAGTTCAAGACTCCAACGAGCCAATCTACCGGACAAATCCTGTTGGTTCATCAGCCACTTTAGGCTGGCTTGATCCGTAATTATAGTAAAAGGTAGACCTTCAATGTAAGCGCGAAATTTTTTTACGCTCTGTACTGCAGCGAGACATTCGAGCTCAGTTATAGTGTAATTACGCTGAGCGGCATTGAGTTTGCCCGACATGAAAGCAATAGGATGTTCGATACCCTCGTTATCCTTTTGAAAAAGGACACTACCAATACCGGTAGTACTAGCATCACATTGAATATAAAAATGTTTAGAAAAATCAGGATTAATCAGAACGGGTGCAGATATTAACGCTTGTTTAAGCTGTTGGAAAGAGTTTTCCGCAGCATCAGTCCACTTGAAGGAATGTTTGCCTTTCAGTAGGTCCCTTAAAGGAGCGGTAATGATAGCGAATCGAAGAATGAAGCGCCTATACCATCCGGCCATTCCCATGAAACGACGAACTTCCTTTGCAGACTTCGGAGTCGGATATTCGAAAATACTTGAAATTTTAGTGGCATCCGTTTTTAGAATTCCGCCACTCACAATGTATCTGAGGTATTTTATCTCTCGTTGAAGGAATTTGCTTTTCTGCACATTAATAGTGAGACCAGCGGCCGTGAGAAAGTTGACTACTTGGCCTAATAGATCGAGATGCTCATCGAAAGTGGCACTAGTAATAAGTAGATCATCTAGATAAACAAAAATTTTATCCGGGAACTCGTGAGGAATAACTTTGTGCATAAGACGACACATCGTTTGTGGTGCATTACAGAAACCAAAAGGCATGACTGTAAACTGATACAAAGGTCTACCAGGAACAGTGAAAGCGGTTTTTTCACGGGACTCAACAGATAAGGGAATTTGCCATAAGGCATCCTTGAGGTCTAAACTAGTAATAAACTTAGTGGATTGTAAACGCGATAAAAGTCCGTCAATTAGTGGAAGAGGGTATGCATCCTTGATTGTCACTTCGTTTAAGCGGGGTGCATCTAGACACAGCCGATTTTTACCCGGTTTCCGAACTAACGTAACAGGAGAACTCCAAGAACTTTAACTCTCTTCGATAACTCCCAAAGAGAGCATGCGATCCAGTTCCAGATAAAGCTGATCCTGAATCACCGGAGAAACAGAGTTATGGCGCTGTTTGATGGGTTTTGCGGATCCGGTATCGATAACGTGTGACAATAAGGAGGTTTGTCCCAGCCCTTGTTCGTTGAAGGAGGGAAAAGTTTGTATAACGGATTGTAGTCGAACTTGTTGATCAGTAGTAAACTGATGAAATGGGTAGATCTCTGGGTTAGAGAGAGTTGAAATTTCCGAAACGGAGGGTTTTTGAAACGGTACTATGTTGAAGGTATTCCAGAAATCAATTCCCGAATACACGCGATGTTCCAAGAAAGGTACTACCAAGAATCGAAGTGGTTTACTCAAGTTTCCAAAAGTGACGTTAGTATCAACATATCCCAATACAGACAGATACTCGTTGACCGGAAGCAGTACTGATGTGAAGTTTGGTATTATGTAAATAAAGATTTAGTGAAGATATAAGCTCTAGAGCCCCATGACCTAATACACTAACGCTCGCTCAGCTATCAAGCAGACCGCTTAGTTTATGACCATTTACAAGAATGTTCCGAAAGGGACGAGAATCGATATTAGTTTGATTTGTATACACGGAATGAATAGCTGCTTTACGCAGTTGTCGGATTTTATAGAAGTACAAAGCTGCACGTTTATGTCTACGAAGTTGACTATTAGATAGAAAACGATAATTAGAGGTATGACGACAAATAGAAATTTTAGTGAGAGGATTGATTGTATCGGTATTATGGTTTAAGCCCATGTTCGTTATAGGACCGACTTGAGGCATGAATTCGGTTTGGGTACTAAGTTCTCTCGTCAACACGGGAGAAGGAACGGGACATTTATTTATTGACGTAGATATTGATTCGACTTGCCCGGAAAGGTTGTCGGTGATCGGCCGCCCCGCTTTGGAGGTCCCGACGTTTGATTCCCAGGAGTGGGCCGGTTCCTCGCGAACGACACACTCCTCTGGAAGTTTTCCGACAAGGAACATTTGGGACAATTTCGTTTGAGGACTCCCTCGTGTCCGCAACCGAAACAAAAGACTTGTTCAGTGGGCTCTGGACAATTAGAGAAAACATGTCCAATGTCACGACAATTCCAACAGACACTATGGTTATTGGAAGTAGCGACTGGACGTTGAAAGGTAGAATTGTCAGGATAGCCTTATAGGCTCATAGGACTCATGGCCAATGAATTGGGTATTGTGACTAATTTCGTGAATGGAACGCCGGAATATGGGAGAGGTTTTCAGACTTGGACTGTTGCGATTCCAAACTGACTCAACTGAAATACAACATTGAACCAATTCCTGAGTGGTTCCAAACTGTCGACCAGCCAGGTGGTCGCTGAGACGCGGATGCATGTTACGGTATAAGATTACTTGCAAATCAATATCCGGGAGTATGTTAGTTAATTGAAGAGACATATTTTCAATGTCATCGAAAAATTCGATGAAGGATTCGTTATTACGTTGAGTCCGAGCGTCAATACGTCTACGGATGTCTACGTCAGAAGTGATAGAACCATACCTGCTCAAGAATCATCATCAATGGCGCACGAGCCCAAATCGAGCCTTGGCCTCCCGAAGACACTGCCTCCAACTGTCTCGGTCCAGCGAACGCGTCCTCCAATTAGCGAATCCCAGCAAGGATTCGCTGTCGTTGTCAACTGCATCCTCCCATCGTTTGCGTGGTTTTCCTGGTGGGCGGCTTCCTGTTGCTCGGCCTTTCATGGAGCGCTTGGGTATTCGCCTGTCATCCATACGCTCCACATGGCCAGCCCACTGAAGTCGTAGCAGTTTCGTCAGAATCGATACCGGTGGCTCGTCATAAAGAGCGTACAACTCATGGTTGTACCGGATTCGCCAGTCCGGTCCGTCCTTCACGGGCCCCAGAATCCGTCTCAAAATGCGGCGTTCGAAGACGTCAATCCTTTTTTCTGAGGCTTCAGTCAAAGTCCATGTTTCACATCTGTAAATCAATACAGGACGGATGATCGTTTTATAGACGCGCAGCTTATTTTTTCGGTGCACTTTGTTACTTTTAATCACCGAGAGGACTGAAAAGTATATTTTATTGGCTAGACCAATTCGCCGTTCAATTTCGTCCTTTTCATTCCCGTCTTTGGCGAGGTTGACACCAAGATAAATAAAAGAGTTAACGCTTTCCACACTGTAGTTAGTTAGCGTCATGTTTTGTCTATTTGGCGTCTTTTTCCTTGACTGGGTCATATATTTGGTCTTGTTCACATTGACCCTTAGGCCGACTTGCCTAGCCGCTGACTCCAGCTCAGTAAACGCTTCTTTGGCACGAGATAGAGATCGGGCCATGACGTTGATGTCATCGGCGTACGCTACTATTTGAGTAGACTTAAAGAGTAGCGTTCCCGCATTGTCTACTTTAATCTTCCTGATGACATACTCTAGGGCCAAATTGAAGAGTATGGGGGCGAGGCCATCACCCTGTTTAAAACCTGAGCTGGTGTCGAAGCTTTGAGTCAGATCGCCTTGACATCTGACTTTAGATCGTGTGTCGGTCATCGTTAGTCTGGTCATTCGTATTAGTTTGATAGGTATCCCAAAATCAAGCATTATTTTATATAGTATATTTCGATCTATACTATCGTATGCTTGTTGGAAGTCTACGAAGACCTGGTGCACGTCAATATTGTATTCCCAGCACTTTTCCAGCACCTATTTTACTGAGAATAGTTGATCTATCGTCGACATACCGGATCTGAATCCGCCTTGGTATTCGCCAATTATTGTGGAAGTGTACTGTGTCAATCTTTTTTCAATAATTTTGGTCAGTATCTTGTAGGACGTACACAGCAGTGAAATGCCTCTGTAGTTGTCACATCTAAGCTTATCTCCTTTCTTATGTATGGGACATATGATGGCCGTCCGCCAATCATCAGGTAATTTTTCATCGACCCATGCCTTGGAGATGATCTGGTGGAGGCGGTGTGTTAGTATTGGTCCACCTTTTTGAAGGAGATCTGCTGGTAAATTGTCGAATCCGGGTGCTTTATTTGGTTTTTGCTGTTGTATGGCTGCTTGCACCTCTTCAATAGATGGTATTGACGAAGATGGACTGCATAGGTCAGCATCTTCAGGAATCGTTATTGGCAGGGATGTAGTTACTGATGGTGGGTTTAGTAGCTCAGAAAAATATTCAGTCCACCTGTGATTGATGTCGTCTGGGTCGCTTATAATATTTCCCTGCTTGTCTCTACATAGGCTTGATTGCGGCTTGTAGCCTTTTCTAAGTCGCTTCAATGCTGCATAGGCGTCCTGTGTGTCGTTTCTGCACATATCGTCATTGATCCTTTGGATAGTCTGGTTGTTATAGGTTCTACGCTTGCGTCTGACTATTTTTTTAGCTAACCGTCTTAGCTCGTCATATTTTTGCTTCTTGGCTCTTGTCGGTCTTTCAATGTATTGCAAATAGGCTTTTTTTACTTTTGAGAGCATCTTCACATTCTTTGTCGAACCAATCGTTTCTTTTCGACGTCGTTTCTCTTCCTACGGTTTCTTCTGCTATTGATGGCACGCCTTCTTTAAGCTGCGACCACATTTGTTCAAGCGATGTGTCCGGACCTGCCGGCGGTGTATTGATAAGGTAATTCGTCAGTTTCGCTTGATAAGTTGCTGCTACTGTTTCGTTTTTCAGACACTCCACCTTGAACTTAGGAGTCCTGCTCTTTTTCTTGGTGTTGCATCTTGTTATGCGGCAGCGATATTTTGTCTTGACGAGATAGTGGTCTGAGCCGCAGTTAGCACCACGGTATGATCTAACGTCAAGCACACTTGTAGCAGCTCTTTTTTCGATGACGAAGTGATCGATCTGTTGAAGGTTCGTCCATCGGGTGACATCCAAGTTTGTTTGTGGATGTCGCGGTGTTGGAAGTAGGTAGAGCTTATCACCATGTTTTTGCTGGTCGCAAAATCAACAAGTCGCTGACCATTGTTGTTGTTACTTTCATGGAGACTATGCTCTCCCGTTGTCCCTCTGTGAGTTTCTTCTCGTCCAACTTTAGCGTTAAAGTCCCCTAGTAGGATTTTGATATCATTTGAGGGTAGTGAATCGTATGTCCTTTCTAGGATGTTGTAGAATTCGTCTTTGACGATTTCTTCTTTCTCTTTAGTTGGAGCATGGCAGTTGATTAGCCATACATTAAAGAACTTCATTTTCATACGGATCGCACATAATCGTTCATTCACCGGTTTGAAGTCAGTTATGAGATGTTTAAATGAAGATGCTACAACGAAGGCGACTCCAAATTCCTTGTTTCCGGTTGGTTTGCCGCTTGTGAATATTGAATGCGATCTTAAGTCACTTATTTCATTGCCAAGCCATTTCGTTTCTTGGACCGCCAGGATGTTAATATTGTATGTCGAGGCTTCCTTGAGAAGTTCTCGCAGTGATCCTGTTGTATTGAGTGTTCGAACGTTCCAAGATCCAATAGAGTAGTCCGTTTTTCGTTGCCGTTGTCGTTGCCGTTTATCCAATCCAATCCAAGGCCGTGTTTCAGGGTTCGTAGCAATTGGGTAATGCCAGGCAGGGTTGCTAGCCCCACGCTGGTAAGCAGGAATATGGCGTCCCACACTCGCCACTACCGTCGTTAGTTGGGTATCCAGCGGGCACCACGACGAGGTGACGGTTCGATTTTGCCCGCCCTGCTCAAGAATGCGTTTTTGAAACTTAACCAATCAGATGAATTGGGTTTTAATTGTAGGTATTTCTAATACCACACGGCAGCGGGTCCACGAGCAAATAAATGAAAATTTACGAATAATTCGGGATATGGTACTTGATAGGTTTTTGAAAGTGTTTCCACTTGAAATAGGAATGTCTCCGCGTTGAGACCTGAGGTGGATCCGTCAAAGCAGATACCCCATCGGAAGATCGGGACATGTGTACGGAACGAAGAGTTGGAATGCGCTCTCTCACAGCTTGGAGGAACATTTGAAGGTGACCCAACAGAATATGAGGACCTAGAAGAACCAATTCCCTCAACAAGGAATGTGAGATTAGGGTTGGGCACGAATAATGGCCCTTGACTGACATCAGACTCGATTGGAATGCACACAGAAGTGTTTACTTGGGAACTACCTCCCACGTCAGCTACTTGAATAGGATCGGATGGATTCCGATTATAGGGATTTGTTTTTATGGCGCTTCTTCGCCCTAACTCCAACGAATGGCTACTTTTAGACCGAGTATTAGACATATTAGGTGTTGACACCTTATTAGGCCAAAATGCCATAGGACCGTCCATGTTGTTAAGGAATATTATTTATAAAAATTACGTTAATACGAGGACGATATACTAATTTAGAATTATATAAGAAACGATATACGATACGATATATATTAACTATTTACGCAAGGGAAGTTAAATTTGACGAAATTATATTTTACACGCGACGATATTTGTATACAAAACTAATATGGCGATAATGATTACTCGCTAATAACCGAAACGCCTCAAAAGCTAATACTACCTAAAGTGATCAACCTGCGTTATCACTACGCCGACGATATATTAAAGAAACGATGTATTAGATACGCGATACCGGCACCGATTAGTGTGTTAGGGTGTGTGTGCGGTTTACAAAGGTTTTACATAATTTGTACGTAAGTTTTACAAAGTTTTACATAAGGTTTTACAAAGTTATTACATAAGTTTTTACATAAGTTTTTACAAAGTTTTTACAAAGTTTTACAAAGTTTTTACAAGGTTTTACAAAGTTTTACATTTACGTAAAGGTACCTTAACAGGTTTGTATAGACATTAAACCTGGTTAAATGGAATATATTGGTTTTGTTTGTACTTTAGTTTTATATATTTATGATATTAAAGTGTGTGATTGTTTTCATCCACAAAAGCAGCGATGTAGGAACGGGTAATTTTCAGATTTTACGTTAATTTATTTTTGGAATGGGACCGGATGTCGAACACTCAAATTGCGAAGTACATGTGTAAGGGATTCACCCATGAATCGAACAATTTGCGCGACACTACCAGTTTTCAGCCAAAATTTACTGAATTCAAAAAGAAGTTGGTTTAGGTAATTTCGAGAATCGTTAGCGACGGAATCAAAACGTATGAAGTGACAACAAGTGCTACAAAAGCTTACTTGACTCAAACTAAAACGCGGCTAACACATCACAACACGATTTTCGGATTTACGAAGAAAAACGTGAAACACGAAAGAATTTGCAGATATACTGCCGTAGAATAGACTCAAAGAAAAAAAAATATGGGAAAGGTCCCATAGCTTGGGCGCCATTTGTCACAGTCCCGACTTCGCGCACACACCCGAGGATCCGAGATCGAGTGCTCCACCATTTTGGACGCTCCTCGACTCCGGATGCCTCGTGTGCACCTGCGCCGCCGGGACCGGTACAAAGTCGACCGCTTAGTGGCGGTCACGATTTAACATTTTTTTATTTCCCCGACTAGCTCACCGAGTCGTGGATTTTATGGACAAAGAGAAACACCGAAACGCATCCCTACACGCGTCACCATTGCAAAAAAACAATCACATCACCTTTTGTTATATCATTATTCCATTATTTATTAAAATTTGTTTTCTAATATTCAATGTATTTTTATGTATTCAATTGGTGCTAATTATTTTGAATCAATTTTTTTCTTCATATAATCATAAAATATTTATCGTCGGAATTATTAGGACAGCTGATTGCAACCAACTCTTAGTTATCAAATTTTAAATTTTTTTTTTTTTTCGAAAATTAACTAACTGCACCTTACCAACCTAACCAGACGCATACAACATGGGGCGCGCAGTTTGGGCGCTCAATTTCGTCGTTTTATCCAGAGCCGCTTTCTCCTCGAGCTTCGTTAGTTCGGCCTCCTTGATAGCCGGCCGCATAACAGTGAAATCCCTGTAGACCCGCATTCCTAATACGCCCATTCCGAAAATCGTGACGCCGACATAGATGATAACAGCGCCTCGATGCACTTTGTCTAGCAGTTGACTGGGCAGCGGTGCTTTCTGCCTTTTTGCAGAACTCTGCATCAAATCACGTTGAACGACGCGGACGCTACGAAACTGTTTTCTGCAAGATGTTTAGATTTCGCTTGTCTCCATGCAGGCCGCCTTGTTCTTCCGTTTTCCGTTTAGTCCTGGCTACTCAGAAATCTCAATGAATTCGACAAAATTCACTACGTCCGTTCGAAGTCGGGTCACAACTTATCCTCCCGACGGTCTACCTCCAACTCTCCCACACTCACTCCCTATTTCCGGCATGTCGAACATCGAAAAGCTACTTTTGGCGTAGCGTGACGTGATCGATCACTCGTATTCGCGAAAGCTTGAACACGATCCGATGGTTGAAGCGAGATGACGCGCTTGAATAGCTTTTTCGGAACTTGGCGAACTTTACACTTTCAAATAATCATTGCCAGGTAGGTATTTCTATGATTTAGTTATTTTGGGCAGAAAAGGCGCGAAGATAATTTGAATTTAGTTTATGGTACGTAACACACTCTATGCTTAGTTTGGTGAATGGTTGCTCTGAGGTGGCATCATTGTCGGTGCTGGCTGTTACTCCGCTTGAACCCATCATGCTTGTTAACTGAATTTGCTTATTTTTCAAAAAAGGGAATCTCCTTCTTCAGCTTCTCAACTTTCCAGCCCTATCCCCGTTATCGATATTCATCGTCAGCAATCAAACAAAAAGTGAACAAACATATTGCACACGAAGGGTGCAGACAAAGAAGAGGTTTGAGCAAGGATGAGGAAGTTTTAGTCCGACATGCCGAGAGGCAAAAGCGACTCGTTATGTTTTGAAAATTTCCACCTCCCAACGTTGAAAAAAGTATAAAGTTTGAAGTAAGCACTGGAAAAAATATCAAACAAATAATTTATTTTTGTTTCATTAATATGCCATTTAGAAGTACTGATGATCACCATAGAGCAATATTTCAAAAGCGGAGGCAACAATCGAGCTGATTTTGCAGTAATATTTTCATTTTCGTGGAGGCTTGTTAACCTATTTCTACCTAGCGGTGCATAAACGAATCAGTGAGATCATATTTCTTTAAGTTTCTTAGATGATTTTTTTAAATTTCTATGATTCTAAGATACAAAGTACATATTTTGGGCTTTATAACAGTAACTGAACGGTGTGTTATTGCATTTTGCTTGTGGAAATCAGGACAAAAAAATCGTTATTTTGTTCCGGTTGCGCACATTATAGTTTGAATTGCTTTTTGTTTTTATCTTATTTTATAAAAATATTGGGTTTTTTATGTTTGGAGGAAGATATGTATGATTAGCTTTTTGTGAAATAACTGGCTTCACATATTTCCTTCCAAAACTTTGTTCCTAGAAATTATGTTGCAGTGACTTCCTTTAATTCAAGAAAAAAATTAAATCTAAATATTAACTATTTGCGAATATTTCTGTAACATTCAATTGATTTTTAGAATTTGAAATGAATTATGAATCAATTTATACATCAATGTTAAAAGACGAGATTGTATCATATTTAGTGATAACGGTGACAACCAGGGATGTAATTGCTTAACAGTTGCATTGTTTATTGGACTTCATCCGATTTGGCATCGAGACAAGAAGAGGACATTTTATGAACAAATGTCTTTTTAATCAGCCGGCAAAAACTTCGTTCTGGCCCAACCAATTCAAAATGTTGCGACTGTTAAACAATTATAGCCTTGGTATATGCCACAATTACTCAACACCATCGCTTTTATGGCTAGTAATGGTGGAGGTTACTCTGGCTTATTGCTTTAAATATTAACTATTTGCGAATATTTCTGTAACATTCAATTGATTTTTAGAATTTGAAATGAATTATGAATCAATTTATACATCAATGTTAAAAGACGAGATTGTATCATATTTAGTGATAACGGTGACAACCAGGGATGTAATTGCTTAACAGTTGCATTGTTTATTGGACTTCATCCGATTTGGCATCGAGACAAGAAGAGGACATTTTATGAACAAATGTCTTTTTAATCAGCCGGCAAAAACTTCGTTCTGGCCCAACCAATTCAAAATGTTGCGACTGTTAAACAATTATAGCCTTGGTATATGCCACAATTACTCAACACCATCGCTTTTATGGCTAGTCATGGTGGAGGTTACTCTGGCTTATTGCTTTTAAGCAAATTGGCATCGTAACACGGAGAAAAAGCAGGGTCGATTTTAGGAACAAGGGTTGATTGTACCATCAGCTTTAATTTTGATTTGGTTACAATAATTGTTAATTATCTAACCGTTTAAAACTAAGTTTAAAGTATAATTTGTAATGAAAATGAATTCCCAATTTACGGAGAAATAATTGCGTTGAAAATATACAAACCAACAAAACCTTCGTCTTGTTGACCTGAGAGACGATAAGTCCTGAGACGAGGCAACAAACCCGTCGGTTGTGTGGCCGAATTTGGTTCGGCTTCCATTTGGCTAGACAACGATGGCTGCTGGCAGGCCAGCTTAGTTCGGCACGTAATGTCGTGCGTACCGTTGCCTAGGCCAAGTCCCGAATCTGATTTCCGTGGGACTCAGTCATCTAAATTGCCCAATTTACAAGTTCGACAAAATTTTCAATAGTCTCAAAAAATCCAAATTAAACACCAAAAACTTTCTGAGGCTCGAGAAAAACCGCCAATACAACGCCAACCTGATAGATAAACCTTCACCTACTTTACCATTGAAATGCCCGAAAAAAACCCTACGGAAAACGCGCGAAAAAGAAAACCGCGCGAGCAAACTAGCTCTTCAGGTGGCTGAGCCACTCCTCTAGGGAAAGACACGTCACTGGAGACGTGGCGTACATCGATGTCCGGATCCTCTTTGCTTTAGCTTAGTGCTTGCCATGTTTACATGTCATAGTGCGCTAAGTCCCATGAATATTTACCTCAGCCGGAATGCAGTCGGTTCTGAAAGCATTTAGTAGGAAGGATATGCAGGGAAACTCACAGATTTAATTTGTAATCCGTTTTTTATTTTTGTTTCAATTATAAAACAAAAAACCAAGACTTTATTCTTAGTACTATTTTAAATAATCTGTAAGTTTTAATTAAGCATTGATAATAAACAACGAATTTAATTCATACTGAAAAAAACAAAATCTAAACAGGATTAGTAGAATCATAATCAATATTAAATGTTAAAAGAAAACCAAAAGAAAATTCACCCTTTAGTTCCGGGGCGACAACGAGCGCTGTTCATCGCTGGTGCTAAAATTTGGGTTATTCAATGCTTTGTTGATAATAACAACATATATTTTGATAAAAACACTTTACCTGCAATAAATATTGACTTTTTTCGTAAAAATTAATAACTGCTATTTACACTTCATCATTTGAAGCGTTTTAAGGCCGGTCCAGATGCTACGTTTTGCACAACGTTTTGTCTGCACAGTTTAAAACGTTGCAGAGAAAACGTTTTGAATGGGTGCGGAAACTGTACAGTTGCAGCGATAACTGAGCTAAAGAGCATAGATATCCTTGAACTGTACGGACAAGTAGACACGTGTAGACGGTAGCTCCATTTTCCGATTCATTTTGTTTCATAGTTTTTTGTATGTTTTGTTACTTTAACCGACAGTGGCTGACCTTCGACAATGTTCTCGGTAATATATTCTGGGTCACATCTTTCACCTAATTCAACAGTACATTCAGAAATACTTTCCCGATCCATACTTTCAGGAGAAGTGTAGTTTTGGGGGGATATTCTGCGCAAAAGTTTGTGTAAAGCGCAACACGCAAGAACTACAGTATCGACGTTTTCTAACTTCAAGTTAATACTTGTGTGGAAAATACGAAATCGCGAAGCCAAAATTCCGAACGTGTTTTCAACAACACGCCTCGCCCTAGATAGGTGGTAATTGATAATTCTTCGCTCCCTTGTTAATGTTTCTCGTCGAAACGGTTTAAGAAGTTCTCGACGCATAGCGAAGGCTTCATCACCAACAAAAGCAAATCCTAAAACTCTGTTTGAAATTTCAATGCACCGGGGTTTTGGAATTCTCAACTCATTGTTAACTAGCTTTTCATAAAATTTAGTGTTATTTATGACTCCTCCATCTAAGATCCTACCTTTTGTGCCTATCTCACAATACAAAAATTCGCAATTGGCATTGGCTATTGCCATAAGAACAACACTGTGGGTTTTTTTGTAATTAAAATAATAGGACCCACTTCCTTTAGGTGGCACGATCCTAATATGTTTTCCGTCAATTGACCCTAAACACTGAGGGAACTGCCACATTCTTTCAAACTCGGCCGCAACTTCCAGCCACTCCTCTTCAGTCTTGGGAAACTGAAAAATAAAATAAATTAAAAGTGCTTACTTAAATTACAACAACCAAAAAATAATGAAAATTACGTCTATCGATAATTGTTTAATATTTCTAGACGGAAGAAGATGTGCATGAAAGTGCTGCTGACGCTGGACCTAGTGAATTGACTGCTACGACTCTTTCAGAAGCATCAACTCCTTGTTCTAGCAATAGAACGTTGTCTCGAAATACTTCAAGGTCCCTTCTCACCTCATAAGAGAAAGGGAGTTCCAAATGATGATGGCAAACTGGCGTTGCTACATGCAGAGGATGCTTTTCAGGTATTTGGAAAGCATGTGGCTAATAAACTCAGAGACGCCCCTAGTTCAAAAAACGCAATCGCTCAGAAACTAATTTCCGACGTTTTATTTGAAGCGGAAATGGGTACGCTGACCAGAAATTTTCAAATTGTTGATATGAGAGGCCAGCGACAAGATGATTTTAGTTTAGTGAATCAAGTCTTGTTTGACCAGTCGCGGTGAGCGGCTGTGCTTCGCGTAGATCGGACTTTAGAATAGAAGCTCAATAACGCCAATATTTTCATTTGCATTTATTTCTCTTTTTCTTCATAAAATATTGTGGAGTGCCTTTTTACTTCTGCTAGAAGAATTAAAAAGTCTGTCGGAACTTGTTGCTAGCAAAAGACCACGGGAGTCTTCTCTCACCGAAGTGCTAATTAGGGACCGCTTGAAGCTTCCCAAAAATCAAATGTCTCTGCAATGTCACAAACCAGCAACCGGTTTCTTCCACTTGCAGATTTGCGAGATCAAACAGAAAACAGAAAAGCCTTCATCAGCAGAACCGAAAAAGATAAAAGTGCCACCGTTAATACCCCCGAAATTGGACCGCGATACAATTATAGTTATGCTGAAAGCATTGACGTTTCCACATACAACATTCAACATCTCATTGTCGGGAAAAAACTTCTACTTCTTTCATTAGAATTATACGAAAAGGTACGTTCTTATCTTACCGAAAAGAAAGTACACTTTTATACATTTGCTCGTGCCGACCAAAAGCCGCTTAAATGTGTAATGTCTGGATTTCACGATATGAACTGTTCGGACTTAAAAAAACACCGTGTCGAAGAAAGCAATATTATTTGCTTGGATATTAAAAAAATTTCCTTCCCGAATGGCAAACGCCGATACAAGGAACATGCAACGTACATACTATATTTTGCTCGTGGATCAGTTAAGTTAGCTGATTTGCTAAAAATCAAATCCGTATTAAATACGATTGTGCACTGGAGTCACCAACGAAAACGAATTAATCATGCCACTCAATGCCATAATTGCCAATCATACGGACATGGATCATCTCATTGTTTTCTCCCGCCCAAATGCATGATTTGCGGCGAAAACCATATTAAAGACAGTTGTCAAGCAACTAATACCAACCAAATAAAGTGCGCGAACTGCTCTGGCAACCACCTCTCGAACGATTTAGCATGTGCGAAACGAGCTGACTACCCCAAGTAGTAAGTGACGTACCGCAGAACCGATTTTTGTATTGGTGGGACCGGCATTTTCAATCTCTTTCAATCAGAGTAGCGAGCGGCTTGGGTTACCACGTTTGTATGGCAGGGATGGGGTGAATCAGAGTGCCTTGGTCTTGGATGTACCTAGGGTCGGGTGTTGAGATTGTGGTTTTGTATCAGGTGTGTGTCGTTGATTTGTTGTTTGTAAGAGGGGTGTTGCGGTTGGTCAGTTGGGGTTGTCAGGTGGTGAGCGGTGATTTGCAGTGTTGATAGAAGGGTGTAGAGGTTTGTTCAGGTATGTGTTGGTGATTGGCGGCGTTGATAGAAGGCTATGGAGGGTCTGGGTTAGGGCCGTGATTTGCAGTGTTGGTAGAAGGATGTTGTGGTTGGTTGGTTGCGTCAGGCCGTGGTAGGGTGTGGAGGATCAGGTGTGTGGTGTTGATTGGCGGCGTTGGTAGAAGGCAATAGTAGATCAGGTGGTTGGCGATGATTTTGAACGTTGATGGCTGGCTATAGAGGATCGGGGTGTTGCGGTTGGGTGCGTCAGGTAGTCATAGGTGGTAGAAATAGGGCCAGATGTTTTTGCTGTAGTTTGTGAGATGTGTTGGGAGATGTTGTGTGCATAACTGGTTGGTTCTTAGGAGGCTTAGAGTACGTTAGAAAGGCTGCTAAAGTCAAATTTTGTAAACTGGTGAAACAGGCGCGCAGAAAACCAGACAGAAAACCCCATACCCATACCCTGTACCTTCATGTGCGAATTCAACTTGAATTTCGTTCATTGGCGATGTCGTGAATATTAATTAATTAACTCGCTTCCGAATCAACAGAGAGACTTGCAAAAGAAATCGTACCAGCAGAGGAGTGCATACAATTAACTCGCTTACGATGAGCTCCTTGTAATATCGATATGTAATCAAATTTTTCTTCTGCAATTGTACCTTCTGGCCACGGGGACAGTTGAAGCTTTGCACGCACATTTTCTGGGGCACTGTATCAAAATTAGCTCGATCCCATGAATTACAATACACCGTGTTACTGTACGTTATATGTATCATCTGTGCAAGACAACGAATGATGGGTGAAAAGAAGGGTGAAATTTTAATAGTAATTGCCATCCATGCTGAATTCTGATACTAGCCTTAATGTATTACGAAAAGCATCCAATTAACTTCATACGCATTTCAACGTGCATGTGCATAAATAACCATGATCGGACAGTGGTATTTTAGTGCATATAGCTATGTATCAATTTTCTTAATACTGCGAGAGTGCCTACCAGGAGTTCATTAATTCAGGAGGTTAAAATATATCAAGTCTTTTTGAAGACAAACGAACGATGGTAGATTTGACGATCACATACATATTTGTTGTAATTAAAGAGTTCCCCCAAGGTTGACCGTGACGTTGCTTTCGTCGACAACAGGTGTTTCTTTTCGTGTATGATCATGTACCGAACTGTACGGAACGGCCGGTTATGCATTTTGTTCTTGTTGTTAGCCATTCATACTGATTCGATCGTATCATCAATGGGGGCATATTCGTGTCAGTGTTGCAACTGGGTGCATATTAATTAACTCGCTTACGAATCAACAGACTTGCGAAAAAAGAAAATATTATGTGGAAAGAATTCAATATCACCTGCATCGTAAACTGAAATGGTAGGTATTCCCCAACGTCATATATAGTGTCGAGCGATGGCGTAATCCACAATTAAACTGTGTGTATGCCAATTAGAAGATGCTTTATGCTTGCTTACGCTTGCTTGGTGCGCTTGAGGCAAGAATCGCTGGACATGAAAAGACTTGTATATTGAACCAACTGAGGGTGAATGTAATTAGTGTCTGCGGAAAAAATGTGTTTTAAGCTGTGCATATTTAAGTACTTTACACGTGTGGTATAGGCTGATGGTTGAATGCTTTTGTGTTGCGGATCGCGTATTCGTTCTGTATATTAAAATTATCTGAGGGTGAATATAATTAGCTCGTGTGGAAACATCCGCTATTGAGTTTGCAGTTACTCACCCGTATTACCCTATGTGCGCGTAGACAGAATAAAAGTGAAGGGTTGCAGTCGATTATCACGCAGAAGTTTTTGAAGTCTTTTGAAAGAAGTTGGGACACGAAAAATATGGTGAGTAATAATACTACATGCATACTGGTAATGTTTCTTTTTAATCCTTTGTTCTTTTTTCCAGAAAACTGTAGAAGTGTTGAACACGCAATATGGATCAAGCCTCACCGTACACCTAACCAATGGAACGTTTTGTTTTCTTCCACCAAGATTCTCAGAGTAAATAAAGAAACAGCGTCAAATTGAGGATCTTAACGATATTGCGGAAAACTATCTGATTTTCGAAGGTAAAGATGACGCTGGAGGTGGATATTTAAAAATAAAATTTGTTCAGCATAACAACGATGAATTTGAATAAAGAGTCGCTTTTGCCATACAGCATTGTTTTATTTCTATTTCACATTTTTCCATTTCACATCAGTGTAAGAAGAAATAAAAGACTGGTTCGAATGTAATTTATAATTTTTACTTAAATATCTCTTTCAAAACTTTTCATTTCTCAGTTTATAATAAAAACACATTAATTTTCTAATTCTGCCGGAGATTTTTTCCACATGGCAGCATTCACTGGTATCTGGTCCGGATTCGGCGTTGTCAGAAAACCAAGGGAAGGATTTGTAATGTGATCCGTGAATTGATGTGCCATACGGTATCGTCGAATACAGCTTTAGTGTGTTGATATCCTATAACAGCTTCTCACGATGTTCATCCAGAAGTACATCTCCATAATCCACAACAAAATCTCCAAATTTACGTGGTTCTACCGTGCAAGGTATCTTGTTTATCTAAAGGCTGCTTCTAAACTGACTATGTTAAATGCAAAAACCTCTCATTAAAAATATTCTCTCTGAACTTTTTAGAAAGAACAGGGGCTATAATTTCATTTAGCTGTGAAATACGCTGGTGAAACCTTACTCTGTCACGAGCATGTATTTCCCACTCCACTTTACGACTCATGCGATACGCATAGTTCCAGGCTATCATATACCTCATGTGAACGCTGTCTGCGAATCTAACGTGTTTTGCAATTTCAGCGAGTTGTGTTAGGATCCTGGAATGCATTCACATTACGTCTTTTGTATCTATCCATGAATTATGCGCTGAAGAAAAACCGAGCCATTTTACAAGAACACGATTTTTCTCTTTTTTTTAAAATTTTCTCGACAAGGTAAACATCAGGGTGCCTTACCTTTGATAATTCTAACTCATAAAAACCGCCTTGAATAGCGTTTCCTTGATAATCCTCAAGGATGTATGTTCGTGGTTGTGTCTTTTTGACGACCCTTATCTAGAATATCTCTGTTGACCAATTCGGGGTGTAGCCTTTTTCAAAGACGTGCTTGTACTTGCTTATGCGTACATAATCACCGATTTTATATTTAGGTTTAGAAACAACCTTTAACTTTTTTCTATGCAAAGTTGCAAGTAGATGAACTTCGTTAGATGGATTGACATCTATAGGTCTCATTTTAATAGTGCGATGCTTGGTTCTATTGTACTTGTCCGTCAACTTCTGTGTAATGCTAATCCAATGATAATTCCCATTCATACTGAATTCTTTCCACATGATGCCCTTCAGAGTTCGGTTGAATCTCTCGACAATTGAAGCTTTTAACGCGCTGAATGTAGAATAATGGTTTATTTCATAGTTTTTCATTATCCGATGAAATGTTTTATTGAAAAATTCTTTTCCATCATCGGTTTGTAGATTTCGGGGTATACGTCTCTGTTTGAGAACTGATTCCATAACCTTAGCCACATCATTGGAACTTTTAATTTTGACGAGGAGAGCCCAAGCTTACTTGGAAAATGTATCAATTATTGTCAATAGAAATTTATAACCGCGATTTTCAGATGCATACGCACTCATATCAACCAGATCTGCCTGCCAAAGATCATCAATACCCCTTATAACAACACGTCGACGTTTAAAGTTTTTTCGAGCAGTTCTATGGAGTTCATTAACAATTTGCCTTCTACTCATCTTGAAAAATGTATAAATAAAAGTTTTGTAATGGTTTTATATGTTTTGTATAAAATAAGAAGATCTTCTTTTCCAAACACAAAAAGATGCTGCACTTTAAACACCCTTTTACAATGATGGTGGCAGGCCCGTCTGGCTATGGGAAGACTACATTTATAGAAAATCTTCTTATAAACAATGCAATGATTCAACCATCAGTGAAGAAAATTATTTGGTGTAACGCTGAACAGAGTGCTATGCCACGGCAAGCGCCATTTGAAAATATCGAATATTTGAACTCTCTTCCTGAGGAATTTCCAAATAGCGCGAATCAGCCAATCCTAATTGTACTGGACGATATGATGTTAAATGCTTTTTCAAGACAAGTATGCGCGTTGTTTACGAAAGGACCGCATCATCGTAACCTGTCTGTCGTTCTGGTGATTCAGAATGTTTTCCATCAGGGAAAATTTTGCCGAGATATTTCGCTAAACTGTAAGTATCTAGTATGCTTCAAGAACCCACGAGACAAGAGTCAATTTCATAATCTCGCTAAACAGATATACCCTGAAAACAGTCCCGAGCTTATGAGAATATATAAGGAAATAACTCAACAACCTCATAGCTATTTGCTAATAGACCTAACACAGGATATAAATGACACCTTGCGTTTTCGCACCGACATATTTAATACAACATTTGTAACGTGTTATTGCTCCCCAGATAGTTTGAAAGAAGACAATGGTGTCACGAATGAGACGATTAAAGGACAACAAGCATATGCTATACGTTCTTAAAAAAGCTAGCCCGTGTTTAAGAAAGGCGATACTGAAAACCACCTATCCCGAAGTAATTAAAACTCTATGCGAAATCACACACAATACACTGAAAGGAAATCATTTACCAAGAGGAAAAATATTCTCCCGGCTTTGTAAATATAAAAAGAGTATGCGTAAGTTAGCGGAGGCTAAACGATCCGTTCCGCGCCAACGTAAAGTGTTAATTCAACAAGGCGGACTCTCACCCGTATTGCTAGGAAGTGTTCTTTCAGGTGTGATAGGGTCTTTAATTGAAAAATATGCATAGAAATAGCAGTCTTAATAAAATGCTTCTATTAACCCCGGAAGTATATGGACGTTTAAAGGAGACAGTTGAGAGCGCTAGTACACAGACGCTGTTTGACAAAAACATGAGTAAGATACTGAACAATAAGCGCCAAAATGAGCAAAATGGTATCAGTACCGGAATGTGTTATTACAATTTTTAAATGCAAGACGAAGAAAAAAATCATTTGTGGAGACGAAAGCTGAAAATCTTTCATCGAAAAACCGCATGGATAGTCAGAAATATAAGAATTTGCGTGAAAACAGCACACAGACGAGGTTCCTATTTAAAAACGAAATACCCACACATACTTCGCCTCCACGACCGGAGGAGATATTCGAGTCGATGAACGAAATAACACCAATGAAACAAGAATTGCCTGCTGCTTTTAAGCGATGATTATCAGCAAGTGGAATACCAAAAAGTCTTAAACCTGCTTCCAAAATAAGGAAACGTGTGGCTGATTCATTTGAAGGAACCTGCAAAGACTACAAGATAATAACCGGCGAAGATGGTATAACGCAGTATACAATTCCAGCGGATATGAGTGTGGATGAACTGGATGACGATTTCACTGATTTAGATGCAGTAGATGATAGAGGTGCTGTAGCGTCAGATTTCGATGAAGTAGGTCGAAAGTCTGGCAAGCAATCTATATTAAGACCCTCTCGTCTAAAACATGATCAATTTGAGACTGACATTCCCATAAGAAAGCCTGCTCGGCAAAGTGAGCGGTTGAGATTGAATACCGAGCGTAGTTCCAGAGTTAAAAACGTGAATTGGGACAGAATTTAAAAAAATGCCTATAAACATAATAGATGACGAGTTCTACGTGTGTCTCTTGAGCAACAGTTCCCTAGGCATTTACCCTGACAATACGCTATCATCTTTCGAAAATATATTACCGAGTGTGTGTAAGTTTACCGGCAATTGGTATGTCGGAATAACGGAGATCGCTCTACCAAAACGTAAAAAAGAGAAAAGCGAATCAGGTAGCCTACCAAAATGTAAAAAAGAGAAAAGCGAATCAGGTAGCCGCGGAATTTCTAAACAGTCTGTACCCACTGAAGACGGAGGCGGTACCAAGGTACCACAATCTGTACCAATTGAAAAAGATTCAAAAACAATAATCGCTAAAGTTGTTGGGTTGGGTAAATATCATGTTCGTTTTAGATGGGATGTGAATGATTTGCAAAAGTTATGTTATTAGGGAAATGATATGAACTTTTCATCATTCCTTTCATCATTTTTCTTGGCAATTAGACCTGACTATTATAACTATTACTTAACCGAAATCAAACAAATAATACACGATCGTATCGTAGAAGCTAGAGATGAAAAGGCAATTGCCGACATAAGAAGTATTATTGAAGAAAGAGATTTTTGTATACATATTTATCAGTCTGGAAAGATTGCTGAAAAGGTTTATTTAAAATTAGGTGTAAAATTTGAATCATTCCGAGCGCTTATAGACTACATATTTGGGCAGATTCCGAGAAACAAACGAAACCATGCCGAATTATTACAGATGATTGATCAATATATTCATCCGGCAAATAGTTTAAGGAACAAGTGGAACAAAGAGGCGAAACCGACTACCCACACATTTCATCTAAAAGATTATGGTATGAAGGTTCATGTAGAGCTACCTATTGCATCACCGATTAACATAACAGATTTCATTGCCCTATTACTAAGCGGAATTGAATTCAACGATGAAGAGCTACTTGATAATGAAAAGTCATCTGAAACCACAACATATCAGCTGCGAAAACAGGTGTTTAACAAAATTGCCTCAGCTATCCGCGGGTCTGTATCCCGTGCCGTTAAAGAGTCCGGTACAGAAATATTACCCGATGGGTGGATCCAAAAAACCAATTTCCACACTATTATTGATATGCCATACAAAAGAGCCGATGGATCAAAAGCTACAACTCCTGTCCCAATAGAGGTGGATAAAACCGACAATATAGCTGGTTTATTCAACGACGCTTTCCTGAAAACACCCGTTGAGAAGCGCGATCCCGAATCGATCGATACACAAATAAAAGAGTCGTTTGATAAATCAATATTGCTGGACAGTGTAAGTCAGCTGGAAAAATCATTATCTGCACTTGAAAAAAGAACATATTATGACTCATCCAATAAAGGTATGATGATTGTGAAAAAACCGAATTGATGAACGTTTATACAGATATCACTAAACCCAGAATAATAGGAAATAAATTGGTAAGAAATCTACGGGCGATCCCCTTGAAAGGCTGTGATAGCGTGTTTAGATTCGAGCATGTGGAGTACTGTCCACTTGAGAAAAGCTTTATTGAAAGTATCTCAATCAAAATTACAGATCATCACGGTGAATTAGTCAACTTTGAACCTAGCTTTACTCCAACATATGTCATGCTTCATTTCAAGCGAAGGTTAGAATCTATAAATATTCCTACATTGTAAATATCAACATAGTTTGGACACTGAATTTAACACAGTTCTATACTAATGCGATGAATTCACACTACGCACGTTACTACCTTGTCCAGAGTGGAGGTAGATTATCAGACATTGGAGAACTATATCGATCGCCACTTGTGTACCAGCGTGGAAGGGGTGTTGGAAGTTTTTTCAGTGGGTTGATACGTTATATTCAGCCTTTATTTCTGTCCGGTGCAAAAGCTATAGGAAAACAAGTCATCGAAACGGGAAAATCCATTTTTAAAGAGGCAGGAAGTAAACCACTGAAGCAGGTACTAAAGGAGCAAGGGAAATCTGCAGTACGTGAATTAACCCAAAAAGGTATAAAAAAAATATTTGATAAAATGGAGGGTAGAGGAAGACGGATGGCTATAAAAAGAGCTAACTCTTACATAAGTAAGCATTTGAAATCAGTGCCTAAGCATAAAAAAGGGCGTAAGGTGAGAAAGCTGTCATCGAGCAAGACTAAGAAAACTATAAAACTACGGCGCCGAGTAAGAAGGCGTGCATTGGATATATTTGACAGATAGATAATACCTTCATGATGCAGAAAGAGTGTATGAAGTCTGAATCGGATATTTTTGCCTCCCCACCAATTCAAAACAGTATTTTGAAAACCGAAGAAGTTGCTTACAAACCAATTGCATCACTGGACAATTCTTCGGTGTTGGAATTTGTTTCGCTTGGTCATGGGGATACATATCGTGACTTATCCAGCATCTACTTACGGCTCAAGGTGCAACTGATTAAACTAAAAAATGGTAAAGAAGAACTTTTCACCGGAAAAGAAAAAATTAAGAAAGCTGATGGGGGTGAAGGTGTAGCTGATCCGGTTGGTGTATTTACTGAACTACGGTAAAGACGCTGCATCCACTCATTTGGAATCGGCCGGGTGGTATCTAGATCAGAACGAGATGGAGATGATTGAAGACTCAAGACCTGGCGGTGGTCCTACCGAGTTGAATGAAAGCTATCTTAAACGGTCTGCAATGATTGAGAAGAGTAACGTGGTCGAGCTGATGGGCACAATTCACACCGATCTGTCAAATCAAGATAAACTTTTATTGAATGGAGTGGACTTACGTCTAACATTATCATTGGAAAAACCGGAATTTTATTTGTACTCGAAAGAAGATGATTTTAACCCACGTGTGAAAATACTAGAACCGACAATGTTCATGAATCATGTTACCGTCAACCCTAGTATAGTGTTGGCACATGAAGCTGTACTACAACGCACAAATGCCGTTTACCCATACAAGCGAGTGGAAGTGAAAACTTATACACTACCCACTAACACATTCACACTATCTCTTGATAACGTAGTGATCGGACAATTACCGAACCTGCTTGTTTTCGGTATGGTGGATAATGACACATACACCGGAAAGCGCACAAAAAACCCATTCAACTTTAAACACAACAACATAACTAATTTCAATCTATCAGTTAACGGCGTTCAAGTGCCAAACCAGCCGTTAGAGTTTGATTATTCGCGTGATAAACATGTTAGCACTAGAGGATACCTTACTCTATTCAAGGGCACTGGTACTAACTACTTCGATAAAGGTCATCAGATATCTAAGAAATTCTTCGACAACGGTTGTTTCTTACTAGCATTTGACTTAACAGCAGACAGCTCATACGATTCGGGTTGTGGCAGTTTGTTGAATCAAGGTGTGGTGAGGATCGAAGGGCGGTTCAGAGAGGCTTTGAAGAAAAGTGTCACCTGCATTATTTACGCTGAATATGATGGAAGTATTGAAATCGATAAAAACCGTAATGTATTCACAAGCTCCTAAAAGTATATAAATAACGTGAACATGTGAGATTTTGATAGAGTTTGCTCCAGAAAATAGTCATGACGCATTGTCTAGTGAATATTGAATACTTCTCAGAAGGTCATTAAACCTTTTTCAAGAAAGTCTCAATTGCGGGGTTCACCTCTCAGAACAAACTTTATTCAAAGGAAATCACGTATAAATATCCTACTTCCTCAGCTATAAGTACAGATCAGACAGGTGTATTTGGAAACTTAGAGCTCAAAAGGCTTGATGAAGATCTTATCAGGTCCCTGGCGAAATTCTCAACAGTCTTCGTAAACGGAGACTCAACAAGAGGGTTCCTACAGAGTTACGTAACATCACACACAAAGGTTGTAAACCTTGACAACATATTCTTGAAAGAACAGGAATGAACACGATAGAGATCATCAACACATTGAGAAATAACATTAAAACAAACAGGTATTTTAAAGGTGTTTTCCCCTGTAATCGTTAACCTCGAAAAGTAAGGAAGCCTGCATGTGCCATCGCCAACACAGATCCGGCCAGTAAAAGTGGACGCCATTGGGTTGCATTTTATTACCCGAAAAAAGGTCCGGCTGAGTATTTTGACTCGTTTGGTAAATATCCTGATAACAAGTTCTTTAAAAAATTCCTTCATCAAAATGGAAAAGTGTTTGTGAATAATAAGCAGCGGTTACAAGGTGGCCTCTCGACAACATGTGGACAGTATTGCTGCGTTTTTCTACATTTTTGTTGTAGTGGCAGAAGTCTCAAAAAATTCCTAAAACGGTTTTCAACTACAGATTACAATTTAAATGATGGTGAAATTATAAATTTATTTCGCAAAATTTATATGAAGGGCAATTCACAAAATGTGGGTGAGTTTTGTAACCAGACCTGCATGCGAGAAGGCGATATAAAAGCAACTTAAAACTACGTACCCACCACAGTTTATTTCTCGAGCTACGAAGGATGTCAACCCCTGTTAACAAGGCTACTAGTAAGCAATCATAAGCTTCTAAACGTGAGGTGCAGAAGAAGAGAAAAGCAACGAAAACTTCATCTAGTATCAGCTCCAACTCCAAGGAAGCCAAGACAAAAACACTCCCCAAGTCTAGTGTGCCGTGCGATGAAGATGTTCTTTTGAATTATACGTACTATCTAGATGGATGCCATAATCGCAGGATAACACTAGGATTTGACCCACGAACATTTCAAGCAAAGGCTATCTTTCACTATAACGGACGGTTCCCGCTAGCAGTTGACCACAGCCAATAGAATACGTTGTACAAACACCTAAGCGATTTAAAAGGCACAGCAGGCGTTTAGTTTCCAGAGAACCAGTTAGGATCTTTGAAACGTTACCAGATACCTGGTAGCATAACACTAAAACATGCAGAACTATTCAAGCTATTTGAGATGATGGAGTTCTTCAATATGGTTATGCACCATAACAACCTGGCTTCGGAATGTGTTAAGGAATATTACGAGTTGTACTGTAACAGGTGCAAAGAGAAAGATCTGTTGAAGCTAAGCCATGAGGACTTTTTCATTCCAATCTTATTTTTGATGTTTTGAAATAAAAAACAACACAATTATACATTGCAAAATAAAACATATTTTATTCTCACACTAGTAATACACATTATTCATTAAATAATACATATAAAGGTTGTTACAATTTTGAGCGGCACATCTTGTTGTAGGCAATGGGTCGTGAATTTTACAGGTTGTCTTAAAATTCTTGAGCTCTCTCAGTTTTGGTATTTCTAGCTGTCTTACGTTAGCATTTGGTAAATATTTTTTTAAAAAAAATTTCCTTACTAGCGGCTTTCACGTATACATATAGTCGTTTCGTTGAACTCTGTCAAAATTTCTGGAAGTCAATTATAATCCACATCACCATCACACCATCGTAAGCCATTGATATTAGTCACATCAAAATCATTTTGACGACGCGCTTTCGGGTGTAACTCCTGATAAGGATATGGTCGAGCAAAGTGATGAACCACAGGTAAAGTTGATTCAAAAGGTAAAACAGCTAGTTCTTTTACAAAATATTGACCGTTTCCCCCACACACAAACTGGATGTCTATAATAACTTGTGCCACGTCTCACTGTAACACGGTTTGCAATGAAATGAAAGAAATGTTTAGAGTAGTGGTGCTTATATTTTATTCTGACAAAAAATTGATTTCACCATAAGTGTAACGAGTAATTACTTAATTTCATAACAAAGCAAAAATAACTTAGATACTTACTTATTTCATATGAATACATAAGATATAAATTCAGAGATATAAAATTCATTAAAATAATAAGTGTATTAATATTTATTCTCTATACAAAAACTGTAGGTGTTACCAAAGCTGTCTGATCTACACCTTTTGAAACCATAAGGGTAAGAGAAATATTCATCCGTCACAACTCTTTTGTCAAGAGTGAATCTCAAGTGTTTTTTTCGGGTTCTGACACAACAACCCCTGAACGTTTTCGCTTGATTTTACGCTCTGTTGTCACACGTACGCCTTCAGTTGAATCTTCATCCAAAACTAAAGATGTTTGGCATTCAAAATTTACAACTTTCAAGTTTTCGAAGTTAAGAGTTATTCCTTTACATTTAATCACATGTTCAAGACCATGTTCAGTTTAAATTTTTAACCCATATGTCTTAGGACCTGTACTCACATATTCCGATATATAAGCATCAGAACCATAACATGCCACCTCATTGGTCAAATCACCCAGGAAATCAGAGATTGGAAAATTCATGGGTTTGTCTTTACTATCCACAAATATGACACTGTCTATATCACAGTACAGAATCGAGGAGCTCAGTTTTTCTAGTAATCCGTATAATTTAATTCTAGCTAGAGCCGTTGTATATGCAGCAATAGGTATGTTTGCATGTGGTAAAGTTGTAAGATTTTCCTCTACATATTTCTATGTAACCCACAAGTTATCATCATCAACCGGGTAAATTGAACAAATTTCTATACCTGCTGATTGGAGAAGTTCACAAAATTGATTGAAATTATTAATGACTTTAGTGTTTGTTTGACAATCCCTTTGGCCGAACTTGCCCCACAATGAGTTTAAACAAAGTTTAGCAATATTACGTCGACCAGAATTTTTTTGAATTTGTTTTTTATCAAGAATGATACATTCCCTTCTTTTGTATGATTCAATAAAACTATCTTTACCCTCATCTGATATATATTCATTACCCCAACCGCTGGCCATCTGTTTAATTTTTAATAAATTATTGACATACTCAGTAAACAATCCGCCAGTTTTTGTGTTAGGGTCGTACACTGTGTACTCATACTTCCACACCTCATACACTTTCAATATTTTGTACCCCTTTTCAACAGCTAAGGCTATTTCAGAAATTACCCATGTGCCAGTGAGTTGCCGCTCATCACCTGAATGATCGCAACTTGAAATGTTATTACCTTCAGCACATTTTCTACAAAGTGTAAAATACAATTTATTGTCGTTTTTCATGGGTAACACAGGTATCAAAAGGTTGTTAGGTGCAATGACATCACATTTAATGAAACCATGCATTGAAATAATTTCATGTATGGGAGGGATGTTATCATTTCGAAATATCTCAGGATGTTTTATAGGGTACGGTGCGTATTTTTTAATATACGGATAAAGACTAGTAAAGTCCAAATAACGTATTACCTCGCCTTTTTTGACAGCATGGTATAATTTGAACACCTCAGTACGACCTCCAAATAGACCATCCCGCACACATATCAGACGATTTATGTCATTATAATATCGTCGTAATTTCTCATTTAAAAGCTTGTCTTTATTTAGTACAACTCACATTCCCATGTATATACTAGATTGTAACCATTTCTCTGTATTGCCTCGATACGTCTTTGCGTACTTTCATATCTTTGATTTAAAGTTTCTAAAGTCTGAAGGTTATTTTCCTTCGATTCTTGAAATTTAAAACAATCTCTACAACCGTGATAGTAACATCCAAAGAACTCATAGACAGTATTTGACTCTTTATGAAAACCGTCGACATATAACCCACACTTATCCAACTTTAACTCACCGTTATTGTTTGCTGAGATTATCAGACCGGTAATATGGGAGTTTCTCCATGCTAACCACATACAGGCAATGATGGAATGTGTTTTACTTTTGAAATAACCATTTTTAGGATACAAAGGGTTAGACATCTGTTCCACACAATTGTGAGCTTCTCCCATTATACAAAAAAGCGGTCAGGACCAGTTCGGTGCTTCAACTGCCAAACATTTGGCCATGCAATAAACGGCTGCCACCTTAAAACCAAGTGCAGCTTATGTGCAGCCGACCATAAGTCCATTGACTGTCCTCTCCGTGACGATAGAAGCGCACCACGCAAATGTGCAAACTGCTTGGGTGACAATGCGGCTAGCTCACCAACATGTCCCATCAAAGCCGATTTTGTGACTCTGCAGTCCCGCTTAAGGGAAAAAGCTCAACGAAGACCCACAGCGCCCAAAGTAGACATCATCAACCATAGATCGTTTCCTCCGCTTCCCACACAAACTAAATCAAGTTTTATTAAATCAAATAATAACAATAGGCACTCCCTAGTGAGCTTTTCTGAAGTAGCTAGAAACAGTGACTCGAACAGCAATTTGTTCACATACAGTGAAATTACGCAACTTAACATATGAACGATCTTTTAACAAATCTCAAAAAGTGCAACAACAAGGAACAGCAGTTCAGGGTGATAGCTGAACTTACAATTAAGTATATTTATGATACCAAATAATCAGTCTATAAGCATTGTCATGTGGAACGCACAAAGTATCTGTGAACTTCACAAACGAATTGAATTTTTCTCTTTTATTAAGGACAAAAAATTTGATATTGCCATTCTTACGGAAACATGGCTAGGAGAAACTAACAAATTGTACGATAGCGAATATTCAATTTATCGAACCGATCGAAAAGACCGTAAAGGTGGTGATGTAGCAATAGCTGTTCGAAAAAGCCTATCCCACACACAAATATCTCCTCTCAAAACCAAAATCATTGAAAACTGTTGCATCGAAATCAAATGCATCAGTCAAACATTTCGCATAATTGGAACCTACTTCGCAGGAGGAAACTGCAGCCAAGACATCGAAAATAAATTTACACATGATTTAAATATTTTTAACAGGCTTAGTGGAAAATTTATAGTGGCTGGTGACCTAAATTGTAGACATACGGATTGGAACTGCCTTAGTAACAATCGATGGGGTAATTTATTACGCAGCAAACTTTCAAATAGCCAATACAATATCGTGTTCAGTACTAGCCCTACTTACTACCCCAATAGATCCAAAGGAAATCCTTCCAAAATAGATATCATTCTAACAAATTGTCCTCCGTATATATCCCACCCTATTGTCCATCAAAACCTGTCGTCAGACCATAGGCCAGTATCTTTCGAAATTTTTGATCAAGGTAACATAGCACTGCGCACACCAAAGTTTACCTTCCACAAAGCTAATTGGGATAAATTTAAATATTTAACCGGTCGGCTAACTAAACTTAATCAATCTTTTGAAGAGCTAAAAAACTGAACAGGCATCGACAGCCATGTAAAAAAAGTGTGTGTGTAACAAGTACGCGCGGGGAAGTTATACTTCTTTCGCAGTTGTTGGATTCGTGGAATTTGATATGTGATACTGAAATCAAAAATTAAATGACAAACTAAAACAACATTATGAAACAGCATTATTTTTCCATTTTTATCATTTTTTGGTTAAAATCATCTCTGGAAATGTTTTCAGTGGGCAATGCCATTTTTTAGCTTTGTTGATCTAAAGGTAGGGTTGTTTTTGTGATAGAATTCCTATTTTTCTGTACCTTGCGCCTATGTACATATGTATGTATGTATGTATTTTTACCAAAATAATCAAGTCTTTGAATGTATTTAATTAGTTTTTATTCAATTATTAATTTGATATATATTATTTATTAAGAATTATTAAATTATACGTTATTATCATTTAGTTCACTATTATGGAATAAATTTGATTAATATTGTTGTTTTGTGTAATTGATTATTTAATATGATTACTTATACAAAATAATTTCCAGTAAGGTAGCTGGTTTTGTGACCCACAAATTATATGGGACGATGACAAACTCATACACTGTTCACATACCTTTACAGTTACCTTAAGACGATCAGTACGTATGCTAGTTGTCCAGCTTTTTTTCTGATTCCCTCACGCACAAAGTTCATTTAACTTACAACAAAATAGTATCATAAAAGTTTTACTGTATTATTATAATTATATTATAAATATTAAATTAATAATTGGTAAATAAATAATTATCAACATTGAGTTAACTTTGTACTTACCAACTAATACGAAATTATGCATTTTGCATTAAATTCACAAACAACAGACACGCACTTACACAAAAGGTTCAAATAAAACTCTTTCCCAGTTTCCCGCAAGCGCTGCACAGAATTTATTATAATTTAATGGCGGTTCCTCGATCGAATATTCGTCAATCCGAACGATTCATGCCATTAGATGGTGATACTGTTCTACCCGGTGATGGAACATCTCATCAAAATCAATGGACAAGTCAAACGATGATCGCACGTTAGCTGTGCAGAGGCGTCGTCGTCCGGCCTATCATGAAAGTCAAGCATTACGGGCCGCAATGCGTACTTAGATGGGGGACCCGGCGAAGCAAAGCGTCAGGGTGGTATATGGCATACAGAGAATGTTGCGCCTGCTGCCTTCACTCTAGTACCCTGCCCCCTCACTCCATTGCAGCTTCAAGACTATCTGGCACGAACGAACGAACGAACACTCAAACGTAACGCCACGTGACCAAAAAATCTTCTCACTACCCTGCGTAAAGAAGTATAACTTCAAAAATTTGAATATGATATTGTGGGAAGCTGCAGAATCAGCTATTCCTAAAACTTCGATCAATCTTTTTTGTTCGAATATGACATTCCCCAGAGACATAAAATCACTTATTAACGTTAAAAATCAACTCCTTAGATCCTGGCAGAGAACAAGGTGCAACAAATATAAAAAAGCCTTGAATGTCATAGGTAAAGACATAAAAACTAAAATATTTGAACTCCGTAATAAAGTGTGGGAAAGAAAGATTGCAAATTTAGAAAATGGAAGCAAAAGCTTCTGGAGAGCAAGTAAAATTCTAAAAAAGAGAAGAAACTTTCTACCCCCTATTAAGGACAATGGTTTTTTGCATGTCACAGACAACGACAAGAGCGAAGCTTTCGGCAGATACATGCACCAAATTCACTCGACCACTGCCAACTTCGGAGATAACAACACTGAACTTAGAGTCTCATCTTCAGTAAACGTTCTAAAAACCCAGCCTTGCTCTCAAATCCCATTTCTGACAGTTAAAAGTCTTAACGAAATCATTAAATCACTTAGACCAAACAAATCTCCTGGCCCAGATAACATCCACAATAGCATGCTTATAAACATGCACAAGAAAGCTGTTATCTACCTCTGCAAGATACTAAATGCTTGTTTAGGCCTTCGATACTTCCCAAATTGCTGGAAGCTCGCTGCAGTCACCTGCATTGCAAAACCAAACAAACCAAAAGGCAACATCGGAAGCTATAGACCAATAAGCCTGCTAAGCTCTTTGGGTAAAATCTTCGAACGGATTTTGAAAAATCATCTCGAAGAATTTATAACTATAAATAATGTCCTCAAAAATGAGCAATTTGGGTTCCGAAGAAAACACAGCACAATTCACCAAGTTCTGCGTATTAAAAACCAGGTTCAAAGTAATTTCCAAGCTAGAAAATCAACCGGAATGTTAACCCTAGATACAGCAAAAGCATTTGACAGTGTTTGGCACGATGGCTTAATTCATAAAATGTTCTGTGTAGGATTCCCGACATTTCTATGTCAAATTATTAAAGACTTCCTTTCTAATCGTTAATTTTATGTGAGAATTAACGACTCTCTCTCCCAAAGCTTTGACATTCCAGCCGGACTTCCTCAAGGATCTGTTTTGAGCCCGAACTTATACAATATTTTTACAAATGACATACCAGACATTAAAAACTGCAATATGAACCTTTTTGCAGACGACACTGCATTACTTTGCTCCTCGGTAGACCCCACATTCATTCAAACAAACCTTGAACATGGATTTATTCAACTCGCAACCTATTTTGAAAAGTGGCAGATAAAAATAAACCCAACAAAAACCGAGGCTCTATTCTTCACACGGAACCGTAAACCTGACCTGCTCCCGGAATCTCCACTAAATCTAAAAGACTATGTTGTGCACTGGAATAAGGAATCCATAAAATATTTAGGCATTCACTTGGATAGGAAACTAATATTCAAAATAAATATTGAACATTCAATCAAAAAATGTGACGCGTTAATAAAAATACTATATCCATTAATCAATAGACGGTCTTCCCTCTCTATCAAAAACAAAATATTAATTTACAAGTCTATGTTTCAGCCAATACTACTTTATGGAGCCGTAGTTTGGAGGAGTTCCGCAATATCCCATATTAAAAAAATTCAAGTTAAAGAAAATAAACTTTTAAAAATGATGCTAGCCCTTCCATTCTATTATCCCACTAATGATCTTCACGAAATTACAAAAGTCCCTTTAATTGCAAATAACATCATTACTATCTCTGATCGATTCTTGAACACATGCGTTTCTTCTGACAATGCACTAATACGCAAACTAAAGCTATAATTTATACACTTGGTGGAACTTTCTAAAAAAAACCAAACCATTCTCCGTAAGAATGCCATTATTATCTAAATTTAGGAGTAAGTTATTAAGTTAAATTATAAGTTATAGATTAAGTTTTATCATAGATAAAAGCCACTTATAGAAGGTTTTTTACCATTTTCCTTCTACCATAATTATATTATTTTCATATTATCTTATATCAGTCTATTTTCAAAGTATTTTTATATTTATAGTGGTAAGAGCCACGGCTCAATTCTCTAAACTAGTGCCTATTTAAATAAGAACCGTGTAAATATTTTGGCTGAATAAAAATTGAAATTTGAACCATTTTTAGGCATTACACCCAAGGTATTTTTGTCAAGATAGTTTCTTCGAAAAACTAGCATGCAGGTCGATGCAATTGTGAGACTTTCTGTTAAAGGGTTCACATTGATCAATTTAATAAATTCATTCATAAATCTTACACAACCGCGTCGTAAAATAACATCATTTACACAATATCGTATCAACTCATCTCTATTATTGAAAGTATCTTGTGCTTTCGTACTGTACCAATTTAAAAAATCCTTTCTTTCTTTAGGCTTCATTGTATCGCAACCGTATATTTCAGGTGGGGGGTATTGACCGATATAATTTATATTATCTACAGTATTGAAATAATAAGGATAGTAACCTTTAGCACTGTCTTCAATATCGAAAACTTGTGGAAACCTAGAAAGTGGAAACGGCAGGAAATTTAAAGAGTCAACAAATGAAACTTGTTCACATGTCAACTTGTTCACATGTCAACTTCATAATTTTGGTTCCATTCATTAAAGGTTCAATATGTTTTTTCTAGCTTTTAACTCCGAAATCAAGAAATGACCATCATAGCCTTGTAAATTATGTGCATAACAATAAACGTTGCTCACATATGGTCTGGGTATTAAACAATAGTCTAGAAACCTTTGCACAGCAGAGGATTGATCACTTTTTTCAAATATATGCTGGCTGCCACCACATGTATCACATGGTTGTTTAATATCTACATCTTGATAACAATTGTGACAAACATGTTGTGCTACAATTAGATTTGCAACATGCACAAAAGTTGAAGAGCTGTCACCATACAGGCCGTCTTGAGTAGTTTCACAATCAAAAAATATGATGAGAAACGTTTTATCCTTTCTACCTATGTAGGGCTTTACAAAACAGTTATGTTGGGCCGGTTGTATTTTTGAACACATCTGACAGAAGTATTCGTCACAATGATGTTTGAGTCCTTTCCTGTATGTAAAATTTATAAATTTTGTGCAAAATACACATATATTGAAAGTGTCACATACAGTTTTTCCTCTGAACTTTTTATCTAAATGGTTAGCGAAACATAGCGGTCCTCTAAACCCGCGATTACACTCGCTACAATCAACCATCTGTGATACATACACGCAGGGTGGGAATGTGATACAGTACGGACATTTCATTTCACATTTATGAAGCGAATGATTTGAAACTTTATCGCAATAGTTACAAATATAACGTTTGCAAAACAATCCGGTGACCGATTTTATGACGTAAAAATGTTTTGTACTCTCGAAATAGAAGAGGTAAACTTTTTTTTTGCTGCTATATCCCGTAGTGGAGTTTTAAAAAGAATGGAATGTGGATCTCGAATATTATCAAAAACAACAAATTTATAAAGATCTAGGATATTGCAACCATTTTCTCCAATTACTACTTTAGAATTTTTACACAATCGATCAGCCTTAAAATCTAAGGATTGTAAAATGACTAAATTATTTAAACGATTTATATTACCCTCAGCCATTTCCATTGCATAACAAATACTCCTAGGTAAGCATGAAAGATCCTTAGCGTTAGCGACTTTTCCCACATCCACTAAAACTTTTTTTCTTTTTAAAAGGTCAGCATCATCTGTGTACTTTTTATTTACGCGTCCCCCGCCGGAAGGAATGTTTACGATATCAGCATGGAATTGTATGATATCATCCGAAAGAAATTTAGTGTTGGACTGGTTAACATTCGCTATAAGGCCAATTATATATTTACCATTAATTTCCTGAATGGGCTTTAAAGCTGACTATATGGGTTTCACGTGTGGTGATTGCGGGAGTGTTATTGCAAAACTCATTTTGCACTCCGGATTTGCGTTAGCACCAATGTTTTCAAGTACCTTATCGAAAATTTTCTCCAGTGCACTTAAAGGGCTATCAGTTGTATTGGTGAAACCTTTAATCTGAAAGTTTAAGGTGATACCTGTGACATTAAATTTTTTAAATATTTTCTCTTTCCGAGAAATAATTTTAAACGACCTCGAGAAATAACTTGAACCTTCCCCTTGTTGATTATTTTTACCAGCATATTCTTGTCGAACATCATAAGACTTGGACGTGTCTTCATTTTTAGCCAAAAGATTTACTATATCACTTAACAAAACATTTGAAAGCGACGTGTGGTGTAGCTTTGAAAACGCTATTAACTGTAATAAAAATCTGTACTTTTCCTCTACTGTCGAATGAATATTTCCCTTTCTAAATATATCAGCTGTGCATCTTAACCACGTAATGAATGTTTCAAAACTTTTTGTTGTTAACATTATTTTAAACTACTTAATTATTTTTTCCATCTTTTATTATTATATAATTTCCCTTATTTCTATTTAATTTTATATTTTATTTTAAACTTCTTAAAATGTTAATTAATTTTAATTTCTCCTCTCCAAACGTGAACGGTATCACACGGTGCAGCTCGGCTCTTTGCTGGCGCAACTTAACAAAGCGCCCAGCACGCTTCTTCTTTTTGGGGGGTTGTACAGGTACAGGCTCAGGCTCACGTGATGAGCGTGCACGTTGCAGTCGCCTTTGTAACTCCTCTATAGTTAGTGGTTGAGGTCCTGGAAGGGGTGATGTTCGGCGATTTACAACTTTCAGCTCTTGACCCTTATCTGCTGTTGTTTTTTTCGTAAATAATGTCATTTTTACGAGTTCCAAACTCGATTTCGCTGGTTCTTCAACAAAGGCTTTAAGTTGTTGCTGGATATCCTGAATATCAGGCTTCCCTTCTTCCTTTACTAAATTCGCAGAATATCTTTTGCAATATTCGTCCACAGTTATACGCTTAGGTATACTTTTGTTTGGACTATTCATCCTAAGCTAACCTAAGTCAGCTGAAAAATAGACCTTGTGGGGCCACAATCTTCAAAAAAAAACAGGATGCCTGTAAGATAAAAATTTGTATCCTTTAAAAAAAATATATACAAAACAACAACAATATAAAAAAACTTACCGTTCCTGTACTACAAACAAACACTAAAGTCTAAAGAAATTTGTTCAACCGTAGCTATCAGACTTCGAAAACTTCTGCGTGATAATCAACTGCAACACTTCACTTTTATACTGTCTTCGTACACGTGAGGTGTCATGGATAAGTAATTCCAAACCTCAACAGCAGATGTTTTCACACTAATTACTACAACATGAAACAGGTGATACTTGAAATCATGCAATCACTGAATTAATATTTTTGCCATCTGCCTCTCCAGCCACCTATACCCCACGTGTAAAATAATTAAATATGCACTGCTTAAAACACATTTTTTCCGCAGACACTAATTACATTCACCCTCAGTTGGTTCAATATACAAGTCTTTTCATGTCCAGCGATTCTTGCCTCAAGCGCACCAAGCAAGCGTAAGCAAGCATAAAGCATCTTCTAATTGGCATACACACAGTTTAATTGTGGATTACGCCATCGCTCGACACTATATATGACGTTGGGGAGTACCTACCATTTCAGTTTACGATGCAGGTGATATTGAATTCTTTCCACATAATATTTTCTTTTTTCGCAAGTCTGTTGATTCGTAAGCGAGTTAATTAATATGCACCCAGTTGCAACACTGACACGAATATGCCCCCATTGATGATACGATCGAATCAGTATGAATGGCTAACAACAAGAACAAAATGCATAACCGGCCGTTCCGTACAGTTCGGTACATGATCATACACGAAAAGAAACACCTGTTGTCGACGAAAGCAACGTCACGGTCAACCTTGGGGGAACCCTTTAATTACAACAAATATGTATGTGATCGTCAAATCTACCATCGTTCGTTTGCCTTCAAAAAGACTTGATATATTTTAACCTCCTGAATTAATGAACTCCTGGTAGGCACTCTCGCAGTATTAAGAAAATTGATACATAGCTATATGCACTAACATACCACTGTCCGATCATGGTTATTTATGCACATGCACGTTGAAATGCGTATGAAGTTAATTGGATGCTTTTCGTAATACATTAAGGCTAGTATCAGAATTCAGCATGGATGGCAATTACTATTAAAATTTCACCCTTCTTTTCACCCATCATTCGTTGTCTTGCACAGATGATACATATAACGTACAGTAACACGGTGTATTGTAATTCATGTGATCGAGCTAATTTTGATACAGTGCCCCAGAAAATGTGCGTGCAAAGCTTCAACTGTCCCCGTGGCCAGAAGGTACAATTGCAGAAGAAAAATTTGATTACATATCGATATTACAAGGAGCTCATCGTAAGCGAGTTAATTGTATGCACTCCTCTGCTGGTACGATTTCTTTTGCAAGTCTCTCTGTTGATTCGGAAGCGAGTTAATTAATTAATATTCACGACATCGCCAATGAACGAAATTCAAGTTGAATTCTCACATGAAGGTACAGGGTATGGGTATGGGGTTTTCTGTCTGGTTTTCTGCGCGCCTGTTTCACCAGTTTACAAAATTTGACTTTAGCAGCCTTTCTAACGTACCCTAAGCCTCCTAAGAACCAACCAGTTATGCACACAACATCTCACAAACTACAGCAAAAACATCTGGCCCTATTTCTACCACCTATGACTACCTGACGCACCCAACCGCAACACCCCGATCCTCTATAGCCAGCCATCAACGTTCAAAATCATCGCCAACCACCTGATCTACTATTGCCTTCTACCAACGCCGCCAATCAACACCACACACCTGATCCTCCACACCCTACCACGGCCTGACGCAACCAACCAACCGCAACATCCTTCTACCAACACTGCAAATCACGGCCCTAACCCAGACCCTCCATAGCCTTCTATCAACGCCGCCAATCACCGACACACACCCAAGCCGCTCGCTACTCTGATTGAAAAAGATTGAAAATGCTGTTCCCACCCATACAAAAACCGGTTCTGCGGTACGTCACTTACTACTACCCCAAAATCAGAAAGCTCGCCTCCAAGCACACTCGTCACGTGAAAACCAATATTGCACACAAGGGCTTGGCTCCAGCTCACACCGACAAAAACTTTCCTCCACTTGGTGGTCCCAGGGCACCCAATTTAACCGGAACGTTGCCTTTGGCTTCCTATAGCCATATACTTCGGAGCCCTTCAGCCGCTACAAATCATCTCAGCTTTACTAATAATCTGACGAACAACAAAACGCTCTTCATAGCTGGAGAAATGATAAGCTTAGCGAGGGAACCCATTGAAAAGCTTACGCATTGCAGCTCGAAAGAAGATCAATTCTGTGTACTCACAGAACTTGCGATCAAATTCGTCAAAATTTAAAATGTCTTCTGTGGAATGCTTATAGCATAAGAAATAAATCCTACGAAGCTTTCGATTTTTTAATTAGTCAACAAATTGATGATTGCTTCCTTACTGAGACATGGCTTAAAATAAGCGATAGATTAACTTGTTCCAATTATAATATTATTAGAATAGGCAGAGAAGACACAATTGGTGGTGGAGTTGCCATTCTCCTAAAAAAAGATATTAGCTACAACAAACTAAATTCAATCCCAATAAAAACAGTTGGGGGTCTAGCTGTAAAGTTAAATAACGTTGATATAGCCTTAATTGTAGCTTATTGTAATGATACGAAGCTGAATTCTAGCAAGCTGCATCTATTCAAACAGGACATTCAATTATTAACTTCATTAAATTCAAAGTACATCTTATGTGGTGATTTCAATGCCTGACGCACGCATTGGAATTGCCTGAAAGCCAATAAAGCTGGGAAAATCCTCTTCGATCTTAGCCTACAAACCAACCTGCAAATTCACATCCCGGATGCTGCTACCTGCATCCCTCCCAGATAGTGAGCAATGGAATTGTTCCCCCCTTGCAACCTTTCGTTCGTAATGCCTTATCCTCAAACCATCTGCCAGTAATCTTCAACATCAATACTCTTGTCGTGATCACTCCGGATACATATCTTGCATATAACAAAACATCATGGCAATTATACCGAAAACACTTGAATGATAGAATCAACTTACTAGACATTGATTTATCTAGAATCTAGAATTCTGAGCAAGTAGACGCTTTAATTTTTACTATTCCACTCGGTTCCTTCACAGTCTTGCCAACATTTATCCTATCGCACTTACTGCAGACAAGAGATACGAAAAGTTCATTTCAAAATGTAGAAATTGCGACAACCCGTTAATTTTGTCTTTAGCGTCTAGTCTCTAGCAATATCACACTAATCTAAGATTTAGACATCAACACTCCACATGTAGATAATCTTATTAGTTTTAAGTTCAGTTTTTTTAAGTCACTCACTACGTTTTTTTTAAAGCTTTCTCCTAAAGTAATATACTTCACAGTTTTTAACATTAGCATTGGGATGAAGGGTAGATCGCCTCCTCGCGGTGCATCCTGGGTAACGCTAAATGATCTACCACGGCACGACTCTCGATTGTTTTTGGACAACTCTCTCGTCTTAACGATGGTATTCTGTCACCTGAGTACGCAAGAGTGACATCTTGCGGAAATGGCTTTCAGGCTAATGCCAATGCTGCCTCCGTCCCGGTAAAACCCTGGCAGGCCTCACGGTACGTTCAAAACTCGTCGCCACTAGTCTGGCCGTGTTGGTTCTGTTGAGTTTGGACTCCTGATTAATCCCCGGCCCGGCTCTGAGCACATATCCTCATAAGGGAATGGGCCAACCCTCGCATGGCCTCCCTGCTTCGGCATAGATAACCATGGGGTCTCAGGGGAACTGCACAACGAGTGTAGATAGCGGCTGTGAGGGGGGACCCAAATCGCAATGAATCCCGAAAAATTTAAAAAGGAAGATCCACTCGGCCCGGAAGGGAAGTGGACGAAGGTGACGCGTCCTTCTAGTGGAAAGAAGACCGAGATACTCAGCCAACCCCTTACTTCTTCGAGGGATGCATGCTCCAAGGCAGCTATGCCAGGGGCAAGTACCCCCTCAGTCAAACCTATTGGCGCTAGCGGTAACACCAAGGTAACGGCGAACAAGCCGGCCCGCACTGTTTCCGGAGCGCCCTCCAAAACCGTTTCCACTTCAGGTATTAAGAAGCAACAAAACCCCTCAGTAAGGGCTTACAGAGACAGAAGGTCTGCCTTCAAAGTCCTGAAAATGCTGACAGATTTACCTACGGATGGTCTTTCCCAGAAGGATAAAATCTCCCTGAAATGGGCAACCACCACGGTAGAGGTAAGCCTCTACCCAAAGAAAGAGGCAACTCATGGAAGATGTAGATCTGATGAGTCTGCCCCAATTCAACCGAGCGTCCAACTGCCGGTGAGTAAAAGACCGAAACTGGTCACACCCAATCCTGTTAAGGGCAGGAGTTTCAGTGAAGCTACCAAGGACAGCCTGGTATGGGCTGTTATCGACACAAGCAGTCTCACCGTCAAATTGGAAGATGATGGAAATCGCGCTTCTTCGGGTGTACAAGCCCTTACTCGAGGCAAATCCTGGCCCTCCACCAAGTTGTCGTGATGCTGGCTGGTACCAGGGTCACATGAAATTGATAGCCTGCACAGATCAACGTTCAGCGGATCTTTACAAGCGGGCTATAGGTAGATTGGGAGAAGTCTGGCCCGGAGCAAAGCTAGAAGCTGTCTTCAGGGAAGATATCCCGAATAGGCCTCGGTCCAGGGCGTGGATACCAGCGGAGCCATCCACACCGGAGGAAATTGATGAGCTAATCAAGCTCAGTAATGCTGACCTCCCAGTGGAAAATTGCAAAGTCGCTAAGGTTAGCGAGCCCAGCAATGGACAGCGAGAGGCCCTAATAATCATGAACGAGGTGTCGCTAGCTCCATTGGAGTCGAAGAGCGGGGTGATCAGCTACGGTTTCTCGGCTATCACCCTGCGAGTATATCGCAAGGACCGTACTGGGAAGGCAGTACGGGAATCGAGCAGGGAGAGCGGAAGCGAGGGAACTGTGGAAGCATCAGTAGACTCGACCGTGGACCTCTCTGAGTCAGATCTTCTCTCCGATGACGGAAGAAGCACCATCTCCACTGCGGGGTTGGCTAGGGACTTTCTAAGATCCCTCAACTTGGTCGAGGAGAAGGAAATGTCCTTATCTGACGAAGAGGTGGATAAAACATTGTGTCGCGATGCTGAGGTTTCTGCAGATTAACCTCAAGCATCTGCCGCACTGCTCCTCCAGCTGGCCCAAAAGGAGAGGAGTTAATACTGGCCCAGGAACCTTGAGTTGTAGGAAACCGGGTTTGCGGGCTCAACTTGAAGGGATACAACACAGTATCCTTCAACACAAGGGGTAAACCGAGAGCTAGCATAATTGTAAAGGAAGGCTTGAAGTTTTTAACCTTGTATAATTTCAGTGACCAGGACACCGTTGCGATAGCAGTGGAAAGACAGTCCAAACCGTTTTGGGCTGTCTCCTGCTACATGGCGCATGATGTTCTGCCACCTCCAACTAGCCTGCAGAGGATCACAAGGGAACCACTGCAAGAGGCATCCCTTTAATAGTTGGAGCGGACGCCAATGCCCATCATCGTATTTGGGGTAGCACCGATACGAATAAACGGGGTGAGTCACTCTTTGAATTCATTTTAATGCATGACTTAGCCCTAGTTAACAAAGGTGAGGATCCTACCTTCATTACGGCAACCCGTAGAGAGGTTCTGGATATCACTCTGACGAATGAGCACTTGAACCAAGCTATCAAGGGATGGCACGTATCGCAAGAGTGCTCATTCTCCGATCACCTATACATAAGGTTCGATTTGGCATCTGACACTCCGACAAATGCAACCTTCATTAACAAAAGGAGGATGGATTGGGTCAAATACCAATCGGTATTCGAGTCTGCACTAGAAGGTGGACCTCCGAAGATTGAAAACATAGGTTGCCGGGAGGAAGCCGTTGGGACCCTTACATCGGCCTTCAATTACGCAGCAAAATCTGCATGTAGTCCAACGAAGCCTGGAGGGAAGTACAAACCCCCATGGTGGAATAGTGACATTGCGGAGCTGCGGAAGGCATGTAGGAAGACCTTTAATCGGGCTAAAGAATCCAATGACTGGTCTTCCTATAAACTTAAACTAAAGGAATTTACATACTCCATCAGAAAAGCAAACGCACATCGTGGATCAGTTTCTGTGCAGAAATAGAACACTCCAAGGATGTCAGTCGTCTGCGAAAAGTCATGACGAGCTCCCCCTCATTTTTAGGGTCCGTTAAGGACGCAAATGGAGTCTGGTCGAAATCCAGCTCCGAGACTCTGTCCGTTCTCGTGGATGCGCACCTCCCGGGCAGTGAGAGTGCGGCTCACAAAGCGGATCCACACAAGCTCCCGGATTGCATGCCGACTACTGTGCCTGTAAATGACAGGCTCCTACGCTGAGCAATCAGCTCATTTCAACCCTTTAAATCCCCTGGAATGGATACCATCTCACCTGTTCAGATCCAGCAGGGTATCAATATAGCACTGCCATGGCTGAACGCCATTTTCAAAGCATGTGTACGGATGGATTACATTCCACAGCAGAGGAGAGAAGCAAAAATAGTTTTCATACCTAAAGCGGGTGAAACATCCCACTCCTCACCTAAGAATAACAGACCTATCAGTCTCACCTCTTTTCTGCTCTGGAACGACTGATAGAGATCCATTTGAGTGCTATTCTGAAACCACTCTCTAATATACTACTGCAAACGAGCTATTGGGAAAAGGTGAAGATTAAAACCCAAAATTGTATCATGGCTCTATACGGTGAAAGTGGAACCAATCCTTCTGTATGGCGCAGTTATTTGGTGGCCTGCTATGGCGAAAACATCAAACGTAAACCTGCTAAACAAGGTCAGAAGGAGTGCGGCTATTGCAATCACCGGGGCTCTAGGAACTACCCCGACAAAGGCATTATTCATGCTATTGAACTGGCTTCCGACAGAGCTACTTACGAGACAGCAGGCCAAGTGCACTGCTGTTCGATTAAAAGCCCTGCGACTCTGGCGTGAAAAGAACTTTCGTCACTCCACAATACTACGGAGAGATGGGCCAACGTCAGGGAAAGTGGACCTTGTATCTCCGATTCCCTGTTTTCACCATGGTTTCAGGTCAGTCATCCCGAATTGGGAGGACTGGACCATAGAAAGAGTTGAATACAGGAATCGGTCGACATCAAACTGATGGATCAAAAATGGAGGGAAGAGTTGGCTGTGGCGTGTTCTCAGAACAGCTAGGCCTGAAACTATCCTTCCGATTACCAGACCACTGCAGCGTCTTTCAGGCAGAGGTCATTGCGATTTATAAGGCAGTTGACTGGCTGAGAAGTCAGAAAATTTCCATAAGAAATTTAAACATCTTTTCTGAGAGTCAAGCTGCTATCCAATCATTATCCAGCGTGCATACTTCTTCTAAAATAGCTATGGAATGCCGCTCACAACTGAACGTGATGTGCTGTGATGTGTGATGTGCTGTGCTCCAAACGCACCAAGCGGCTCCTCAATATAAGGCGCGAAACCCTGAGTTCCGTCGTTTCCGTACTGATGGGACACTGTCTGATCGGCAGACACGCAAAAAGGTTGGGTGTCCCTTTCAATGATTTCTGCCTAAGTTGCAGATCGGAGGAGGAGGAAGAAACTATTAAACACTTTCTGTGTTAATGTCCGGCGCTGTCCAGGAAGCGCATGCAAATCTTGGGCACGCCCTTCTTGGACAACCTCACGGAAGTGGCTGATCTGGACATTGGCTGCATAGCCGGCTTTATTCGAGAATCTGGATGGTTCTCGTCATCCCGCAGGTTCTAGTGCCGCTCTTAAATTCTGTGGTATCACAATGGGCCTCTCGTGGCCTAAGTGAGCTACCTTTGGATAAAAAGGGGCTGCCACTACAACCAACCAACCAACCAACCAACATTAGCATTACAAAATAATATAATATATCATAGTTGTATAGACACTTTCTAACCCTTAAAAAAATTGTATCTATTGTACCTTTACAATACCTTGAAATTTTTTTGTTCTAATAAAGCTTTTATTATTATTATTATTATTATTAGTTTAGTGAATGAACCGAATTGGCGTCAACAAAATATGCCCCAACAATTAAGAATGCCAAATACGTTTTCTTCTCAAGCTGGACAATATCACTCCTTCTCGCAGCAGTTACATAACTTCGTGCCAGAACAACTTCCACACACTCAGGAGTATGAATCAATTGGGCCAGTTTCGGCAGTTTCACGCATCATCCCACAGAAAGGTTAACACGATCAACAGACACACGCACATCAAGTCCTTGCTCCCTCTTCCGCTGCAAACTACTTGACAACATTTCAACCAAACTGAAGTACTTCCATGCATTTGCATTCTGCTTAGCCTAAGTTTTGTGAAACACCGATGTTCAAATAAATATAAATCTTTTATAGACAATATCATTATGACTTACCTTCAAGTATTCATTCTTCAGGACCTTGAAGATGGCTTTACATGTTTCGGGAAAGATTTCAGTTAAAGATTGTTTCGATATGATTGTTGTGAATTCTAGGTCTTTGTAATTCTGCCAGTTGCCAAAAATCTTAAAGTCGCTGTTAGCCTTTCATGTGGTGATATTGCTGTTCTCATACAAGTTTTTTCTTTTAGGATATGTGGTGTCACTAATTCCAATAAATAAGTATACCTGTCTATGTCCATTCTCAATCTTTAGGCTCATCACGTAATTTACGCATTAATTTAATATGGGAAAAGTGCTGCCTTTTAAGAAGCCACTTCCGTGACCACTTTGAACACTGAAAACTTCTGAGACGTTCCAATCTTTTATTTTTTTTTTCACAAGACAGCATGCCAAAATTGACAAGAGTAGTACCTCCTCCATGACGATATCACTAAAACTGTGCGAAATATACAGTTATATCTGCACCATGTGGACGTTCTAAAAATTGCAAAGTTTTCATTCCGTCTGAAGACTGCGCAGACAAAGCGTTGTGCAAAACGTAGCATCTGGACCGACCTTTCCGCCTTAATGCTGATATCTGGCCAGTTTTCCATGTTAAGGCGCCATTTATTTCATGCTCCGGCGTTTTGTTGTTGATAAATTTGAAATGGAACAAATTGTCGACAAATTAATTGCGTTTTTCCGTTCTAACTAGGAAACGCTCAGGTTATGGAATCTCAGATTTGGACGAAATTTGGCACATAAGTAGAAGACGTCAAGGATATTCGATCCTTAAAATATTAGAATGCGACACTCCTCAGTTTTTGAGAAAAACGTCCTTAAAGATTTTAGCGTCGTGAATGGATTATTAAGTTTTTACATCTGGCAGAAGCGGTGCAGTGTAGGTAGCAGAACTACTAGCTCGCGATCATGGGGTCGTGTGTTCGATTCCCGTCAGGGTATTGTTTTTCTTTTTGAATAATTGTCGTCGTCGTGTGTTCGTTCACCGGTGGGTACTGTTCTTTTCAATACTCGTGGATGTAATTATTTTAAGGTAAATCAGCAATGTTCAACTGCAAAAACATTTATTTTGAGAAATCAGCAAATTTTTCGATTATTTATATATGCAAATTATACAAGAAACTCATTGTTGAAGGGATAGAGTCTTAAAAACTGTTGTAATCGAAGCAAAATCATAGCTAATGGTAAGATCATCCTTTGTTTCTCGAATCAACCATGCTTCCTCTTCGTGCCTCAAAGCCAAGTCGGCAAAAAGCAATAAACCAGGGTGACGCCCATTGTATCGAGTCATAAATGTTATGGTGGTCAATTATTCAACACCATAGCATTCATGGCTTGCTGCAACTCTAACGACTCCTGCATCTATAACTTCCGGACACTCACCTACATCTGCTTCAAGTGCAGATGTTTCAAAGCCTTGAAATGTAACCGGAATCTCCGAGGTTTTAGCCGCAACTTTGCCGCTGCCACCTCATACCGCATCGTCATCTTCAACAACTCCCACTACAGTAATATCGTCATCAAACGCTTCTGCGACTCTATCGACTGCTGCATCTATAACTTCCGGACACTCATCTACATCTGCGTCAAGTGCAGATGTTTCAAAGCCTCGAAATGCAACCGGGATCTCTGAGGTTTTAGCTCCAACTTTACATCCTGCTCCTCCTGCGCAACAAGATATGGAGCCTGTGCCACAAAATTCGCAGATGTCCATTTCTCCGACACCTGCAGAACTGGCTCCTCCAGCCCAAATCTTCATCTCTCGATTGGCTTATACAACCACCTGGAATGATATTAAAGACTATGTCGTAGTCAAACTTGGGTATACTCCTTCTTTCTTAAATTGCAGAAAGCTCACAGGATAACATTGAACATAAAATTGTGCTTCTTTTAAAATTAATGTTCCACCGGAGCTCAAGAATGTTCTCAAAAAGCACTTTTGGCCTAGTGGAACGTTAGTTAAAAACTTTTGAAAACAGACCATCTTTAAATGTTTGACAGCGCCGCCCACGCCACTCTCTAAATTAACTAGGTCTATAGCTTCAACAAATGATAATTCTTCGTTATCGGTTTCTGCAGTTGAGTCCCACAAAGCTACACACGCGGTAAATATTCATTATCAAAATGTAAGAGGTCTGAGATCCAAGTTGGAGGTGTTCAACGTTTCAGCCCATCTTGCTATACATGATAATATTTGTTTGAGTGAGGCTTGGTTAAATGGCTCGGTTTCGAGTGCAGAACTTCTTTGTCACTATGCTGTTTACCGCAATGATCGTGATCTCCTTCTCTCTGGCAAGGCAGATGGTGGTGGAGATCTCATCGGTGTTCATAAGTCGATTTCTTCTTCCCTTTTCTCTCAATTTCATCCTTCTTACCCTGTCGAATCTATCTTCGTGGAAGTGTCGACTACTTACTACTCCAGTATATTAGTTGGCTTGGTCTTTATTTCCTGTAACTCCTCTGTGTCTATATGTGAAATTTTTTTCAATGAAATATCTACCTTCCACAATTCCCTTAATCGTTCTATCAGTCTTGTTATTTGTGGTGAATTCAACTCCCCGTCAGTAGAGTGGCCCTTATATCCATCCATATATATCTTATTTTAATAAATTTGCCCTCTCATCTCGCTTTAGTAGCTACGGCTGATTTTCCATACGTTCCAATTGATCCCCATCCTCCTCCTCTCAATATACAGCTCTCTCTTCCTATTCACAGGCATTGTCACTTCCACTTTCCTCCAACCTACAACTTTCATAAAGCTGACTTTTCTTCTCTAGCCCGTAAATTATATTTGATAGATTGGGCTGCACTGTTCTCCAACCTCACTTGCGAGGAAGCTGTAGAAAATTTCTATCTTATTCTGTCTAATCTTATCTCCCACATTACTCCGCTTCGCCGGCCTTCCAGGAAAACCGACCCATCTTGGCTCAGCAAAAAAATTATTGATGCCATCAAACTGAAAAATAGAGCCCGCAGACAGATGAAGTTATGTGGCACCCCTGATGCCCAACTCGCATTTCGTAAGTTACGGTCAGTGGCCAAGCAAAAAATACACCAAGCTGTACGTACTTACCACTGTTTCGTTGAAAGTGCACTCCTCTCTAATAATCCCAAACTTTTTTGGTCGTTTATAAGATCCCTCAAATCATCCACTTCTGTTCCTAGCTCTCTCCACTGGGATAATATCCTTGCCTCATCGGCTGTGGATATCATCGAGCTTTTTGCTACATACCTTTCCTCTACTTTTTCACCTAATACTCCAACTTTTTTCTACCCTGACAGCAACTCTCAAAATCCTGTGATATCGGTCATACTTGTAGATCCTCTCCTGGTTAACTCTGTCATTGACTCCCTGGACACCAATGTTGGTCCGGGTCCTGATGGCATCCCTAATTTATTTTATTAAATTTTTATCATCATCTCTGAGTACTCCCCTATCGATAATCTTCAACTCAAGCCTAAGCTTAGGTGTTTTTCCCCAGTGCTGGAGAATGGCCAACATCGTACCTCTCCTTAAATCTGGTGATCCTTCAGCCGTTAAGAACTATCCTCCCCAAAAATTCTAGAGCGTATTATTCACTCCAATCTCTACTTGGCTTTAGGGCTCCCTAAACGCTTCACTATCTCAAACTAACTTGTTCATTCTAACACTGTGGCTACGTCTCTTGACAATCATCTTCAGGTTGATTGCATATACACCGACTTCTCAAAGGCTTGCGACAACGTTGCTCATTTCATACTTTGTCGCAAGCTTGAGCACTATGGTGTCTCAGACTCCCTTCTTCCGTGGCTGTATTCTTATCTATCCTATAGGTCTTGTCGTGTCACTGGCACGCACTCTACTCCATTTCATCCCCAATCGGGAGTGCCACAAGGGTCCATTCTTGGCCCTCTGATATTTGCTCTTTATATAAATAATCTTCCTTCTGCTTTTAACTCTCCCTGTCTTCTGTAGCAGACGATCTAAAGATTTTCAGGGTGATTCAAACTCTTGAAGACTGCAAATTTCTTCAAGAAGATCTTATTATGCTGAGTTCTTGGTTGCAAGCTAACTGCCTCTCTTAACATTACTAAATGTCACTCTCTCACTTTCTCTCTTAAGACTCTGCCCATCTCTTTTTTGTATTGTATTGACTCTATCGCATTGAAAATGGTTAATCGCGTGAAAGATTTTCGAGTCATTTTCCACCCGAAGCTAAGGTTTGACGCTCACATCCATTATATAGTTACCAGAGCCTCAAAGCTTTCGGGTTTTGTGTTAAGACATTCCTTTGTTTTTACCAACCCTCACTTTCCTGTCCAATTGTTTGTGAGTATCGTACGTTCTACTCTGGAGTATGCATCCCAAATTTGGTCTCCTTATTTCGAATCCTATATAAACCTTGTCGAATCAGTTCAACGTAAATTTACCCGCTTTCTCCTAATTCAATATCCCTTACACTCCCTATGAAGAACGCCTTTCATTACTCAACTTATCGTCTTTAGCTGCGCGAAGAAAGTATTTAGATATGTGCTTTCTGTACAAGTTGTTCCATAATTACATTGAAGTCAACACCGATCACCGAGTCTCACTGAGACAAACCAATAGACCATCTCGTTCTTCCAATATATTTACATTACCTTTCGCCAGAACTGAAGTATACTTTCATTCTCCGCTGCTCCGTTCGCCTAGAACTCACGATAGGCTCCAGCTTGGATCCTTTCCCTCCAGTAATGCAGCTTTTGAACGAATCTTGGAAAATGCTTTATTCAAATAACTCCTTCTAATTCTCTTCAATTTATAATATAAATTAGTTGTTATTTCACATTTTTGTAACTGGAATTTTCTGTTGAAATGTGATAAATGAATAAATAAATAAATTACTTCCTCCATTATCATTCGTAATGCTTTCCAGTTTTCACATACAATGGAACCGATAATTGACTGCACATTCAATGTTTGTCAGGACCATCTGAAAATAAAAAATAAATATTAGCCTGATTGTTGTAAAATCGTGAAAAAATACAAACTCAATGAATATGCCGAAGTCATGGCGATTTTGAACACAACTATTCAAAATGGCCACCAAGCGACAAAATCTCTTCAGTGGGAGTAATTACAAAAACTCCATTCATTTTTGCTAGCGCTCTTTTGTCGTTCAAGCATCGATATGAAAATAACCAATAACGAAGAAAAGACTTTGTAACCTACCCCCACCACCCACCGATTGATCCGCATGAATATTCAATCAAACCAATCCATCCCCCATCCACCAAAAGCACAATGTATTCAATAGACGCTCCCGTAGATGATACGACTAATATTAACTCATTCCTGTTACTGCTATGAATACCTCTCTTTATTATTATTTAAAGTAGTAGTATTTTCAAAATTATTATTGTGTTGGAAGTTGACCATTGATTACGTAAGGCTTTTCTTCAATCCCAGACTCATAGTGCCAATCTTCTACGATGGGTGGAATGCCAAAATCAGCTTAGTTTTGCTGCCGACAACGTAATCTGCCCTATGTTAAGTGTGCCTTTAAACGAATCACTGCTTCCCTTGTGTTGTTTGTGATCATTTGAATTCCAACAGAACTCGCTAAAGTGTTCATTATTTGTAAAAATGATTAAATGCCGTTGTTGAACATGCATGTTGCTAGTAATACAGTCATATTAACAGTGCCTGCACTGCCGTTCATTATTTTCGAGCTATTTTCCAAACTAGGTGGCTATAACTTTCGTTATTATTTTAAGTAAAACTGTCAAACGTCAATAACGTGACTTTACTAAGATCGTCGTATATTGGTTTGATGACATTCAGTAATGCTAGTAATAGTTGTGACTAAAATCACTTAGTGCTCCTTAAGCTGTGGCTTGCTACCCATTACACAACGATTGAGAACCATCGGGGCCATATTGATGCAGAGGATCCTGTCTGTTCCTCCTCACTATTTCCGTAGCTTCATTATTTCTAGAAATATTTACTTGAAATTTTCATCAACTAACTAACTAATGGATTATAAATGGAATTGGATTGTTTTGTGAAAAATCGACATTTATCTCTCTAGATTTTTAATTTATTTCTTCTCAATGTTTCAAATATTTTTCGGATACTCGCTTCAATTTGTTGGTATGATGCTGTGAAGATAAGTGTTTTTGTGTTCTCAAATGAGAAGTGGTGCTACGCACTTAAAGTTTAAAGAAAGATGTAATACAAACGCAGTCTTTACAAGCAATACATCTATGTTGTTCCAAATATGACTTAAAATCATGTCCGCGTTTTACCTACTGGCTCTATTCTATTCATTTTATGCAAAGCCATCTATTCTGGAGATAGTCGTTGCACGCCGAATCAAATATTATTATTAAGTAGAAAATCATAAACCATGATGAAAGCAGGGAATCGGAGACGCAACGTCTACTTCCCCTCGCGATGATGGAATGTTAAATATCTCCCTCCTGCCAGAGATGTAGTGCTTTCAATCAAATCGCAGAGTACTTGGCCTGCTGTCTTGTAAGGAGCCCCGTCGGGAGCCAATTCAATAGCATAAACAGTGCCTTCGTCGGGATAGTGCGTAAAGCTTCGGTGATCCCAATAGTTGCAATCATTCTGACCCTGTTACGCAGGTTTGCGTTGAATGTTTTCTCAATTGCTGACCACCAAACAACTTCGCCGTACAAAAGGATAGGTTCCACTTTATTCCGTATAGAGCCATGGTACGATTTTGAGTTTCAATCCCCACTTTTTTTCAATACCTCTTTTGCAGCAGTAGATTGCGCATGCCACTTTGTGCGCTGTTTCTTCTATGTTCGCTTTCCACGCAAGTTTGGAGTTTGGGACTGAACCACTAGTACCTGACGATGTTTGTGTTTTTGAGCGATCTTGTCACGTCAGTTTTCCGGATTTAATCTAACCCAATACTGTTTTTTGTCATACTAGTTGCTCGTTTCCGAGTTTCATTTTGCCAACGCAAAAAAAAACCTAAAAATATATATGCTTCGATCAATATATTCACAGTTGACGGCTGATTGAATTCAGGATCTGCCAATTTGTCTAGATCGAATTGATTTGATGGAAGATGCTAAGTTAATTTGTCACTTACGAGACAATCTAATTTCGCTTGGTGATTGTTCATCCTTGATTTGATCATTATTTACGTATACTTGCGAGTTAGTGTGGCACATACCGTTTGTCGTAGCTACGTGAGCGGTTGTACGGCGGCTGTGATCGCATTTATTATGACTGAAAAGCAATTAATTCGTCTGAGATTTTGCACACGATGACTTAATTGGCTCGGGCTTTGATATTAGCGTTTTGAGCCGTGCCATTCAGTCATTTTTAATCAAACTACAATATGACGCAACCACCCCGCTACCTTGAATATATATGTGTACTTTACGCCCTCGTATGTTGAAAACATTCTCGATAATATTGCGCTTACGTTTTCCGACACCACGTAAACTAGACATTGCTATGAGAAAGTATGCGTATTACTATACTTGCGCAATAGAAGCTTCACATTTCTGCCCAATTTCACACACGGCGGAATTGTTCAAGCACTTGTAATAAGGTGCGATTCATAAAAACATGATATTTGCTATTAATATTGAGCTCGACTTCGGTGACACGAAATATGAAGACATTTTGACTGACATGCTATGAAGTTTCGAAGAACTCAAATGTACAGCCCTTTCTCGATTGTCGATTACCGGGAACCCGCGGACACGGCGCTTTTCGATATCAGCAGTTGCTACACGAGATTTGCTCTATAGTTTTGTTGTTGCGAATCAGTCTTAATGTTCACATTGTCAGTTGTGATACACGCATAAAACACAATAAAGTATTAACCCGACTTCTCAACCATAAAACACTAGCGAGAAAATAGCTTTACATGTTTTGATCAATAATTTTTTTTGCGGATAATCTGGTTTGACGGACCAATGTTTTGTATTCTCAGGTGAGAAACAGTGCATTTGTTGTTTCAACCTTTGAAATATGTACTATAAACGCACTCTATGCAATACAATAAATCTATATTCTTCCAAATCTGACTTAAAGGCATGATTTTTTTTTGCTTTTTATTTTATTTTGTTTGACTTGTTTGTACCTAAGTATAAATTCTTTTACAAGGGTAGATGCTATAGTCCTCGCATCCGTTGACTCAATGGATGCTACGATCATGAATTAAGACAGTTTGCACTGCATAATAAGAATTTATTGAAAATAATTTGAAGTTTTTAAAGATCCTACTGTATCTATATGTATGGTTTCAAAAATTGAAGACGGTGTATTCGTATGCACTTTTTTTGTTGGTGCTTCCGACCTGTTTGCTCTTTGAAAAAGTTTCAATTTTTTTTTACAAATTTCTTTCTTATAATAGACATATTTTCCCAACAGTAACTTGTCTTCAGCTTTAGGGTTGTTTTTCTAACACCTAAGTGTACCGAATGTGGTGGCGTCTATTAGATTATACTGCATTAGTTTGTAGTCAATTCGTTTCGGAGGTTTATATATTAATATGTTAAAGTTTGTGCGACTTTAATGTTCATTTTTCCGTATCAACGTATTAAACAATTTTTTGGAATCCTTTTTGTGTATACACTTAAAATTTTATCCTCCTTAACTAATGCTAGCTCATATATATTTAAGCTATGTTTTACATCAATCAGCTTTTCCAGAACGAAGTCTAGATTTCTGTTGGGATTATCGCTATTGTACTCATGCTATAACAACAAACAATAATTTCAATCGAAGTACGTTTGATTTTTTTTGAATTTCTTTTCTTTAAATTCATGAGTTCATTTATCCGCGGTCTATCAAATTTAACCTATTCATGCCTTACATATCAGGTGTCAATGTACAATCCCAAATGTAAAGTTGATCATGGTTCTTTAGAGGACTGTCATCGTGGTTATTATTCATGTTATTGCTATAATTTTTTGTTACCGTTATAACTATCGCAAATGTAGCTAAAGTTCTTTTAATGGTCTCATCTCTCTCTGTTGGAATCATTTGTTAAAGTATGCCGAAATTCAATTCGACGCGTGATAAGACGCTTGTATTAGTTTTGCCTTTTCTGTAAATGATCTTCATGCCGATATTTGCTAAATCTAGACGTTTCCTTGTTAACGTCAACGATGGGTTTTTGTGAGTAAAAAGTTTGAAACTATTGGTCTATGACTTGTGCTTACAATGAATCTTTTGCCCTATAGGTAAGTTGGGAGGTAATTTATAGCCCAATGTATTGCGAGTAATTTTTTTCCATTATGGGTTTCTTCAGACTATGTTTACCTAGCGCTTTACTAGCATATGAAATAGGTAAATCTACTCCTGTTTCACCTTGAGACAAAACCACTCCCAATGCATAATTTGATGATAATGATGATGAATTGAAGGGCTTGTCGAAGTCGGCAAATACATTGTGCGTTAAATTTTGAAGATTTATAATTTTATGCTTTGGAAGCAACTTTTGATTTCGTTATTTGAGAGTGGTTGAATATCAAGCAATTTCTCAATGTTATCAATATAAATTTCAGAGTTCTTTGAATTTAAGATTTAAATGTGGCGTAGCATCTGGTATTATATCTATAATAGTATTAGTAGTAGATATTATTATATCTATAATAGTATATTACTATATCTATAATAGTGTTAGTAGTAAGCACCATGCTTTCCCGTCTTTTATTCAACAAAGTCGTATCGACTTCGTTGAAATGTCAATCGAAGCGTCTTTGCAATATTAAGGGCTGATCAGTTTTTGGGACACGTCGGTTGGCGGGGTTTGTTGTTTTGACCCCTTGAAGGTCATTTCTGTCGTGCGCTAAATCTCTCGAACCTAACATAAAATTTGCATCGTTAAGGTGTCAATCGACACGTATTAACATTGGTGTGATTCTTTCGAATTTTCAAAAATATTTTTCGAGCTGTTTTTTAATTTATTGAAAAAGTGCAAAAAATTAAGGTTTTTACCGTAAACAATAAATTTTTTACCTGATTTGCAAAACGAAGTAATGGATGTTTATAAAATTTATATACTACAAACAGTTTTTGCGAAAAACACAAACAAAACTTTTTCTCATGATAATGTAAAAAAAAATTAAAAATAAAAAACTGTTAGAAGTCATCATGTCAAGAAGCAAATATAGAATTGGCATCACTGAGATGTCAATCAACGTGTCTTAGCATTTTCATGATGTTTTTAATTTCTAAAAAATCTTTGGAGCCATTTTTTAATGTAAAAAAATGAACAAAAAATTAGGTTTTTTTATAAACAATAAATTTTTAACTTGATTTACGGAAGAAAGTATTCAATTTTTATAAAATTCATATACTTCAAGCAGTGCTTGTAAAAACAACATCAAAACTTCTTCTTATGATTAAGTAAAATATTAAATAAAAATTACAAAAAATTTTAACAGGCATCTTGATCTTCAAGGTCATTTCTGACATGCTTTATATCTCGCGATTTACATTGTCAATGTGTCAATCGACGTGTATTAAAATTTGCGTGACTCTGTCGAATTTTGAAAAAAATCGTTGGAGCAGTTTTTTAACTTAAGAAAAGAATTTGCAAAAAATTAGTTTTTATTTTATAAACAATAAGTTTTTAACCTGATTTACGGAACACAGTAATCAATTTTTTAAAAATTTATATACTTCAAGCAATGCTTGAAAAAACATCATCAAAACTTTTTCTCATAGTAACAAGTAACATTAAATAAAAAATAAAAAATCATTAACGGTCATCGTGATCTTCAAGGTCATTCCTTCCATTCAATATATAAGTTAAATTAAATTAAACGCGGTGGTTTAAAAAAATATAAAAGTTCCAGGGCTGAGCCTGATCTTTATTGTTTCGATTCCAAATCCAAACTGAACTAACTGCTAATTACAATAATGCTTAACGCCTACGTTTTTATTGTTGCGATTGCAAATTTCGTCGAACCTTGTCGTCAGCAATTATTTGTTGCGCGTGCAGGAATGCTAACTCAATTATTTGTTGCGCGTGCAGGAATGCTAACTCGCCCACGTTTAAATGCGATAGTCCACGATCGCTAAAAAATTCGATATCGTTGAATCGTACATTTTTGGCTGTTGGTCGTTGCTCTGGGATTGGAGACGATTCGACTGCTGCCGGAAGTGGTGGAGGTAGTTCCAGTGCTTGCTTCAATTCGATGGTTGTAGCACTGGGTTTCCGTTTAAAACCTGGACATAGCTTGTAAATGAAGGTGAATGCGAGGTAGGATCCAAAAATTGCAAGTACTCCATATGTCGCCATTTGGTGTATGCTGGTTTCAGTTTTTATCAGTCGGATCTCGCTTGTATTATTTATGTGGAGATCTTTCATCATCTCCAGCGAGAGTATTTCCTGGTATGTCTTGATCTCTGGAGATGGTTGTAGTATTGCAGGCAGTACCTTTATTGCTGCCGCTTCTCGATTTATGAACGTTCTTCCATTGCTCGTTAGGCTTTGCTTGTTGTTATTTTCTAATACATTGTTAAGTTTATCTTTTATAGTGAGAAAATCCTCGTGATCTGGATTACCCGCAATCCATTTCCATGTAGTCCCAATAAAATCGAGTGATCTCTTAGTTTTTCGAATTTTTAGGTTACGAATAAGGTCTTGGATTTGTTGAAGTTCGTGGGACAAGTGTGATGAAAAGGGGTATTGCCTAACTTCCGATAGAATGAGGATTGGTTTGTTCTCTGTTACGAATCGTTCGTACTGATCGATGTCGATAGAGTGTATCAGTTTAAAATTCCCGTTCTTTATTTTCGCCATGCCAGTGTAGAAGGACACAATCTGGGAGTTTGTAAAGTTCAGAATTTCGACGTTTGCGTTGATAACATACGAAAAGAGTCTGAAACCAAAAAGTTTTAATTACGGATGTGACTTTTGTGTATAATTTTTCCGGATTCAGTTAAAATTGTAGAATTGTTATTTTCTTTAACTATTTCTTGTTTATACCGTGCTGTCAGTTTTGATCCTACTCTTTTATTTAGTCTTACGTATACGGTTTCGCCTATCTCGTATTGTTTGGTCGGTTGGCTCGTCTTATTGTGATTCTTCATGTCTGTCTCTTGTTGTTGTTTTAGTCGCTCGACATTTGATAGCCTAATTTTCTCTAATTCTTCTGGATCTGTTCTTGGGGTACGGCCGAAATGTAGCTCAATTGGTTTCTTCTTGGTAGTTGAGTGTATGGTAAAATTATATTCGTTAACGGCACGTTGTAGAAGATTTTCGAAAGATCTGGGTGGTCCATCTTTCTTCAGGCACCTCATTATTTCCGTGAGTGTACTGTGCCAGCGTTCGACTTGGCGATTAACCTCACTTGTGTATGGGGGTGTTTAATACACTTTAATTTGGAGGTCGTCTTCCATTAATGAAGTTATGGAAGCAGATCGGAGTGAACTTTCGTTGTCTATTACGACAATTTCTGGTACACAGAAAAAGAAAAGTAAATCAGTCAGAGGTTGCTTGATGTCTGCTATCGATTTCGAGGCAATTACTTTGGCTTGTCCGAGCTTAGAGAATTAGTCGACGGCTGTCAGGACTCGATGTTTTTTGGTGCTAAATATGTCGATATGAATCGTGTGACCGGGGTATGTAGGGATTGGAGTAGAGTTTAAAAAAGGTTTATTGGGATGTCGTTCGTATTTGTTTTCTTTGCAAACTGCACAATGTTTTACCAGGCGCTTTATTTTAGCTGACATCCTGGGAAAATAAAAGTTCTCAAGTAGCTGTAAACGATTTTCCTTGGCATTCCGATGAGCTCTTCTATGTGTCTGCAAGATTTTCTCATCTTGTTCCATTTCGTTGGGAATATCCTCAACACATTTTTGTGTGTACCGTAATCGGTAGCTGCTAAAGTGATTTCTATAAATTTCTTGCACTCTACCCATAATTTCTTCACTGGTTAGAAGACCATTTAGAGTGTGGGGATTAAGGTATCTTTTAAATAGGTTTATGATGTCATTACCCGTGTACTGAGGCTTGATAATAGTGTGCCTCATATAGTTCGGAAAGGGATTGTTAATCTGGTAACTATCTTCTTCACCAATTTTCAAAAGAACTTAGTTTCTAAAGACGTTAATAGGAGATTCAACCGTGGGAATAAGGTTGTGCGACGAGCTTTCATCGCTATGTTCCGTGGGTGTAAGTGAATTGATTAAAGTTGGTTTGGGAGGTCGCGAAAGAGAGTCAGCTACAACATTTGCTTTGCCAGGCTTATACTCGAGCTCGTGGTTATACTCTTCTAGGATGGCTTTCCATCTCTTCATTTTGCTGTTTGTATTTTTACCACTAAGAGCATAAGTGAGCGGTTGATGATCAGTGTATATTTTGACCTTTCGAAATCCGTATAGGTAGCTGCGTAAGGAATTAAGAGCCCAAATAATGGCAAGCATCTCCTTTTCGTTGGTGGCGTAGTTTTCTTCGGTCTTTGTAAGAGTTCTGGAGAGATAGACAATGGGTTTGTTTTCTTGAGAAAGGACTGCGCCAATAGCGTAGTCAGATGCGTCAGTGGTAAGCTGGAATTCTTTATCGAAATTGGGATGTGTCAGCACTACTTCCTTAGAAATTAGACAGTTTTTGAAAGTTTCGAAGGCGTGGATGGCTTTTGAGTTTAGATGGATAATTTTGTTTTTCAAAAAGTTACACAAGACACTCGTCCATATGGATAAGATCTGGAATATATGGGATCATTGCTTGTAGTGCGTATTTCCCCTTTGACAGTGGTAGTATACGTCAATTTCTCATCAGGTTCTGCAAGTAACTTAGAATGACTTTCTATGATAGATTTCAATTTGCTATTTTGTTTATGGGTCAAATGTGTGGTTCTAAGATTGATATTGTTAACTGTCTCTGAAGTGTGCTGTTTTAAAGGGATTCGTAAATTTGGGTGCAGTTCCATGTAACCTTCGTTTGTATGGATAACGGCTTTCAGTTGTTTAAGGGTATCATTACCGATGATACCTTCGAACGAAATCAGGCTAGGAAGGATAAAAAATTGGATTTTGTCCGTATTAGGACCGAATAAATTTACATGAGCGTGATGAGTAATTTTGATGTTGCCTCCTACGGAATTAGCATAGAAGGCTTTAATATTCGGTAAAGGATTCCGTATGTGTCTAGGCTGTATATAGTTTTTGTTGGACCCGGTGTCCACTAAAATTTTTAAAAGCTCTCCACTTCTAGCAACATGCTCGAAATATGGAAGTGAAAAGCGCCTCAATCTAAAAAATAAATATCATCAAGCTGTTCGGATTCGTTTGACTCTATGTAGTCGGTTAGCGTTTGATCGTAGTTTTCGTCTTCATGGTGCATATTTTTTTCGTATTGTTCTTTTGTGACGTCGTTGTTATCATTAGGTTCCATATAGTAAACTCTTTGAAATTTGGTTGGTTGATGGTGTCTTTGAGAAAGCTGTTGGTGGCGTTTTTGGGGCCAGCGTTGGTTTTGTGGTCTATTAGCATAGTTCACAGCGTGAGATTTTATAGATTGGTCGACGTCCATGGGCACTGGGCCTCGTGGTGGCCGGGGTGGTGGTTTATTATAATCATTTGCACGCTGAAATTGTTGGTTGAATTGTGGGTAGGAACGTTGATATTGATGGCCTTGGTTGTTTTCACGTTGAAATCGTTGATTAGGTTGAGAATAAAAACGTGGATATTGAGGAACTTGTGGATTGTGAAGCAGCTCTGGATAAAATTTGCGTCTAGGTGCTGGAATTGTAGCTGGTCTAGAGGGGTTTCCTGTGACCACTCGCGTAATCATCTGTAACATTTCACTATTGGGACCGTTATTTTGCACATTATTACTCGGTCCAGGAGGATCCAAGTTAGGTAACGCTTCGGCTAAGCTATCCAAGCTTATTCGAGATGGATGGATTAAGTTGTTGGGGTTGGACATTGGTAATTTGGAGAAACTAAGAGATCACACCACGAAATTTATAATATAAAATATAATTTAGTAATTGCAGGTATTCACTTCACTTGCACTTCTTTTTCACTTCACAAATTTCCTTCTTAGGAATAATTGTTTAAATAATAATAAATGATCAAATTTCAGAATATTTATTTTAAGAAATAATGACTTTTCTTCTACAGTGTTGGCATAATGTAAATATCTTAAGTAATACCCAATTTTGTTATATATTTTTTCTCAATCTATTTTTGGCGTAATTTTACAATAAAAATTCACTTACATTAGTAGGGTGACTACAATTTCCATGATTGCTCTTCTCCTTGGTTAAGGAATTGGAACCTTACGAGTCCTCGGGTAGATTCTTCGCGGATGGTTCTGTCCTTGGACCGCTTTTCCTGTCGATAAGGCTGTCTGCTCCTTCAGCGACGTCCTGTTTGCCTTGCTTGTGGTTATCTTCGAAGGCTACTTGGGGGCCTTATAGGTTAGATGCACGTGCTTCGGAACTTGGTTTTTGCTCCTGTTGATTTGTTGCGCCACAACTGCCGCGTTCACTAACTCTCGTAAACTTTGCAGATTTTGTAACGAACTAGAGTATATGGACCATCTGCCAGTCTCAGCACGATGTTAGGACCAGTGTAGACTTAATTATTGGGTAAATAATTTGGTCTATCCAAAATACTCTTCACGCGCACGAAAAGTGGTCCCTGCTCGGGCGCCAGTTAAATTAAATTAAACGCGGTGGTTTAAAAAAATATAAAAGTTCCAGGGCTGAGCCTGATCTTTATTGTTTCGATTCCAAATCCAAACTGAACTAACTGCTAATTACAATAATGCTTAACGCCTACGTTTTTATTGTTGCGATTGCAAATTTCCAATTCATTGAAATTGTATTTGCTGCATAGATGGATCGTCGAACCTTGTCGTCAGCAATTATTTGTTGCGCGTGCAGGAATGCTAACTTATATCACGAACCAGATATGATATTTGCAACATTAAGGTGAAAATCGTCGAGTTTTAAAATCTTTTTGATTATTTTAACGTGATAAAAATCGGTTTCAGCGGTTTTTTTAATTTAATAGAAGAAAATGCGAAAACTTAGGGTTTTTTTCCATAAAAATATTTTTTTAACCTGATTTGCACAACACAGTGATAAATGTTTACAAAATTTATACATTCCTTTCAATTTTCGAAGAGAACCCGCAAAACTGTTTTGATGATTCTGAAAAAATTCAATAAAAAATAAAAAATCAAAGTTGCCATATGAAAAGGGTTCTTCCGAATGATATTACCTTTTACCTCTTTTATTCTAAAAACTTTGTTGTAAATTCAATCAAAGTTTTAAAGTGTTTAGATAATTTGAGCAGATTTTTAATAGTTTTTGCAGTCTTTCAATTAAAAAAACGGCTTAAATTTTGAAAACCATCAAAATTTCATTCAACACTTGTGGTAATCAATCATCATCACCAGTGGTGGCTCTACCTTTGGGGCTAGTGGGGCTCAGCCCCACCACTCATTGATGAGCCTATATTAGTGCAAATGTAATAAAATATCATTATAGATTTCAATATAGTTTTCATAATTTAATTTAATTTCAAAATATAATGTAGCACTTTTTTCGCCTATGCTCTAGTTTACTTTCACATAGTCTTCTTGCCACGCACTGTAGAACAATTTGTTTTTCTCTTCGACTCGCTTCGTTGTGCCTGCACCGAGTAAAAGCTGAGAGTAAAATTCAAACTTATTTTCTCTTTGACTATTTTCCACCTTTATTATGAGGAAGGGCTACATCAATCTAGCCCCGATTAAGAGTATTTCGATTTGAATGTGTGCGTGAATTCTATGCTGAAGCGGCGGAAGTGTGCGTGTTTGAAATAACATGTGTATACATCGTGGACGGGCTAATCTTATGCAGCCCGTTCAGTGCTTCGACAACGTTTAGTCTTGGCATGGTCTGGATAATACCTTTGAGCAGGCATGAGCAACATTTTTTTACGACGGACCGAAGGGGTAGAAGGTGATGACTGTTAATGCAAAAGTAGTCTCATCAGTGTAGTGCATGGTATTAAAACTTAGTGTGCCTTCGTAGTGTTTGGTATTTTTTAAAGTTTTGTAGTGCTTAAAGTTTGTTTCAGAAACGGGCTTTTCGGGTTATGGTATTTATGATTTTGATTAAATAAATAATTAACAAGATTTTGCTAGCATGTGTTAAAACTTGCTAGAAAATTGAATTTCATTAAAACAATACCCAAAATGAATGAAAGGGTGATTGACTTGTTTGCTCAACAACAAAATCGACGTGCTGAATATTTATCCAAATAAATCGTCTAGATAAAAGAATTGTTTTTGTTGCATTTATTTTAGTAGAGAAATTATTAATTTGAATAGTGCGATAGGCGTAAAAGTTGTTTCGTTGGAAGAATTCAAATGTTTTTTAACCATTTTTTTATTGATGATTTGACTTGTGGTGTAAGAGTGGCAAGCGAACTTTGTTTACTTGCCTAGCACGTCGTGATTTTGCTTGTTATCAAGGGTTGATTGCGCGGGAATACGCTTGCAGCGTATATTTACCGTATTCTTATGCACATGTAACATGTGTGATGATGGAGCTTTGATCAAGCGTGCGAATTAGTTCCAAAGACAATAATAATCATATAGAGGCAATTCAATTGGTTTGAATATTTCAGATTGTTGATGATGCAAGTAGGATGATGAATTATCTTGAGTCGTCGGATGCCCTTGCCAGCAATTTTTTGCAGTTATCTTATGAGTAATTTAATGGAAGTGGCATTGCAATGGTATGATATACTCGCATGTTTGTTGGTTCGGTTAGTATTTAATTGAGACACGTGGTTTTCTGTGTTATTATTTTTCAAAGAGTGGACGGAAATAAATGTGTGAATAAATGTAAAGATTTGCTTGATACCTGTGTGAATAAGCAGAATAGAAATAGAAATATATTTGATCAGTGTTAACTCTTCGACATGATGTTAGGAAGATAATTTATTAATCTTGTATTATAAGTGAAACGTTGGAGATGGGGGTTAATAAATGATCGCGAAATTAAACGAAAACGACCGGGAATTGTTCATTCATCCCCTGAAAAGAAACATCTACAATTTACTTCCCATATCCATATGGATATAGGAAACCTAGACAATGTAAGTAATTGCTATGTACTAAAATTATTTTGGATTGTAGGATATCGAGCAGTTGGAGGAAAATTGTCCATCAGATAACGAAATAGAATCGTCAGAATATATAAAATATTTTTAAGAAAAAATATTAAATCAAATACTTGTAAGAAGTAGGAAACCTAATACTATTAAGACTGAAAATACTTATTAAGATGTTAGAATTATGTTATGTTTTAATTATGGTATGTGAGGATGATGTTTGGCTTTCTTAAATAATTGAAGTGGAAAGTATATAAGGATTGTTGAATTCCAAAAACCTATCTATTTTATTGTGCCTTTCTGCGTGGAAAATATGTCTGAGTTCGTGTTTGACATTCAGTGTGTCTCTGGAAACAATAGTCAAGACTTTGTAGAAGGACTTGTAATATTACCTTTCAAATCAACCGTACCAGTGATTTACCACCTTGATCCACCCCACCCGTATCAGGAAATGTTTTTGAAAGCCCGTAAGAAAACGAAATTGAAAAGAAAAATATAAATGGATTACGTTGGTGTGATGGTGATGTTGATTATAATCAACTTCCTGCAATTCTGAAAGAATTCAATGGATCTACCATATATGTATAAGGTGGTATTAAAGAAGACTTGATAAGAAGATATCTATCAGACGTTAATATAGTACAGATAGAATCACCGAAACTGAGGGTTCTGAAAATTTTCAAAACCATATGTAGAGTTCACGATGCACTACCATCAGTAAAAAGTGTGCAGCCCAAAATTACATAATTCTTTACATGCATTACCTAACGAATAGAATGTATTACTGACATAAAATAAAAGATATGCGTATGAGGTTTTATATATTTTATTTTAAAACATGAAAAGTTATGATACAACTACAAAAGAACGGAAATTCATAAAAAAACCTGGAATAATTTAAAGGTGTATACGATTCCCGTGATGGTACGAAAAAGTCTTCGTTATTCATCTTCAGCAAATTTTTTCACCTGCATCTGGCACAATACTGTTCGTAATATTCCTTCACATCGTCCGAGCTAAAATTGTTGTGATACATAACAATGTTGAAAAAATCCATCATCTCGAATAGTTTGAATAATTCAGGATGCTGTAGAGTTTAGCGGTTAGCGTTTCTGCAGTCCATGCTGGTTTTCAGGATACTCGTCACCTAATGTTTTCTTCAAATAATCGAGGTATTTGTAGTAAGTAGTTTAGTTAGTTTTACCTAAAGAACTGGAACAGAAAACTGATGGATATCTGACTTCATCACACTGCTTTTATACCACCAGTTTCTCGTTTAAAGGTCTGGTTGCAATTATCTCCGCAAGGTTGTGAAAAATTATTTAAGAAGATATTCCGGTATAAATGAATTATTTTGTCATCATTGGTATCATAGTTTATAGTAGAGAACCGTTTTAGAAAGTTTTTGAAGCTCCTTCCACTAGAGCAAGAGTAAAGGAAGACACAACAATATTGTCCACAAGTTGTTGAGAAGCGACCTTGTAACCATTGCTTATTATTCACAAAAGCTTTACCATTGATACGAAAGAATTTTTAAAGTATTTGTTGTCTGGATATTTTCCGAATGAATCAAAATACTCGACGGGTCCCTTTTCAGGGCAGAAAAATGCCACCCAATGTGTGCGACTTTTGTATATCGGAACGTGTTGGCGATGACACATGCGGTTTTTTTAATTCTATGAGGTAAACGGTCACAGGGATAAACGCCTTGGAAAAATATATTTGTAATGGTATTACTTCTTAACACATTGATAATCTCCACAGTGTTCTTTCTGGTTTTTATGTGTTCTCTAGGTTTACAATCGTTGTATGTGATAACACGTAGTTTTGTAAGAATTCTTTTGACGATTCCCCATTCACAAACACTGTTGAAAATTTTGACAAAGATCTGATGAGATCCTCATCGAGTCACTTGAGTTCCAGGTTTCAAAAAACACCTGGTCGATCTGTGGTTATAACCGAGATAGTAGGTTATTTATACGTATTTTCCTTCGAGTAAAGTTTTGTTCTGTGATGTGAATCCGGTCAGCAATAGTTTTTCAAAGAAGGTGAAGTGACCTTCTGAGAAGTATTCAATATTTACTAGACAAATTATCATGGCTTCTGCTGTGTACTAGAGTAAATATACTATTGTCATGCTTACAGTTGAATGGATTCTTTGTGTGCTTTCCGGTGTAGGAGTCAATATCCACCATACCGAAAACAAGCAGCTTCGGTAATTCCCCGATAACTACGTTATCGAGAGATAGAGTATAGGTCTTGATAGGTAGTGTTTAGGTTTTCACTTCCACCCGCTTGTACGGGTGTACTGCATTCGAGCGATGTAGAACAGCTTCATGTCCTATAAATATATTGGGATTGACCATTGAATGATCCATGAAAAATGTCGCTTCTAGAATTTTTACGCGTGGATTAAAGTCATCGTCTTACGAGTACAAATAAAATTCCGGTTTTCCAATGAAAGTTAAATGGAAGTCCACTCAATTCATTTAGAGTTTATCTAAATTAAACAGATTGCTGTGAATCGTGCCCATCAGTTCAACGACTTTACTCTTTTTCACCATTGCAGACCTTTTAAGATAGACCTCTTCAAAACCAGTAGAACCACCGCCAGGCCTTGATTCTTCAATCATCTCCATCTCATACGGATATAGATACCATCTGGCTGATTCTATATGAGTTGATGCAGCGTCTTTATCATAGTTCAGTAAATTTTCAATTTACGCGCTAGTGGTAATTGTTGTCTGTCTGAGCTATATTCTTGCCATTCAAGTGTACAGTTCATTGTCTAAAAAGTGAATGCATGAGGTTGCTAGCTACACCAATTGGATCTACTAAAACGTCCGTCCCATCAGTTTTCTTAAGTTTCTCTTTCCCGGTAAAAAGTTCTTCTTTACCATTCCTTAGTTTACTCAGTGGCATCTTGAGTCGTGAGTAAATGCTGGATAAGTCACGATATATCTTCATGTCCGAGTGCGACAAATTTTAACACCGAAGAATTGTCCAGTGATGCAATGGGTTTGTAAGCAACCTCTTCGGCCATCAGAATACTGTTTAAAATCAGTGCCGAGGCAAAAATATCCAATTCAGACTTCATACATTCTTTCTGCGTCGTGATGGTATTATTTACTTGTCAAATATATCCAATGCAAGTCTTCTTAACTGCCGTCGTCTTTCATTGCTCGATGATAAATTTCTCACTTCTCGACTTTTTTTATGGGTAAACACTGATTTAGCTGCTTACTTGTGTAAAGGTGAGCTCTTTTTATAGCTAATATCTTACTTTTACCTTCCATTTTATCAAAGATTTGATTTATACTTTTTTGGGCTAATTCGTGTCCTGCAGATTTTCCTTATTCCTCTAGTGCCTGCTCTATCGGTTTGCTTTCTGCCTCTTTAAAAATAGATTTTCCTGTTTCGACAACTTGTTTGCCTATAGCTTTTGCCCCATACAGAAATTTTGATTGAAGATAGCGTATCAATCCACTGAAAAAACTACCGACGCCCTTTCATCGCTGGTACACATGTGGCGATCGATACGATTCTCCAATGTCTGATTAGTTATCCCCACTCTGGCGAAAGTAGTAAGGGGCGTAGTGTGAATTCATCTCATTAACACAGAGGTGTGTTAAATTCCGTACCAAAACTATGTTAATAGTTCGAATATTTATAGATTCTGTAATGAAGGATCGCCATGTAATGAAAGATCGTCATGTAATGAAGATGGAGATTTTGAGGCAGCTTCTAACGCCTGAGTTCTTTCGCTATAATTACCGAAAGTTTAAATTAGGGGAACTGTTGAATAACCCTAATGCGCAAACCTATGCAAGCGGTCAAACCGCAGATAGAGTGGCGTGGAGAACATGTCTCTCGGCCGATATTTTATAATAAAAACGCAACGATTTTTCTCTACCTCGTAAGGATTGCTGGAAGACTTTGACTTCGCTACTAATGCGCAGCGTCGCGTAGTAGTATCTCCGCGCGTCTAGGTCAGGAAAGCAAATCTTTCCGATCTATATTTTCGTTTCTCTTTTATACTATTTTACAACTTCTAATATGCTTACGTACTAAGTTAATTTATTACCTTATGACTAAGTGCCAAATATATTTTTACTTCACACAGTTCGATGATCTATTTGCCCATGCAGCAACATAGATCATCGAATTACATTGTGTATACTGCACAATCGAACCATGCCCACTTGACCCATGGCGCGATGCATGTTCTCACATTAACCTGGTCAAGTGTTCATTCATAAATCGTTCACACTAATCGATGACATGGCAAACCTCTGCCTTGGCATAGATTGTGTACACGATCGATGAGTGTAGCGGCAAAACATTCAACACGTGCGGATCGATTGTTTACAATTGTAGGATTTATGACCTACTTTCTTATGTGGGCTAAGATTTCTTACACTAGGTGATAATGAATATGTCACACTATACTACATTAAATGGTAAAGATTGTGATACACTTCGTTTAAAATGAAGCATGATGAAAGTTGGAGTAAAGCTAGGTTCAAAGTTGACTAGCTCGCCATGATGATCTGCAATTTTGATTGAGATACTTTCAATAAAAGTGTTCTCAAGTGGACAGTACCCCACATGATCGAATCTAAAAACGCTACGGTATTGCTCGTAGATTTCTTACCAGTTTACTTTCTGTTATTCTGGCTTTAATGATATCCGCATAAACATATATTAAATTGTTTCCTTTATCAATAGCTTTGGAGAGTGAGTCACGATGTGTTCTCTTTTCAAGTACAGACATGGGTTTTTCCAGCTGAGTTATACTGTCCAGCATTATTGATTTATCAAACGACTCTTTTATTATTTGCATCGGTCGATTCGGGGTCGTGTTTCTCAATGGGTGTCTTTAGGTAAGCGTCGATGAATATTCCAGAAATATTATCGGTTTTATCCACCTCTATTGCAATAGGAGTTGTAGCATTTGAACCATCGGCTCTTTTGTAGGGCATGTTAATGATGGTGTGAAAATCAGTTTTAACCCAATTATCGGGTAATATTTCAGTGCCGGATTCTTAAACGGTGTGGAATATAGACCCTTGGATTGCTGAGGCAAATTCGTTAAACACCTCCATTCCGTTGTTTTTACCAGCCCTCACTCTGCCGTGCAATTGTTTGTGTGTATCGTACGTTCTTTTCTGGAGTATGCATCCCAAATTTGGTCTCCTTATTTCGAATCCGATATAAACCTTGTCGAATCAGTTCAACGTAGATTTACCCGGTTTCTCCTATTTAAGTTCAATATCCCTTACACTTCCTATGAAGAACGCCTTTCATTAATCAACTTACCATCTTTAGCTGCGCGAAGAACGTATTTGGATTTGTGCTTTCTGTACAAGTTGTTCCATAATTACATTGAAGTCAACATCGATCACCGAGTCTCACTGAGACAAACCAACAGACCATCTCGTTCTACCGATATATTTACTTTACCTTTCGCCAGAACTGAAGTATACTTTCATTCTCCGCTGCTCCGTTTGCCTAGAACTCACGATAGGCTCCAGCTTGGATCCTTTCCCTCTAGTATTGCAGCTTTTAAACGAATCTTGGAAAATGTTTTATTCAAATAACTTCTTCTAATTCTCTTCAATTTATAATATAAATTAGTTGTTATTTCACATTTTTGTAATTGTAATTTTCTGTTGAAATGTGATAAATAAATAAATAAATAAGCACCTGCTCTCGTAATTGAGATGTTGTGGTCCCAGATGACTTTTCTTTATCAAGCAGCTCTTCGTCATTAAATTCAATTCCGCTTAGTAGCAAGGCTATGAAATTGGTGTCGCAAAAGACAGCTCTGCATTAAGCTTCACGCCATAATCTTTCAAACGAAATGTATGGGTTGCCGGTTGATTACTGGCTTAAGCCTGCTTCTTCCTCAAACTATTTTACGAATAAATATATTGATCAATCATCTGTAATAATTCGTTGTGGTTTCGTTTGTTTCTTGGTATCTGTTCAACTATGTAGTCTATAAGCGCTCGGAATGATTCAAATTTTGCATTTGATTTTAAATAAACTTTATCAGCAATCTGTCCGGACTGATAAATGTGTATGCAAAAATCTTTCTCTTCTATAATACTTCTTATCTTGGAGATTGACTTTTCATCTCTATCTTCTTCGATACGATTGTACATTATTTGCTTAATTTCGGCCAGGTAAAAGTTATAATAGTCAGGTCTAATTGCTTACAAAAATGACGAAAGGAATGATTTAAAGTTCATATCATTTTCCTCATTACACAGCTTTTGCAAATCAAAACTGGTAAAGATTGTGGTACTTTGGTAACGCTTACATCTTCAGCAGGTATAGGGCGTTTTGAAATGCCGCTTCTACCTGATTCGCTTTTCTCTTTTTACCGTTTTGGTAGAGTGATCACCGTTATTCCAATGTATTAATTGCCGTTGAGCTTTCACACACTCGGTAAAGTATTTTCAAAAGATGGTAGTGTATTGTCAGGGTAAATGCCTAGGGAACTGTTGCTCAAGAAACACACCTAGAACTCGTCATCTATTATGTTTAGAGTCATTTTCAAATTCTGTCTCAATTCAGGTTTTTAACTCTGGAACGAGGCTCGGTCTTCAATCTTAACCGTTCACTTTGCAGGCTTTGTTATGGGAATGCCAGTCTCAAGTTGATCATGGCTTAGACGAGAGAGTCTTAATATACATTGCTTACCAGACTTTTGACCGACTTTATCGAAATCTGATGCCAAAGCACATCTGTCATCTATTGCAACTAAATCAGTGAAAAAGTCATCCAGTTCATCCACAGTCATATCCGCTGGAATTGTATACTGCGTTATACCATCATCGTCAGTTATTATCCTATGGCACTTGCTGGTTCCCTGGTTCCTTGCTACCTTCCAGCTACACTTTTTCTTATTTTGGAACCAAGTTTAAGGCGTTTTGCTATTCCACTTGCTGATAATCATTGCTTAAAAGCAGTTCTTGATTAAGTGTTATTTCGTTTACCGACTCAATTATCTCCTCTGGTCTTGAAGGCGAATTTGTGTGGGCATTTCGTTTTGAAATAGAAACCTCGTTTGTGGGCTGCTTTCCCGCACATTCTTATATTTTTGCTTATCCATGCGGTCTTTCGATGAAAGATTTTCTGCTTTCGTCTCCATAAATGTATCTTTTCTTCGTCTTGCATTTAAAAATTGTATTAAAAACTTCCGGTACTGATACATTCTGCTATATCATTTTGTTGCTTATTGTTCAGTATCTTACTCATGGTTTTGTCAAACAGAGTCTGTCAACTGTCTCCTATAGATGTTCATACACTTACGGGGATAATAGAAGCATTTTATTAAGACTGTTATTTCTATGCATATTTGTCAATCAAAGATCCTATCCCAACCGAAAGAGCACTTCTTCAAAATACAGGCAAAAATCCTCCTTGCTGCACCAACACATTACACTGTCGCGAAACAGATTTTCTTGCCCCTGAAAGCTGACGCAGGCTCTTTTTATATTTGCGTGGTTGTATGAGTACTTTTTGAGATGGTGTATGATTACCCTTTAATGTGTTTTGTGGGATTTTGCATAGAGTTTTAATTGCTTCAAGATCGGCCATTTTAGGTATAGCCTTTCTTAAACATGGACTAGCTTTTTTAGAAACACATAGCATATGCTTTTTGTCTACTCGTTCAAACTTTGTAGCGAGACACGTTAAAAGCTCTCTATTAAATATATCCGTGCAAAATTGTAATGCTGCATCTATATCTTGCGTTAGGTCGATTAACAAATAGCTATGCGGCTGCTACGTAGTTTGTTTCTATATTATAATTAGCTCCAAGTTTTTTTCGGGGTATACCTGTTTAGCCATATGGTGAAATTGGCTCTTGTCTCGAGGGTTCTTGAGGCAGACCAGGTATTTACAGTTGAGTGATATGACACGACAAAATTTTCTTTGATGAAATAAATTTTAAGTCACAAAAATAACGGGAAGTTTTTGATGATGGGATCCTTTTGTAAACAGCTCACATACCTGTCTTGAAAATGCATTTAACATCATGTCATCCAGCACAATCAGTATCGGGTCACTCTCAGTGTTTGTAAATTCAACAGGGATTGGATCTAGGTACTCTATGTTTTTAAAAGGAAACTGTTTTGGAACAGCGTGCCGTTCAATGTTACACCAAATTACCTTTTTCATTTAAGGCTGTATTTATGACATATTATTCAGAAGGTTTTCAATAAAAATTGTTTTTCCACATCCTGATGGTGCAGCAGCCATCATTGTGAACGAGTGTGTGGATGTTACCATCTTTGTTAATACTGTTTTATATAGATAGCTAGATAGCGGTTGTGTTATTCATAAAGTTAGCAAGATGAGTAGAAGAGGAGTAGTTAATGAGCTTCATAAAAGAGCTCCCAAAAACTTTACCAGTCGTCGTGTGGCTATAAAAAGACTAGATGATTTGTGGCAGGCAGACTTGGTAGATGTGAGTGAGTATTCTTCGGAAAATCGAGGCTACCGTTTCTTTCGAAAACTAATAGATGTGTTTTCCTAGTACGCATGGCCATTCCCCATATAAGACATGAGTGCTACTGAGGTATCAGAAACAATAAAAATGATGTTTGGTCGAACTCGTATTCCAAGAAATTTGCACACTGACGACGGCACAGAAGTTTTCAACAAAATATTTCAACTTTTAATGAAAAAATATGAGATTAACCACTTTTTCACTTACAGCCCTCTAAAAGCTTCCCTTGTGGAAAGGTTCAATAGTAGTTTCAAAAATGTAATGTGAAAAACGTTTGGTATGAAGGGGAACTATCAGTGGGTCAGTATTCTTAGTGAACTGGTTAGTAAATACAATAGGACAAAACATTGCACTATAAACATGCGACTTGAGGATGTAAGTTCGAGTGAAGTATGAAGACTGAAGTACATCTACTATCAACAGCATACAAGAAGTTGAAAGTAACATCCAAACCTAGGTATACAATGGGCGATTATGTACGAATAAGTAAACACGAGCAAGTGTTTGAAAAAGGCTACACCCCGAACTGGTTTACAGAGATATTTACGATAATGGAAGTGAGGGTAACACATATTGGCACTTACATTTTTGAAGATCATCAAGATAACATCATAAATTAGGGTTTTATGAACAGGAGCTGTTGAGCGTCAAATATCCCGACATCTATCTAGTTAAAAATATTTGGCTGAGAAGGGAAAATAAACATTTGTCAAATGACTTGATTTCCCTGCTAGTCATAGCTCCTGTATCCCTATAAAAGACATTGTATGAAGTGCACCACATACAAGTTATCATGTTGATTTTAAGACGTAAATCTGATCGCGTGAACACCTACACCAACCTAGCTGTCGATGCAAGGAAAGTAGTAAAAATAGCACGCAGTTTATTCTTGTACACTAACGTGAAGGATTATGTCAACTGCTACTTCTGTTCATTGGTAATGTCTGCATTTACCTCGCCCTCTGTCGTAGAGGCCGAGCACTTGCGCAATTTTCCAGACTGTACATTTGCATATGGAAACGATGTATGCGGTAAATACAATGAGTTGCACACAAAAGCAGCAGTTGAAAAACATCTACAGTATCAGCATATCGCTCTAGAATTGTTGCAGCTACTTCAACACTTCTGATGACTCTATGTCTTACAGAGCGGCTTCATAATCTTCAATTTACCTCAAACAACCGCTGAAATTCTACGCTCTAACAAATTACGACACCCTTAAAACAATAGCAACATTTGTAATTCTTATCGATTAAAATTCAAATTAATTTCATTCTTGATCTTTTCCATTCATTCATTAACTTAAGCAAACAACCGGCTCGCCGTACTATCAACCTAACCTAAACAATAAAAGCAAATAAATATACAATATAATATATATTAAATATATTTCTCTTTCATTAATTCTGCTTAGTCACACAGGTATAAATCAAATCAATATAATTTATTCTCACATTTAATTCCGTCCACTGTCTGAAAAATAATAACAACACGGAAAATTGTGTGTCGCAATCAAATACTAGCCAAACCAGCAATTTCCATTAGCTAACTACATCAAATTACTGCCAACGGCATCAGGCGACTTGATCTTGCTGACCTCATTTTATATTCCCTTTTCAACTAATTCGCACGCTTGACCAAAGCTCCATTTATGCCATCGGCATAAATGGACGCAAGATAATTCATCATCCTACTTGCATCATCAGCAATCTGAAATATTCAAACCAATTGCATTGTCTTTATCTGATTATTATTGTCTTTCGAACTAATTCGCACGCTTGATCAAAGCTCCATCATCACACATGTTACATGTGCAGACGAATACGGTAAATATACGCTGCAAGCATATTCCCGCGCAATCAACCCTTAATAACAAGCAAAATCACGACGTGCTAGGCAAGTAAACAAAGTTCTCTTGCCACTCTTACACCACAAGTCAAATCAACAATATCATGTTCCTGCCTCGTCCCAACATTGAAGATAGCTCTCGACGATCCGAAGATACCCTGCAAATGCACGAGCCAAATTATAATCAACATTTACATGACTAAGCGAGATGCACACAGGTTTGGTTTCCAAGCTCGGAAACGATCGTGCAAATGTGCGCTGTTTTCCTATGCATCGATTCCCAACGACTAGTATCACATTATTCGCCATTTAAACTCATCTAAAATCTCGCCAAGCGCGACAACACCAGAAGATCTCGCTACCACGCAATCCGATGCCTGGAATATCGCACTTTCAAACCAAATGTCGCACCCTCAGGTGATATAAGCATATTTTGCATAGAAATTCACATTCAAGATGTAACCCAGTCACACCCATTCATGACATAAAAAGAAAAAAATACTTCACTCGAGAAAACCACACTATGCATACCTTTTACATAGGTGGCAAGCCTGAAAAATGATCATTCTTCCATATTGCTTGTCTTTACGCACATCTGAATATAAAGATTGGAAAACATGGTCCTTATTACTAGTATTTCCGTCAAAAGTCCAGTTTTACACCTCTTCACTAAGTGCTACATGGTCGCTAGCTATGTTTAAGTTGATAGGTACTATTACCTCAGACCATTCTGGTAGTTTAATTGGTTTTATCTCCAAGCTTTTACATTACAGTAGCTCGATGTGAAAATTTTGATTTTCCGTGAAAAGTACTGTGTTTGTATAAGAAATTTTGTAACATGTCTCTTCCTATAATACTGTCTGTATTTGTTGGGAATATGTCATCAACGATATGGGATCTATGTCTAACACAGGTGTTAAACGATGACAACTTTATTTTCAAATTCATTGAATCATGAGCTATAATACTCGTAGTTGGTTATGCTCGTTAACTTCCATTTATCGTCAATGCTGAAAATTTCGTTTCGTCTCATTTTAGTCTTTTTACACCAAGGATACTTCTGCACCCGTAGATCTCAGAAATTTTGAGTTCTGTGCTGCATTTGAGCGGCACACATCTATAGAATTGATGCAGTGATCCGAAATTGTATGAATTTTTGTTCCGGACCGTTTACTGATAGCGTGTCGGAACCCTCTACAGCTCTCTGTTCTTGTACCAAATGACACGCCTATTAGTGGGGCTTGAGCAGTTATATCGTTGATTTCGGTTTTAGCACGTATGATTATTATTTTAACAGTTGGTATTATTGCTTCTACTAGTATTTGATTCTCTTTTCACGTTATTTTGATTACCAGGGAAATTATTATTATCTATGTTCAAATTATTCCGATTGCCGCGATAGTAATTTTGATGTCTGCCATTGTTGTTGGGACTATTCCTCAATGTTTCAAAGTTCCTACGATTATTGTTCTAAAGGACTGAAATAAAAATTGGCGAACGATATCGCTTCGAAATTTCAAGGCAACAAGATTTTCGTCTAGTTGGCCTCAATGAACGTTAAGTCCCGGGGACGAGGCAACGAACCCTCGTTTCATTCAGACGAATTCGGGTTCGGCCTTTACCTAGCTAGGGGAGTGATGGCTGCTAACAACAGGCCAACTCAGCTCGGCGCGTAATGTCGTGGGTGCATTCTCTAGCATCAGTCTCGAATCTCATTTGCAGAGATTCAGACAGTTATGGCACCAGTCGTGAACACACATTATCCTAGCATTTTTACACATGCTATGAACACCATCCATTATAAAACGATACTCAACGTTTATGACATGCGATGGTTTGTGTCCTTCAAAATGTTTAGGCTATAAGGAAAACCCAAATCAACGTTTACGACATGTTATGTATTTAGTCTTTTTATATATATGGATATTTTCCAACAGACAATTATTGCCTGTGTATTTGTAACAGGCAAATTTTGTGAACCTGTAAATAGATTTTCAGTCGTTAAGAAGGCAGTACTTTGTAAGAAAGCACGAAATAAAGGTCCTACAGAAATAGAAATCCGTGTTATTTAATTGGCGCAGTCGGGTCGTGGTTCAATATTTGATAAAATAAAAATTTATTTTTTATATAAGATCAAATACTACCGGACAAAAGAGCCTTTTTTTCTAATTCGTGCCGTTGTACAGACGTTCTCATAGAACCAATCATAGAACACTGGACGAATTAATACGAAAATTTGAGCGATTTGATATCAAGTGTAGTAAGAGGGATTACTCAAAATTAACGACGTTCATTTGTTCTATCGCACCATTTGATGGAAATCAGTCGGATTTATATCCATTTGTTAGAGCCATAGACGCGATAAAAGAACACCTAAACGCGAGTGAATTAAAAGAGCAGTTGATTCAACATGTGTTAGTAAGGATCACCGGAAAGGCGAGAGAGGCGATACTCACCTATAACCCGAGTTCGTGGGACGAAATAAGGAAGACGCTTATAACGCATTTCGACACAGCAGAAACAGAGCTACAACTACAGGAAAGGTTATGCAGCGCAACGTTCTTTACTGCAGTGCATCTGTACGATTATTTTTGTAAGTGTTTATGTTTAATAAGTCAAAAGATTTTAAATGATGATAATTATATAAATAATCAAAAAAGTGAAATAATTAAAAGTAGATATTTGATGGCAAAGAATATATATATATATATATATATATATATATATACATATATATATATATATATATATATATATATACATATATATATATATATATATATATATATATATAAATAAATGCCCAGAACCGCTGAAAAGTGTTCTAGTAGAAAGGAACCCAGCTAGTTTGGAAGAAATAAGAATTCTTCATGAAACAGGTTACTTAAATTTTGGACGCAATAATAAACCGAAGAAGTCAAATTTTCGAACGTTCAATGCGGATAAAATTCCAAATATGTCTAACTCATCTCCCTCTGTAAATTACATCATGAACCCACAGTTGTTGAGCCAGCAGCCACACCAAATAGTTAATAATCAGTCATACTTTGGAAATACTTCACAAGCATACAATCCTTCACGGAAGAGATATACAAATTCGAGAAACTTTTGTAATAATCAACCTGTAGATCATTCACTACCAACCGATAGATCTATGAATACGGTGAATTCGAATGAATCATCGTTACATATAGAAAATCATAGTTAGGATGTTCATTTACATGCCTCGGAATGTCAACAATACTACCCATCGTTAAATTAAGTATTAATGGACATATATTACGCTGTTTAATCGATACAGGGTCTTCAACATGTATTATGTCAGCCGAAAAAGTGAATAATTCTATTAGAGAAAAACTACCACATCCAGTTTATCTTCATACACTCCAGGGAAAAATTGCATGTACTGAGTCAATTAGGACATTTGCACCTGAAGAATTTGATGTTAAAGCTACAATAAATTGGAAAATAGCCAATATTTCATTTTCAAATTTCGATGCTATAATCGGAATGGACGTTTTAATAGCCTTAGGTGCTAACATCCACATATCTCGTTCAGAATTTCAAATTAATGGTCATATAATACCATTCGCAACTGATATTCCAACCAAAATAATTCAAGAATACTCGAACGCAATCAATAGCATTGAGAAACAAATGGATCAACAACCAGATCCTAATACTTACTCTATTGAAGAGATACAAGTAATAAATAGAATCAAGAACAAATTTTATGACTTAGAGTATAATTCCAACAACAGATTAACGTTCACGCATAAAATTAAACATACTTTAAAATTGAAGACTGCTGAACTAATCTACCATCGTAATTATAAATTGGCTTACCATACTAAAGCTTTTATAAAAAACCAAATCGAAAAAGGATTTAGCACAAGGAATTATCCAGCCATCTTCCAGTCCATATAATTCGCCGATACTAGTGGTACCCAAAAAGGAAAACACATATCGAATAGTTATTGATTTTCGCAAAATAAATTTGGTAACAGTAGAAGACCCTATTCCACAAATTGATGACATTCTAGGAAAATTGGGCAATGCTAATTATTTTACTACAATTGATCTTGCGAAAGGGTTTCACCAGATCGAAATAGATCCTAAAGATCGGCATAAGACAGCATTTTCGACTGATGCATTACGAATTTACCCGAATGCCATTTGGGTTGAAAAACTCTCCAGCAACGTTCCAAAGATTGATGAACACAATCTTACAGAAATACGTCAATAAAATATTTATTGTATATATGGATGATATCTTGGTGTTTAGTACGTCATTGCAGGAGCATGAAGTTGCCCTGCGTATGGTACTATCTACTTTGCGTTCTGCCAATTTAAAAATTTAAATGTGCAAAGCTCAATTTTTAAAGAAATCCACTGAATTTCTGGGGCATATTATTACTAAAGATGGTATCATATCAAATCCGAAAAAAGTAGAAGCAGTTCGTAAATTTCCTATACCAACAACTACAAAGGAGGTAAAATCATTTTTCGGTCTTAGTGGTTTTTACCGGAAATTTATAAAAGACTATGCATTGATAGCAAAACCTCACACACACACACTTTGAAGAAAACAAATTCAGTGAATATAAATGACCCGGAATATATTGAGGCATTTGAAAAACTGAAAAATTATATTTTGAATGAACCTATTTTACCACATCCTGATTGTAAAAAACGTTTACTGTTACAACAGATGCTTCAAACTTTGCATTGGGAGCCGTATTATCACAAAAAAGCAATGCGGTTTGCTATGCATCACGAACTCTCAATGATACGGAAACACGACTTGCAACTATCGAGAAACAACTATTAGCGATAGTTTGGCCAATAAAATATTTCAGGCCTTATTTATACGGCCGAAGATTTATATTAGAAGCTGATCATAAGCCTCTTACATTTCTACAAAGCATTAAAGAGGACACACCAAAACTTTTCAGATGGAAACTGGAGCTAGCTGAGTATGATTTCGATATCAAATATATTAAGGGTAAAGCCAATTTTGTAGCAGACGCTCTGTCAAGCATTGAAGTGAATCCTCTAGACATGAAAAACAACAGATCAGATTCTATGGCAACACAGCATACGGCTAATGAAGACAACACGAACTACATTAGCATTTCAGAAAAACAACTGAACTGTTTTAAATTACAAATAATTATTAAAAATGGAAAACGCCTTCGTAGCACTACCCAAAAGTTTTTAAGTGGAAAAAGGATTAATTTCTACTACAAACGTTTCACTGCTAAAGAAGCAAAATATATACTAGAAAACCATATTCTGATCGCTGGAGCAGTAGGACTTAAAGTCCCTAATAAATCCATTTTATCAACTTTCCAAAATGAATACAAAAACTGGAAGTTACACTGTCCTAAACTTGTTATTGAGAATTGTAGTTATGTTCTGTATGATTGTTCACATTCAGACATATCAGAAATCATAGCTCAAGAGCATCAAAAAACCAATCATTTAGGTATTAACAGATTATATGATAGACTACGTAAAAAGTATTACTATCCGAAAATGAAACTAGCTATAACCAACTATGTAAATAAATGCACTATCTGCGCTACAGCTAAGTATGATAGACATCCTCCAAAAGAACCATTCAAAACGACACTTACCCCATCCGATATTAGGGAAATCTATCATGTAGATATTTGGCTTCGCGACAATAAGAGTCCATATCTTACATGCATAGACAAATTTAGTAAATTTATAACAATACTGAAATTGGCAAACAGACAATGGGACACTATTATCAATGCCCTACAGATTATATTTAATAGAATAGGAAGTCCTAAAGTATTTGATAACGAGGGGACTATTACAAGCATTAAAACAAAAGAATGTGTAGTATATGCACACATAATAACCACTTCAGCACAGGCACATGTCAACATTCATCTCGTACCTCAACCCATGTACGATCCATTTAGCACGCCATCTAGGCATGTACGCATGTAAGCTCATTTAACTCTAATTAAGTATCCAATTACAATAGATGAATGAAAAGCTCTTTGTTTACAAATAGCCAGACACGGTCGAGTGTTTACTGACCTACTAATATCGCCGCCTGGTTATTGCCCTGCGCTGTGTACTGCTTCTAAATCAATTACTCATAGCCCATATTGATAAAATGGGTTGACATATGAGGATTATGAAATGGATAGAAGAATGTGGGAACCTAATCGCTTTTATTTGGATTGGTTGATTCAAACTTTAAAGTAAGCATTTTTATTATGTATTTAGAATTAAAATTTACATTGTATTTAGAGTAGGGATAAAATAAGTAAATAGAATATTGTATAAATTAAGAGAACGGAATAAAGAAAATAAAGTCTGTCTAATAAACTCAAAGCAAATTGCTATTTTATTAAGCAAGCAGAGTAAGACTTTGACCAGGTAACCAGGTAATTCCGATATTGAGGTTGTTCATAGAACTCTTAAGGAACAATTAAGAGTATTTTTACAAAGACAACAGCAAGAAGATCCAGATTTAAAAATTTTTGGACCCAATAGAGGAGTGTTTGTTTTACTATAATAATAATATTCACTCGACGACTAACGAGACCCCGGCCAACATATTTTTTGGAAAAACAAAGCTTGAGAAAGATACGATACAAAAAAAATCAAAAAAAAAAAATTAAAATGGATTTCTAAGGCAAATTCAAATCGAAAACATTTTCCTCTCGACAATAAATATCGAAAAAACATCCCTAAAAATAAATTAGATGTTAGGTAGTCGATAAACACAACTCCAAAACACACCCTCAAAGCAAAAAAATTGAGGAAGCATTATGACCTTCCCGGAGACAATTTTTTTAATATTTTTTTTTTGACAAGTTTTTCGATATCCCCAATGAACCTCGCAAATTTGTTGAAATTCAATTAAAACTAACAGAACTCTCAATCTAATCAAACATTTCCGGTACTAAATAATAGACATTTCCAGTCAAGCTGCAGAAATTCATTTAGCAAAATGTATAAGTAAAATAAGCATCCTATATTCAATGAGATAAAATTTACAAGTCCATTACATATATATTGTTAGCATCTTAATACACAAACTATTAATTGTATCTCGAGTTTCGTAGCTTTTTTTATCTTTAAGCAATTGAATTTAAGAACAACAAGTAATGATTTTATGCCTATTAGAAATCTAGAGACTATAATTATAAATTTGTAAAACATTAATTAAGCTCCAATAATTGAAAGAAATTAATTTGCCCGTACCTATACCGCTATCAGTCATAATATTTAGCAGCCTTATAACTAATTTCTATTGTAAAAGCAAATCGATAAATCTTTGTGAAAATAGGACAATTACAAACAAAATTGAGGGCATCTTTAAACTTGAGGAGGGAGGAGTTATGGCACCAGTCGTGAACCCTCATTATCCTAGCATTTTTACACATGCTATGCACACCATCCATTATAAAACGATACTCAACGTTTATGACATGCGATGGTTTGTGTCCTTCAAAATGTTTAGGCTATAAGGAAAATCTAAATCAACGTTCATGACATGCGATAGTTTGTGTCCTTCAAAATGTTTAGGCTATAAGGAAAACCCAAATCAACGTCTATGACATATTATGTATTTAGTCTTTTTAGATATATGGATATTTTCCAGCAGACAATTATTGCCTGTGTATATGTAACAGGCAAATTTTGTGAACCTGTAAATAGATTTTCAGTCGTTAAGAAGGCATTACTCTGTAAGCAAGCTCGAAATAAAGGTCCTACAGAAATAGAAATCCGTGTTATTTAATTCAGCCATCAATTTGCCCGATTACATATCGACAAAAAAATGACCAAACAAAACAAAACATACTATCCATCTTGTGAGGCTATACCCCCTACGTTACTTTATCAAAGAATTCTCGTGCGCATACTGAGATAATACCGCGTTAGTTATGTATCCATCAGCGTCTGGGAACGAAAAAATATGAAACCACTATGCGTAACATTAGAAGCTTTGTGGAAAGTGCCAACCAAGTAAACGTCTAGACGCTAGATCAGCAAAATCATGTTATAAAATAATCCTACGCATAATTTCCGGCCGCCAGTTTTCGTACAGTTACCTCTTCGAATAGACCGATCGTGTATTTCAAATCGTATATTTTAAAATAAAGTTTAATTTTGTATTTTGCCAATAAAGTGTTTGTTCTTTTTTAAAAAGTTTTACGACATACTCGGACACGTAATTGGCGCAGTCGGTCAAATTTTAAATTCTTCAGTTAAGTCGAGAAGAAAAACTGAAAAGAATTTAAAATGCAATAGGTGAATTAATGTGAATGGATAAACCGCGAAGGTAGTCCACAGCACAATTAAATAAACACCTTTAATAGTCTATATAATCACGAAACCGCGAAGGTACCGTAATTAAGAACAATCTTACCTTTGTTTGGGCGGACACATTAAGCCTAAAGTCCGGTAATAAGTCAGCTGAGGCTGGTTGATAACCCAAACGCAAAAAGGAAGAATGTACCGCGAAAATAAAGAATTGTGAATATAGTGAAAAAAGGAGTTGTGCAGCGAAAGCAAAGAAGTGTGAACAATATTGTGAAAAAAACAGAAAGAAAAAGAGTTGTGAAGCAAATTCAACCAAGCAACTTGAACAGTGAATTAAGAGGAAGAAACCAGCAGTACATTATAGTGGATGACGGAGTGGAAATCCAAACGAGATAAGTACTTTTCCCTGAATAGAAATTTACTTCCAGTAAAAATGGAGCAGCAAATACAGCAGTTGGAAGAACGTCTGAAAGGAAGGGAACGCGACATTGCCCAATTAGCAGCAGCAATCCAGGAGTTAATGACGAACAGGAACAGAGAGAACTACGTAGAACATCTAGCGGCAGCGTTACAACACATCGCTAATCGGGCACCAGCAGACTGCAGAGAGCAGATCCCAAAAGAAATTAAGCACATGGCGAGTTTTACGGGGACAAGTGAAATTTCACTGAATTCTTCCATCAGCGCTACGGAATTCTATTTAAACTGTATTATCGACGACGCACTGTGATTCGCGTAGAACAAGCTAGCTGGACAAAATTATTTTCTGTGATTTTTTGGAATATATTCATTTATTGCACATATCTGTACAATAGTATATGGTTTTTAAGTCATATATTAGAAAAAAAACAATGACTGTAAAAAATACAAGATATTTTTAACTTCCCAGTTCCCTATGGGAAGTTATTGTAATGGGGTCGATTTTGCGAATCCCAAATTTTGACATATCTCCACGTTTTAAGGTCTCTAAAATCCAAATCCATCGTTTTTAGAGAGATGTCTGTGAGTGTGTATGTACGTATGTGTGTATGTGCGTATGTACGGATGTACGTATGTACGGATGTACGTATGTGCGTTCGGAATTATTTTTCGTCTCGATTATCTCGAGAACCAAAGATCGGATTGACGTGGGACTGGTTTTAAACGACGCGTAATTACGTAACTTAGAACTGAATGAGCAAAATCGGTTAAGCCGTTTTTTATTTAGGATAAAAAACTGAAAAAACGACTAAAAATTGCTTATTTTTAAACTGTTGATACGCACTATTAATTCGTGAAGATACCAAATACCTTCATAGTAATGTTGTTATTATTGTGCGTTTTAGCAAAATTGTGATCAAATTTGTAAAAAATGTTATTTCAAAATAAAAAATAAAAATTTATTTATGAAATTCCAAACTTATATTATCAGGTTTGGGTGAATGGGAGTAGAGACGCTAATGCAGTTAATAATTGGATATTGTTATAAATAATTTAATATTGTTAATAACAATCAAATAATATTAGTTATAATTTGATATTGTATATATAAAGTCAATTATAATTATTCAGTAACGATCAAACATTCTTAGAAACGAATGATTATTGTAAATAATAATTAAATACCCTCAATAATAGTTGTGGATTCCGAAGCCGAAATGAAGAACGAGGTTGAGGACGAAGTGGAGGACAAGAAAGATGACGAGGACGAGGTTGCCGAGGCTTTGGTAGAAGATGACCAGGTGGTGCAGACGTCTTCCTCTACCAAATCTTTTATGGTTGGATAAAAAATTGATAAAAATAATAAAAGTAATTATATTAATTTAGAATAATAATGTTTAATAATAGTAATTATTAATAATAGTAATTAATAATAAAAGCAAATTATAGCATTTTATTCACCCCACTGGGAAGTTAGTCGTGTGGGCCTCAAGGGTCGCACTTAGACCACATTTTAATAAGTATATTTTCAAAATAAAATAAAAACCCCAATTTATACACTAAACCAGTATATAAGTTTTGAATATAAAAAAGACTAGGCTATATGAAAAATTTAAGAGATTTTACAAAGTGTTTCTTAAAAATATAACAAAAATTCTTAATATATACATTTTAAAAATAATATTAATTGTCGAATAAAAAACTATCTTAAAAGATTTACATTACTCATCATCTACACTGTCTTCGGATGAATCATCTGTTGAAAAGTCATGTTCATGAGTGACGGACTTATGATAGCTCGAAATTGCATCTGAGTCGCTAACGTTAATGCTAGGAGGGATTAACAATTCTAAAACTTCTCGTGGGAACTTAGTAGACTTCTTCAAAGGAATGTCCCGTAAACTGTTTATCAAAGGGTCAGATGTTACTATTAGCATGTTGAGCAAGTCTCTGTTAGTGGCCACACGCGATCGCTTTTGCGTGTTATGTTCTCTGAACCTCCTACAGTCTTTATTACGAGCTTCCTGAGCTTCCTCTGAAAGCTGTCCGATTGGCAGAAGAGCCGATTTGATAATATCTGGACTGTGCGTTAGCATTTAATGAACTGTAGCGGGCATGTAGTACCACGGATAGAGGCTAACGTAAAGTGCTTTAGTTTCAATCGCAAAACTTTGAAATTTCTCTACATTAATGTCATATCCGGATGATAAGGCTCTTAGTAAAATGCCAAATTTTCTGATTAGTGTAACATCTAACCCTGTAATATCAGCACTTTGCTCAGGGCTCTCGAAAAACCTGCGTGCAGTATTTCCGTCATTCGTATTGCCAAATCCTGGTTTTGGTTTATCTACAACTAATCCCATTTCACTTTTAAACCTGCCTTTTATAATATCTGAACGTTGTTTTACATGAATCTTGTCAGCATTATCTCTTAGTTGCCATTTCTTAACTACAAGACGATAACTTATGTGAAGCAGGCATTCAAAACATCTAAGCCAAGCGTGTAATGTAGATAAACCAAAACCAAGATTATCTTTATTAGCTACAAACTCACGGGTCTCATCATTCATCACTTTTGGGGTTGCTCCACAAATGTAACACTTCTGTGAGGAGGAAGTATCAGTCAAAGCATTACAAACTTTCCCATCAACCATAGTCAGCAGCATTTCATGTTTGATAGCAGTCTCACTTTCTTTTACCTTGCATACTGTCGGAACCAATTTCTCTATTTCTTTCAAAACTTTGCTTGTCTCCGTGACAGTAAGGTCTTTCGTTTCTTGACAAAAAATAAATTTTATTGGACGACAAAGCATTGTAGAAGAAGGACGAGGATTCTGCCAAACAAGAGTGCCTTTTTCATCCCGTAATTGAAGAGGAACGAATGAAAAAACAAACAAAAATTCATCCGTGTCAAAACTGTTACTAAATTGTTGTTTGTATGTGCTGTGACCAGAACTTCCATCACATCCCCACTTGCTAATAAGAGTGAATGATGAGCAATGCAATAGCTTATCTAACATCTCTTGCAGTGGCTAATACCAAGTGTTCTGCCGTTTTATCTAAAACTGCCTGAACTTTGATTTCAGCACGCATTTCATTTACAAAAATATATTGCTCTTGAGGATAACACATGTTTTTTGCTTTTCTTAAACTATACAATGACGGAAATACCTTATGTCCAGCTTTGATACTCCATTTCCACGTCTGCTCATAGGTGTAAGTGGTCGATTTGCTGTCAACATAATACGCCAGCGCTTCATCACTCGTCAAATGCCTGGGCTCGCTTTCCACACTCCTTTTTTTCATTGTGACCCACTTTGCAGGTTGATCGCTCACACTTTTAATAGCACTGGCAACCGTTCTACTGCCCGATAACCGCGCAGATACTTCAGCGGCATACAAAAGCTCATTGGCACTTCCTAGTCTGGATCAGGTCATCTATTCGCCTTCGTTTCGTTTTCTGACCCGATTCTGTGAATTGTTTCGCAGGTCTACCAGGTCCTGATGAGTGTCCTGAAGATGTACACGGCAAGAACGAACGGCAAGATACTTCAAAGCTCATCTCTGCCCCCTTTAGCCACTCAGAGTGCTTCTGCAGAAATCGCTCTTTGTTCCTTCCGCATGCAGTCCATTTTTTGTTAAGCTACGATGAAAATTTAGAGATTCTCAACTTAATGTCTCTTGAAGATTGCGAAGTCAAACCACTCAAACTATGCCTCAAAGAAATAAATTTAAAAAGCGCATTATTTCGCTTTACTTTGGCGTGTTTTCCCCATTCTTCGAATAAGTCCATTTTCGAAACAGTAAATTCTCGAATTATAAAAAAAATTTCAAACATTAGTTGTGCAAAAATGTTGCAATGAAATATATTTTAATTTCAAAGAAGACAATTGAAAGGATCGTTGGTAAAATTTTTGAAGATGGTAAATGAGGAAACATGTGACTTTTTTAAGTTTAAAAAAAATATAGTCGAAAAATCACAGATGTTTTTGAAATCGTGGGCCATATATGTTGAAGCTTAGAGACGTAATTAATAAAAATATTAATAAATAACAGTACTTACCCTCAACTTCAAACTCCATAACGAATAAATTGCACAGAATGTTTTAAACGCTTACGATATACTTTCACAGCCGACGCAAAAATGCTAATGAAAGCAATTGCAATTTCGCAATGTTATGTCTACTCACCTTAATTACTCATCAGTACAGGCTAGTTGAACAAAACGATACCTGCTATCCTTAATGTGTAAGTGTCCTTAGAGCATACATATGGTAATTATCGGGAAATTTGAAAGTTGTTTTTGACCTGCTAACTTGTTCTACGCGAATCACAGTGCGACGCTGTGAAAAGGGCAGCCACAAGGACGATTTTCTACGAGAAAACTCAAGGAGCAGCAAAAGAAGCAGTTATAAACATCCCTGCACCAGACGAGTGGGAATCGATCAAAGCAGCGTTAAAACTTCGCTTCAAACCGGACACAGAACCAGCGGATATATACAGGAAAATAAATAACCTTCGAACAAATACGGTTAGTGAATTAGCAATAGAAGTTCAAAAAATCAAAAATAAAACAGACGAGCTTATTTTGTTTTATAAAGATGATTTGTTCATTGATTTAAGTAACATAGACTCAATCCTTGTAAATAGCATAAAAGAAATGACACAAGGAGTGTTATTGGACAAAATTTACGAACTATATGATTTATCCGATATTTTAAAAGTCATGCATTTGCGTAGATTCGAAGACTCTTGTATTAGACCAGAGTATAGAAAATTTAAAAACAGGAGTAAAAATAATTCTTATAATGCAAAACATTTAGAAAATATTCCAACCCAAAGACAACAGACTTTTGAAACTACAGCTAATCGAAATTACGATAGACGACACAAATACAGAAACCCAGATCATAACAGACGGCTAAACTATAATCACAATAGTTCAGACCAATTGAGATTGTATAATCAATTCCATAATAATTCTAATCAGTATAGAAGAAATTTCTTTCCATCAAGGGATCAGAATCAGCCTTACAATAATAACTTTCACCGTAATAACTATAATAGATCACAGCAAACTAGGCAGAGTTTCGCAAATCCTCTACGAAACTTACAACCTCAGGATAATGCAATGGAAGTTGATAATGTAGAACTCAATCCCAACCAATTTTATAGGGTCCAGGGTTTTCCCAAAAAGGAATGTGATTCTGAATATCAACCAGAATCAAATTTTATTAGTGAACACGAGGGGCAAGAGTTTTTTATAAACTAGCCTCGGATGAACTTCCACTCATAGATATTACTATTAATAAAAAGAAATTTATAGCTCTGATAGACACTGGATCCTCTCTTAGCATCGTAGATGAGAATTTAAGTAATTTTACAAAAATCCCAATCAAACCTCTGATCTTTTCCACCATCACAGGAAAAGACTGCATAAAACGTGAAATTCACACACCAGCTCCGATTGAGTTTAAGCTCCCGTCAGATGGCTATGTTAGATGGAAAGTAAGAAAGTTACCGAACAGAAAATACAGTTTCATAGTTGGTATAGACTTATTAAACAAATTAGGCAACTTAATTGACATTGAAAATAAAACTATTACACTCAATGGGCAGGATATATCATTCACGAACAATCCCTAACCTATTAAAAAAATATGTGTGTTAGAAGCAGTAGAAAATGATTATTTAAAACATTTAAAACAAAAACATTTGAACCCAAAAGAATACAAAAAATCGTTAAACTCGTGAAGAGATTCGAGGGAATATTCTTTAAAGAGGGCGATAAGCTCACAAGTACTTCAAGTATTCAGCACGAGATTAAAACGACGACGTAAATTCAAATTAATTCACGGCTGTATAGGTACCCGCCTAAACATGAGCAGGAAGTTAGGCGACAAATAGCCGAAATGGAGAGGCAAGGAATTATAACAAAAAGCAATTCCAAGTATTCAATCCCACTAATTGTCGTACCGAAAAGGGGGACAATTCGGGAGAGAAAAAAATTCCGAATAGTAATAGACTATCGGAAACTTAATGAGGTTACAGTGGACGATAAGTTTCCGTTGCCCAATATAGACTATATTCTAGACAAACTTGGTAGGTCACACTACTTCTCAACAATTGATCTAGCAAAAGGATATCATCAGATCCTCATTAAAGAAGAGGATAGACCAAAAACAGCATTTGTAACTCCACACGGTCTTTACGAGTTTATAAGAATGCCATTCGGTCTAAAGAACGCCCCCGCGACGTTCCAAAGGCTTATGAATGACATTCTTAGAGACTTTATTAATAAAACCTGTGTGGTCTATTTAGATGATATCCTCATTTTTAGCACCTCATTGCAAGAACACATAGAATCCTTAACGGACGTGTTAAAAACCCTTGAAGCGCATCAACTAAAAGTGCAAATCGATAAGTGCAATTTTATGAAAAAGGAAACGAGTTTTTTAGGCCAAGTTATCACAAAAGACGGCTTAAAGCCTAATCCAGATAAAGTCAGCATAATTGAGAATTTAAAACTTCCCAGATGTGAAAAAGAAATTAAACGCTTTCTAGGTATGACGGGTTATTACCGCAAATTCTTTAAAGACTATGCGAAAGTAGCCCAGCCCATTACCAAGTATCTTCGAAAAGGCATTAAAATAAATGCCACCGACCCTAACTATGTAGATGCTTTTGAGAAATTGAAAGCTCTGATCTCTGTTCTCACCCAATTCTTCGATTTCCTGATTTCAGCAAATCATTTCAACTGACCACCGATGCGTCTAATTACGCAATAGGCGCCGTTTTGTCACAAAATGGTCACCCTGTTTGTTTTGCATCAAGGACATTGAATACGCACGAAAGAAACTATGCTGCCACCGATAATAATTTCTCGCTATTATGTGGTCGGTAAATTATTTCCGACCTTACCTTTACGGAAATAAATTCAAAATTTATACCGATCACCAACCAATTAAATATCTACATGCGAAATACAAGGGTAAAGATCTTTCACCCCGCCATCAACGCTGGCTATTAAAACTGGGGGGATTTCAGTTTGAAATCGAGTACCTCAAAGGGAAAGAAAATCATGTAGCTGATTTTTTGAGTCGCATCCCAAACACGGAAGAGTTCTGCAAGGAGACTGTGAATATTGAAGATCGCACCAATTCCTACTCAGATTTGCAAGTGCTGGTTAATGAAGAAGAAGTCACGATGGCAACGAAACACTCAGCAGAGGAGGAACTTCTCGATCATATTGCAATAAAAGAAGAAATTGTTAACAAATATAAAACCCAAATAATCTTGACAAATAACAAGACCCAAGAAATCGAGATCGTACATAAGAAACGAATTATCTATATAGCCGAATATGATTTTAACAATTTGGGTGATATCCTCAAGAAATATATTAAAAAGGGAATTACAGCCATTTATTCCGAACTTCCAGACACTAAATACAATGTGGTGCAAAAAAAATCAGAGAAATGTATTACAGATTAAATTCATCAAATGCTCATTCAGAGCTATGAATATTAAAACAGAAGTTGAAGCTATAAAACAAATCTCGTTGTATCATGTCAAAGAAAGTTTTCACTCAGGCATCCAGGAAACATTTAATAAACTAAAAAACAAAATCTATTACCCGAAATTAGCTGAACTGATACAAATAGTTATAAACCAAAGTGATGTGTCAGGAGGTGAAATACGATCGCAATCCTATTAAGCCTAAGTTCTTTTTAACGGAAACACCTGCAGATATCAACCAAGTTATTCATGTTGATTTATACTTTATAATGAAATATTGTTTCCTTACCGCCATTGATAAATTTTCAAAATTCGGATCGGCTTACTATCTACCTGACCGAAATCACATAACGATCATTGAAACGCTAGAGGAACATTTCGCGAAAATAGGCAAGCCTGATAAAATAGTCGCAGGAAATGAATTTAATGCAATCCAAATAAAAGAATTTTTACGGGTTGAAGGTGTTACCTTGCATCTAACAAAGCCTCATAGCCACACAGGTATCGCAGATGTGGAAAGGATGCAAAACACTTTAGCCGAGAAGTTTAGAATCATTACATTCAAAAAGACTAAGTTCTCAACAAAAAAAACTATGCAGCGAGCAATAAGAAGCTACGAGAGGTTTCATTCAGTTCTAAAATGTTCTCCACATGAAGTACAAAACAGAAAAGTTGACTTTGATAACATCAGGAAAAACTTAACTAAAACAAAAGAGAAAAACATAAACAAATTCAATATAAATAGAGAACATTACGAAGAGGCTAGAACAACAGGGTTTATAAAAAACTATAAAGCAGTCCGACAAAAACATCAGCCAAAATATAGGAAAGCAAAACTAGCGAACGTCCATCCAATTAACATCAAAAGAAAACCTAAATATGCTGATAATAGCGAATTTATTAATTTTATCCCTACATACGACGAAAGGAAAATAATAGAAAATGCTATTGATAATGGATCCCAACAAGAAATTTGGATATCAAAATTTAACATAAATATAACCCGGCAAGATATCAAGACATTAGTAGGCGAAAATTGGCTCAATGACAATATAATTAATTTTTATATTAACTTCCTAGTAGAACGCAGCAAAGAACACGCTAATGGGGATACGTCAAAAATATATGCCATGAATACCTTTTTCATACCACGACTTAGAAACTCTGGTTACAATGAAGTTCGCAGGTGGACTCGTCAAGTAGATATATTTTCATATGACCTTTTATTAGTTCCTGTTCACGTAAATAATGCCCATTGGTGCTTGTCAATTATAAATTTCAAGGATAAAACAATAAGGTACTACGACTCATTAGGGAGCCCAAATTCTCATGTATTAGAACTATTAGCAGAGTACCTCAAAGAGGAGTCTCTTGATAAACGAAATGCAATATTCGATGCTTCATTATTAACTCTAGAAAATGTAACAGACAGTCCACAACAAACAAATAATAGTGACTGTGGGGTATTTACCTGTATGGTTGCGGAATGCTTATCTAGAAATGGAAAAATCAATTTCACGCAACAAAATATACCAAGCCTACGAGAAAAAATGATTCTCGAAATAGTTCAAGGAAAATTACTGTCATAAGTTAATTTTTTTCTAAATTCTTAAATAAATAAAACAAAAAATTATTTTAAATTCAAACAATTTACAGCTACTCTTGATCCTATTGATGACCTGTTTCTTCATACATCCGGCCAAAGGCTTATTGAACGTACATAACATTGCAGAACAGACGGGATTCGTAAAAATCCACTTGGACGACTCAGAAATAGTGACTAAAACGAACATAATACTTCATGTTATAAACACGCAAGAAAGTTTGGAATTAATCAACGAATTTAAAATTAACGCAGACAAGTTAGACGATAACTACAAAATTTTGCTAATGATAGAACTGGAGCATTTGACAAATCAGGTTAAAACTCTAATACCTAGGAAAACAAGACAGAAACGAGGACTCATTAACCTCGTTGGAACGATTGACGACCAAGCCAGACAAGATATTGACGAACATCTCAAAACCGTAGACGCAAATAAGCACAATCTAATCTCGACTTTAAAGGAACAAGTGGACATTAACAAAAAATTTAACGAAACATTTTGGCAACTCAGAGACGTAATCAATAGGCAAAGAGGTAATAAACAGAGGAGTGGCAGTTCAACAAATTTTATGGGCCAACTTTTATAAGTGTGGTTGTGGGCACTAAACAAACATGTTGACATCAGCGGCGTGCAGCGCAAGATAAACAAAATGGGCGTAAATATGGCGGGAATTTTAGATTCATTTGAAATTCCGCGAGTATTGTATGGAAACATCATAAAGAAAATATAATTGATGTTCAGAATAAAAGCTAATGTAGATAGTAACTTAATCGGATATGCTTGATATGCTTATTGTCAGCCATAACATAAAATGAGCATATGCCAGATATGAATTCGCACTGCAATCGATTATTATTATTAACATCCACCCGAGAAAGACCCGAATAATATACAGAGAGGATGATCCGGTGGATTGACATATTTTGTAGGAAATTCATGGTTGTAAGGGTAAGAAAAGGCATTTAGATATTAACAAATTTATAAGATTACTCCAATTGTTTTGAGTTGCCCTAGAAGGACTGAGATTATTATTAATTAATTATAAGAATAAAATTGCAATCTTATCATGTGATTGCATAAGCTTGTATATAAAACAGGAAACCTTAATAAAGTATCAATTTCAGCTTACTATGCATGCTCCTATAAAATTAAGAGAGGATTTTTTTCAGTCTGATCATTAATAAACTGTAACGTTTGCTAGCTACTGGATGTATCATTGGGAACAACATGGTTATTTTAAGTTCACAAATACTGCCTAGTAGCATAATTTTTGTTCGAAAAAATATATATAATATATCAAGCAATTGAAATTTACATTTCAACATAATGTTTAATAATTTTCATATATATTAACATTAACAAAACTCATACTTTGAACTTAAGTATGCTAAATATATTTGATTTAAAATTTTGGCCTCCCTCTTCCTTTTTCAACCGGGCTTGGGACCAGCTTTGGCGGAATTACGGCGACACTCACACCGTATATGCTATAGTTTCATAAATAAGTTAAATATAAGTAATGGATGTTCATGTGTTAATCGAACAAATTATTTACATGCCTTTAAAATGACTGCACACTAAATTACACAATTATCAATCTTCATGTTCAGATTCTCTAAACAATTTCTTTCAACATTGCCCTTTGTCGCACCGCTGAGTCGTGACTAAGCTCATTTGGAGAACTGTCATACATTATGTTGATTTTTTTAGTGAGCATTGAAATGCAAGATTTTTAACTGAAATCTGTTTTTAATGGTACTCCCCTTCGCACTAAAGATGTATCAAAGCACTTACCTATGAAATGAGACTGATTCCTTCGGGAAATTTGCAGTATTTCCACATGCCGCGATCACGCACTTCATATTGTTAATTGACTCATTCCACAGTCTTTTCTGTTTATTTTTCAATTGACTATTTCACAGTCTATTGCGCACAATATTTAGGCACTGTTTGGGCTACAAAAACGTACTTTTGAACACGCCATTCACATAAAATCACTAGTTTTGCAGCAAATTCGAGATGTTTACGTCTTTCGATGACTTCTCAATGACAGTTCGTTTTGAAGTATCGTTCTATTTGGCTCTATTTGACGTTTTGTTCTGGAGCCCACACACGTATACGCTTCTACACGGATACTACCATTCCTCTAGTTTTTCTGTTCCATGTCAATAGGGACCGGGAAATTATTCTAAACAAAATCACTAATCTTTCAAGTAGCACTTTGATCAATAATATTTATTACGATCAGATGTTTAAAATCCAGATCCTTAGAAATAAAATCGAGCACATTCAAGATAACATAGCTTCCGCGAAATATGGCATGTTGCACCAAAATATCCTTACTGATGAAGAGATTCAAAAATATGACTTTAGTTTAAGTAAACTTCCATACATTAAAATTGGTCTGGCAAAATCAGAAAATGATCTTCTACTATTTGCAATCAAAATTCCGAAGAAACTTCCGAAAGTACAATTGGATGTCATATAACCTGTACCAAATAATCAATCGAAAGAAATTGATTCCCCAAAAGAAATTGTTTTCGAGTTAAAAGACATTGTTTATAAATATGAAAAAAACTAAATCTTTAAATGAGCTTCAGATAAGTAAACATTGCATAAATTACAAAACTTGTAATCTTATCCACAAACCTAATACAGAAATTTTAGAACTAGACACTGAAACAATTTTAATCAAAAACGCAAAAACATTAGAAGTCAATCAAACTTCCGATTCAAGAAAATTAATACTATCTGGAAATATATTGATACATTTTAATAATTGTAAAATCAAAATCCTTGGTCACTATTTCTCAAACATAAAGGAAAAGGTTAACGATCGCTTTTCTATCCAACAAGTGAAAACTTCACAGAAAAACTTACATTAGATGAAATCATACTAAAAAACATTGATTACATTCATAAAGTTAAAGAACTTCGAACTCATAAAAAATTCTTACATGCAATTAATTTTGGAATAGTTGTTTTAATTTTACTTGTAGTTTTTGGTATTGTAGTATATTCAAGATATAATCAAAAATTTTGGAAAATTAATATTGTTAATCGAATGCAGGAGAATTCAAAATGTAAGGAGGGGGAAGTTATGTATGCATCTGCGTCTGGAAACGAAAAAATATGAAACCACTATGCGTAACATTAGAAGCTTTGTGGAAAGTGCCAACCAAGTAAACGTCTAGACGCTAGATCAGCAAAATCATGTTATAAAATAATCCTACGTATAATTTCCGGCCGCCAGTTTTCGTACAGTTACCTCTTCGAATAGACCGATCGTGTATTTCAAATCGTATATTTTAAAATAAAGTTTAATTTTGTATTTTGCCAATAAAGTGTTTGTTCTTTTTTAAAAAGTTTTACGACATACTCGGACACGTAATTCGTTCAAGACCTAACTGAGAGAGAAAAAATTATTTTACGTTACTTCGATCTACGGGAGAAATTCCGAAACTACTTACAAAAAAAAAAAAACAAAAAAAAAACGAATGACTATCGCGTATAAGAACAATCTCTCGGGTGGCCGTGCTACTTTCGATTAGAAAGACGAACTTCAGTGGAGCTCGCCAGGCGCAGAATTCACTGCCTGGGCCCGCCCTACTATGGCCTAGCGCTTGCATGTTGCATGTTTTGTGCGCGCTAGGCCCACCAATACTTACCTCAGTTGGGGTGAACCCTGTTTCTCAAGCAAGATGGAGGGATGACCCTTAGGGAAACTCTCGTTGATTATGTTTTTATTCCATGTTAATTTTTTGATTTTTTTCGCTAATCGTTCTACAACTTGAACAATTAATTTTAATATAAAGGACTTCAAAAATATCTTTTTGTTAAAGAAAATTTTTCTTATTTACCATCTATGCCGTAAACATGCGCAAATATTCACGAAAATTCTTCACTTTCTTATCTTATTTGGATTATTCTTACTTAACCCTTTACAACTCAACTGCGTATATTTTATCGAATAGTTTGTTTTGTGATAGGTTCCAATAGTTAAAAAATCATGTATTTTTTAGTTTTGAATTTTTTTCGACTAAGAAATAAGAAAAATGTACTAAAAGGGTGTGTGACAGATGTGTCACACTGCCTTAAACTGTTCCTCTAAGATGTACGGAACGCTTTAAAACAATTGTTAAGTTTATTGTAGCATAATGCAACGCCACACTTTTCACAAATTTTGGGTCGTGTTTGTATTTTTTTCGTATTTTATCAACTTCAACCACGAATAAATGCTACAAAGTGGCACAAAGTGAATTTCGCACGAATTTTGATACACGTAACGCCATACAATTCACAAGAACTGCATGAATAATCCACAGGGTGATGGGTTACCAACGTGTTGCAGTGACTTAAAATGGAATAAAATGTAAGGTTTGGTATGTTGGTATGTTACAGAGGGAAATACATGTAAAATTTTTAAAAAAAATTCATTTCAGATTGATTTAAAAATTTATATTGTTTACTCAGAAGATTTTAAACATGAAATCCTTAAAGTCCATGTCTCAAAGTACTTGTAATTTTTTTTTATAATTTTTTAATACAAAACGGCGGCGATGCGAACGAATGAAAAAAAAACACCTCAAAAAATGTCTCGTACAACTTAACCCCATTTCCAGAAACCCTGCAACATTCAAAAGAAGAAAAATATGCAAATAGATGTAAAGTTCATAGGCTCGCCAATAAAATTTATTTAAAAAAATGTAATTTTTACTTTAATTTTAGATGAAACAAAAAAATCGATTAGTTTTCAAAAAGGTGCGTTTAAACATTAATAAACAAATTATTTCTCTGAAATTACAAAAAACATGGTTTAACTAGTACATAAGACTCTTTTGTAGATGTGATATAAATTTAAGCCAGATCGGTTTAATATTTTTTGAGATATTCTATACGGAAGTTGAAAAAGTAACACTTTGACAAAAACGCGTTTAAAGTTTGAAACGTGAAAACCATTGATTATTAGTTTTTATTATAAGTGACTCATTAGTCAGCGATTCCCGGTCATATTTCCTTAGAATTTCAGATTTATAAGAATTTGGTAAGGATACACAATTAGAGAACCGCCTATAGCGCCGGAGAGAAAGTTGGCAGGGACGCGCGGCAGGTGTGCTCGACTTACTGAGGAACGCCGCGCTGCCTTTAACAGACTATATCTCAAAAACTAATGCGAATATCGCTTCAAAAGTTTTTTTGGCGTATTGTTAGAGTATTGAAAACATTTTAATGTAACAGAAAAAAATCGGTTTTTTGAGCAGTTACTGAAATTTGTGTGGGATATCACAAAAGCTTGTGTGGGAGACTAGTTGTGTATTGGCTAGTTCCAGGTTTGGAACTAGCAATACACTACAATTTCCATCAAGACTGGAAAGTATTTTCTTAAAAATACATTAGACAAGATCATGTTTTTTCTCGTTCGTTCAAAATCTAACTCCGAAAAAAATATCATTTGAAATATTTCACAATATACTTACGTTTTCGTTATCGTGAGAAATGATTAAAATTAATCTATATCTACTTTTTCAACTTATCCAAATTTTAGGGTTTTTTCCAATGAAAGACGATAGGTTGATAGATCGAATGACGAGAATTGATGGTCGATATTGCAGCAATTTATAATGAAAGGTTAGTATGTGTACATTTTTCTTGTAATCAATGGCGTTTATCAATATAGTTACACAATAAAAACCGTCTACAGAAAACACCGGAAAACATCTCAAAAGTTATTTTGGTATATATGTACGAGAAGATTTAAAAAACCGGTTCTTTCTTTCCGGTTCCTAGTTAAAAATTACCAAAACCAATCCATCTTAGCTGGCTACGATTTTTTGTGGTCCTTCAATCTTTCCAAATGAATTCCTTCAGGTCGAGAAACGGTGTGGAGACAATCCTCCTAGGAACACCACGTGCAAGATAAACCCCTTGTATAGATCAGTTTCAACTTACTTAATGGAGCCAACTGGTTTCGATTTCGTGTCTCTACATGACGGAAAAGATTATTTGCACAAAACTCCGCACTACCCTTATAATTTCGCTCTTCAATTTTTTTCACGTAGGGAATTCAGTCGTCCAGTTTCCTCTTGAATCTTTTGATATTTGGAATAAGACAATTGATTCCCGACAAGTACACTTATCTTTTGCTCAATAACACTTCACGTTTCTTAAAACTTTCCAGCTATCTCACAGTCAACTTTACTTCATCAATATCCACCGACCCGGCTGCCAACGCTTGTTAGAACTTTCCGTTTACGTAGCCGACATGAACAAGACTCCTTTATATGCTCAATAACACTACACGCTTCTTAGAATTTTCCTTCTGTCTAACAATCAACTTTAGTAGATCAATATCCCCGACTTGGTTTTTCGCCTTCTTCAAAACTTTACGTCCGGGTGGCCGACAGGAGCCAGACTCCTTTTTCTCCCACCAGCGACTTTTCTCCGATCCGATAACGGTTCTCTCGCAAGAACCCGTCGGTAGCTGCCAAACCAGATTCCCGTGTTCGAGTGGTGTGACTGGTTTTTCAGGTCGACGTGAATGGGATGCGAGATTGCCGCTTCTGAGCACACCATGCCACGCGTTATTACAAAACATTGTTTTTGATGAGATATTGTCTTTTATTATTCTAAACTTATTCCACAGCTTCAGCAAAGCTACTTGGTTTTGGTTTTGTTTATTGCGATATATTATTCAACATTCTATGAAACTAAGGTATAATGTTCTAACTTTGCCATCGCTTTGCTGTCTATTTCTGTCATAAGTTGACATGATCGAAGTTGAAGATTTCTGTTTTGGTCTCAGGATCGCCATGTTATGAAAATAATGTTTTTTGATAAATTAACAAAAACAGAAGAGTGAAAGTAAATGAACTTCCAATACCCAACGAATTGAAATCCGCTAGAAATAATGACATTTGCGACTACTCACTTCTGCCGCATTTTCTAGTAATGATAAACCATACTTCGAATAATTGGCAAGGTAACACGGATGTGTGGCACTCAAGCTGGTATCTTTAATATTGATGTGCGTTACTAAAGTTCTTAGTCCATTCATACTATTCCTACCCTATTTCATACTACTCGTACTTATTTAACACATGTTTCGATCTTCCTCGTCGCATGAGAATTGGACGTTGTCCTTCTTTTTAAAATATATAAGACATCATAAGATTCCAATATCCCGAACTCAATAGCCTGCACAAGCCAATAACCAACATGTTTTGGTAATTTTAAGTTGGCTTTCAATGTTTTCCTAGTGCTCAGATGTACATTGGTATACATACCCGAAAATGTGCACCGAATCACTAGCCTTATAAGCGTGACGCATGCCTTACTCAACTTGTCAAACGCATGAAATAAATATATTTTTGGTTTTGGTTCAAACTTGTTTTATGCAAAATAATTCAAAAATAAATTCAACCACTACAAATCAAAACTAAGTAGACAATGACCATTAACGATTATAATTTAAAAAAATTAATAAATTCAGCAAAATAAAAAAGGCTAACATCAATGCGCCGCCGGATTGTTTTTTTTTTCATTCAACAATTATAGCCCTAATGCTTCATGTAAGAACTTGCATGTTTTTTCATCCGATAAACAGTATAAGACGCTTATAAAGTTGCAGGTAACAATTGTTTCAATTAGCTTTGGGCGATCCTTTGATTCATAATAGTCTTTCTCCCAAGCTAACATTCTTTTAGATATTATTATTTAAATTTCTGCTAAACTGCAACAATTTTTTTGCGGGAAAAGTTTCGTAAAAATTTGAATAAATAAATAAGATGTTTATTAATTAATCACTGGCTAATTTAGATTGACACAATTTTTATTTCTTATCAAACAATTGTTAATGAATTTCCGGACAATGAAACCATTAAATAATAAACCCTCTGAGTCTGAGCTTCAATCAAAAGCAGATGGCATTTTAGTAAACATTCACTTATATGAACTTAATGGAGCTTCTTCCATTTTTCACTAAATTTTTTGATCGCAGGAAAGAAATAAGATCCATTCGTCAGGTGTGTCAATTGCGCCATTTAGCCTGTTCGACTATTGTCACGATTTCTTTTGTTCTTGCGGGATTTTCGAATGGTTGGTGACAGTACTTATGTACGAAAGATGTTCAAAAAAGGTGACTGTTTACATTCGTGGGCTACGCACATTCGAATAACGATTTTTTTCTCATTTTTTTCTGAAAGATAAACAAATTAGACTTCGTGTGCTTGCCGATTTTTTTGCTATCGATGAAAATCAATTAAAGAATCTGTATTTAATTTTGTGTGAAAAATTAAATTAAGTGCTACGACGCACTTAAAATGATGACTTTACCATTTGGCGACAGAAGACCGAAAATATGTTAATGACGATGCACTCCATGGACGCCCCAGAATATCAACAACCGATGAAAATGTTGAAACAGTGTAGAAAATTATTATGTAAAATCGTCGATTCAATATTAAAAAAGTTGCTGATGATGTCATTATATAGGTTGCTTCATAGAAATGCAATTTTGTCGGATGTTTTCGGCATGAAACGTGCGATCGCGAAAATTGTTCAGAACTTGCTAAATTTTGACCAAAAGAGCCGTCGCATGAGCATTACTCAGGAGAAAAATTCTTCAACTTCAACGACGATCCAGGTTTGGTCGAAAGATTCGCAGCTGTTGACAAAATATGCTTATAACATATATGGTTATGACGTATGAAACAAAGCTCAATCATCAGTCAAATATGAAGGTTCTGCTCACTGTTTTCTTTGGTTACAATTGCGTGGTGCATCGTGAGCTACTGCCAAAAGGTTGCACGGTAAATAAAGAGTATTATGTTGTAGCTATGTTCCATTTGCGAGAAGCAATATGAAAAAACGCCCGTAATTGTGGAACACTCACTCGTGGATATTTATTTATTTATTTATTTCGCCAAAGCAAGGCAATCACAGTCAACATATAAAAATATAAATATATAATGAACATTTTACATTACAACAATATACTTAACCCTAAAATACGTGCTACATTTAACGTTAATTTATACTGTTGTATGCACGTCACAATTAAGGGATGGATAATGGAAGGGCTTTAGAAATGCTGGATTTAAAATTGAACTTGGAGATGGTAGGGGAGTAGTGTTTGCTCAAAGTGTTAAATATTTTACAGCACCTATTAACTGGTTCATTATCTGCATACCTAGTAAGATGCTGATATTCAGTTAGTAAACGTGTATTACGCGTACTTCTTACAGGCACATTAACCTTTATTTTATTCGTCAAATACTCCACTTTAATGTGGCCCCTAATCACGTCAAAGGCGAAACAAGAGGACAACACTGTTCTTCTGGTTTTAAGAGTAGACAAATTCAGAAGCTCCAATCTAACTTCATAAGGAGGCAAGATTTGATAGTCATCAGGGCTATAAAGGTCTCTGAGAGCAAACAACAAGAATTGTTTTTGGACTGATTCTATTCTCGTATCATGAACTCCGAAATGTAGGTTCCATACATTGCAGGCATATTCAAGTATTGGGCGAACCAGTGAGGTAAATAATGATTTCGTTACCCACAGATTTTTAAACTCTTTGGCTCGTCTTTTAATAAAGCCAAGCTGTTTATGAGCTTTGGAGAGAATAGTATCGTAGTGTGAATTGAAGCATAGTTTCTTGTCTAGGACAACTCCAAGGTCAACAATGTTTTCTTTCATATCCAATACCGTATTGTTGAGAACTTATGCATTGTTCAATATTGTGGTTTTACGGGAAAAAGTCATTACAAAACATTTCCCAACGTTTAGATGAAGTTTGTTCACATCACACCATCGTTGGAGGGAAGTTAGTTTTGATTGGAGGAAAACAGTATCAGATTGAGACTTAATGGTGTGATATATCTTTAGATCGTCAGCGTAAAGAATATGTGCCACTTCCCAGAGTTTTTCAGATAAATCTGATATAAAAACATTAAAAAGAAGAGGGCCGAGGTGACTGCCTTGAGGTACACCAGAGTGTACGAGAATCGGCTTGGACAAATATCCCTGAAATTTAACTAATTGACTTCGGTCTCTTAAGTAGGAACTGAGCCAATTAAGCATAGAGCCGGTGATTCCTATTTTATGCAATTTGGAAATAAGTATGGAGTGATCAACCCGGTCAAATGCTTTACTAAAATATGTGTAGATTGCGTCAATTTGGTAACCCATCTCCATTTTACATAGGACATCCGAAACTAAAACCATGAGATTGGTTGTAGTTGATCGGCCCTTGCGGAAACCATGTTGTTGTTCATTTAGAAGAGGCTCAATAATAGCGGAGAGTTTATGGCAAACGATTTGTTCAAATAGTTTAGGGATTATAGATAGAATGACAATACCTCTATAGTTCAGGACAGAACGCTTGTCACCACTCTTAAAGATAGGAATTATATGGGAAGGTTTCCAATAAGTTGGGAAACTCCCATTTGTCAAAGATTTATTAAAAAGGAAGTGAAGAGGTACTACAAGCTGGTCCATACACTGTACCACAAAAAATGGAGAAAGTAAATCTGGGCCAGGACTCTTATTAACGTCAAGGTTGTTAATAGCTTGAGCAACATCTTCCCTTGAGAGAAACATTTCCATAAGCAGTACCACTGGATTAACTTTAGAGGACTCCGTGTCTACCGAAATCTTTGGGGTGAAAAAACTTCTTGAAAATAGTTAGCGAAAAGATCACAGATTACTTTCGGAGATGAAGAAACGGTATTATTTTTGGTCATTGACGCTGGATAGCCCGATGATTTCCTCTCGAGATTAACAAAATCAAAGAACTTCTTAGGGTCTCTGATTATGTTTTCACCAGTTAAATTCACGTAGCGTTCATAGGCCTCGCGGTATTTGATTTTGTAATCTTTTGACAAATCAAAATATCTATTTTTTAAATTCTCGCTAGCATTGTTGTTAAGCTTTAGTAATTTATAGATTTTGTTTCTCTCATTCCTTAATGCACGCAGATTGCTGTCTAGCCAGGGCTCAGATAACTTTTTCTTCTTCTTCATTTTAGGTACGTACCTTTCGGCGTCAAGAATTATTAGGTAAAATGAGGATACAGCCTCGTCCAGCTCTAACGTTGAAAGAGTGCTTAACCATTCAACTTCAACATTGTCAAGGTAAAGTTTAATGCCTTCGTAGTCAGCATTACGAAAATCATATACAATATTACAATTGTATGATAAGGGAGTTTGAGCTTCAGTAGTGGAGAGTTCAACTGTGAATGCTGTGTGGTGAGGGCTGTTAGTGAAGAGATGCTCCACAGCATTAGTAGGGCTGACCGCTACATCGTCATAAGTGTTGGTGAATATTAAATCCAACCAATGACCGTTTTGATTGGGACTGGGAGCGATTTGCTGTAAGTCATTGCCATAAAAAGCACTTACCAGATTCATATCACAAGAGTCGAGAACATTTGTTGGGAGAAGACTGTTATCATCTCCGTTCGTCATAAACGATAGATTGGAGCGGTTGAAATCACCTAACACTATTATTTTGTCATCTTCATTTAAAGATGCGGATAAAGAAGAGATTATCAAGAAAAGGTCATTGTAAGCGGCTTCGTCAGATCTGGGGGGAATGTAGAAAATGCCGATGTATAGGTAGTTTCTTTCAAAAGGAACCCTGATAATCATATGTTGGAAACTTTTATGAGGAGTAGTGTGGACAATTTCACTCGACATACTGGAATTCACTGCAATTAAAACGCCTCCCCCTCGACTTTGCGTAGTAATGCGATAATCACGGTCGTCTCTATATATTGTCCAATTTTCGTCGAGAATTTCCTCGTTTTTATAAGAATCACTCAACCAAGTCTCAGTGAAAGCTAGGATATTAAACCGGCAAGATTTCGAGTCAAGAAAGAGTTTATTTACTTTGCCTCTCATTCCACCACAATTATGGTAGAAAAGCTTGAGGCTGACTCGCGGGGATAAGTTGCTAGGAATAGTAGTTTTTGAGCTCGGTTCTCGACTTTTGAAGCACCGAAATGTGTTTAGACCTAACATAAGAACTGTAGGTATTTAGTTCTTGTTTAACTTGACTTGCAGAGACTCCCATTCGCTCATGATATTTTATGAACAGCAAGTTTAACGCTTCCAAGTCAACTGGAAGGCCCTCTTGATGGATAAGAACTTTCAGACTAGTTTTAGTTTTACCCTCAAAACAAGCTGAGTCTGAAGCATTATGCATATATGCTAGGAACAAACGGACATTTTCGTAAATTCTGTGATCCCGAAGTCTTGAGAGGGTATATCTTCCTTCAATATCATCGCAGGAGTTATCAGTTGCTTTGACTACAGGGGGAATGAGTGGATCAAGGAAGCCTGGATCAGCATTGGCCGGCTTACTAGACGTTGAAGTGTTAGGAAGGATTATTGACCCCTCCGTAACTGGAACCAGGTCATCACCACGGACAAAGTTACTGTAAGGAGTAAGATTTGTCTGAATTAAGGGCAGTTTTAAAGAGGAATTCGGGTAATGAATAGGAACAGGAGTCTTGGATGTGTCGTTGTTGAGTAGGGTAGTAAGTTTGGTTTGTGGAGGTCCGTTTGAAGAACTGTCTTTGTTTGTCTGTATATCAACCTCAGTCAATATAGTCGAGTTGCACCACGATATGCCTTCGCTCACACGTCATTGTTTGGCCGTTAAAATTTGAACATCAACGTAATTATGCCTCAGCCACCGTATTCACCGGATTTGGCCTCTTGCGTCTTTTTTCTATTCCTAAATTTATAAAACCCATGCAGAGACGACTTTTTAACACGATTTAGGTCATACAAAAAAGCGAAAATCAGGAGTGCCTCATGGATTGGAAAAAACGCTGGGACAAGTGCATTTTATCCACAAGGGGGAACAAAATAGATGTTGATAAGTTAATAAATATTTTTCGAGAAAAATAAAGTCGCCTTTTCGAACACACCTCGTATATGAAAAAACTGATTATATCCGCATATGTACAGGGAAACTCATAAATTTTATGATTTGGTTGATGAAATCACGTCAGGTAAGTGGATAATATGCTTTTTTTTGCATTGATCTCAACATATTCAAAATATTCAGTGTGCTTCATGGCTAGTTCTCATTCGTAGAAATGGAAAAGTAATCGTTTTTCATTCCCTACTGGGATATTCTGGCTCATTTAATCGTCATTTTTTTCAACTGCTTTTCAGTACTCTTTCAATACATAAATCAAATGGCACACTTTTCAAATATAAATTTCCAGCAGCAAAACTGTTGTTACTCTAGTATGCAACTACAACAATTCACGGAAAATACTTCGATCACATCAATGTATCAACAAAACCATCTTAAGAAACATTCTCTAAAAAATCAACTTCACTAATTTCTTTGCAAATAATGCGTGTGAAACTCCTTACATGTTGATTATTTTAATATAAAATTACACTCCATACTTTCACTATTCTGCAACACTCTAGCAAATTCCACTTTCAGTTCTTATGTGAGTTTCCACTCCACCCAAGAGGTACCAGATGTGGAGCGTTAAGCGATTTTAAGTGATCAGTTTCCCCAAAAGTAGATTCGCTGGCAATCAAAGATATATTCCTATTACTGTGTTTTGAATAACATTTAAAGCTTTAATAAAAGTTCAGTGCACTCTGAATGTAAAAAATTGTTTAAAAACATTTGAATTCTTGCAACGAAACAACTTTTAGGCCTGTCGCCCTTTTCAAAATAAATAATTTCTCTACTAAAATAAATGCAACAAAAACAACAATAACAATCGAAAAAACTAGTAATAAATAAATTCAACGGCCCGTCGTAAAAAAATGTTGCTCATGCCTGCTCAAAAATATTATCCAGACCATGCCAAGACTAAACGTTGTCGAAGCACTGAACGGGCCCCATATGATTAGCCCGTCCGCTATCTATATACAGCTTATTTCAAACACGCACACTCCCGCCGCTTCACCATAGAATTCACGTACCCATTCAAATCGAAATTCTCTTAATCGGGGCTTATTTCATGTAGCCTTTTCTCATAGTAAAGGTGGAAAATTGTCAAAGAGAAAATAAGTTTGAATTTTACTCTTAGATTTTACTCGGTGCAGGCACAACGAAGCGAGTCGAAGAGAAAAACAAATTGTTCTACAGTGCGTGACCAGAAGATTATGTGAATGATATTTTATTACATTTGCACTAATAAAGGCTCATCAATAAGTGGTGGGGCTGAGCCCCACTAGCCCCAAAGGTAGAGCCGCCACTGATAGTCATCTTTTGAATCACATACGTCTTCAAATTTCAGCTTATGACATTGCTGCTGGGTTATTTGCTCATATATTCTCATTACCTCCAAGTTTTTTTCGGGGTATACCTGTTTAGGCAGATTGTGAAATTGGCTCTTGTCTCGAAGGTTCTTGAAGCAGACCAGATATTTACAGTTGAGTGATATGACACGACAAAATTTTCTTTGATGAAATAAATTTTAAGTCACAAGAATAACGGGAAGTTTATGATGATGGGATCCTTTTGTAAACAGCTAACATACTTGTTAACTTCCCAGTATATGGGTAGTTCTTGTAATCGCCTCGAAAATCGAAATTGAAGCTTTGTACTTTTCTTTACGTTTTGAGGTCTATAGAGTATATAAAGTGTTTTTAGAAAGACAGATGTATGTGTGTGTGTGTGTAAGTACGTACGTATGTACGTTCGGAACAGTTTTTTCTACGAGCATAATACACGTAAACAAAGTTGTATCGACTTTGTTGAGGTGTCAATCGAAGCGCCTTTGCAACCTCAAGAGCTGATTAGTTTTTGGAAAACTTCCGTGGGGGGGTTTGTTGTTTTGTCATTTCTGTCATACGTTATATCTCGCGAACCAAACATAAGTTTTGTATCGTGAAGGTGTCAATCGACGCATATTAATGTTTTCGTGAATCTATCAAATTTTTAAAAAAATTGTTGGAGCCGTTTTCTAGTTTAAGAAAAAAAGTGCAAAAAGTTTATTTTCATAAACAATAAATTTTTAACCTGATTTACGTAATATAGTAATCAATGTTTATAAAATTCATATACTCTTAACAGTGTTTGTAAAAGCATCATCAAAAGTTTTTCTCATGATAACGTAAAAAATTAAATTGAAAATAAAAAACCATTAAAAGTCATCATGATTTTCAAGGCCATTTTTATCATTCGCCATATCTCACGAATCAGATTTAACATTTGCATCATTGTCAATAGACGTGTATTAACATTTTTGTGATGTTTTGAACATTATTGAAAAATTGTTTTAGCCGCTTTTTAATTTAATAAAGGAAAATGCGAAAAATTAGTGTTTTTTTATAAAAATAATTTTTTTAACTGATTTGCACAGCACAGTAATAAATGTTTATGAAATTTATACATTCTTATCAGTTTTTGAAGAGAAATCAGCAAAACCATATTCCATGATTATGAAAAAAATTAGTTTCAAAGTAATCATGTATAGAGGGTTCATACAAATGATATTACTTTATATCTCAATCAAGGTTTATAATATTTGCATAATTTGAGCAGATTTTTTATCGTTTTGACACTGTTTTAGTTTTAATAAAAAACTGCTTAAATTTTCAAAACCATCAAAATTTCAATAAAGTTTGCATTTGTAGTATTCAATGCTTTGAATAGTAAAATATTTTGTAGTCAATACTTTGCAAGATCATATGCTTTAAAAAGCTATCATCAAATTAAAAAAAATGTAGGTTTTAGTAGATTTATTCTTTAGAAATCGTAAGATTTCAATTACTTCCTTCATCATCATGTGTAATACATTTTGCTTTTTACATGCAATTGAACCAATTTTTGACTGCATATTCAATATTTTTCAAGAACAAGAGAAATTCAAAATTAATTATTAGTCTCATTGATGTAAAAGCGTGAAAATATATAAATTCAGTGAGTATGCCGAAGTGCTGGCAATTTTGAACGAAACTATTCAAAATGACCATCACGCGACAAAATCTCTTCAGTGTTTGTTATAACAAAAACTGCATTCATTTTTGCTAGCGCTGTTTTGTCCTTCAAGCATCGATATGAAAATAACAAATAACGTAAAACAGGCCCCCACCGATTGATCCGCATGAATATTCAATCCAACTAATCTGTCCCATCGACCAAAACCTTACCGAATCAATGGACCCTTCCGTAGATGATATGATTAATATTAATTCATTCCTGTTACTGCTATGAATACCTATCGTTATTATTATTAAAAGTAGTATTATTTTCAAAATTATTATTTTATTTAATGTTTTTGATGTTTATGTAGATCTTACTGGGAAGTTGACCGTGTGGAACTCAAGGGTCACACCTCACGGCTTGTCTTGAAAATGCATTTAACATCATGTCATCCAGCACAATCAGTATCGGGTCACTCCCGGTGCTTGTAAATTCAACAGGGATTAAATCTAGGTACTCTATGTTTTTAAAAGGATACTGTTTTGGTACAGCGTGCCGTTCAGCATTACACCAAATTACCTTTTATATTTGAGGCTGTATTTATGACATATTATTCAGAAGGTTTTCAATAAAAATTGATTTTCCACATCCTGATGGTCAAGCAACCATCATTGTGAATGGGTGTGTGAGATTCTTCATCTTTGCTAATACTTTTTATATAAAGATAGCTAGATACCGGTTGTGTTATTCATAAAGCTAGCAAAATGAGTAGAAGAGGAATAGTTAATGAGCTTCTTAAAAGAGCTCGCAAAAACTTTACCAGTCGTCGTGTGGCTATAAAAAGACTAGATGATTTATGGCAGGCAGACTTGGTAGATGTGAGTGATTATTCTTCGGAAAATCGAGGCTACCGTTTCTTTCGAAAACTAGTAGATGTGTTTTCCTAGTACGCATGGCCATTCCCCATATAAGACATGAGTGCTACTGAGGTATCAAAAACAATAAAAATGATGTTTGGTCGAACTCGTATTCCTAGAAATTTGCACACTGACGACGGCACAGAAGTTTTCAACAAAATATTTCAACGTTTGATGAAAAAATATGAGATTAACCACTTTTTCACTTACAGCCCTCTAAAAGCTTCCCTTGTGGAAAGGTTCAATAGTTGTTTCAAAAATGTAATGTGAAAAACGTTTGGTATGAAGGGGAACTATCAGTGGGTCAGTATTCTTAGTGAACTGGTTAATAAATACAATAGGACAAAACATTGCACTATAAACATGCGACCTGAGGATGTTAGTTCGAATGAAGTATGAAGAATGAAGTACATCTATTATCAACAGCATACAAGAAGTTGAAAGTAACATCCAAACCTAGGTATACAATGGGCGATTATGTACGAATAAGTAAACACGAGCAAGTGTTTGAAAAAGGCTACACCCCGAACTGGTCTACAGAGATATTTACGATAATGGAAGTGAGGGTAACACATATTGGCACTTACATTTTTGAAGATCATCAAGACAACATCATAAATTAGGGTTTTATGAACAGGAGCTGTTGAGCGTCAAATGTCCCCACCATCTATCCAGTTGAAAAAAATTGGCTGAGAAGGGAAAATAAGCATTTGTCAAATGACTTGGTTTTCCTGCTAGTCATAGCTCCTGCATCCCTATAAAAGACATTGTATGAAGTGCACCACATACTAGTTATCATGTTGATTTTAAGACGTAAATCTGATCGTGTGAACACCTTCGCCAACCTAGCTGTCGATGCAAGGAAAGTAGTAAAAATAGCACGCAGTTTATTCTTGTACACTAACGTGAAGGTTTATGTCAACTGCTACTTCTGTTCATTGGTAATGTCTGCATTTACCTCGCCCTCTGACCTGGAGGCCGAGCACTTGCGCAATTTTCCAGACTGTATATTTGCATATGGAAACGATGTATGCGGTATATACGATGAGTTGCACACAAAAGCAGCAGTTGAAAAACATCTACACTATCAGCATATCGCTCTAGAATTGTTGCAGCTACTTCAACACTTCTGATGACTCTATGTCTTACAGAGCGGCTTCATAATCTTCAATTTACCTCAAACAACCGCTGAAATTCTACGCTCTAACAAATTACGACACCCTTAAAACAATAGCAACATTTGTAATTTTTATCGATTAAAATTCAAATTATTTTCACTCTTGATCTTTTCCATTCATTCATTAACTTAAGCAAACAAAAACCGGCTCACCGTACTATCAACCTAACATCATGTCGAAAACAATATAAGCGAATAAATATATAATATAATATATTTTAAATATATTTCTCTTATATTAATTCTGCTTAGTCACACAGGTATCAAGCAAATCAATACAATTTATTCTCACATTTAATTCCGTCCACTGTCTGAAAAATAATAACAACACGGAAAATTGCGTGTCGCAATCAAATACTAGCCAAACCAGCAATTTCCATTAGCTAACTACATCAAATTACTGCCAACGGCATCAGGCGACTTGATCTTGCTGACCTCATTTTATATTCCCTTTTGAACTAATTTGCACGCTTGACCAAAGCTCCATTACTGCCATCAGCATCCGGCAACGCAAGATAATCCATCATCTCACTTGCTCTCGGTCTCCGAGCTCGAAAACAATCGTGCATGTCCACTGTTTTCCCATGTCTCGATTCCCAACCATACAAGAGCGACTAGTAACACATAATTTGTGAGTTAAATTAATCCGAAATTCCACCAAGTGCGACTGCACCAGAATATTTCGCTACCATGCAATCCGATACCTGAAAAATCGCACTTTCGACCCAATATCGGATTTTCAGGTGACATAAGCATATTTTGCATAAAAAGTCGCATGCAAGATCATACGCTCACCTGAATTAAAAGTTTAGAAAGCACGGTTCTTACTACTTTGGACATCCCAATCGACTTTAACGAGCCAAAGCCTTTGTAATAGATTATGTCCTACAACAAAAGAGGGCTGTAGCCAACCCAGGCGATCGAATAGCCTTGCAATGCTTGATGCTACAAGCCTTTTCGTCACCTTGACACCTGTAAGTTCAGGCAGAGATACATTACAGGAGAAGACGCCTAATTGGCAATTCCATTGAAGGCCCAATGTTTTATTTGTGTTGTTACAGTTTAGGGCGATAGGACCAGATAGGGCGCAGTCGTCCTCTGGTATTGATTCCAGCACCTCTGGACATTTGGAGTACCACTTGCGGCTTCTAAAGTCCCAAGATGCCAATAAATTGGTGATGCCCCTCTGTAACGAGATTTCTTGGCTTATATTGTTAGTACTAGTGAGAACATAATCCACATAGAAGTCGTTCAGAGTGATTTCGCAAACCTGTTCGTGCTTAAATTGCTCACCTTTAGCTAATCTTTGAAGCACTTTGACTGCTTGATACGACGCACATGCCGTGCCATACGTGACGATATTCAAGCGATATCGTTGATTGGTCCCGGAGTGGCTGGTCGTCAAATTATTCTCAGGGTGTTGCGATTTTTGGGATCAATCCGCACTTGCCTGTTCATCTTCTTGATGTTACCATTTATTGCTACTTTATGCAGCCGCCATTTAAAAAGAGCAGTAGAGCCCACTTTAAGTAAGTCATTCAACGCCATTTCCTTGAAGGCTCGATGTGACGCATCAAACTCAGCTCGCACTTTAGTAGTTGTGCTGCTTTCTTCGATAACAGCATTATGTGGCAAATAAAAGGATGGATGATTGTAAATTTCCTTTGTTGGGACTTCTTTCATATGCCCAAGATCCAGATATTCTTGTAGAAACTGATTGTAATGCACCTTAAAGCCGAGGTTTAATTCGAGCTTTCTTTCCATCAGTTGCCACCTCCACTAGGATTTATCTCTGCCTCAAACGGAGGACGCACGGTTTATCTCCCTTCATATGTGTCTCGACGCGTGGTTCGTACAAAATTTGCTTCGCAGTCTGATTGCTCAGGCTCAATTGTTCAGCTGAAGCTATTCTAATTACCAGAATTTCAGCTCTTGGGTGTGTATCATGATGACTTAAGCTCTTGGAACCGCCTTGGTTTCGGTAGATCCTGAAATTATCCTACCGAACCTTGTATTGCGAGCAGTCATGTGGCTATTTGAGATTTTTCTCAGCCCACGCAAGAGTAGGTCGCCGTAGACATCGGCTCCCAGAAGTATATCAATGTCGCCTGGCTTGTAGTCCGCCTGATTAACGAGATCGAAGCTGTAACTCATTCGGGAGGGCTTCATTCCGCATTGAGGAGTCTCCCCTGTTATTTTGGGAAGTATGAGTAAATTGAAATGCACCGAGTTGGATAACTTCTTTGCTTGCATTTTATGTTGAAAAATCCTCGTGCTGAGGTTCGTTGGCCGCTTATGCCGTGAATATCAAACTTGGCATACTTCAATCATAACTGCTGAACTGCCCTTTCAGCGATGAACGATGACTGCGATCCCTGATCAATTAGAGCTCTAAGCGGTAAAAACGTTCCATACAATGTCCTCACTTGAATAATAGCTGTAGCTAGCAGCATCACTTTTTTTATTAGTGTGTTTGTTGAATCTTCTTAAAAAGAAATAACAAAAATGGATAAGATGTGGGTATAGATAAACCTATTTCAATCCTTAAAACCTAAATGTTGTTTTGAGGTGTGTGGAGGCACTCCCTGCTTGAATTATAACGTTAATTTTTTTTCAAGACTATTTGAAACAATTTTTGTACCCAGCTGAGATACTAATTAGTTACAATGTTGTCTCAATTTAAGACTATACTTAGCTCTTGTTCTCAGAATTTGTTCAGAAACCAATGGTATCTGGAGATCTTTTCTAATATTGATGTTTCCAATGTACCACGCCGCACAAGACATTAGCCGCAGTATTTTGTTCTGTGATCGGTCTATAATGTCAATTAGGGATGAGAAAGCCGTTTGCCATAACTGGCAACCGTAGAACTATATGGGTTTTATCATAGAGTTATATAACATAAATTTGTACTCTAAAGCTAGCTTAGATTTATAGCCTATAAGCCAGTACAGTTTAGAAACCTTCAGGTCAATCTCCTTCTTCTTTGCTCTTATATGTTTTTCCCATTGAATGAAGAGAATAAGGAAGCGAAGTCACCTATGCCCGCCTGTAAGCGACGGTCAAGCAATTTTACTACATTCAAAGCACTTGCTCTCATGAGAGTGCAAAGCAGCACACATTTCCCCTTACTCGCCCCGTGGCCAATACATTTCACCTACACTGCTGCCTAGTTACACAGCAAGGTGTACAATACATACAAATACCCTGGAAGGTGGTGATCCTTGCCTGGTTTCGGTATAATTATTATAGTTGATAGCTTCCATTGCTCAGGAAAATATCCTATTCTCAGCATAGCGTTAAATATTAGGGTCACCCACCATGTTGCAATAATCGGCAGCACTTTAATCATCTTTCCATTTATCTGATCGTGGCCAGGGGACTTTTTAACGTTAATGTGGTTTTTAATAACATATGTAACTTGGCGATGTTTAATTTTGAGATTTTTAATAGTTCTTTCCATTTGGTGATCCAGGGTTGTTCTCTCTTTCTCTGGATTTGGTTGAAAGACACTTTCTAAGTGATCAGCGAATGTTTCTGCCTTTTCACTATCACTTTCTGACCATTGTGCATTGTGTTTACAAATAGGTGGGGTGCTGATTTAGTGTCCTTTGAGATGCTTAGTGGCCTTCCATAAGCTCAAATCAGTTTCCAGTCTGGGTGAGAGACTTTCGAGGTATTTTGCCAACTTGTCTTGCTTTTCTTCGCTAAGTAACAGGCGCAAATTTCTTTCAGTCCTTGCTTGTTCTTTGCTGTTATTCCTCTCGATGTTTGCCATGCTCGACGAAGCCTTCTCTTTTAAGCAACATCAAGGAGGCTTGATGTGCGCTGCAGTCATAATTTCACTCTTCGTAGTGGACCTCGGAGGTGGTGTAGCGTATCTGGCTGCTTCCGTAATGATCCTAACAAATTCGTCAACAGCTTTTTCGGTTACTCGGTGATGTTGGTACCACGTGGAGAGTGACTTAATATTTGTAATTCAGCCAGTTCGTCGAAAAGAAGGTTAAATTAGATGAGGGTTTACTTACCTCCTTATCGAATTGGAATTCGAGGAACAGCCTTGAATATTAAGATATGAGTGTCTTCCTCATAAGAAAGGCGGTGTAATTTTTTTAATTAGTACAGCAGCACCTCCCCTGTGTGTTTCTAAGGGATGATTAGTATCATAGACATCATTGCCATTAATTTTGAAATTATTTTTCTCTGTCAGGTGAGTTTCATTGATCAAGAATACATCAATATCGTTCTGATCAAGGAATTGTTGAATTTCACCTCGATGTTGGTTCGCACCGTTTGCATTCCAGTAGGATATTTTGAATTTATTCATTTTGGACATCGGAGTAGCTAGATTAATTCAGTTTGTGTTCGCATCATCTCTTGCATAGATGCTTGGAAGGAGTTCATGAATTGCATCATGGTATTCATACCCGGAAGTTTGATGTGTGTGGACCATCACAGTTTGCGCATTTCCTTACTTCTGGGTCGTTTTTTGAGGAAGTACATGATTTGGTAGAGTGATCTTGTCCACAAATGACGCATTTTGGCGGAAATGTACAGTATCCTTTTGTGTGTCCATATTCTTGACAATTTGACATTGAACGGGCCCAGCTCGCTTATGTGGTTCTTCAATACGGATGGATCTATTCATCATATTTAGTTTGTAAATTGGGGGCACTTGTCCCGGTTGTAATTTTTGGCAGGGTTCAAGTTCAACCCTGTATAATAGTTGGCGTATTTTCAGTCTGTTAATGATATTGGTGACGGAGTGCACTTTAAATTGGTTTTTTAGCTCGATTTTGATTTCTTTACACATTTTATCCACATCATTTTCATTTACTGCTTCGATCCCTTTAATTACTACATTGAGACCTCGAAGAGCTTTAAGTCGGTAAGTGTAGAAACAAATTTATGCCAATTAAAAGGCAGTAATTATTTTTCGGTGATTATCAATTGATTTCAATTGCATGTCGATGTGATACCTCGACGCAAGTTAGTGCATTAAATTGGTGGTGTCCAATTGTGATTTTAACTAGGATAACAATCGTCATTATTGGCACATTTCGAACAAATATGGCAGTGGGGTTTAATTCTGGGATTTCATTTCTGGGGTGTCCATTTCACTTAGAGCGGCGTACCGATTTTGCAGAAGTATAGGGTGTTCCGTATTGCGTTTTTTTGCAGACATACCTTGTACTGGAGGGCTCCGAATTTTTCGTTTCGCTGACGAGGATTTATTTTACCATAATGCAGGTTTGACGACCTCGGTGAAGAACCGATTAATTGGCGGTTGAACTTTGCCAGTGGCGAAAACTGGCAGAGATGCTGTTTGGGATAGAGTGTTCACCATTCGGGTGATTTCAGATGGCCTTTGAGTTTCCACATGTTCAATTTCATCGAGAGTGACGTCTTCAGGATGTTGTTGATTGGCGTTCTGTTCCCTATCTCATCCATTTGATCCTTGCGGAGGTGGAGCCCGTGGTTTAGACGGGCTCCTCTTGAACCCCATCTGTTCAATCAAAAAACGACTGCCAGAGAGTTATCAGAGGTTCAGCTTTAGCACAATTAACTTGTGTACTTATAGCACTGCACGGCAAACACGACTGTGTTGTTCAACTATCGCAAAGCGATGTGTCTTGGTTCCCTTAGTTACTGCATTAAGGTTCGATGTTGTAGGATAAGCATCACAAGAATTAGCTTCAGTTAACTGTGGTTCGATACACAACAAGGTATGATGCTTTTTATTGGATGATCTGCTTTGATGGACATGCAGATTTTGAATGGTTCCTGAGTAAACAATTGAAGCACAACTTGTGATTTTAGCTAATTCGATACAATCTATCTTGTCTTGACATCCCCAAGTTTCGAGCACTGTGCTGTGCCATGACTTCCATAACAGATTTGGCGCAGGCCATTTTTTCTAACTTCCGTGATAACAACGCCATACTTTGGTCATTTTTCGGTTTCGGTTTCGGTTTTGGATTCTAGGCGACACTAGGCGTTGAGTGAGAAACTTCACAAACTGCGTTATTGTCGGAATCTCATTAGATGCCCCAATGTTTTTCTGCCATTCGAGAGAAGATTCGCTATCTGATTGTTGCTGTAAATGATAGACAAGCAACACATCGCCTAGCTTTCCTGCCAAGGCTTACATACTATTCAAAACATCCTTGATAATGTACCGCATATGCTAAATGCCATAACTGCTGTTAGAACTCGTAGGCTTAATGCCTCAAATTAGCTTCATTAATGCATTTGCGGCTGCACGTTTGTAGTCGTATCGTTTGCACATCAAAGCCCAACCGCTTCGTAAATACTGTCCGTTATGTTCAAGTGCTTGATGAGCTTTTCAGCTTCGCCCGACACTGATGAGCGATGATAATGCATCTTTTGCACCGCACTAAGTCTTTCACTTTTATGGACAAAAGTGGAAAATAGATCTTGAAACGACGCTCAATTGGCATAGTTTTTTGGGAAGTGAGGAAATTTGATCCGCTCCAATGGAAAATGGGCCGCTCCTTGTGAGTCTGCACTTTTGGTTAAGTGTTCATATTCATTGATTCTTGACTTGAAGAGAACCATATACTCTTCATACAACGACTCGGCACTCTCGAATTCCATTATGTAATCGCCGAATTTTTTGGATTCGGCAGCCATGTTTGTTTTCATTGCGTAGTGACACTCTTCGGACGCTTGCCACTTGTTTGCCAATGTGTCGGCTTTTGGGTCAAAGTACTTGTTGCTGTATCGAGCTTTGGAGTCCTTTTTATGGTTTCTGATGAACCTTTGTAACTCCCCCAAATTATGCTACTGATTGTTGATAACATTGATATTTCCGGTGCTCCCGGTAGTAATCTTGAAATGCTCGTTAGACTCAATTTGATCAACACCGAATTCCGATTTCGATATTGTTTTACTGGCACCAAATTTGCAACATTTAATTTGCAATTCCAATTTTGTAGCACTAAGTTTGCGGTGCTGTAATTGCAACACTGAACTAGCTTCACTAAAATTGCTTCCGAATATATCCGGCTGGACGGATCAATGTTGGATTGCCTACTACAAAGCTCTCAAAGGTAAAATGCTCAAATAATATCTTTTGAGTAGCGCCTTCCTCCAATTCACCTGCCTGCATTATAATCCTAAAATGATAGCGTTTGATCTAAAAGTCAAGGCTTTATAGTCTTCAAATTATTGAGCTTTATTTGATCAGAAATCAAAACAACACAGATTTAATCTATGTGCTTTATTAATTATGACTGAGGCTAGTTATTCTTTCATTTTTATACATTTCATAGCTGATCAGTAAGCACAATGTAGCTATCAGGACTATCTTATCGCCCATGTAAATTAATGTTGGCGGGTCAGCAAAAATATAAATTGAGTTGAGCCCATGAGTGCGATCAACCTGAGCATGCCTTCAGATTGCAGGGTCATCACCTTTCTTGGTATGCGCGAATTGATTGCACTTGAAATGCGCGAACAGCCATTTTGTCTTTGAAACGTCCATAAAGATAAAGGAAGTTGTATATTTTTCGATTTTTATCTCCCTACTTCTTTAAAACAATGTTAGCATTTTTTTTGTTAAAATGGCAAAATCGCCTCACGAAAAAACGTTCAAAGGGCATCTTCACAAAATTTAGATCGAAATATGAATCAACTTTAGTATAATGCGCACCATATTCGTTTTGATTGAGGTGGAATGTGTGTTTGTTTGTATTTAAGACAATTAATTTAAAGCAAACCGTTCATATATTATGGTCAAGAATTGTTCATTTTCATTTCTACTAGTGTTTAAATTTTATTAGTAGATATGATTGTTGTTACATCCACAAAAGAGATTATAAAACCATTATTCAAATTAATACAAAGAACAGAAAATAGTGGTGCCAGTACAGTACTTTGTGGAACACCAGTATAAGCACCTAAAACCCGCCTAGAGTTGATATAATACTTATTTTACTTATTTATTATTTACCTATTTTTTTATTTAAGATTGCCGTAGTAACTCATTTACTTCCTGGAAGCTAGTTGCATACTTTTTGTCTTTGTGTTACTACGCTTAGTCATGTCAATACATGCATACAAAGTTTGAATCATCCATTGCCAAGGTATACGTCGAATTTTGCAATTTTTTTTATTTCTTTTATTATTGTAATCACTAGTCGTATGGAATGGTCTATTCAACGGGAGGTGGATTTCATCTATAAACAGCAAGAACGGATAGTGATCATTAAAAAGATTCGAATTTTTATAAATTTTTATGTCAATGGAGCTAAATTTGATAAAAATATTGCCTAGTCCCTTTTGCCTAATCACGATTTTATTTAATATTAACATGGTCTTTCAATGGATTTGAAACCTGGTATCAATCTATTTCCAGGATCACTCACCAAAAGTCAATATTGAAATCATCAATCATTAGACGATTTTTAATATTCTTTTTCCAGGAATAAATGTAAGCTGATGAAGATCATGAGCTGAAATAACAAGCTAATTTTTTTATTCATTTTTATGTTTGAACTACGGATACAAAGTTTTTAAACACTGATTTCCTATTGTATAATATTTAACGCATTTGACAAAACAATCTGTTATGTTAATGTGACTGTTATTTCGGTAAATATTATATACCTGAAAGTCGAAAATTTGTAGTGATGAGATATTCTAATTTTTGTTCTGTGTACAACTAACGTTTGACTTGACTCAAAAGCAAAAACGAGACTCTAAAAACTTGTAAACTATTTTCAGAAGAATTTGAATTTTTGATATTAATGAGTACAATGTTTACAATATTGAGTTCATAACACATTTATAATGGTTTCGTCAGTTTTGAGATAATTGCTCTTCGATATTAACGGCATTGTATATGTAAAGAATTACATTATGTTTTAGCTAACTATAACGGCAAAACTGTACAGGTATCGATCAAGATATAAAGGCATCGAACATCTAGAGCAAAAATATTTCGAGTGAGCCATTGAAAGGACAATCAACTAAGCAATCGAATCGAACTTTTGATGTTTACTGAAAACTTTGATTCTATTGTAAACTTGGTTGCCTTGCCCATAGACTATGTTTTAACCATTTTTTATTGATAAACTAGTCTTTAAACTTAGAAAAAAAAGTAACCTATCAATTTTGAAGTGAGTGGGGATATGCACTGCTCCACTTAACACATTTATTGTTTGCAGCTGTTTCGCTCCATTAAATTTAGTTTTACATTATTTTTTCCGACCAAGAGTTTCACACTATATGTTGTATACACTGTGGTGCACAGCACAGAGGTTTCTCGGAACCACAGTGTAAGCAATACGCAGTGTGCAATCAAAAAATTTAAAAATTGAAGTATCCTAAGCACTGCCAGCAGTGCAGAGAATAAAGCATTTTCCCGGACTCTATATATCTCTTGCACACAAGTAAGATATTTTAAGAAACTTCGTCTCTTTTTTAAATCAATTTGACAAAATTGAATGATCTTATTGTCAACAAGGACACTTTCTCATGCAATTACCGGAACCTATGTTTCTAAATATTATTTCACGCACAAAACGAAAATCACATATGCGATCCCTGGAAATCACTCGCCCAATGAGTAGCTGTCATCATATGATAAATCACTGAAAACATACAACTTTGTTCCGTAGAATCGCAGGTTGCACTTGATAGTATTCTTTTATATGATCGATTGGCTACTGTGCTCGGAATGACCTCTGCTTTCAGAACTGATAGTCCACTTTTTACTATAAGTTTAACGAATAGTTTTTATATGAAATATGGTGCAGTTTTTCAAATGTAAAGTAGGCCATGTATATATGAGGTAGCCTATCAAAATGCTAGGACGGAACGCTGTACGTAACACAATGGTTTTCTTTCTACTCACTAGGACGTAGCACCCTTGTTTGGCGTTACCACAGTATATGTAAACATAATTCGTCAATACCATCTATTGAAGAGGTGCAAGCAGCCATACAACAGCAAAAACCAAATAAAGCACCCGGATTCGACAATTTACCAGCAGATCTCCTTCAAAAAGGTGGACCAATACTAACGCACCACCTCCACCAGATCATCTCCAAGGCATGGGTCGATGAAAAATTACCTGATGATTGGCGGACGGCCATCATATGTCCCATACATAAGAAAGGAGATAAGCTTAGATGTGACAACTACAGAGGCATTTCACTGCTGTGTACGTCCTACAAGATCCTGACCAAAATTATTAATAAAAGATTGACACAGTACACTTCCACAATAATTGGCGAATACCAAGGCGGTTTCAGATCCGGTATGTCGACGATAGATCAACTATTCTCAGTAAAATAGGTGCTGGAAAAGTGCTGGGAATACAATATTGACGTGCACCAGATCTTCGCAGACTTCCAACAAGCATACGATAGTATAGATCGAAATATACTATATAAAATAATGCTTGATTTTGGGATACCTATCAAACTAATACGAATGACCAGACTAACGATGACCGACACACGATCTAAAGTCAGATGTCAAGGCGATCTGACTCAAAGCTTCGACACCAGCTCAGGTTTTAAACAGGGTGATGGCCTCGCCCCCATACTCTTCAATTTGGCCCTAGAGTATGTCATCAGGAAGATTAAAGTAGACAATGCGGGAACGCTACTCTTTAAGTCTACTCAAATAGTAGCGTACGCCGATGACATCAACGTCATGGCCCGATCTCTATCTCGTGCCAAAGAAGCGTTTACTGAGCTGGAGTCAGCGGCTATTCAAGTCGGCCTAAGGGTCAATGTGAACAAGACCAAATATATGACCCAGTCAAGGAAAAAGACGCCAAATAGACAAAACATGACGCTAACTAACTACAGTGTGGAAAGCGTTAACTCCTTTATTTATCTTGGTGTCAACCTCGCCAAAGACGGGAATGAAAAGGACGAAATTGAACGGCGAATTGGTCTAGCCAATAAAATATATTTTTCAGTCCTCTCGGTGATTAAAAGTAACAAAGTGCACCGAAAAAATAAGCTGCGCGTCTATAAAACGATCATCCGTCCTGTATTGATTTACGGATGTGAAACATGGACTTTGACTCAAGCCTCAGAAAAAATGATTGACGTCTTCGAACGCCGCATTTTGAGACGGATTCTGGGGCCCGTGAAGGACGGACCGGACTGGCGAATCCGGTACAACCATGAGTTGTACGCTCTTTATGACGAGCCACCGGTATCGATTCTGACGAAACTGCTACGACTTCAGTGGGCTGGCCATGTGGAGCGTATGGATGACGGGCGAATTCCCAAACGCTCCATGAAAGGCCGAGCAACAGGAAGCCGCCCACCAGGAAAACCACGCAAACGATGGGAGGATGCAGTTGACAACGACAGCGAATCCTTGCTGGGATTCGCTAATTGGAGGACGCGGTCGCTGGACCGAGACAGTTGGAGGCAGTGTCTTCGGGAGGCCAAGGCTCGATTTGGGCTGGTGCGCCATTGATGATGATGATGTAAACACAGTAAATAAATTTTCTTGTTAAAGCCTACTATGGACAAGCGTTCCGTTGAATCCGTGATTGCATCATTGAACAGGGAACTGGAGGAATGGTGAAATCCATGTAAAATCGTAAATGTGAGTTGGCCGACTTTCTGCTGCTGATGTCTAATCTTTGAATGTCAATAGTCTCTCCATGTCACTTTGACTGTACAAAAAACGTTGAGAGTTTTGAGAAGTTTGCCTTCCGCGCAAGTATTTTGGCTTTATATATTTTCGATAGAATAATCCAAGTGATAATATTATGTGTTATAAACTAGTGAGAAGTGTTACTGTCGACAAAAAGTGTAGGAACCAATTTTAAAGCTGTGAATTAAGTGTTATTAACGATGAAGTGTGTTGTAACTTATTGAGCGAATAACTCGAGTTCTCGCCCGGAAATAGTATCTTTTCATGTGTGACTCCATCCGGAATTTAAGTATTTTACGTTTGCGCAAGTTAAACGAGTGTTTTTCAGTGATAAATGATTTATTTGGTTTTTGAATTTTCTTGCAATAATTTCTAACACTTGCACTGTTACTGTCAAAATTTGAACAGTTGCGTAGTCAGGATGGGCGCAAATTAGTTGGTTTAATTTAATTAAATGAATCAAAAATCTAGATTTGGTTCTTGTTATTCGACTTCTTTATGAAACCATAGCACGCAAAATATGTCGCCGTAATTCTGTCGAAACCGGTCCCAAGCCCAGTTAAAAAAGGAAGAGAGAGGCTGAAAGATGATTTTTTATATACAATACAGCGTAATTATATTTGAATGTTGTATGTATAAATTTGACAATTTATGCGTCTAAATTTGATGTATTGACATTGATTCAAGCATAATATGTAACAGGTGACGAATATTAGATGTAATGTTTTTAGCTGAATACCAATTTTCAAGTTTGTAAATTAATCAATATGTTTGAAATGTTGCTCTATTAATCATTGTTTGGGAATTTTTTGTTTAATTGCATGCTTGTCCTTGAATCTGTGAATGTCTTGTAAAGTTTGTCAATTCTTCTGATTATTTTTTCCGTATAGTATTGAGTCCTTTCATTGCTTAATGTTGAAGTTGATAATCGATTACAGTGCGAATCACCTTACGCTTCCCATATAGGCTAATTAAATGATATAGCTGCTATTGTGCTCGATATTTAGTGTTTTCAAATTAGTTTACGCTCAATATGAGCTTTTATTTTGAACAGCAGTTATATTTTCCTGTATCTTCTTACAAACCACAATAATTTCAAATATATCTTGAACTCCCACCTTTTATATGCCCATTTTTACTCGCATGCGATGTACGCCCTTAGCGTCAGCAAGTTAGTGTCACAACCACCTTCATAAAAGTTAGCCCCCCCCCAAATTTGATGATCTTCCTCTCCTGTGTTTATTACCTCTTTGGGTTGCACCGACAAAACGCATAGTTTTTCACATGATTTGTGTCATTAGTTACATGATGAGTTGGTTTACGCCACAGGATATGGAAACATAGTAAATAAACTGTCTTCACAAAGTTTACTACGAACCATAGCATAAAGAATATAAACCACGTACACACAGCCAATTTGCTACATATCTGTCAGAAAACAAAGTTGCCAACTTTTGCCTGACTGTAGGTAAATTTCATATCCGTGTACCTCAGCATGAGTACCAGCGTAAGAAAATTGTTTGTGAATGGTTCGTGCACCAAAGCCAGAGATGCACATGGAAGCTATTTTCGTTAATTCGTGAAGACGCGAACTGACAGCGAGAAAGTCATTGAGTATTTGGGAATTCGCGATCGGAATATCACGTGTAATGAAATTATAGACTTTTGCAATGAAAACTCAAATCGTTATGAAAAGTGCGACAGAACAACACGTTCGAAATATTCAGTCATATGTAATCTAATAAGCAACGCGTCATGATTGTTTAGTGTTTTATGGTCAAAACTTGGAACAATGTGAAAAAGTGGTTGATGCTTTACGAAAAGAAATAAAGTTCTTCCATTAGTGTTCTATTTATTTAGGAATATGGAGCAACGAAGCTGACATTGTATTTCTTTGGAACTGCAGCACAGAATCTTGCTGGTGGACGTGTCTAAGTATCAAAAGTTGGGTGATATTAAAGTGAAAGACTCCGTGGTATCGTTGGTTGGTTGTAGTGGCCGCCCTCTTTATCAAAAGATGGCTCACTTAGGCGACGACAGGCCCATTGTGATACTACAAAAAGGTAAGGGCGGCACTAAAATCTCTGGGATGACGAGAACGTTTCGATTCTCGTAAGAAGGTGGCTATGCAGCCAATATTTAAATCAGCTAGTTTTGTGAGGCTGCCCAGGAAGGGCGAGCCTAAGATTTTCATGCGTTTCCTGGACAGTGCCGGGCATTTGCACAGAAAATGTTGGATTGTCTCTTCCTCTTCTTCCGATCTGCAACTTCGTCAGAAATCGTTCAAAGGAACGTCCAATCTTTCTGCGTGTCTGCAAATGAAACAATGCTTCGTCTGTATGGACAAGATAGAATTCAAGGTTCCACGATTCGTGTTGAGGAGCTGCTTGGTGAGTCTGGAACTCAGTGCCTGTCACGTTTGCATAGTTGTCCTTCAGGTTTCTTCCAGCAACCAGGTGCTATTTGCAGCCTTTTTGTGAAGAGCACAAATTCCGTTTTCTGCGGATTAATCGTCAGACCACACTCTTTGCCCCCTTGGTAAGATTACCCAGGGCAAAATTAAGTCTTTCAGATAGGATGTTTACGAATTTTCTCAATATAAGTATTGCAACATCGTATGAATAGGCTACGACTTTGCAGCCACTTACTTCTATTTTTGACAAGAGCTTGTCCACCACTAATTTCTAGAGAAGAGGTGATAGCACCCCACCTTGTGATGTGCCTCTGCACGTCCTCCTATTTAAGGTGCTTTTTCCTAGTGTGAAATTGATGTTCCTGCTGCTTAGCAGTTGTCTCATGAATTTTATGAGGTTGTCGTCGAAATTGCTTTCCCTTAGTGCTTGTTGAAAGCCTCTTTGATGTCTAGAGCAACTTCAACCGATCTCCCTTTTGTGTATGCTGCTTCTTCGAGGAGTGCATGCACCAAGGCAGCTTATGCCAGGTGCAAGTATCCCCTCAGTTAAGCCTATTGGAGCTAGCGGGAACACCAAGGTAACGGTGAACAAGCCGGCCCACACTGTTGTCGGTACAACCTACCACACCGCTTCCACTTCAGGTGTTAAGAAGCAGCAAAATTCCTCAGTTGCGACTTACAGGTACAGAATGCTTGCCTTCAAAGTTCTGAAAAGACTGAAGGATTGACCTCCGGATGGTCTTTCCAGAAGGGTAAAATCTTCCTGAAATGGGCAACAGCGGAGCCTCTATTCCAAAGAAAGTGGCAACTCAATAAAAGATTGCAAATCTTATGAGTCTACCAAAAAGTCAGCCAAGCGCCAACTGCCGGTTAACAAAAGACCAAAATTGGTCACACCCAATCCTGTAAGGATAGGGGTTTTAGTGAAGCTGCCAAGGACAGCCTGGTATGGGCTGTCATCAACAAAAGTAGCAGTGATGGATTGGAAGATGATGAATCCTGGTCTTCCCATTATGTTGCCGTGCGCGGGCTGGTACCAGGGTCACGTTAAATTGATAGCCTGTACAGATCAACGTTCAGCGGATCTGAACAAGCAGACTACCAACAGATTGGAGAAGTTTGGCCTGGAGCAAAGCTGGACGCTGTCTCAGGGAAGATATCCCGAATAGGCCTCGGTCCAGGCGTGGATACCTAGCGGAGCCTCATCACACGGAGGAAATTGTTGAGCTAATCAAGCTCAGTAATGCTGACCTCCTGGTGAAAAATTGGAAGGTAGCTAAGGTTAGCGAGCCCAGCAATGGACAGCAAGAGGCCCTTATAATCCTCAATGAGGAGTTGCTAGCTCCATTGGAGTCGAAGGGCGGGGTGATAGGCTACGGCTGTTCGGCTATCACCCTGCGAATATATCACAAGGACCATACTGGGAAGGCAGTATGAGAACCAAGTGAAGAGATTGGGAGTTAGCATCAGTAGACCCGACCGTGGACCTCTCTGAATCAGATCTTCTCTCCGATGACGGAAGAAGTACCATCGCACTTCGAGTTGGCTGGGGACCTCCTCAAATCCCTCGACCTGGTCGAGGAAGAGGAGATGTCCTTATCTAACGAGGAGGCCGACAAAACTCTGTGTCCTGATGCTGAGGTTTTTACAGAGAAACCTCCATCACTCTAAGGCGGATCCGCAGCGCTGCTCCTCCACCTGGCCCAAAAAGAAAGTAGCTAGTACTGGCCCAGGAACCTTGAGTTGTAGGAAAGGGTTTGCGGGCTCAACTTGAAGGGATACAACACAGTATGCTTCAACACAAGGGTTAAACTGAGAGCTAGCATAATTGTAAAGAAGATTTGAAGTTTTTAACATTGTATAATTTCAGTGACCAGACACCGTTGCGATAGCAATGGAAAGGCAGTCCAAACACTTTGGACTGTCTCCTGCTATATGGCACATGATGTTACGCCACTTCCCACCAGCCTGCAAAGGATCACAAGGAAGCCAATGCTAGGGGCATCCAATAATAGTAGGGGCGGACGACAATGCTCATCTTCACGTTTGGGTAGCACCGCACAAAAAAAGGCTTGAGCGAGTGCTCTTTGAATTCGTTGCTGCTGAGCTGTAGCTCTAATTAATAAAGGTGAAGATCCTATTTTATCAACGGAAGACCGTAGAGGTATTGGAAATCACTAACGAACGAGCACTTCCACCAGGCCATCAAAGG
>OZ012662.1:62778586-62813763 GCA_963942545.1 Oxycera nigricornis
ATGCGAACCAATTGACGGTCGTTATAACTCGCAGATGTAAATTATAAAAAATAGTTGAAATATAACGAGCCCATCAACAAGCCAGCCGTGGTCGTGCTGTCCGGTGACGGATGACAAGTGACAGCACGCCGAAACCACACTTCCTACTAAAATTAATTAGGAACCAGCCTATAATCTGGCAAAAAACCAAGAACCTCCATTAATGTGCATTAAATAGTGTAAGCAGAGTTGCGAACCGAAATTGCACACTAGAAAACAGTGTTGTTGACTAGAGTAGGAGGTTCTAACACATGTTATATATATATATATATATATATATATATATATATATATATATATATATATATATATATATATATATGTTTATTTTGCCAAAGCTAGACAATCACATGTCAACTTAACCCTAAAATATGTGCTACATTCAACGTTAATTTATCTGTTGGATGGATAATGGAAGGGCTCTAGAAATGCTGGATTTTAAATTGAACTTGGAGATGGTAGGGGAGTAGTGTTTGCTCAAAGTGTTAAAGATTTTTCAGCACCTATTAACTATTTCATTATTTGTATACCTAGTAAGATGCTGATATTCACTTAGTAAACGTGTATTACGCGTACTTCTTACAGACACATTAAGCTTTATTTTATTCGTCAAATACACCACTTTAATGTGGCCCCTAATCACGTCAAAGGCGAAACAAGAGGACAACACTGTTCTTCTGGTTTTAAGAGTAGACAAATTCAGAAGCTCCAATCATACTTCATAAGGAGGCAAGATTTGATAGTCATCGGGGCTATAAAGGTCTCTCAGAGCAAACAACAAGAATTGTTTTTGGACTGATTCTATTCTCGTATCATGAACTCCGAAATGTAGGTTCCATACATTGCAGGCATATTCAAGTATTGGGCGAACAAGTGAGGTAAATAATGATTTAGTTACCCACAGATTTTTAAACTCTTTGGCTCGTCTTTTAATAAAGCCAAGCTGTTCATGAGCTTTGGAGAGAAGAGTATCGTAGTGCGAATTGAAGCATAGTTTCTTGTCTAGGACAACTCCAAGGTCAACAATGTTTTCTTTCCTATACAAAACCGTATTGTTGAGAACTTATGCATTGTTCAATATTGTGGTTTTACGGGAAAAAGTCATTGCAAAACATTTCCCAACGTTTAGATGAAGTTTGTTCACATCACACCATCGTTGGAGGGAAGTTAGTTTTGATTGGAGGAAAACAGTATCAGATTGAGACTTAATGGTGTGACATATCTTAAGATCGTCAGCGTAAAGAAGATGTGATACGCCCGAGAGTTTTTCAGATATATCTGATATAAAAACATTAAAAAGAAGAGGGCCGAGGTGACTGCCTTGAGGCACACCAGAGTGTACGAGAATCGGCTTGGACAAATATCCCTGAAATTTAACTAATTGACTTCGGTCTCTTAAGTAGGAACTGAGCCAATTGAGCATAGAGCCGGTGATTCCTATTTTATGCAATTTGGAAATAAGTATGGAGTGATCAGCCCGGTCAAATGATTTACTAAAATCTGTGTAGAATGCGTCAATTTGGTAACCCATCTCCATTTTACATAGGACATCAGAAACTAAAACCATGAGATTGGCTGTATTTGATCGACCCTTGCCCCTTGTATATATATATATATATATATATATATATATATATATAGATGCGTGCGTACGTTGTTACAGTTTTTTCTCAAACGATTTCTCTTCAATGGAATATTGCATCGTTTTCGTTAAGGAGTGGATCGAAAAGTTTTGCTGTTTTTAAAGCTGATTAGTTTTTACTCACAATTGGCAACTAATTTAGTTAAAGCTAACAAGCAATGGTTTTTAAATGGCTGTGCTATTCAATTCAAAGTTTATTTTGCGCTTTTGTGATGAGCTGTGCTGATTTAATGTCGGGGGAATTGTAGCTGATGTTTTTGTGGCACATAAATGATCATTTCGTCAATTATGATATCCCACGAATAAAATTTTGCATTAAAGGTTTTTGAAATGTCAAACTAATATGCTAATATTTTTATGATTCTATCAAATTTTTAACAAGTTAAGAGACAAAATTTTTTATTCATTAAATTCAATACAAAAATGTGTTCTAAGGTTAATGGTTTTTCCATAGTTGAAAAAAACGATTCATGTAAACAGTTATGCTGAACAAAAGGTTGATATGAGTAATATAACCTATCTTCACTTTTGTTTATGATGTGGTTGTGGTGTTTATGAAAGCATCTAATCATTTGTAAAATTTGGTAATGTTTTTAGTAAATTTAGCTCAGCAATTTGTTAAATTGAATTAAGGGGTATACATACTATACAAAAAAATGAGATCTAAGTGCGACCCTTGAGGCCCACACGAATAACTTCCCAGTGGAGTGAATAAAAAGCTATAATTTGCTTTTATTATTAATTACTATTATTAATAATTACTATTATTAAACATTATTATTCTAAATTAATATAATTACTTTTATTATTTTTATCACTTTTTTATCTAACCATAAAAGCTTTGGTAGAGAAAGACGTCTCCACCACCTGGTCATCCTCTACCAAAGGCCTCGGCAACCTCGTCCACTTCGTCTTCAACCTCGTTCTCCATCTCGGCCTCGGAATCCACAACTATTATTGAGGGTATTCACTTATTATTTACAATAATCATTCGTTATCAAGAATGTTTGACCGTTACTGAATAATTATCACTTTATATGTACAATATCAAGTTATAACTAGTATTATTTGATTGTTATTAACAATATTAAACTATTTATAACAATATCCAATTATTAACTGCATTAGCGTCTCTACTCCCATTCTCCCAAACCTGGAAATATAAGTTTGGAATTTTATAAATGAATCTTTATTTTTTTTAAATAACATTTTTTACAAATTTGATCACAATTTTGCTAGAACGCACAATAATAATAACATTTATATGAAGTTATATGGTATCTGCACGAATTAATAGTGCGTATCAACTGTTTAAAAATAAGAAATTTATAGTCGTTGTTCAGTTTTTTCATCCTAAATAAAAAACGGCTTAATCGATTTTGCTTCAGTTCTATGTTACGTAGTTACGCGTCGTTTGAAACCGGTCCCACGTCAATACAATCTTTGGTTCTCAAGATAATCGAGACGAAAAATAATTCCGAACGCACATACGTACATACGTACATCCGCACATACGTACATACACACTCACAGACATCTCTCTAAAAACGATGGATTTGAATTCTAGAGACATTAAAACGTGGAGATATGTCAAAATTTGGGATTCGCAAAATCGACCCCATTACAATAACTTCCCATAGGGAACTGAGAAGTTAAAAATCGATTTTTTACTGATTTTGAAAGAAAAGTACATACTTCAGTAATGCTCAGTTAAAATTTCATAATGATCTGAGCATTGCATCAATATTTATTTTGATATTTTCGAGAGCGTTTCGGTTACACCTGGCACGCTTTAAACGCGTTTTTCTCAAAACAACTTTTTTTGATACGATGCCAGTGATGTTTTCCAAATTTTTACAGGTCATTCCTAATATGTATAGGTATCGTGTGAATATCAAATATCTTAAGCATTTTCATTTTTAAACCACAAATTAACAAAAAAAATTACGATTTTTGAACAACTTTTTTTGAACCGAAGACGCCATTTTGATTTTTTGCCCACAAAAAATTGTCAGTAATATAGAAAACATAATATTTCCGATTTACGTGCTTCAGACAAGTCTTCCAGTTGGAATCAATGGCACCGTTTGGAAATAATTTTTTTTGCGTTTTGATGACGTCACTATTATGGAAATATGTATACATATATTTGAATGAAAAAAAAAGTTTTTTATTAACTTCAAGTCTTTATTCATTGAATGCGAAAAGAAGTATACCGGTATATAAGACAGGGGCTTCACAATAAATTTGTAAATTTGACCTTTTTTTCCCTTGTAATGTAGGTATACCCCTTAAAAATGGAAAAAATCACATTAATGATTTATTTCAATATGATTTGCACTTGCAAAAATCAATGCTTGTAAGATTGCTCATGAAAAAAAATGATAAAGCTTATTTACATTATATGCAATATTTTCGTATAAAAATATCTAGACTTATTATACGTACTGTAGTTCTCATTATTATGGTTTTTATTTGAACTATTGTTTGTAACAGTTATCTTGATTTCTGGGAAATTGTTCATGTGAGCCACAAGAGTTTGACTCTTGATGGTTTTGACATCATATCTTTTAAGGTTTGTTAAACCATTTTTACGCAATAAAGCATTAGCAAACGTGTTTATTTTTCCTTGCCCTTGTTATATTCCATTAAGTCTAATCGGATTCTAGTTAGCTCTGACGACGGCTTCTTATGAAATAATTATTACACTTAGGAAGTGGTTGCTGTGGTTTACACTCATATCGCAAGGTATATAAACTAGACATGGTAAACCCATGCGCACAGCAGGCTTTTCGAGCGCCATTTTTGCAAAAAAAAATTGGGCTGCTAAATGAACAAAACATAGAGTGCACATATGGCAAGGCGAAAGAAAACGAGATGCCACAATTCAAAATGTATAAATGGCGGAAACCGGCGGCGGATAGTCGGTGCATTGCGTGGGAAACGTGTAAACGAAAGACAAGTGAAGTGACGATGGTGCGTGGTGCGTGCGTTCGGTGTGTGGGTGCAATAGCACCCTCTGTGATCGGTAGTAGTGACCAGCTGTGGTGTTATTTCCTCCTCACTTCTATCTTAATTTCACCTATTTTTCGCGATCGCTTTGATCGGACTGCTAGTTTATCGGAAATTTAACCTTTTGTGCTTCGTGATTCGCTGACAACGAGTCGAAATTTATTTGCATCGGGTCGTCAATAAATATTATTATTATCCAGCAGTGCTCCCATTGCGTTGCGTGAAAGTGGTGGATATAATAACGGCTTATCAAGGTTGACATAACTTGATAACTATTATCGGTTTTACACTTCAGCCTGGAACTAGGCAATTGTTTAAGCTAGTGTTTTAACCCTTAAGCAATTTAACATTACCATGGTTTTTGACTCGCCTCCATATGGGTCCACATGTGCGCTCTGTAATCATCCAGAATCTATGCGTTCGCGATTCATCATGTGTGATGGCTATTGTGGCAAAGCATTCCATGCGAAGTGCTTGAGTATTAGCTCTTCCCTGGTTGAGCTTATCTCCAAACATCCTAACAATATTTCCTATCGCTGCGATACTTGTAGAGCAACCACATTAGTCGATATCATTAAAATTTTACTACAGCACTCTGCCTCCCTGGCGTCTCTCAAGCAGACGTTCGATTCTCAAACTGCCTCGTCAATTCCACCGCTTGTGTCTACTGTAAGTACTGGTGTACACTGCTCACCTTTAAACCACGAAGTGGTTCCAAAACCATTTAATACTGTTCTCAGTACTTCAGAGATTGGTCCAGCATCTACTGCATCATGTACTAGTGAAAGTGGCCTGCTAATATCACCTTCTGTGCATCCAATTAATATTGCAGCGTCTAATGTTACAACTGCTTGTATCACGCCGGCATCACAATCGCACAGCGGTGTGGTTCCGCCGCCAGATAAATCTAGTCTCCGCTCAACAGGGATTATCTCCTCAAATTCCCAATACGTTTCGGTAGCCAGCAGCTCTATAGCTTTGTCGTCTATCAACCGAGACAGCGGAGCTGTACCCAAGCTTAGTGCTGTGAGTGAAACGAATTCGACGGTACCAATATCTTCTCTCGATGACTTGCCTGCCGATGACGATCTTCGTGCTGTTACTCCACCTCTGAAAGTTTTTATTTCCCGACTTGCTTACAACACCTCTACGGATATGGTCGTGAACCACCTCAAACGTAAGCTTGGTTCCTCTTGTCCCATACTTGAGTGCCGAAAGCTTACAAAAGATAACCTTCCACATCGTCTAATTGCGTCTTTCAAATTAATCGTTCCCGCTGAGTGTACTGCCGTTCTTGATGCTAGCGTATGGCCTGCTGGTGCTCTGATCAAACGTTTTGCTCCGCTGAAAAGGAAAATTTTTCCCAAGGTGACTCATCTCGGCGCGCATGTTTAACTAGTTGTAAATTTGACAATTCTGCTATTAGTATTTATTATCAGAATGTACGAGGCTTACGAACCAAGTTGCATGTGTTGAACCTTTCGTGCTTACTAGGCAATGAAACTATTATTTGCTTAACTGAAACTTGGCTGCATTCCGACATCTATAATACAGAATTGCTGCATAATTACAACGTTTATCGGAAAGACCGTGATCGCGTGCTCTCTAATAAATTGGAAGGTGGTGAAGTCTTAATAGCTGTTAAGACTGCTTTCTCCAGTTCTCTTTGTGAAGATTTCCACCCTCCTTCTCCTATCGAATGTGTGCTCGTCAAAGTTAATGCTTCTACATCTGCCCCTTTATATGTATCCTCTACTTATGTTCCTTGTAACTCTTCCACCGAGCTCCATGAGTCTTTCTTTCTCTCTCTCAGCTCATTTTGCATATCTGTTAATCCTTCTTCTCGAATAATTATCTGTGGTGACTTCAATCTCCCATCTCTTGATTGGCAGTTTTCCCCTTGTATTCATATTATTTCTTCTAATAGACAATCTAACCTTCTTTCCAACTTTCTATCTTTGTCTTCTTTCTCTCAATTCAATTATGTCCTGAAATCTAATGGTCGACTTCTTGACCTTGTTCTGTCTAACATAGACCATGATAATTTGTCACTGATGCTTCCTGATCCTCATCATCCACCTATTTTATTTATTCTTTGTTTTCGCCTCCCTTAGCCTATAAAAGCGCGCAAGCAATTTAAATTCAATTTTTGGAAGGCGAATTACGTTGCTATGTCGGAAGAACTCAGTTCGTTGAACTGGGCTTCTGTTTTCTTAAACCTTGGCCGTGAAGATGCACTATCTAAATTTTACAATCTCCTCTATGACATTATTTCGCGCTTCACTCCTTACCATAGTCGTACTACGACCAGTGATCCTCCATGGATGACCAGACACGTCTTAGCTGCCCTCAGATTGAAAGATCGAGCTTATCGTCTCTTTAAATCTAGCAGAACTCCTGTAAACTATACTGCTTTTTCTAGACTCCGTGCTTCAGCGAAGTCGGCAATGAAAAGTGCTATGTGTAATTATTTCGTTAATGTCGAAAATTCGCTACACTCAAACCAAACCAAGCCGTTTTGGTCCTATATTAATTCCCTCAAGTCTTCCTCCAGAATTCCCAGTACTGTCTCATGGAACGGTGAACAGGGTTCGACTCCCGAACAAATATGCGAAATTTTTGCTGCTTTCTTTTCCTCAATTTATCCTCCCTTCTTCTTCCAACATACTGCTACTGATATTCCTTTTCACTTTCCACCTATTCTCAATTTTATTTCCACAAACCCTACTGAAATTCAAACGTTGATTGATTCGTTGGACTCCAGCGTAGGACCTGGGCCAGACGGGCTTCCTAATATTTTCTTCAAATCTTGAACGCATTGTCTTTAATAAAATATACCAAGCTCTTTCTTGTAGATTATCCCCGTTTCAACTTGGTTTTCTTCCAGGCCGATCAACTAGCACAAACCTTCTTGAACTTACCCATGCTGTCGCAAAGGCTCTCGACAATCGTCTCCAAGTGGACGTAGTCTACACTGACTTAAGTAAGGCATTTGATACTGTCAACCACAATGTTCTACTTCAAAAATTAGAACACTTTGGCCTGTTTGGTCCAGTACTCTCTTGGCTTGAGTCATACATTAGTTTTCGTTCATGCCGTGTTAGTCTATCTGGTGTACTTTCCTCTCTTTTCTTTCCAACCGCCGGTGTCCCTCAGGGATTTATCCTTGGCCCTCTTCTCTTCCTCCTGTACATTAATGATCTCCTTTCTGTCCTAGGATCTCAGTGTCTTCTGTATGCTGATGACTTAAAAAATTTCAGAGTTGTCCGCTCAGAAGAAGATTGTATTGATATCCAGATGGATCTGGACTCAGTCGATTCTTGGGGTCGTACTAATTTTCTCTCTCTTAATGTCCAGAAATGTCACAAAATGTCCTTTACCTTAAAACCCTGTCCAATTGATCATATTTATATGTTACATGATCTTCCACTTGTGGCTGTTTGTCAAATTAAAGACCTGGGAGTGATTTTCGACCCGAGACTTAAATTTCAGCTTCGCATTGCGGCAATCTCCGCTCGCGCTTCTCGTGTCTCTGGGTTCGTATTAAGAAACTCTCATTTGTTTACTGACATTTCCTCCTCAGTTAACCTATATACTAGTCTCGTTAGACCCATCCTCGAATATTGTTCGCAAGTATGGTCTCCACATTTTCATTATTTAGACTCTCTCCTTGAATCCGTACAGCACAAATTCACTCGTTTTCTTATGTTTAAATTTAATTTTGCTTATATACCTTATACTGAGCGACTTTGCATTAGTGATGGGCACTATAACTATCGCCTATCGATAGTTTTTATTCAAAACAACAGAAGATACCATTATCGATGTTAATGAATGAAGACAACCTAATTAATAATTACGTTTAACTGAGCCAATAATGAAAAGAGCTCATAAAAATTAGTAAAGTGCTAATAAAGCAAATATTATTATTAATATTAATTGCTTATAAGTATTTTGTGCATCATAAGAAAACGTGATTATAAGAAACTCTTTGGAAGAGTGTTTCGAAAAATTTAATGTTTTAAATTATCGTTTATTGATTAAGTTAAAATTAAACAGACATGTTTTTTTAAATTTTAATTCTATTTTTTTTTATTAAAAACCTAATCAGCTCATGAAGACATTCAAACGTCAATACGATATTTATTCGCAAGATTTCGTCATTTAGAAAAATATTGTTGTTTATAATTTTCTAATCCTAAATTTTTATTATTTTTAAAAAATTTCTTTTGTAAAAAGTTAGCGAGCAGTTTAAAGTACCGATCACAATAACTTTGCATCAAATCAATTTTTTTTGATGATTTCACTTGACAAATTTTTAAGTTTTATATCTAAAACAAAGTAAATGCTCCTGAAAATGTAAATAAAATATAATCAGCTCTTTGAAACGTCACTACGCTTCGATTGACACATCAACGAAGTTGATGCTATGCTCTGTTCGAGAAAAAATGTACAAATGTACATAAGTACGTACACATATACATTCATCCTTTCAAAAATATTCTAGAAATACTGCTTCGATCCTGGGGCATAAGGTTTCAATATTCGGACCAAATATAATAACTTCTCGATGATATGAGAAGTTGAAAACAACTACAAGGATAATCTATAACATAAGGTATGATGATGCTCGAACCGTATTTTGTCTATTCGGAATACGTGTTCTGCAGTTTTTATGGACATATTTCTAATATCGTATAATGTATCCTTCCCAACACTCATAAAAAATATTGACACTAATAGACCAGGTCATAAACAAAAGGTTCCTGGGTTTATAATTAGGTGTATCTATTGTCCAGGTACAGGGTGGACGGAAAGTAGCACGAAATAAGTCGAATCGTTTCGTAGAATCGAAATTTCACAAAAAATATTCATACCTCCCTTACCGTCCACCCTGTAGATATGCATCAGAAAACTATTTCGAAGAATAGTAATTTTGAGTACTCAAGTTACTTGGAAAGAGTATTTTCAAAAGCCGGCTTGATTACAAAAGATCGCAGAAACAGGATCAAAGAAAAACATTTAGATACTTTAATTTCTTTAAATCATTACTTGAAATTATCAAAATAAGTCTTTATTATGTTTTTTATGTGTTATGTATATTCAATTTAAAGTTCTTACCACTTTGATATGTATTAACTTTGTAGTTTTGATTAAGAAATTCAATAAACAATGGAAGTAACACAAATACAATAAAAACACAAATACAATAAATTTTTTATTTTCTATGGCTTGTGTAAATTTTTCAGAATCTTTGCAACGCATTCCGAATACTGAATACTGCTAATTTTCTTGTGCAAGACTTTTAAACTCATTCCAAACTAGTTGGATAGGTAAACCAATTGCGTTACATTTTCTATATCGTATGTCGCCAACAACTCATTCGATTCTCTACATTTACCTATCTTCAAAATACAATCGCTACCACTACATACACAAGAAAAAAATTTAATTCTTCGAGCCGGAATTATCTACATGCTTAAATTTCAAGTCAATCCAACAAAATTTTCTGATCGCCTCGCCTCGATCCGAAAGATGCACCTTGGTCACTTGAAACACACTTCAAGTATACTACATGCATATAAGCACCACTCAATCCCTGTGACGTGACGCGATGTCCATCGCCCACTCACAATGTGGTGTTTGCTTTGCCACATTTTCATAAAACCAAAACTATCGATAGCGGTTTTCATTCATTCGGAAAAGTTATTCGATAGTCCCAAGCGATCGTCATTTTCATTCATTGGCAAGATTTATTCGATAGTTTCTGGCGATAGTCTTTTTCATTCTCCAGAAAAAGTTATTCGATAGTCTTTTTCATTCGCTTAAAAAAGTTATTCGATAGTAAAAACTATCGAATAACTTTCCGATAGTTATTCGATAGTGCCCATCAATACTTTGCATGCCTCAACTTCCCACTTTGAATTCCCGTAGACTCCTCTTAGATGAATGTTTTCTGTTTGGGCTTCACCACCGTCATTTAAATTTTAACTTGCGAGACTGCTTAAGTTATCGTATTTCAGAACGACCCGCCAGATCTGCTAACGCATTTGCAGTTCCGTATGTGAGGACAGAAACTTTTTACTATTCACCTATGTTGCGGCTCCCCCGTAATCATAATAATTTGCAACTTGGTCCGTTTCTTCACTTACTTTATACTTTTAAGCTACAGTTAAAGCGCATTTTATTTAATTAACTTTCTTCTGTTTTCTTTTCTTTTCTTTTCTTCTCTTGTAATTGGACTTCTAGTCTGTAAGATAATGAAATAAAAAAATAAATAGCAGCAACAATAAAATTTATTTCCAACATCACTTGCCATTTTCCCTTTCCTACATGGCGGAACATGTTTTCCAAAAAGTGTTGATGCTATTCCTACTGGGCACTTTTCGGTGACTTCTGGCTTCAGTGACGTACATGCGCAGTAGTGAACGCATTTGGGAATCGGGAATAGACTACCATGTCTAGTTTATATACCTTGCTCATATCGCGTGTAGAGCGCACATAAACGCGCTTTGAAGTCATCATTCTCCAAGCAAGTTACGGTGACTCCCTTCATTCAGCCTAGTTATGGCAACACCTTTCACTTAGCCCACTTTTGCATTTCTCACATTTCATTCAGACAATTTGGCATTTTCCACATATACATATACACTAGGCATGTGTAGCTCATCGCGGATATGATTCTGTGATCCGAATCATCTTAGAGATCCAAATGATTCGAATCAGTGAAATCGGTTCATTCGGATCAGTGTATCTTTCATATCTCATGGATCTTTCATATCTTATGGATCTTTCATATCTCATGGATCTTTCATATATCATGGATCTTTCATATATCATGGATCTTTCATATCTCATGACACAAACGCGATCATGTTCCATTCAGTAATCTCTCACAAGTTCCTCCCGTAAGAGAGGTAAAGAGAAATACACTTTCCACGCGAAGAGACGGTGCAGCTCGCATTTGGATGGGCATAACGATGAATGTGCACATGAGATGATATGTTTGTAAATAATTTCCAGGGCTGCCAGCAGTAGTTTACAAGTAGATGCATATATTAAGATGCAATTTAAAGTTTCGGTTGTAGTAATTTAAAATGTGAAATTTTACAATATGATCGTAGTTGAAAGTACAGATTTTTGTCATTGTCAGACAGTAAAGGCGCAATTGTGCTTTTATATATTTTGTGTGGAAATTATATATTAATATATTTTTCATATAAAAATGTAACTTTATTAAGGTTTTTTTCAGTCATATATGGGCTTAAAGATTCGGAAAGCTACGATCGTAAGTATTCCGAATGGAGTTTTATGAACTCAAAAATCAAGTATGGTAAATCTGTAGAGTGTACAGCGTACCATATCCCTTCTGACTCAGTGATCCAAATGATCTAGATGATCCAAATGATCTAGATGATGCAAATGATCTAGATGATCCAAATGATCCAAATGATACATATCACTGATCTGGATCTTTTTACTGAGCCAGATTCAAATGATCCATTCACAACAAAGATATGTTTTTGCCACCTCTAATATACACTGTATCAAAAAATTGCACATACAGCAGCTATAATCGGGAATAGAGTCAGTGTTTGTTTTAAATGAAAAAAGATAAGTTGATTTCGTTTTAAGGTTTATTATTTCTAGTTACAGGTCTTTTAAATGCAAGAATCAAACATTTGTGTTTACTAAATTTTCTTAGAAATATTGTCACTTGTATGTCACAAGTCATTATATACACATCAAAAAATTGCACATACACTTAAGAAATTCACGTTATTTGCTTTTTTAATAGCGAGTATGATGTCTTTTAGCTGCTACCACTGCTCATAGACGATCCTGCATTGAAAGTGCTAATTTTCGAGTTATATTAGGTGTAATTTTGTTCCACTCTTCTAAAATAATGTCTTTCAATTGAGCACGGCTGGTTATGCGATGCGCACGCACCTTTTTTTCTAAATAATCCCAAAGATGCTCAATAGGGTTTAAGTCGGAGGATTGTGGTGGATGTGGAAGAACAGAAGCAACGTTGGAGAGCAACCACTCACGCACTTATCTAGAAGAATGTTTGGGATCATTGTGTTGGATAAGTGAAAACCAACCGTTTATGCCAATTTTGAAAGCGCTTTGTTTCAAGTTATCCTTCAAAATGTTCAAATAATGTACTTTGTCCATCGTTCCCTCAACAAATACTAAATTACCTACCCCATTTGCCATCACATTCCCCTTTCCGTGTTTTATGGTGGGTTTCAGGTTTTTTAATTCCAACGCAGTGTTAACTGTACGCCACGCAAATCGCCGTCCATCAGAGCCGAAAACATTATATTTGCTCTCACCTACGAAAACTACCTTTTCCCAGAATTCTTCAGACTTCGATACATATTCTTTGGCGTATTGGATTCGTTTTTTTATATTCGTGTTAGAAATGAATGGTTACTTTCTTGCAACACAGCCCTTGTAGCCTTTTTTATGTAGGAAATTTCGTACAGTTTGGAGGTTGACGGATATTCCACAATCATTTTCAAGGCTAGCGGCTATTTTCGGAGCACTTATTTTAGGATCGTTCTTTACTAATCGTTCAATTCGCCTTCCTAAACGTTCGACCAGTAACTTCGTACAGCCTCTCCCCGGAGCAATATCGAAACTGTTATTAGTTTTATAGTTTTTTATAACACTTTGAATGGTTGCACGTGGTCGTCCTACGATCTCTCCAATGTCTGCATAACTTTTACCTTCCTCTTTGAGCTTAACAATCAGTTTTCTCTAGAAACCTTTTTCTTTGTTTGCGACATTTTAAAATGATCTACGCGAATAAATCTACTAAACACTTTTACGAGAACTTCGTAACTGCAACTAGCATTAAAACATAAGAGAGTGGAAACCTGCATGGAAAATTTAGTACCGCTAGGTTTTCGTTCTGAGAAAGCGAGATTAGTTTGAAGTGTATGTGCAATTTTTTGATGTGTATATAATGACTTGTGACGTACAAATGACAGTATTTCCAAGAAAATTTAGCAAACACAAATGTTTGATTCTTGCATTTAAAAGATCTGTAACTAGAAATAATAAAACCTAAAACGAAATCAACTTATCTTTCTTCATTTAAAACAAACACTGACTCTATTCCCGATTATAGCTGCTGTATGTGCAATTTTTTGATACAGTGTATCTTCTAAAGATTTTTATTCCAATCTTTTCACATGTGCATTATATATATCGTTTTGCATATCTTTTCACATGTGCAACATATATATCATTTTGAATATCTTCTGTCTTCAGTCCAAGCGAAATTTGAGCATCTCGCCCGATACAATATATCAGACGACATGCTCTTCAAGATGTTGAGAAACAAACATCGTCCGAGTCCAAGATATTTATGGACATCGAACGATGAATGTTTATGCACATTTAGAACGATGAGGGTTTATGCATATCTGCATAGGAATGTTTAAGACAATAAGTGATTAATGAACGTTTAGTTGAAGCATGTATATAAACAACTTCGTCCACTTTTCAATATTCTTTTTTTATAACGTTGCCCTGTATATAATTTTAAGTAAGTATTGAATTTTGTTTAGAATAAGAATTTTTGTATAAAAGTAGATTGTAACCAAATAAATTAGCTCAGTTAGTTCATTGTGGAACTGCTGGTCAGAGTGAAACAGTATTTTCATTCATTTACCTTTCACTGGCGCAGTCGGTATTGCAAACCTATTTTTCCTTCTTTTATCCGTGGGACTAGCATTGCCCTACAAATAGGCAGAATTTATCGAGAATTCACCTCTCACCAAATTATTGAGTGAGGTGTTATTAAAGAAAACTTTTGCCTTTTCCACGATTAAGGCTACACTAGAAAAGTTGTCTAGAGTTAGTCACCATATTGTGAAAGAAAAAAAAGGAAAATATTCTTTGTGGACTAGTACAGTCCTTTAAAACTGTACAAGGTTGCGTGCAACAACCAATAAAAAAGCACACTTTTGGCTATATGCCACGTTTTTTTCAACAACCGAGCACGGAACTAGCTCCATCACCTGAGTCGAGGAACACAGACTTTAAATTTCCTGTGATTTCGAACGTTCTCAACAACCGAGCATGGAACTAGCTCCATCACCTGAGTCGAGGAACACAGACTCTAAATTTCCTGTGATTTCAAACGTTCTTAACAACCGAGCACGGAACAAGCTCCATCACCTGAAGCCAGGAACAGTTGCGATTTCGACACACGGCAAAGGACGAAAGGCCATCACTTCCTTTTTCAACATCATCTTTAAACGAAAAAATCTATTGGATCCAGCCTCTTCGAGCGGTACACCTGCATATCAAACGTAAGCACACGCAAATTTTCGTTTTTATACTAGTTCCTTTATTTATTACTAAAAAAGCGAACTATTAAGATATAAAATTATATTTATTGTGTTAATTACGTTTCTTGTGACTTTTGTGATTCTTGCGATATTTGTGAAGTGCGTGATTCTTGTAATTCCTAAAAATCATATTCATATTCGGGCTCCCATTTACTTTTGTTCATAATGTCGTTACCTGGTGACAGTGCAGCTCAACTTCGAGCATTGAATCAAGCCCAAAGCTTCCCTTTAGAAAGCGGTGCCGAAACAGCTTAGAAAATCCCGTTGAGGATGAAGTACACTTAACGTTCGAGGACGTCTTACGCGAAGTCAATCGCTTACAGGAATTTACGAATCTCCATGGTAGTATTTCATTACAAGCGTTTTCAAATAGAGTTGATCGAATTTTGGAATTCTGCGAATCAGAATCCCAAAATCAAAACATGAGGAGGAGGAGTAATCCACGGTCTTGGAAGGCCAACTGTATGGTGCTGGGATAGCAGAGTAAAGGTTAAAAAATTTGTATATAGTAAAATTTTGAAAATTCACAACTTTATAAGGTTTTGAAACTTCAAACGCGTTTATCTCGAAAGTGTATTTTTGAAATTTGGCGGAAACGAAACTCTTTCAGTTTTCATCCGAATGACTTTCCGTTATAACTGTAGCTTCTTGATTTGATTATATAGTGAAGTACACACGATTTTAGCGATTGATTTTGTTTAAAAAAAGTTATAAACAATTGAAGTCATTTTTTTGGGTCGAAAATGCAATTTTTTTGTTCGATGGTCGCCATTTTGTGAAAAATCGATATTAAAGTATTATCGTGTGTACTTCACTAGCAAAACTCATGGAGTTTATGAAAAAAAAATTTATTGTTTCAGATGCAGATGGGGCTGAGAAACTTGTCCGGCCGCGGAACGTCCATTGTAAATTCTAGTGACTTTGACGTGCACTACAGCCGCCATTTTGTATTAAATTTAAATTGAAAAAATTTTTTTTGCACTCCCGAAAAGTTGTCCTTTATATTGATATATTATTTATAAAAGCCCTTTTTCAAAATCCTTGAAAAAAAAACCTTGAAAAAAGGCTTGTTTTTTTAGCCTTCACATAGGTATAACCCCTTAATAAACGAAATGAACCATGTTAAATTTAGCCCTAAAATCGAGCGAGTTTATGCTGAAATTGACACTATCCTAAATAAGCTGAATACGAAATATCTACAGGACCCTCAAAAACTTTCGTTTCAACATTTTCAGCCTCAATTTAATGAGATTTTTGCACTTTCCCGGTTTAAATCGTGTATCCCGGAATATAAAACAATACTTATCGAAATGCGACTATGTACATCTTTGCATGAAGCATACTCTGTCCTTAAACAGGTTCAACAGCTACGAGGTAGCAATAAACCTAGATCCTCTGCCTATCAACAATCTGGATACAGAGGTAACTATCAAAAGGTGTCGAATTTCAGCTCCCCTCCGCAAAATTTCAGAAATCCACAATTCGTTAGCAACATTAGAACTAATGTTTTTAACCCTAATAATTATCGAAATAATCGGTTTCCCAGCCAAACTCAGTCAAATGCTAATTGGCGAGGAAATATATAATATAAATATATATATATAATACTCAACAAAGGTATAATCACTCTTCTGCGAATTCGAATCGCAATTATTTTCATGTAAGTGACCGAACAATGAGAGATATAAGTCACATAAAGGACGCAAGTATGAAAACCGTTCAAACAAACGAAGCGGAAAATTTTCGAGTATCAGCCTCGGATCAACCTCAACATACTCAGAATGGGAATTACCAATAATTCCCATTACAATTAACAATACAACAATTCGTTGCCTAATTGACACAGGCTGTAATACATCACTTATAAATAAAAATGTATTTCCGGATTCTTCATATCATTTTCTTCAAACTTCGATTAAACTTAGAAGTCTCCACTCGAATGAAATTATTGAAGATGGAATTTTGACAAATTTTCCCTTGGAATTTAACCTTCCTCAATCTAAAATAGAATGGAAAGTGACGCGTTTGCCGAATCTTAAGTTTGACGCTATTCTTGGGCAAAATGTTTTGGTTCCCACCAAATGCATTATAAACAATTCTGATGGTTCTGTGATGATTAACAATAAGAACGTTCCTTTTATAACTAGCAAACAAGATCCCGAAGTCGTATCTAAAAGTCTGAATACATATGTAAATCAACTTTCACCTACTAATATAGAAGACATTTCAAATAGAAAAACGTCGCATTTAAACAAAGAAGAAAAACAAAGACTTTTTACACTTTTTCACGAATTCCAAAATCTTTTCTATCAAGAGGGAGATGAACTCACCCCTACTGATGTGGTCACACATCAAATAAAGGTTACATCCGATAAACCAATATTTACGAAAATCTATAGGTTTCCGCAAATACACCAAAAAGAGGTGGAAAAACATTTAGCGGATATGCTAAAAAATAATATAATCCGGCTAACGCTCCATTGTGGATTCGACCTAAAAAGGAAGACAATTCCGGGCTTACAAAATGGAGAATAGTGACCGATTATCGTAAACTTAACGATATGACCATAAGTGACAAGTTTCCGATTCCCAACATCGAAGATCTTTTCGATAAATTGGGCAAATTTAATTATTTTTTAACAATTGATTTAGCGAAAGGGTTCCACCAAATTCTAGTGAAACCGAGTGATCGAGCAAAACCGCTTTCTCGACACGTAATGGACACTATGAATACTTGAGAATGCCTTTCGGGCTCAAAAATGCCCCTGAAACTTTTCAGCGCATGATTAATACTGTCCTAAAGGAATATATAAACAAAATATGCGTTGTATATTTAGACGATGTACTAGTCTTTAGTACCTTATTAGAGGAACATGTCGATTCCATTAGAAAGATATTTAGAAAGCTATCTGACCATAATCTTAAAATTCAGCCCGATAAATGCCATTTTCTTACGCATCAAACAGAATTTCTGGGTCACGTTCTGACAAAGGAAGGAATAAAACCCAGCCCAGAGAAGCTCGATAAAATTCAAAATTTATCAATCCCCAGAACGGTGAAACAGCTCCGGTCCTTTTTAGTTCTAACCGGATATTACCGAAAGTTTATCCGAGACTATTCTTCTTTAACAGTACCCATGACTAAATTTTTGAAAATAAAATGACAAAATCCAATTCGATAGCTTCGAATATATCGAAGCTTTCACAAAGTTGAAATTAATTCTAACAAATCCCCCGGCATTAGTTTATCCAGATTTTAATAAAATTTTCGCTTTAACAACCGACGCATCTCAACATTTTCCAGGTGCAGTCTTATCCCAAAATAATCACCCAATTGCATACGCTTCGAGATCCTTGAACACTCACGAATGCAATTACTCTGCGATTGAGAAAGAGTTACTTGCTATAGTCTGGGCAACAAAAATTTTTCGACCCTATCTCTATGGACGTCATTTCAAACTTGAGACGGATCACTGTCCCCTCATATGGCTTAATTCTTTAAATGAGCCTAATCAAAAACTTATTCAGTGGAAACTTAAACTTAATGAATACGATTTTTAAATTAGTTATATAAAAGGAAAAAACAATCGTGTCGCTGATTTTCTTTCTCGCATCGAAAGAAACAATGTTGAAAGCAACGCGCTTGTTAATATATCAGAAGAATCTCCAGCACCTAAATTTATTACTCTGAATAACCCCGATCGAACACTTCAGGAAATATTAGACATTTGTTAGAAGCAAGGTACAGATCTTCCTGCAGTTATTAAAATCCCTAACATTTCAGACTCATTGCAAGTCCAAAACGATTTCATAATCAATCCATCTGAAGTTAGCGACAAGGTAACTATCCATTCAGAACCCGAAAATTCTTAATCTATTGATTCCAATCAAAGATGATTACGTAAACAAATATAAATACCAAGTAATCTTGAGTAACAGAGACTACTCTCAACAAACAAATAAAATTCGCATCCAAATTCGAGAGAAAAATTTGAACCTTCACGACTATATCCCTGAAATGATACAGAAATTCATTCCAAACATGGACATTGCCATTTATTCTGATCTACATGAACATCTGTACAACAAAGTACAATCGAAACTAAAGGTAACATTCAACAATAACTACAAATTCGTTAAAGTATCTCGAATTCTTCAAGATATCCAATCTGAAGAAGAGGCGACCTATCAAATTCATATGTTTCTTACAAAGGAAATTGTGCACGGAGGGATAGATAAAACCCTCAAAGGTATTCTTCGGTATTTCTATTACCCTGATATGAAAAATCTGGTAACACGATATGTTAACAATTGTGAAATCTGCAATATATCAAAACACTCGAATAATCCGATCAAACCGAAATTTAAGATAACTGAAACTCCGGAAGATATCAACCAGGTTTTCCATATTGATCTACTTTTTATTGACCACCTGACAGTGGCGACAAGTTCTCTAATTATTCAGCAGCTTTAATTATCACTGATCAATCTAAGCCTTCCCTCAAAGAAGCAATCTTATTTTTCCTATCTAATTTAGGCAAACCTAATAAATAGTCGCCGACAATGAATTTATAAAATCTTTATTAAGGGGTTATACCTATGTGACTTAATTTTTTTCCAATTTTTTTATTGGCTAAAAGTATGCTAACACATCCCTAGAATTGAAATCAAAAAGGTCCAAATACTAATATACTTCAGAAAATTTTTGAGAATCAATTTTCTGAAGCAACTCCAATGCTCGAAACGCGTAAAATTTGTTCGCTTTATACTATATAGTAATTAATATACACTGTATAGGACACGTTCCTTCGTAAACGACGCTAGGAGAGCTTCTGTTTACTCGATCGACTACACGCTGCATTTGAGGTTAAAGTACTATGTTATGATTGATATTTTTACTGTTGTTTTGTATAAAAAAGTGTTAGAAATGATTAGTAAACTGTACAGTGGCCGTAAAGGCAGTAAAGCAAGTAGTTCATCGCAGAAGCGCAGCAAGATCAGCAACAGGCTTCCGCCTAATCGCCATTCGTTTGAGACTCGTTAGGATTGACTGCAGGACCTAATTTTTACAATTTCTGCTTAGAAACAGACGCCGAGCGAATAAAGGCTGCTGAGCGCTCAATTTCCGACATTGCAAAAGAGGCGAGACGCGGCCTTTTAGCATCAAGAAAGGACGAGGAGGAGAAATCCACGGTCTTGGAATGCCAACTGTATGGTGCTGGGATAGCAGAGTAAAGGTTAAAAAATTTGTATATAGTAAAATTTTGAAAATTCACAACTTTATAAGGTTTTGAAACTTCAACCGCGTTTATCTCGAAAGTGTATTTTTGAAATTTGGCGGGAACGAAACTCTTTTAGTTTTCATCCGAATGACTTGCCGTTATAACTGTAGCTTCTTGATATGATTATCTAGTGAAGTACACACGATTTTAGCGATTGATTTTGTCGAAAATGCAATTTTTTTGTTAAATGGTCGCCATTTTGCGAAAAATCGATATTAAATTATTATCGTGTGTACTTCACTAGCAAAACTCATGGAGTTTATGAAAAAAAAATTTATTGTTCCAGATGCAGATGAGGCTGAGAAACTTGTCCGGCCGCGGAACGTCTTTTGTAAATACTAGTGACTTTGACGTGCACTACAGCCGCCATTTTGTATTAAATTTAAAATAATTTTTTTTGCACTCCCGAAAAGTTGCCCTTTATATTGATTGATTTATAAAAGCTTTTTTCCAAAATCCTTGAAAAAAAAATCTTGAAAAAATGCTTGTTTTTTAGCCGTCACATAGGTATAACCCCTTAAAGAATTATGCAATGAACATAATATTCAAATACATTACACTAAACCACACACTCACACAGTCGAACGACTTCATCAAACCATTGCTGCAAAATACAGAATGACTTCTTCGCAAGAATCCCCCAAATCACGTTTATACACGGCGATATATTTCTACAATCGCCAAATACACTCGTCTGTCGATGAGGAACCCTTTGAAATTCATCATGGTCTTATCGACAAAAGCTAAATTCTCAGACATATGAAGTCGATAAAAGTTAAATCTATTTGTAAAATGAATAAAAAACGAGAGAATTATGAAGAAACCAGAACAACAGGTTATGTCAAAACCCCAGTTCGTACGCCAAAACATTTACCTAAATATGCAAAACGCAATCTTGCCAATGTAGCCCCGATAAATGTAAAACGGCCTAAACGTTTCGCTATTTCACATATCCATCATCACGAAACTTTTCCTAGGAATCATTTAATTCCTAATGTTAGGATCAGCCTTGAACGACATCCCGAATGAAAACCTTGAATCTGACAATGCATAGTTCTTATAAAAAAGGAACTCATACACCTAATTTCGGATCAATATCATATATTCCATAAAATAAACCCAACAGATTATCAAAATACGATATTAAAACATTCGAAAATTCAAGTCAAAATATCTAAAACTAACTCAGAATTTATAATCCAATACTTTCCCGATCTGCAACAAGAATTGGCCGAGCTGGAAACTAAATTAAAATTGACTAAACAAATTGATAATATCAAACCACTTCAGACTTTTAATGTCTTCAATACCGGATCCCCGACACCGACCAAACAAATAAAAATAAATGAAATTTTCGAACAAAATTTAACCGTACTAAAGAATCGCACTTTGATACTCCAGGACCAATTCAAACACTTTTTGACTTGGACAACGAATCATTTTAACAATATAAGTCTGCAAATTTACTATTCTTACGAAATTGATTAAAATTTTATTGGTTTCTATGAGCTACAAGGATCAACGACTTCCAAAGTCGCCAGAAACGATTTTAATGTATTTTATATTATATTAAGTTTTCCAATATTTCATAATTAAACTATTCCAACCTATTATTTACGTACTATATCTACATCCAATTTCACTAAGATAGACTTTCCGAATCGATTTGTTCTCCGATTCAAAGATCAATACTATAGGCCAAATAAGTATATAAAGCATTTTTAAAAAAATCCAATCAATTGTCAGATCTTGTGTAAATTTATAAAATCAAACAACAACACAGTTATAAAAAAAAACTAAAATGGATTGCTGCATTATTATGGTAAGATAGATCACGATTGTAATAAGAAACAATATAGAAATAATGGAAATTACATTATAAACCTTAATAATTGTAATCAGGCTATTGAACAATATTTACACTAATAGAATTATTGATTTCACACATAAGCTTATTTTGTCACCACAAACCACACTGAAATTCACTAAATACGAAGTAACTTTTGAAGACATGAAATTAGCAGCAACCGAAAAAAAAGATGTAAGAAATTAAATTAATCGATTTCAAAAACAAACGTAATACTATTATTTCATACATTTCAACAATTGTAATTATTATTATTATCATTCTATGTATTATCGTATATCTAAGATACAGAGGCAACACTATTAAAGGAAACTTAAATTCACATGCAGAAATTCTAGCACAAAAATTTGACATATTAGAAAAAAAGCGAGTTAAAGATAAAAAGAAAAAAAAAATGAAATAATTATTTCTGAACCAGAAGCTTCGGAGTTTCGGTAACACCCTTCACTCAGCCTAGTTACGGCAACACCTTTCACTTAGCCCAATTTTGCATTTCACACATTTCATTTAGCCAATTTGGCATTTTCCACAGAAACATATATCTTCTAAAGATTTTTATTCCAATTTTTTCACATGTGCATTATATGTATCGTTTTGCATATCTTTTCACATGTGCAACATATATATCATTTTGAATATCTTCTGTCTTCTGTCCAAGCGAAATTTGAGCATCTCGCACGATACAATATATCAGACGACATGCTCTTCAAGTAGTACAGTCAATTGGGAGTTCAGCGTGCATTTTCAAAAGGCAAATTTTTTTTTATTGCAATGCGTGTGGAATGCCATAATTAGCTTAAGTTCAATTTCCTGGGGTCCCCGATGATGGCGTTTGGGCTCCATCTTGAAAACAAAAGAAAGTGGGACACCCCCATATCTCCCAAACCGTGGCTTTCACAAGAAAGTTGTGTATGGCAAACTTGCGTAGAATATAATTTTTAGTAAGTCGTACATACATAACTTTTGCGTCGCGTCAATAATAAAAAAGATACAATCCAAAAACCGTACCCAAAAAGGGGGGAACAACTTTCGGGCGCCACAGCTTCTTTGTTTTCACTTTAACCCCAAAACACATTGAAAAGAACAAATCCACTTTTAAGATCAACTAGAGTCTTATATTTGTTTTTTCCCCATATTGGCCAGAATCTCACCCCCTTCTGGTAAATGATATTTGTCCGCAATAGTAACTGAATTCAGTTTGCAATTTTCAACTATCATCCGGTATTTTTTCATGCCGAATGCGTCCTGTTTTTAGGAACGGGCCTGTACGGATTGGGTACCATTTTGCGGAGAGAAACTGCAGGTGGACTACTAAGGTACGCTTTTCGTGAGTTTAAGTGCATTTATTGGTCCCAATAGTCCATGTTCTGTGATTTCAAACAAAGATGTAAGGCTTCAACTGGTTATATAGTACTGAGTTATCTCGATAATTCACCTCGTAAAGAATGTTTCAAGGGCTTTATCACAGTACGCTTGGTTCATCATATTCATCGCATCTTGGCTCATTTCAATGGATCCTAACTTATTTAGAATCAATGATAAGTGATTGTACACCTCTTGATAGAATTTAAAACTGTATTTGCTTTCTTCACTAATGTAGTCATTTGGTATTCTTAGGTACTTAGGTTTTTCTTATCTGAATTATGAAGAGTAAGCCATTTAGATATTTGTATTCAATTCAATAGAGAAATTTTAAGACTCTAATCCTATTTCTGCGTGAAATATAATTTGGTTACGTTTCACTAATAGCGTAATACTTCGGAGTGTTCTTTTAAGTGATCATAAATCTGAAGAAATCTATTGACGCTTTTGCGCAAAGAATTTAATTCACCTGTTTAAACTTCAAGCGGGCGCGCGGTCATTTGTAACGGGAGCGGGCGCGTGTAACCAAAAAGACCTTTGTGATGAATAAGAGAAATAAAGCACTAATTATTCTGTATTTATTTATTTATTTGTATTTAGATATATTTTCATAGTCTTTAAAGTCCGATTTATCAAAAAAAGTAATTAAAATTATAAAAAAAACAATTATTAAATTAATTTACATAACTCAAATATTTTTTGAATCAAAACAAAAATTAGGAACACAAAACCTTTTTACATATCTCAGACTAGTTTATACCATATACCTAGTCTTATTATAAAAATTAGAAAATAAGAATAAAAATTAATTAACTTTGGTTTAGTTTTCATCAGAATCAGTTTCTTCGTCCATATAACATTGATTGCAAATAAATGTTGTATGACCTCTGCAAAAAATTTTCATACATAGCTTACATTGCGTGTTTGATTGCCTCTTTTTTTGGCTGGACATATTTTACAGGTTCCTCTGCATGTGACAGAACAACCTGCCTCTGTATCAGCAGCATTATCCTCCATATTCAAATGCTCCCTTATGTAACTTTTCAGTTTTTTGGAAGGCCTAACATCGTTGATCTTCTTTGGACGTACTCTTTTGTCAATAAAGTGCCTAATGCCCGTGAATACATTCGCCTTTTCCGTAGAGTCACATTATTTGCCCTCAATATCACCATACTATTTATTCCTGCAATATCCACAAGACGAAAGAAGAGTGTCGATGGCCATCTATTATTCTTCCTTGAAACCGAATACATTTTTGCTTTTTTATTGACTTCATCGACACCCCCCTTTGTTTTATTGTAAAAACTAATGATGCTGGGTTTGCGCTTTTCATTTGTACTTTCATCAGTTTCTGCAGCACAATGAAGTGATGATATAAGAACTACAGATCTTCTCTTTTTAGGCATTTTCAAATACATTCAGTGTAGATGTATCTGAAAATCCAAATTGACTTGAATATTCAGATCGGTTTTTATCTATAATGCAACGAGGTATTTCTCTCTTGTTTTTACGCATGGAACCCACAACAGAAATCTTATAATCCTTGGCCAAATCGTTCCTCAGTGGCACACTAGTATACCAATTGTCGATGGTAAGATTTCTTCCAGTGCCAGAAATTGGTGTAATTAGCCCCTTCACGACGTCTGCCGCAGCATAACTCAACTGATATGGGCCTTCAGGCTGCTTGACAGCATAAAAATCAATATTTAGGACGTAAAACGTAGCAGCATCTACAAGTGGATAAAGTTTGATTCCCGACAAATGTCGGTCTATGATTTCATGTACTGACGGAAAGGACATTTTCTCGAAAGCCAACCATCATCTCATCGATTACAACGTTATCTCCCACTGAATATGGCAAAAGACAGTTTTGTAGAAACATATCTAAATTTCTTATTGGCGCAGCTTTGTCTAGAGTACGACGAGTTTGTCGCGTAGTAGCATCATCAAACCGCAATGAATTCAGTAGAAATTTTACTCTTTTCACTGACATAGTAGTAGAAAAAATAGGTATACCTGGCCCATCGATTGCATATAAATCTTCTAAATTGGCGTGTGATGTCTTCAAGGATCCCGATATGTACAACAATCCGAAAAGTGCTCTAATTTTCACCGCATCTGTCGGTTTGCAGTCACGTATTCTGTTATACGATGGCGCTTTTTTTGAATAAATTCGTTGGTATATCTAACAACTTTTTCAATAATATTCTTTGAAATGAATAAACTTTAGGCTTGCGTAAATGTTGTCACCCTCACATCATTCCTACGAGTGCCCGCATCTTCCGTGAGAATATTTTGAACTTAACTCCTCATTCTGTTATTGTTAGATTTTTGTCACTCGATACTTTATCGCGCCCTATAAAACAGCTACTTAATTCTGAAAGTGGCAAATCATCCTCTTCTGAGTCTGATCAGTTCGATTCCTTAGCAGATCGAGGATCCTCTGCAACGATGTGGTCGGAAGTTTCAGAGCCTTGGTCGCTGAGCTCTGATTCACTCTCTTCTTCGTCTTCTCTTAGTAATTCCTCGAGTATTGCACTTTGTGGTAACCGTCCACGACTCATTTTATATAAAAAAATCAAAGCTTAATTCAATAATATTGAATGATGGCCGAAGAACTACTACGAGCGTGAGCGTCGCACGTAAAATTTTCGACGACAGGCGCGTATAGTCTTTTCGATAACTGCACCGGGACTAAAACAATTGCGATCAGTGGAGGTGGGGAAGCGCCCCGAGCAACGGTTTATTCTCTATTTTACTCCCAATGACAAAGCAACAGGCTACTAGATATGAGAAATAAATGTGATGGGTAATAATAATAATATGAACGAAAATGTACTAAGCGCGATCGATTCGACTACGCACGCCCGCTTGAATGCTAATCAGACAACGTTCTTAGACTCTTGATGACGTCAGGTATTTTGTCCATATTTGATAAATTCGAAGTTGATTAGTACATCGACATTATTCATGTCGGAGGCTGGGTTCATTCATGAACAAAAAAATTGTCTCCGCAATCGTTCTTATCAGGTCTTTATTTAGCATATTTTTTGACGTGCTTGAAGATGTATGCTACCTGGGAGATCAAGGTTGAGTAACGCTGTGGCAATGGAATCGAAATTTAGTCGGGCTGGTATTATGAAATTATTTTGATCCAACATGTGTCACTAGTTAATTAAAAGATTACTTGAAAAAATACTCGTCTCAAATTAATACTGGCACGTCTATTTGCAGTCACTTCAAAATAAATTCGAATATAAATTGATTTGATAGATTTACAATGCAAAATTGTAATGACGAATTTGATGAAAGAATAAATTCATGATGAAAAATATGAATTTTATTGAAGTTTTAAATAAAATATTTAACAAGTTCTAAAAAACAATGCAATAATTTGTTTCTTTATTTCAATTTCTTTTTCGCAATAAAAATGTAGATACATCTAGATCTACCACAGATAAAAAATATTTTGTAAAATAGAGTTTCTGTTAAAGCGCAACTGTCAAAGTTAACAATTTCTTAAACAATTCACAGCAACATAAATCCATCACTGATCATTGTTAAATGATGAGCTGCTCCTGCGTGTGATATTCGTTAAAATGATTCAATCCTGAGGCAAGTAAGTTTCTGTAAAAGTTGCTCTTGCGTTTAATATTCGTTAAAACGATCCAATCCAGTGGTTAGGGTTGTCTAATGTTGGTTAACTCACTTTCTTCTGCTTTCAGTGACGTCCCTATTGCCCTTTTTGGTTACATGTGCTTTGGAAGAGATTGCTTTCGGTATTTATCACAATGAATTGCGTGGATATAATTCATCGCGTTACATTATTACTAGCATAAATTTTGCGTATTTACGAGACTTAGATCAAAGACTATCGGCCACTCTCAGCATGATGTAAAGACTATGAAGACTTAAATAAATAATATATATTGTCAGTCCTTTGATCTTTCACGTGGCCTCTGCTCGGGCGCCAGTTAATAAATACAAACGCGAAGTTTACTTATAAAAATTTACTAAAGCGGTGCGCGTGTTTTATTATTGGAAAGATTACTAACTTGATTAAATAAGACTACGGATGTATCGATGCGACAGCAACAGTAGACAGAATCGAAAAATCGGGTTGATCCGCTTGCGGAAATAACGCAACCATGGCATCAGCATAATTCGGTAGCGTATGCAGGTGATAACCTATATTAAACATATACAGTGAAAATCGGTTATAACGACCTTTAAGGGATCATGCAAATGCGGTCGTTAGAGCTAATACTAAGACTACTACCAAGACAAGAGACAGTAAACGAAATATGTATCCATGTTTATTAGTGCATATATGTACATATGTATGTACATAAAGTGTTGGAATTACAGTTTTTATTTAAGGTTTTCAAAAGAAATTAAATCCGACACTTTTATACAGGAAAAGTCTTCATAAAATAGTTTTATTACTTGAAAAAATCTGTGATTTTTGTCTGTCTTTTACACTTTGATTCGTAGTAAAGTTTGTGCCATGAATTGTTGAGCTGGAAAATAATTGACTTATTTTGATCAGTAACATTGTCTGACACGTTCAAAAATTTGCAGAGTGTGTTCATTGATTGACAAACTTGCAACAATGTAGGTGGGTTTATATCATCCTGGATATTTCCCTCAGGATCATCTTTTTCATTGTTTGCCGCATTTTCAATCGATGCTATTATGTTGTTGTCATCTGGGGTTTCATAGGTTTCCAACTGTTGGTCAATTTCTTCGTAATCATCCAATCTTTCCTGCAGCAACTCCTGGTTTTCCAAACGGCTTCCCCATTGTTGAAGTGACTCCACTTGAAGTTCGAATAAGATCTCAGTTTCACCTGGAAGTCCGGCATGTCCGAAACAATTTTTAATTGCCAAGGAAGAAACTTTATCCCATGCCCTGTGAAGCATTGTCATTGCATCAAGGACGTTAATATTTGTTTTTTCACTTCTTCAATATCTTGAATTGTTTGCAATATTAGACGTTTCCGATAGTTGACTTTCAACGACCTTATTACATCCTGGTCCATGAGCTGTAAAACAGAGGTCGTATTTGGAGTCATATAGATAAGACAGTTGTTAACTAATAATAAAATTTTATCACTTTCAACTTTTAATTGATTATCCCATCTTCGAAGCCATAAAGTAAAAATTTCTCCTGTCATCCAGGCTTTTTTATTATTTTCGTAAATTGCTGGAAGTGACTTGACATTTTAAAAATATCGTGGCCTAGCACTCTTTCCTATAACTAGTAGCTTATTTTTTTTTTTGAGTCAGCCATATTTGCTGCTACTAGCACATTTAATCGATCTTTAGACAACTTTCCAGCTGCATACTTTTCTCCATTAAATCGCATTGTTTTGTCGGGTGTCAATTTAAAAAGAGACCGGTTTCATCGGCGTTGAACATCTGCTCATCTGAGAATCCTTCACGTTATTTTGGCCATACATTTTCCAGCCAGTCTTGGAACACACCTAGAGGAGCACCAGCAGCTTTTTCACTAACTTTACCACACGTAATATTGTGTCCCTGGCAAAAACGTTGTATCCATGATGATGTAATAGGTTCCACTTTTCCAAATTTGAACACTTTGAACAGTTGATGTGATCACAAGCAATACAGTAATACTGCTGTTTAATAATAAGTTCAAAATAAATTGTTACTTTTGTTCTTTAGTTATTATTTTCCATAATAAAGTAAGTCAGGAAAATTTCACAAAATTTTAGTTTTCTATTTTTCGAAGGAAACATAGGCAAATTGGCAACCTTTTTCTTCGGAAGTATTCAAGCAAAAAAGTAAGGCTTTCTGTCAAGATAATAATTTTTATAGGTTGGGATATCACTTTAGCGTTTAACACGGTCGCGAAAGTCAAAATTAGCAATTTTTTCCGGCTGTTTTAAGTTTCTCTCTTTTTTGTGTAAAACTGGCAGCATTGCGGGCATTTGTTAATACATTTCTAAAAAGATACATTAATAGACTATCGAATGCATCCCTTTTTAAAAGTCTATACATAAAAATAAAATAGTTATGATGGTTTACACGTGCCAGGTCGTGGGTGAGGAGCGTGGTTACTCCCCTCCTTATATCTCGAAACCCCTTTCGATTTACCACCCCCCTGCGTTACGATTTTTTGCTCAAGACTTCAAGGATTCCGTTGTTTCATTTAATGCCATCAACTCCGAAACACCCTATATATATATATATATATATATATATATATATATGCAAATCTCCGGATATATATATATATATATATATATATATATATATATATATATATATATATATATATATATATATATATATTCCGGAGATTTGCATCACGCGGAGGAATTCCGAACTCTATATCCAGCGATAAGGGAACGAATTTCGTAGGGGCAGACACTGAACTACGTAAACTAATCACCATCGCCTCAACCTAATCAAGAATCAACGCTGATGCTCTTGCTATGGATGTTACTACATGGCGCCCTCTTGGCGCTCCATACTTTGAAAGTTTATGGAAGGCCGCCGTTAAATCAACGGAGCATCATCTCAAACGAGTTATTGGTGATGCCAAGCTTACCTTTGAGGAGATGTCAACACTACTCACTCAGATTGAAGCATGTGTAGTACATATACATACCATGTAGTACATATACAAACCATACAACATCATAGCCACCAATCATACATACGTTCCTTACATGCACTTTATGGCTGCTCCGACTGTGCCGGGGAGCTCATATACTATTTTAGCTTTCCTATCGAGTGACAAACTGCACGAGTTGGTGTCTAAGACAGAAGTGATCTTTATTTTCAAGAATGTCAAAAATACATATTCACAATAGTCTATATTTGGACGATCGTTCAATGGTGCTGCCACAGTACTCCCTCTTCAATAACGTCAAGTGTTGACGTTTCGCCGACTTGCTGGTAGGTAGACTTTTGTTATGGATTGAGGTAGCGGATTGATTGGCTGCCGAATGACTGGTCGTTGGCTGCTGTGAGATGCCTCCGCTGCTGAAGTTCTACGCGTTGAGACTAGCGAAGTGGGATCGTGTTCGCTTCGATGATCGTGGACGGCATACGCTGGTTTCAGGCGATTGCTGGAAACGTTAGTTCGCTTCCCATTGACGTCGACGGTGAAAACGGTGTTTGAAATTCGTTGCAGCACTCGGTGGGGACCGGAATAAGGTTGCGTTAAGGATTTCCGTACTCCAACCCTGCGCACGAAAATGTGGCTGCATTTCTGCATATCTTCGTGGACGAAGCTGGCTCTGGACGAATGGTTCGATGCAGGTTGCGGACGTAAGTCTCGCATTTTCTCTCGCAGCTGGTCTATAAGGAGTGGCGCATTGCAATCATGATTGCTGTTTATGAATATGTCGCCCGGAATATGCAGGGTCGTGCCATAGACCATCTCCGCGCATGATCCTTTCAGGTCCTCTTTGAAGGCGTTGCGGAGACCGAGAAGTACAGTGGGTAAGGTATCCATCCAGTTGTCGTTTTCATGGCACATGATCGCTGCTTTGAGCGAGCGGTGCCAGCGCTCCACCATTCCGTTTGCTGCGGGGTGATACGGCGTCGTCCGGACTCTATGGCTATCGAGTAGTCTGCACAGTGCTTTAAACAAGGAGGACTCGAACTGAGTACCTTGATCGGTTGTTATAGTATGTGGTGTTCCAAACCTGGAGATCCAGTTTGCATACAATATTTTTGCTGCCGATTCGGCTGTTTGATCCACCATTGGAAATGCCTCGGGCCAGCGGGAGACACGGTCGACTACCGTGAGACAGTACTTGAATCCTTGATATGGTCGCAGTGGTCCGACAATGTCGACGTATATATGCTGAAACCTTTTGTCTGTACTCACGAATTCCTGCACGGGGCTCTGAGTGTGCCTGTTTATCTTGGATCTTTGGCACGGGATGCAGTTGCGTGCCATTTCAGCGATGTCTTTGTTCATGCTGGGCCAAAAGAATTTACGCCTAATCTCTCGGCTAGTTGCGCGACCGCTTGGATGTGCTGGGTTGTGATATATCGCAAAGATTTCCTCTCGCAGCGACTTGGGTAAGTATGGGCGTACGTCTGCCGTTGACGTGTCGCAAATGAGGGTTCCGTGACCATTGAATGCGATGGACCGCAATTTCAGTGATGTCGTATTGTTTTGCAAGATTTGATTGAGTTCCGAGTCCTTCTGCTGTTCCTCAATCAGCTGTTCTACGGAAAATGCCCCAGGAGTAGTGATTTCGTATACTCGTGAGAGTACGTCCGCAACAACATTCGAATCGCCTCGAATATGAACAATGTAAGTCGAGAATTCAGAGATGAAGTTTAGTTGACGTAGTTGGCGAGGCGAGGCCTTGTCAGTCCGTTGGCTGAACGCGTAAATCAAAGGCTTGTGATCGGCTACGATCGTAAAGTCTGAGCCCTCTAAGAGATGACGGAAGTGTTTAATGCTAGTATATATTGCGAGGAGTTCCCTGTCGTATGTACTGTATCGTGTTTCAGTGATGGACAGCTTCCTCTGGAAATAAGCTAGTGGCAACCATTGTTCCGATTGAAGTTGCTCTAGTACCGCGCCCACCGCTTTGTCAGAAGCGTCGGTGACGAGTCTCAATGGTTTTCCATGTTGAAAGTGTACGAGCAACGTAGCGTTGGCGATGCTTTCTCGACAGGCATCAAACGCCTTTTTGGTTTGCTGAGTCCATACTATGATGTCATTTTTCGTTTTAGTTCCACGTAGTAGTTCATGTTACGGCGCCTGCAAATCCGCCGCACTCTTGATGAATCTGCGGTAAAAGTTAATAACACCAAGGAATCTCTGCAGGTCTTTGATGCGTTCAGGTTTTTTAAAGTTGCGTATAGCCTGCACACGAGATTCTGGTGGTTGAACACCCTCCGCTGTAATTTTGTGTCCTAGGTATTCGGTTTCCGTGACTCCGAATTCACACTTGTCCACGTTGATTACAACTCCATATTTGCTAAGGCGATTGAATACGGTTCGTAAGTGATCCATATGCTGCTCTGGTGTTTGCGACATGACGAGTATGTCATCTATGTAACACGCACAAAAATCGAGCCCTCTCAGAACTTGGTCCATGAATCTCTGGAACGATTGGGCAGCGTCCTTCAGCCCGAATGTCATCACTGTAAATTCATATAGCCCAAACGGCGTGGTTATGGCCGTTTTAGGTACGTCCTCTCTCGCTATTGGTATCTGGTGAAAAGCTCGTACCAGATCAATTTTTGAGAAGATTCGCTTTCCTTGTAGGCCTGCAGTGATGTCCTGCATGTGTCTAATTGGATACCTATCCGGCCTCGTTATTTTGTTTAGCTTACGGTAGTCCCCACATGGACGCCAAGAATTATCTTTCTTCCGTGTAAGATGCAGAGGACTTGCCCATGAGCTCGCTGACTGCCGACAATACCCTTTATCAATCAGGTATTCAAACTCTTTCTTGGCTATGTCTAGTTTTTCCGGGGAGAGCCTCCTAGGACGCTCAAAAACCGCGGGTCCCTCGGTCTGTATGTGGTGCTTGATTCCGTGCGGTGCACTCTTTGCTACAGAAGGATTTGTTACTAGCGGGAACTGTTTGAGTAGAGTGTGGTACGGGGAGTCATCGCTCACTGTGTTTATGGACGGTATAGAAAGAGTAGAGATATGTCCACGTCGATGTCGATGAGTCGTCTGCTGTTCAGATCGACGAGTAGTTTAAACTGCCTGAGAAAGTCAGCTCCTAGGATTGCTTGGTTGACATCCGCGATGCGAAAACGCCATGTGAATTAACGGCGTAGACCAAGGTTGATGGTAAGGAGCTTATCGCCGTAAGTGTTGATGCGTGTTTTGTTTGCCGCGAAAAGTTTCAGGCTAGAAGATTTGACGTTCGCGAGAGGTGGGCGAGGAATGACCGAAATATCAGCACCTGTGTCCACAAGGAATCGTGTGCTCGTTAGGTTATCGTAAACAAATAGACGGCTAAGGCTCATGTCGCTGTTTGGCGTCTGGTCAGACAGGGACCGTATTCGTTTCCCTGTACCTGTTGTTGAATGAAATCACATGGAGGTTTACATGTGCGTGCGGCGTGGCCGAATTTTTTGTGGTAGAAACAGATACGTCGGGCGTGGTCTGCCGTGCGATTGGGCTGAGTCCTTTCCGCCACGTTGCGTTCCAGGCGACTAAGCACCCTTCTAATCTCGTTTACCTGTGTTTCTAAGCTGGCTGTAGAATCCGCAGTTTGTTCGCGACTGACTTGGGAAACCTCCCGAATTTCGTGTGGATCCTTTACTTCCGCGATTCGATCTGCCATCTCTGCCAGCTTAGTGAGATTCGTTGTCTCTGACACAGCGATGATGGACTGTATCCGAGTAGGAAGTCGCTGTATCCACAAATATTTTAAAAACCAATCGCTAACTCTGGTGCCGGCGGCTTGGGTCATGCTCCGCAAGAGCTGCGACGGTTTGCTGTCACCCAGCTCCAAACCAGTCAGAAGGTTTCGGATTTGTGCGTCGTCCGACAGGGAAAAAACGCTCAAAATTCGGGCTTTTAAAGCGTCGTATTTACCCTCTAGTGGAGGGGCTTCAACGATGTCGGCGACTGCCTCGAGTGTAGTGCAGTCAAGCTCAGCAACTACTTTGTCGAATTTTGCAGCGTCCTTCCGAGTTCTACACAGACGTATTTGCGTTTCGATGCGTGCAAACCATAACGATGGTCGCGTACGCCAAAATGGCGGTAATTTTATTTGTGCGATGTCGTTTATACCAGCAATGTATGGAGTTTCGGCTGATGGCGAGCTATTCGTTGGCTGTGCCGTGCTTGCGCCAATGCCGTGATCCTCGCTGTCAGACATTTTGAATACGAAGAAAACTTACTTGAAATTTGATACGTCCGAAATTCAGAAAACCGCGTTGGCCTCGGCAACGTTGGATCCGCAAAATGGCTCCTGTGGATGCCTGGATCGCAGCACTTGAAAAAACGGGTCTGAAGTCGTTTGTTTCTGCGAATTCGTGGTTCTCAAATTGCTTTTTTGTTGAGAAGTCGGGATCACCAATGTGGCTGCTCCGACTGTGCCGGGGAGCTCATATACTATTTAAGCTTTCCTATCGAGTGACAAACTGCACGAGTTGGTGTCTAAGACAGAAGTGATCTTTATTTTCAAGAATGTCAAAAATACATATTCACAATAGACTACAATTGGACGATCATTCAATGGTGCTGCCACAACTTCCTATTTTTTGATAAACTCATAGAGTACCCATGTACTCAACATATGAGCAATCGATAATTAGCTATGAACTCAGACACGACCCACCTCAATGACTCATGCATACTTGAAGACATGGTCAAGTGTTTTAAATACTGAACTAAATAATGTTGTTCTGGGTACGGACTAATGCCCTTTGCTAATCATATGCATTCGAGTGCAATAAATGTAGGTCATGATTGCAACTGAATAATATGGGATATGTATATTGATTGGGGAACAGGAAATACGTTACTGTAAGAACCAAAACGGCGCACGTGATTAGTTCTGGTTATTAATTTAGTTATTTAGAGTAGGGATATATTATGTATTAGTCTAAGAAAATTTGCAATAAATGAACGAGTTGGGCT
>OZ012662.1:62813963-62893537 GCA_963942545.1 Oxycera nigricornis
AAGTGCATGGGAAACAAGCTTTATGCCATAATTTACGCCTGTTTTGACACTGCATAAGTGCAACTCCATTTTCAAAACGATTTCGTTGTAAAGACACAATGTATAATTGCACATGTGTATGTTCATCTAGTATTACCTAGACCTAAAAATCATCAATGAAACAAATAATGGCTTTTGTAGGCGTCACAGTGTTTTGTGGAATTTGAACCGGTTAAGCTGGTACAATATACATATTATTGAAATGGAAAGTAAGTTTCAATAAATTAAAAGTGTGTGTTCTAATTCAAGTCGTTTCGAAATGTTTCAGGTTTGTCTTCAGCGAGAAAATTAAAACTCTAACGGTGAAAGAAAAAATTACAATTTTAGATGAGTTAAAAAAGTACTAAATGTAAAGAATTACCGCACAATAAACTACGATCAACCTTGCCGACCAGAATAATCTCATACCACATTCTAACACTTCTTTTTCACCCTCACTAATATTATCTTTCCTTAACGATACTTCCCCCGACGATACCTATCCTTGGATATTCCTCGCATTCACGTCTCATATCTAAAGTGTTCCTTTTTTCCCAATTGACTGGCACTAGGTAATTTATCCCGAAGATACTTCTTGCAGCGGCATCACATTAAACGTTTAACATGTGTGTTCATCTTATGAAGTGAAGATAGTTTTGAACCATGTCGCCTCACAAGCTGCATTTTAAAGATGCAACAATAAATCAAGCACTTTCTTTATTTTTAATACCCAACATATTCGATTTCAATTTGAGTTAGCATATTTTATCTTTCTTCGGTCGAAAATTAGTTTCTAGTGAAGCAGTCCAAATTTTATACTCGAATCGTGTAGACGTAAGTCAAAATAAATATTCGCATTGAAAAAGGAAGAAGTGTTTTTATTTTGAAAGTGTTCGCCCAAGCAAACACGCAGCAAATTCATCACTAAAGAATTAGAGATACGCCTCAAATGCAACATAAGCACAATCGCACGAATTGTGAAACTAGAAGCAACTCTGCGTAAAATTATAAGCGAAAATGGAATCGTGCAGAGGAAAAGACTAAGAAACGGAACTCATCAGCAGATTGATAAAGCTGTTTCTATCTGGTTCCACCAAATGTAATCGAAAAATGCTAGAATCAGTGGGCCAATGATTATGGAACAAGCCAAAAAATTTGCTGTAATGATGAAAACTGACGATTTTGAGCCAGATAATGGTTGGCTTTGTCGATGGAAAAAGAAGGAAAAGATAACTTTTTACAAAATACACGGCGTGAAAAGCTTAGAAGATACAATATCTGCAGCAAAATGAATAGATAATTGCTTAAAGTTGTTAACAAAAGATTACAATGCCAAAAATATTTTTAACGCAAATGAAACGGGTCTTTACTATAAGGCTTTACCAGCTGGAACATTTGCAAAAAAGAGAGAAGTATTTGGAGTGGAAGCACATAAAGAACGCTTAACCCTCCTTCTTTTATGTAATATGAATGGGTAGGATAGAAACATGTTTGCAATTGGTCGAGCAAAAAATTCACGCTGCTTTTGAGGAAAGGATCCTCCAATCAAATATTATTCTCAAAACAAATCTTGGATGACAAATGAGATATGGATTTCTATTTTGAAAGACTTTGATGAGCGAATGGCAAAAGAAAATAGAAAAGTTGTTTTATTCGTTGATAATGCAGCATGTCATAAAATACGAGATGAGTTCCCGCTTCGGCATGTTATAATTCCATATTTACCTGCTAATACGACATCACTAGTACAACCTCTCGACCAAGGCATTATTAGCTGTTTCAAGGCATACGAGTATTACAAACAAAATATAGTGCGAAGACACTTGTTAGCTATTGAAAACGGCCAATCACTTATGGAATTTTCGTAATCGTTGACTATATTAGAGGCTTTGAAAGTAGCGAAACGTTCTCTGTGGCTAGTTACACCAAATACTGTCCAAAATTCTTTCCGTGAGACAGGTTTCGTATATTCTAATGTTGAAGAAGATCATGAAGTAATAGACCTTCCGATGCCAATGAACAGTTTCAACAATATGTCATGTGTGACTCAAAAATTCCATGCTTCGGTGAAATCGCAGATGAAAATATAGTAGAAGAAATTTCACTGGAGACTTGCAAAAATGACAGCAAAGAAGAAGATGCGTTTGTTGGAGGACTCCTACAATCTACACACCTCAGCAGACAGGATGCGGTACAAGCGATTTCGGTATTGCGAAATTATATTGAATGGAAAGAAGCTGACACTGATATTATTGCGTCACTTGAAGAACAACTTGTAGGCATGGGTATGTGGCAGCCTTGGTAACGCCACATTTGACGACTCTGACGTTTCTTTCTCTGACGGCGAGAGGCGCAGCAAACGTCAAGTGAAAACCTCCTTCCTCCACGACACGCGCCCGGCGACAGTCGACTTGTAAATGCATTCTATGTTAAACTATTGTTCGTTACATTTAAATAGTAATCACAGTTAAATATTTCCGTGGTGTTTAATTCCAAAACCGACTTGCTAAACACCACATTGGTGACCCCGACAATTCGAGCAAATTTAAGTCAGCGCAAGAAGAGACTTCGCCCCAACGCGGTTGGGCCCCAAAACGACGCGCGTGTATAGTGCTGTCTCTTTCACAATCGCGTCAGTCAGTAACGACAACACACAGTTGCCTTAACACAGAGGTTTCTCTTTCCTTGTTCCTGTTTGTATTGGTGGCGTCTGGATTCTCGGCGCACGCACGGACTTGCCGTTTCTACACACGCATAGGAAATTGGTTCTACACGCAGCCTAACGAGACATGACTCTACCGCAAACACCCTTCAAGGAAATATCCGGCGACGTAAACACTAATCCATTGCTATATGCAGCACGTGATTTATCACCGGACACTCTCAAGTCACCGCAGCTATTAACCGCACAAACGCACGTTTCGGCATGGCAATCGGAGGATCAAACTGTCGCGGCAATCAACAACATCAAACTGCCCCCTTCTGGAAAAATGATCCAGAATCTTGGTTTTTCCATGCGGATGCGCAGTTCCAATTGTCGAAAGTCGTCGACAACACCAAATATTACACCGTCATCGCATCTCTTGACATGGAAGTGCTCCGACAGATTTCAGACATCGTCCAATCACCACCACCGCAAGATAAGTATGCATTCCTTAAATCGGAAATGCTTTCCAGGTTTACCATCTCCAAGGAGAAACGAATTAACCACTTGCCAAACCACCTCGATCTGGATGACAAAACCCCCTCGCAGCTACTCCGTGAAATGCAAACCCTTGCACCGGAAGGTTGTACTGATGACATCATCAGAACCCTCTGGCTAAATCGGTTACCAGCTAATGTTCGTTGCATACTCGTGGCAAACAACGATTTTTCGCTGTTGGGACAAGCCACAATTGCAGACCGCATAGTTGAGAACAGTTTACCATCTCATGTCATGGCTACCGCACATCAAAAACTTCGTGACCAGCCAAACAGTGCATTTGAGATGCGCTTTCAGATCATCGAGCAAAAACTCGAGGAAATCACCGAATCTGTCAAGACGTTAGCAGTCAAGCTCAACGGTGAAACCAAATCACTCTCGAACTGTTTATTGTTTATTTTGTTTATTGTTTATTGTTGACAAAGCTACTAAACAGAAGAGTTCCAATTACATAGTAGCGATGAACTAAACTAAGACTAAAATAATTCTAAGAGTAAATGAATAAATTAATGAAATAAGAATATAAAATAAGAACAAGCCGCGAGGTGCGACCCTTGAGGTCCACACGGTCAACTTCCCAGTAATATCTACATAAACATCAACAACATTACAACAATGAGAGGTAATAGTAACAGGAATGAGTTAATATGAATCATATCGTCTACGGGAGGGTCCATTGATTATGTAAGGTTTCTGGTCGATGAGGACAGATTGAATATTCACGCGGATCATTCGGTGGGGGCCTTTTTGGTGTTGAAAAATTTTGTTGATTTTCAAAATTTAAGCAAATTTTTTTGATTAAAAGACTATAAAAACTATTGAAAATCTGCTCAAATTATGCAAATATCTTAAAACTTTAATTGAATTTACAACAATTTTTTTAGAATAAAAGATATAAAGTAATAGCACTCGTATGAACCCTCTTTACATGGTAACTTTGAATGATTTTTTTATTTTTAATTTAGTTTTTTCATAATCATGGAATAAAATTTTGCCAGTTTCTCTCCAATAACTGATAAGAATGTATAAATTTTATATACTGGATCACTGTACTGTGCAAATCAGATTAAAAAATATTTTCTATGAAAAAAAACCACAATTTTTCGCATTTTCTTCTATTAAATTAAAAAAACGGCTAAAACGAATTTTTATAATGTTAAAAACTTCACAAAGATGTTAATACACGTCAACTGACACCTTAAGGATGCAAATATTATATCTGGTTCGTGAGATATAGTGAATGATAAAAATGACCTTGAAAATCATGATGACTTTTAATGATTTTTTATTTTTAATTTATTTTTTTACGTAATCATGAGAAAAAGTTTAAACATTGGTTACTAAAACTTGAGAATCAGGTTTAAAATTTATTGTTTTTGAAAAAAAACCTAATTTTTTGCACTTTTTTTTAAAAAATTTGAAAACCGCTCCAAGAATATTTTTAAAAATTTGACAGAATGATACAAACGTTAATACGCGTCGATTGACACCTTGTTCAAAAAAATCGTATGTTTCGTTCGCGAGATATAGCGCCTGACAGAAATGACCTTCAAACGGGCAAAACAGCAAATCCCCCCGACGGAAGTTTCCCAAAAACTTATCAGCTCTTGAGATTGCAAAGACGCTTCGATTGACACCTCAATCAAGTCCATCGGACTTTGTTTACGTGAGTTATGCTCGTAGAAAAAACTGTCCACGAACGTACGTACGTACGTACGTACACACACACACATACATCTCCCTTTCTAAAAACACTTTATATATACTCTATAGACCTCAAAACGTAAAGAAAAGTTGAAAATTTCAATTTCGATTTTCGAGGCGATTACAGGAACTTCCCATATACTGGGAAGTTAAAAAAGAACAGTCGTGAATGAATTAGAAAATTTGAGAACTAAAATTAAGATGAAAATATAAGATTTCTTAGTTTAATCTTATAAGTATTTAAAGAGTAACCGAAGGAACCAAACTGAAACTTGAAAGGATACAACACAGTATCCTTCAACACAGCAGGTAAACCGAGAGCTTGCATAATTGTAAAGAAAGGCTTGAAGTTTTTAACCTTGTATAATTTCAGTGACCAGGACACCGTTGCGATAGCAGTGGAAAGACAGTCCAAACCCCTTTGGGCTGTCTCCTGCTATATGGCGCATAATGTTCTGCCACCTCCAACTAGCCTGCAGAGGATCACAAGGGAAGCCACTGCAAGAGGCATCCCTCTAATAGTCGAGGCGGACGCCAATGCCCATCACCGCATCTGGGGTAGCACCGACACGAATAAACGGGGTGAGTCACTATTTGAATTTATCTTATTACATGACTTAGCCCTAGCTAACAGAGGTGAGGATCGTACCTTCATCACGGCAAGCCGTAGAGAGGTTCTGGATATCACTATGACGAATGAGCACTTGAACCAAGCTATCAAGGGATGGCACGTATTGCAAGAGTGCTCGTTCTCCGATCACCTATACATAAGGTTCGATTTGGCATCTGATCCTCCGACAAATCCAACCTTCATTAACAAAAGGAGGATGGATTGGGTCAAATACCAATCGGTATTCGAGTCTGCGCTAGAGGGTGGACCTCCAGAGATTGTAGACATACCCGGTCTTGAGGAAGAACCCTTACATTGGCCTTCAATGACGCAGCAAGGTCTGCATGTAGTCCAACGAAGCCTAGAGGGAAGTACAAAGCCCCATGGTGGAATAGTGACATTGCGGAGCTGCGGAAGGAATGTAGGAAGTCCTTCAATCGGGCTAAAGAATCTAATGACTGGTGTTCTTATAAAACAAAACTGAAGGAGTTCAAATCCTCTATCAGAAAGGCTAAACGCACCTCTTGGAGAAGCTTCTGTGCAGAAATAGAACACTCCAAGGATGTCAGTTGCCTGCGAAAAGTCATGACGAGCTCCCCCTCATTTTTAGGGTCCGTTAAGGACGCAAATGGAGTCTGGACGAAATCCAGCTCCGAGACTCTGTCCGTTCTCGTAGATACGCACTTCCCGGGCAGTTAGGGTGTGGCTGACAAAGCGGATCCACACACGCTCCCGGAGTGCATGCCAACTACTGTGCCTGTAAATGACAGGCTCCTACGCTGGGCAATCAGCTCATTTCAACCCTTCAAATCCCCTGGCATGGATAACATTTCACCTATAGAGATCCAGCAGGGTATCAATATAGCACTACCATGGCTGAACGTTATTTTCAAAGCATGTTTACGGATGGCTTACATTCCACAGCAGTGGAGAGAAGCAAAAATAGTTTTCAAACCTAAAGCGGGTAAAACATCCCACTCCTCACCTAAGGATTACAGACCTATCAGTCTCACCTCTTTTCTGCTAAAAACTCTGGAGCGACTGATAGAGATTCATTTGAGAGCTACTCTGAAACCACTCTCTAATGCTCAGCACGCATACACAAAATGGAGATCGGTTGAAACAGCTCTTCACTCGCTCACCAGCTACATCGAAAAATCGCTAAGTGTCAAAGAATACACGCAAGCAGTTTTTATAGATATCGAAGGGGCTTTCAACAATATCAGCCATAAGGCTATTGGTAAAGCACTCGGGGGAAGCAATGCCAACGACAACCTGATAGGGTTCATCGGTCAATTGCTTAGCAGCAGGAACATCAACTCCACGCTAGGAAACAGTACCTTACGAAGGAGGGTTTGCAGAGGCACACCACAAGGTGGGGTGCTATCACCCCTTCTATGGAACCTAGTGGTGGATGAACTCCTGTCAAAAAAAGAAGCGACTGGCTGCAAAGTCGTAGCTTATGCCGACGATGTTGCAATAGCAATATCGGGAAAATTTGTTAACACCCTATCGGAAAGACTAAACTATGCCCTAGGTATTCTTACCAAATGGAGCAAAGAGTGTGGTCTAAAGATAAATCCGCAGAAAACGGAACTAGTGCTCTTCACGAGAAGATACAAAATTCCAAGATTTGCTCCACCTAAACTTGGTGAGACAAGTCTCAATCCATCTCATCAAGTCAAATATTTAGGTTTGATCTTAGACTCCAAACTCGCATGGAAAGCAAACATAGCGGAAAGAGCGCGTAAAGCGGCATGCGCAATCTACTGCTGCAAAAGAGCTATTGGGAAAAGATGGGGACTGAAACCCAAAACTGTATCATGGCTCTATACAGCGATAGTGGAACCAATCCTTCTGTATGGCGTGGTTATTTGGTGGCCAGCAATGGCAAAAACATCAAACGCGAACCTGGTTAACAGGGTCAGGAGGACTGCAGCTATTGCAATCACCGGGGCTATACGCACTACCCCGACAAAAGCATTGTTTATGCTATTAAATTGGCTCCCGACGGAGCTTCTAACGAAACAGCAGGCCAAGTGCTCTGCTATTCGATTGAAAGCTCTAAATCTCTGGCGCGATGGGAATATCGGCCACTCCACCATATTAAGGAGGGATAGACCAACGCCAGAGAAAGTAGACCTCACTCCTCCGATTCCCTGCTTCCATCACAGTTTCAAGTCCGTCATCCCTAGCAGAGATGACTGGATCATGGAAGGAAATATGATACAGGAATCGGTCGACATCTACACTGATGGATCAAAAATGGATGGAAAAGTTGGCTGTGGTGTTTACTCCGAACAGCTAGGTCTGAGACTATCCTTCCGGCTACCAGATTACTGCAGTGTCTTTCAGTCAGAGGTCATCGCCATACATAAGGCAGTAGACTGGCTGAGAAATCAGAAAATTTCTATAAGAAATCTCAACATTTTCTCCGACAGTCAAGCTGCTATCCAATCATTATCCAACGTGTATACCTCATCCAAAATTGAAATGGAATGTCGCACACTACTGAACGCGATGTCGCTTCACTGTGAAATGATTATTTGCTGGGTGCCGGGTCACAGTGATATACCTGGGAACTGCGAAGCTGATGCCCTAGCTAGAGCTGGCACTGAGCTCCAGGATTATACACTAACACCCCAAGACGGCCATCCGTTGGCCTCCGTCAAGCTAAGTTTCAAGCAGTATTATACAGAGGCTGCGAATAGGGCCTGGCTGCTGGAAGAAACCTGCAGGACAACCAGGCAAACTTGGCACACACTAAGCTCAAAGCGCACCAAGCAGCTCCTCAACACGAGCCGTGAAACATTAAGTTTCATCGTATCCGTACTGACGGGGCATTGTCTCATTGGCAGACACGCAGAAAGACTGGGTGTCCCTTTCCACGATTTCTGCCGCAGCTGCAGATCGGAGGAGGAGGAGGAAACGATCCAACATTTTCTGTGTGAATGCCCAGCACTGTCCAGGAAACGCATGAAAACCTTAGGCTTACCCTTCTTGGACAGCCTCACGGAAGTAGCTGATTTGAACATTAGCTGCGTTGCCGGATTCATACGAGAATCGAAATGGTTCTCGTCACCCAACAGGTTTTAGTGCCGCTTCCTATTAAAATGTGGTATCACAATGGGCCTATCTTGGCCTAAGTGAGCCGCCTTTTGACAAAGGGGGCTGCCACTACAACCAACCAACCAACCAACCAGGATTGAAACGCACATAGATCCTGGTCAAGGGCTTGACAATCGATAATGGAATTGATTGTCCTAAAGACTTTAAAGTCGTCAGCGTACAGGAGGCAGGGAGACTGAATGAATTGAGGCAAATCGTTGACAAAAAGTAAAAAAAGAAGAAGACCCAGGATAGAGCCTTGCGGAACACCTGATGATGGATAGAAAGGAGCAGATGTATGATTGCAGAAGGAGACAACGCATTGACGGTTAGCCAGATAGGAAGAGAACCATCTGAGTAAAGACCCTTGAAAGCCATAGCTCTTCAGCTTACGCACTAAAATATTGTGGTCAACGGAGTCAAAAGCCTTAGACAAATCCGTGTAAATGCAATCAATTTGCTCTCTATTGGCCAGAGACTTGGCCGCAAAGTCGGAGAATTCTAAGAGGTTAGTAAGTGAGGAACGACCAGCAACAAAACCATGTTGTGCATTAGCAATAACAGGTCTGATGGAAGTAATTATTGAATTGTAAACGAACCGCTCGAGCAGTTTCGAAAAACAAGACAACAAAAGACAACATGGCTATGGGACGGTAGTTGCGTGCAAAGGAAAGGAGTCCAGACTTGTGGATAGGAATTGTATATGAAAGTTTCCAGGAAGCAGGGAAAATGCCCTCGGAGACACTTTTGTTAAATATGATCGATAAAGGCAGGCTAAGAGAGGAAGAGAGGCAGATCACAAACAAGTTAGGAATACCATCAGGTCCAGGATTCACATTAGGATCAATTCCATTGATTAGGATCTCTAGCTCAGATTTAGAAATAGATAAATTAGAAGGTAGTGAGCAAGAAGGAGTAGAATAGGAATACAAGGGGGGACTTCCCATGGGAGATGAAAAGACAGAAGAGAAGAAGTCAGAGAATAAGTTTACCATATCCTGAGGAGAGCGAGCAATGAAGCCGTTATGGGTCAACTCGGTAGAGACAGGAGAGGACTTACGTAAAGAGCGAACATAGGACCAGAACATTTTAGTTTCATCCCTGGTCACGGAAGCTTCGAGGCGTTGAATGTAATCATTCGAGGAAGAGCGGATAAGGTGTTTCACTTCGGATCTACTCTGTGAGTATCTAATTCGATCTGAAACAAGTTGGCTTTTCAGCCACTTTCTTCGTGAAGTATTTTTGGTACGCAGAGCAGACTCAATTGCAGGAGAGAACCAAGGAGGCGAGTTCGATTTAACTTCACGTGTTAGGGGAACATAGTGATGGATCAGGTCATTAAGTACAGAGTAAAAGGAATTTAAGGCAGTTTCGCAATCCAGACTGTGAAGTGTATGATGCCAATCATATGAGTTGAGGGAAGACTCGATGGCAAGGTAGTTTGCTCTTCTAAAATTCGGCTTTAGAGAGACTGGAGTGATCCTGGGCTTGTCAAATTTAAAGGAGACGTCCAACAGGAGTGGAGGATGATGAGAATCGACCCTAGTGTAGGGATGGATACACTTAACAAGTATCAACATGTTTATAGGCAGGGAAGAAAGGACAAGATCTAAAATTTTATTATTAACATTAGTGATAGTGTTATATTGGTAGAAAGATACTGAAGCTAAAAACGAAGATATAATCGAGAGATGAGGGCTGCCTACAGAAGTAACAGGAGAAAATGAGTTAAAATCCCAGGTGATCGAAGGGAGGTTGAAGTCGCCGAGAATGATGAAGTGGGAAGATGGAGGATAAGAATTAATGAAAGCTGAAAATTCATTTAGCCACTTATCGAGTATGGAAACGGGGCAATTGCAAGGAATATAAACACACCCGACAAAAAGGGGACTAGATTGTGTGTTGATCTTAATAAGTATCCATTCAATAATGGATGTGAAAGAGACCGGGGAAAAAGAGGTACAGAGGGAAGAATTAAGAGAAGGCTTTACCGCAATAAGAACCCCACCGCCGTCACTTCTCAAGGCAGAGTGAGGATTACGATCATGTCGGAAGACACGATGATAAGCGAAAAGCTCTTTGTCATAGATGTTAGCGTTGAGCCAAGTTTCAGATAAGCAAACGACATCGTGATTAGCAGAGGAAGAGGATAGGAGGAACTCATGCAGTTTAGTCCTAAGGCCACGACAGTTTTGGTAGTACAAAGAAACTTCACGTAACGATGATGAAGTTACTATTGAGAGCTGTGTAGGCGAGGCTGGCGAAAATCCTTAGAGCGGCGAGTAGAAAAGGCTTTGACCAGTGTACCGCTTGGCCAGAAGTCAGGTTTAAGTAGGGAATTAAATTCCGGAGGAGCCGTAATTTTGAAGGAGGCAATAAACTTGTTCGGAATATTGTCTTTCGTAAGCTTCTTGCAGTTTATGAAGGTAGGAGAAAATCCAAGTTGAGCGTGGATGTGGCTCAAAACATCATCCTTAGCTGTGGAGTAAGCCAGCCGAGAAATAAAGATTTGGAGAGGAGGAGCGACAACTTGAAGCGACGAAGCAGCAGTGGGTGAAGGGTGTTGCAAAGCTGGTGAAGCAGCAATCGGAGCCTTTAAGTTTAGCGTCACAAGTGGAGGCTTTGCGACAGTAGCAAGTGACGTTGATGTAATTCCTACAGACACGTGCCAAAACCACAAAAAGAAAGCAAAACGTGCTACTACCACCGAAAATTTGGCAGCGAGGCATAGCGTTGTGTTAGCTCGTGTAATTTCAAACCTACTGATGAGTCAAAAAACTGAATAAAGAGTCACCTAGCAAACGTAAACTAGGTGACCAGCCGCTTACTGACATCAACCAAGTAGAATACCGCCTACACATTAGAGACAGAAATTCCAAAATTAAATTTTTAATCGACTCTGGTTCCGTCGTGTCCGTTTTGCCATTTGCGCTGTCAAATATAAACAACAGCACAGGACACATAACATTATACGCTGCCAACAACATGGGTATTAAAACCTACGGCCAACAAACCCTTCGGCTGGATTTCGGTCTTTCCAAAACCTTTACATGGCAGTTCATAGTCGCTGACGTTAAAATGGCGATAGTAGGTGCAGATTTTTTGGCCGCTTTCAATCTTTTAGTGGATTTGAAACACAAACAATTGATCGACAAAACCTCACTCTGCACCACATCTGGGGAGACAATCAAAGCACAAATTTGCAATTTGTACGCTCTCGATCCACAAAGCTGCTACAGCAATCTTCTTAAACAATTCCCTGGCATAACGGAGTCGAGCCGAGTACGAAGATGTTCAACTAGCCCAGTTTTTCATTACATCACAACCACCGGACCCCCTGTAGCTGAGAGGCCGCGCCGTCTCACTGGTGACAAACTGCTGGCAACCAAACGAGAAATCGACCTCTTCTTGCAGCAGGGCATCTGCCGTGCATCCTCTAGTCCTTGGGCCACTCCTCTTCACCTCGTCAAGAAGAAGAACGGTGAGTGGCGCGTCTGTGGGGACTACCGTAAACTCAACGCTCAAACAGTGCCAGATCGATACCCGATTTCCAATATTCACGATGTTGCGGAAAGAATGCACGGTAGGACCATCTTTTCAACTATAGACTTGGACCGGGCGTATTACCAAATTCCAATGGCCGAGGACGACATACTCAAGACTGCTGTGTGCACTCCATTCGGACTTTTTGAGTACCTTGTCATGCCCTTTGGGTTGCGAAATGCAACACAAACTTTTCAAAGGCACATGGACAGCGTTTTACGTGGATTGGATTTCATCTTCTGCTACATTGACGACATAATCGTCATGTCCACGACGCCGGAGGAGCACATGAAACATCTGACACATCTGTTCACACGTTACCAACAACAGGGATTGCGAATCAACATCAGCAAGTGCGTTTTTGGAAGACGGGAAGTATTATACTTGGGTTACACTATTAACGCAAATGGGTGCAAAGCACCATCGAGCCGCGTTGACACAATTGCTAATTACCCAAAGCCAACAACTATCGCAGATTTACGCCGTTTTTTGGGCATAATAAACTACTACAGACGCTGCATCCCAATGGCAGCTAACTTGCAAGCGCCACTTAATTCATTCTTAAAGCAATCCCCCAAGAACGACAAACGCACAATAAACTGGACTTCAGAATCTGACACAGCTTTCACAGCGTGCAAACGAAGTGCATAGTGGAGGCGACTTCCTTAACACACCCGGTGTCTTCTGCACCTTTGGCACTAATCACGGACGCTTCCGATAAAGCAATTGGTGCGGCCTTGGAACAACTAGTCAGTGACCAATGACAACCACTGGGTTTCTACTCTAGAAAGCTGAGTACCACAGAAACAAATTACAGTGCGTATGACCGCGAGCTGCTTGCCGTCTACGCAGCCATCCGTTTCTTTCGCCACATTCTGGAGGCACGATCATTCGTCATCAGGACAGACCATGAACCACTGGTCTACGCTTTCAGCCAAAAATTAGACAAGGCTTCTCCACGTCAGTTACGACAGCTTGACTACATATCACAATTCTCGACGCAGATATTACATATCTCCGGCGCCACCAACACGGTAGCGGACGCGTTATCACGAATCTGTGAAATAACCATGCCAACAACATTAAATGCCGAAGAACTGGAACGCGAACAATCAGTTGACGCAGAAATCCACCACCTTCTACAAGCAGACAGCTCTCTTCAACTACGAAAGGTGTTTATCGGGAAAGCATCGGTTTACTGCAACGTCTCCACAGATCAGGTCAGACCATATATTCCCTCAACCTTGCGCCGTCGTGTTTTCCAGTCAATACACGGTTTGGCACATCCAGGCGTAAAATCCAGCGTACAGCTCGTTAAAACTAAATTCGTCTGGCCAAACATCAAAAAGGACGTAACTCAATGGGCACGTTGCTGTGTTTACTGTCAACGAGCTAAAGTCCAACGACATACCAAAAACAAACCAGCCCATATCATCGTCCCAGACAACAGATTTGAACACATCCATTTGGATATCGTGACTCTTCCAGCCATCAACGAATACAGGTACTGCCTCACTATCACAGATAGATTTTCACGATGGCCTGAAGCGGTAGCACTTAAAGACATTTCCGCTACCACAATAGCAACCGCCTTCTACTCGACGTGGATTGGTCGTTTTGGAACTCCCAAAACTATCACCACCGACCAGGGTACACAGTTCGAGTCATCGTTATTTCGAGCACTCAGCAACTTACTGGGAGCGAACCGTCTTCACACGACTCCATACCACCCCGCATCCAACGGCATAATCGAACGCTGGCACCGCGCATTCAAAACATCATTGATGGCAGCGCTAATGCGCAGTCAGTCAACGCCATGGACAGAACTTCTGCCCACAGTCCTACTCGGACTACGAACTGCTATCAAACCTGACATCGGCGCATCACCTGCCGAGCTTCTTTACGGCAGCACACTTCACCTACCGGGCGAATTTTTCACTGGCGAAAAAACTGCGACTATACCAGCTACATTCGTCGAAAAGCTCAAGGAACACATGCGAAACTTACGCCCAGTCCCCATTGCTCATCACGACAGGCGAAAAGCATTTGTGCATCACGATCTTTCGACATGTTCCCACGTATTCCTGCGCATAGATGCTGTCAGAAAGCCTTTGGAGCCTCCTTATACAGGACCACATGAAGTGATAGCCAGACAATCTGACCGTGTCTTCATCATCAAAGTAAAGAATCAGCCCATCTGCATATCCACCGAAAGACTGAAACCAGCACACCTATTACCGGAGATTTCAGACACCAACACTGAAGGTATGGAACAACTGATCGAATCCCTACTCTTCTGGAAAATTCCAAACCGCACATATAGCAGAAACCCAAAAACAGCACCTGCAACGACAGGCACAGCGCTAACAAGGACAGCGACGCGGCCACAGAGTCTTTCGCCATAAACAACCGACAACATCGTGACTTCAGTCACGGGGAAGGGAGTATTGTGGCAGCGGCCGGCGACAGTCTACTTGTAAATGCATTCTATGTTAAACTATTGTTCGTTACATTTAAATAATAATCACAGTTAAATATTTCCGTGGTGTTTAATTCCAAAACCGACTTGCTAAACACCACAGGTAGTAGTAATTTTGTGCAAAATAAAGATAAGCGACGTTTATAGCCAGAATTCTGAATCTTAACTTTCGAAAAATCAGTAAAAAAATACTTTTAATAGATATTGGAATTGCCAATGAAATGTTTTTTTAAAATCTATCCCATTGTTATTTTATTATTGCATTGACAACGACAAACATCTTGACATATACTAATAATAAAGCTTCGATAAACTCTAATAATAAAAGTACATTCTAAAATTCATTTCACTTAATTTTTTTCATCGACAACTGCCACACATCTGCAAAAACATGCAATTATTTGGTTTCCGCTTATCTGCACAACTCGTATAAGTGCATATATTTGTACGACATAATCAACCGGGTTTTACCGTATATTCATTTAAAAATTCTTATTCCCTCGTAGATGAAGTCTCGCAAGCAGAGGCCACGGCCTCGACCTCCCAAATTTGGATGAAATTTGGCACATGAGTAGAAGACGCCAAGGGTATTCGATCCTTGAAATATAAAATCGAAACTCTCGCAGTTAGACAGATGGCAGCACCTGAAACTCTGCAAACGTTTTGCTCGAATTTATTGCCTGGGTCAAACATTTTGTATTCAAAAATGACATTTACTTTTAATTTGAATAGCTACTTCTATAAACGGTAACATTTGGTCATTTTCGTCGACATTTTGAAAGTTTGAGTCAAAGATTAAAAAATAAACAGTTGCGGTAACTGGTGGCCACAGTGTCATCATTTGTAGCACTGTGTTTTTTGAATGAAGAATACTTTCTTCGTTTCTTTAGACCGCAACGAATTTAGACTTTTCAAACTTCCTATTGTCTGTATTGCCAAATATTTAGCTGGAAAGTATTCGCCTGCTAGAAGAGACTTGATTAATTTTAGTTTGACAAGGAGCTTAGTACTAGGATTTAGATTTTAAACGTAGTATTCATTCATTACTTGTCAACAAATCAGCTTGTATGTTTTTTGGTTGTATAAATTAAATTTAAATAACTTTATTCAAAATTTAACCCTTCATATCACGGTAACGTACATCTGCATGGTTAAGTCTCTAATGTCATGTATGATTATGCACAAATTTTTAAGCACTGTGATCTTCAATATATATTCTTTTGATATATAAGTTAACACATAAACAAAACGCGCCACAAATTTATGCTGATGCGTTGATTGCGTTGTTTCCCTAAGTGGCTGTACGAGCCACCAAATAATGCTGACGCAACGATTGCATTGTTTCCATAAGTGGATCGATGCAACTCCACGATCTTTGCTGGCACATCGATTTTTCCGTAGTTGTAGAGTTAATTGTACCATTAGTCTAAGTTAGTCTTTAGCGACACTTGAATGAACAAATAACGGGCTCAGCCCTAAATATGTTATTCTAAAAAAACTTCCTGCGTTTAAAAATTATTAACTGGTGCCCGAGCAGGGACCGCTTCTCATACGCGTAAAAGATCAAAAGGATAGACCAGATAATTTATTAAATTATCAAGCCAAAAAAGGTCCTAACATCGCGCTGAGACTGGCTGATGGTCCTACATTGATCTCGTTTTGCCGATTCGCAAAGTTTACGTGAGTAGAGAGTGTATCGCGATAATCAAACGTACGCTCCACGTAAACGCGACTATAAAGCAATAGTAACCGGAATTAATCATATTCCAAAGTACGCGTGTGTTGCTGATTTGGCCCCCGAGTAGCCTTGAATTAATCAAAAGAGGCAAAAAGGACGTCGTGGGAATCGACAGCCGAATAGCGCAAAAGCGGTCACAGAATCAATCGAATCCAGGAATCAGGATCGAAGAATCTTTCGAAGAAATTGAACGCAGGAGCAACGATTCGAACAAAAATGAGAAGCGGCAAATTTATGTTTCTGTAAGTAAGCAAGAATTTACATATTGTAAAATTACGCCAAACTAAAAAAATCTAGAAAGATTAATTTGTAGAAAGGAAAATTTTTAATTGTTCAATAATTTCTTCCAAATCGAGATTCTATTAAATACTTTAATTCATATTGTTATTTTATAATAAATTTACCTTTTTATCATTCATTATTATAAATTTGTCTTATATTTTAATCATTCATATTAACATTTATTGGACGGGAGTGCTTGCAATCGTGTGTGTGTAAATTAGTGCCGAATATTTAAAGTGATCTTTTAAGTAAATAGTGCAACATGGCAAACCCCAACAATTTAATTCACCCGACGCGATTAAACCTTGATTCTCTTGCCGATGCCCTGTCTAGCATCGATCTTCCTGGCACCAGTAATGCCACCAATAACGCGTCGAATAATGTGCCGAATAATGAACTATTAGAAACCATTTCACGAGTAGTCACTGAAACTCTCCAAACTCAGGGGAGACATATTTTTTGTTCTCTAATGAACCCAGCTTCAGACATCAATAATGATGTTGATGTACCAATCAACGTCGGTACTAATAGCCAATTGTCAGAAATCGATAAAATACCCAACGCTGTAAAGAGCCTGAGAACATTCTCTGGGGAACCAGGTGAATTTAATTCTTGGCGCAAAAGCGTCGACAGAATTCTTCAAATTTATGATCACCTAAAAGGTACGCCGAAATATTATGGGATTCTATCAGTTATTAGAAACAAAATCATAAGACACGCTGACATAGCGTTAGAGTCCTATAATACTCCATTAAATTGGACAAAAATATCTTAGTGCCTAACTCTCCATTATGCAGATAAGAGAGACCTAGGTACTTTAGAATATCAAATGACCACATTGGTGCAGGGAGCGAATACGGTTTCGCAGTTCTACCAAGAGGTCTATAATCATTTATCATTGATTCTCAACAAATTAGGATCCATCGAAATGAGTCAAGACGCGATGAATATCATGACTCAAGCATACCGCAATAAGGCCCTTGACACGTTTGTTAGGGGACTAAGAGGTGATCTACCGAGATTGCTCAGCATTAAAGAACCAGTGGACTTACCTCAAGCCTTATATCTTTGCTTTAAACTACAGAACATAGACTATCGAGCCCAATACGCGAACAGTTCAACCTTCAATTCGCGAACGTACCACGGTAACCCACCACCAGTTCCTTCACGAAAAATGGTACCTAACCTCTCCAGGCCCGCGCCTTTTCCAGCTCATAGACGCGAATATCATCCGGAGTTACTCCATAATCCACAGGTCTCACAAAAACCACGATTTTATGCCACGAATTTTCAACAGCCCCAACGTGAAAACAGCTTTAATAAGCCGCCCCCGCGTCCACCACGAGGACCAATGCCCATGGATTTCGACCAATCCATAAGATCCCATGACGTTAACTATGCCAATAGGCCTCAAAATCAACGTTTTCTTCAGAAACGTTTTCAACAACCCTCTCAAAGGCATCACCAACCACCCAAGATGCAGAGGGTATATCACACTAGCAATTATAACATACAGCCAGAAGTGATTAATAACGTAATGAGCCAATCGCAACGCGAATCAGATCGACAGGACCTGATCGATTACTTGGCGAAAGATGAAACTGTTCCCTTCCCACCACAACTAGAACAGCACGAGGGACGAGCCACTAACGAGCAACTTGAAGATATTTATTTTTTAGATTAAGGCGCTCTACCCTTTCTTATTTCGAGCACGTCGCGAGAAGTGGAGAGCTATTACGAGTTTTAGTGGACACTGGGACCAACAAAAATTATGTGCAACCAAGACATATCCGAAATCCTTTGATTAATGACAAAGCCTTTTACGCCAATTCAGTGGGAGGCAGTATCAAAATTACACACCATGCGCTCGTAAATCTGTTCGATCCTCAAACAGAAAAAATCAAATTTGTCATACTTCCAAGCTTAATTTCGTTTGACGGTATCATCGGTAACGATACCCTCAAAGAACTTAAAGCCGTCATCCATACAAATGATAATTACATGACGCTCCACCCGAATTCATGCATTCCCTTAAAGCAACATTTTTCAGAAAATGTTAATAATATAAATATCAGGACAGCACATCTGAATCGGGAGCAAGCAACCAAACTTAAAACAATTCTTAAAAATTGTTCCAGGTTACTTGCGGAACCAGATGAACGACTAACCTACATCAGCACCGTTAAAGGAGAGATACGAACTAAAACTGATGACCCAGTTTATTCAAGGTCGTATCCTTACCCAATGGCTTTGAAAGGAGAAGTCGAGAAGAAAGTAAAAAAACTTCTCGAAGATGGAATTATAAGACCATCTAAATCTCCCTACAACTCCCCAGTCTGGATAGTTCCTAAGAAACAGGACGCATCCGGCGAGAAAAAGTACCGGATGGTAATTGACTACCGTAAACTGAATGCGGTTACAATTGCGGACAAATATCCGATACCAGAAATAGGTGAGATTCTGGCCAACTTGGGGAGGAACAAATATTTCTCCATAGTTGATCTCAAAAGCGGCTTCCACCAAATTCCACTTAAAGAGCGCGACATCCCCAAAACTGAGTTTTCCATTAACAATGGAAAATTTGAATTTACCCGTCTTCCATTTGGGTTGAAAAACGCCCCCTCAATTTTCCAGAGGACTCTCAATGATATACTGCGAGAGCACATAGGAGAATGCTGTTATGTATACATTGATGACATCATTATCTTCCGAAAAGACGAAGCAGAACACTTCAAAAATCTCAACAAAGTTCTGAAAACTTTAGAAAGCTCCAACATGAAGATTCAGTTGGATAAATGTGAATTCCTTAAAAAGGAAATTAAGTTTCTTGGATTTGTAGTAAGCAGAGATGGAATTAAAACTAATCCGCAGAAGGTTCAGGCAATTGCAAACATGCACACTCCTAAAACCCTAAAGGATCTTAGATCGTTCTTAGGAATGTTGGGATATTACCGTCGTTTTATCAAGGATTATGCCAAAATCGCGAAGCCCCTGACTTCTCTTCTAAGAGGAGAAGTAGGACGCGTGTCCAAAAATCTGTCCAAAAATAAAATGATCTACCTCGATTCTGAAGCCCTGAAAGCGTTTAACACTCTTAAAAATTGCTTAATATCTAAGGAGGTAGTACTGACCCATCCAAGTTTTGAAAAAGATTTCCAGCTTACAACTGATGCTTCTGACTACGCCATTGGTGCAGTGCTTTCACAGGATGATAAACCAATCGTTTTCCCCTCGAGAAGGTTGTCCAAAACCGAGGAAAACTACACAACCAATGAGAAAGAGATGCTTGCCATCATATGGGCTCTCAACTCATTGCGAAGTTACCTCTACGGTTCCAGAAAGGTCAAAATATATACTGACCATCAGCCTCTTACCTACGCTCTTAGCAACAAGAATACCAATAGTAAAATGAAGAGATGGAAATCCATCCTAGAAGAATACAATCATGAGCTAGAGTAGAAACCAGGTAAAGCTAACGTAGTCGCAGATTCTCTTTCACGACCTCCAAAAGCAACCCTCATAAATTCATTAACCCCCACAGAACACAGCGATGACAGCTCATCACATAATATCATTCCCACAGTAGAATCACCTATCAATGCATTTCGGAATCAAATTATCCTGAAAATTGGTGATGAAGATAGTTATCAGCTGCAAAACCCTTCTCCAGATTATTCAAGACACACATTCATTAAACCTCAATATAGCAACAGTGATATCATAAGTATTTTCAAGCGCTATCTAAATTCCAATACCTTAAACGGACTTTTAACATGCGAAGAAACTATTGGTCGCATTCAAGAAATTTATCCCGAGCATTTCAGTAACTATCGAATAAGATACACCCAAAAATTTATAGAAGACATCCCCAGTAAAGCGGAGCAGGAAGAAAAAATCCTGCAAACACAAAAAAGAGCGCATCGCAATGCCGAGGAAAACCGCCTACAGCTCCTTGAACATTTTTATTTCCGAAAATGTCGGCAAAAACTAAAAACGTAGTTAAAAGATGTTTCACTTGCAAAGAAAATAAGTATGATTGACACTCTAATAAACCCGTGTTAAATGCTACACCAACTCCAAGTTATCCTGGTCATACAATTCATATCGACCTCTTTAGTACTGAGAAGCACAGAGTTCTGACCGCTGTGGACAAGTTTTCCAAATTTGCTCAGGCCAAAATAATAGCCTCTTAGTCTATCGAAGACATTAAGCAACCACTTACGGACTTACTCTTCTATTTCTGTGTCCCGGAAATTGTCGTCATCGACAACGAAAGCTCATTAAGATCAGCTTCCATAACATCTTTAATGGAAGATGACCTGAAAATCAAAGTTTATAAAACTCCTCCATATAAGAGTGAAGTCAATGGACAGGTCGAACGTTGGCACAGCACTCTCACTGAAATAATGAGATGCTTGAAAAAAGATGGACCACCAAGATCTTTCGAAAATCTCCTCCAACGTGCCGTCCACGAGTATAACTGTACAATTCACTCAACCACAACGAAAAAACCAATCGAACTACATTTTGGTCGAACTCCAAGTATAGAGCCAGAAGAATTAGAAAAAATCCGTTTATCAAACGTCGAAAGGCTTAAACAGAAACAACAAGCAGACATGAGAAATCATAATAAAACGCGACAACCCACCAAACAATATGAAATTGGTGAAACAATCTTCGTAAAGCAAAATAAAAGAGTAGGGTCTAAATTGACATCAAGATACAAGCAAGAGATAGTTAAAGAAAATAATAATTCGACAGTTTTAACAGAATCCGGAAGGATTATACATAAAAGTCACATACGCAATTGATGTTTTTCTTTCAGAATTCTGGCAAACATAGTCAAAGCCAAAATCGAACCTGTTCTTAATCTCTCGGAAGTAAAACACTACTCCTTTTCATCGCACTTGATTTATCGGTACCACATGGAAATGGATTGCAGGTAATCCAGACCATGAAGATTTGCCTACTATTAAAGCCAAAATCAATAAACAAAACGCGCCACAAATTTATGCTGACGCTATGATTGCGTTGTTTCCCTAATTGGCTGTACGAGCCACCAAATAATGCTGACGCAACGATTACATTGTTTCCATAAGTGGATCGATGCAACTCCACGATCTTTGCTGGCACATCGATTTTTCCGTAGTTGTAGAGTTAATTGTACCATTAGTCTAAGTTAGTCTTTAGCGATACTTGAATGAACAAACAACGGGCTCAGCCCTAAATATATTATTCTAAAAAAACTTCCTGCGTTTAAAAATTATTAACTTATAACTTGTTTGTTTTTCCAGGCTGAATGTTTCTTGAATGGAATGTCACCTTGCAGGCCTATCAAATTACTATGTGTTCAGCTTTTTTCCTTTTCTAGCTTGCCAGGCAATATTATATCGATCCACAAAACTTATTGAATAACTTAAAGCAGATCTCTTTAATACGGAAAATTAAAAAAAATAATTTAAGCTTTTCAAAAATCTTATTAACATAAATTAAGCGTTGGTTCAAGAGGCATATCAATTAATTTAAAACTCAACATGTTAAATTAATTCCACAGTTTTTCAATACCCTGTTTTTCGTCTAATTTTATAACACTTATTTTCTTTTGTAACATATTGTAACTCTCTTCTCAAGCCCTTTTTCATTTCTTCTCGGGGTCTGATTTTAAATTTAAACCGTAAATTTTATTTTAATTCTTCACTTTTGGATACATTTGTAGTAAGGACCACACTTTCCAATCTTTACATACAGATGTGCGGAAAAAAACAAAAATACGGAAGTGTGGTCAAAAATGAGCCACGCCTACTTTATAAATATGATGCAAAGTACGGACATTCCAAAGAAAGAATTTTGTTCTTTTTATGCCAGCAATGGGTGTGAATGGGTTAGATTTTGCATGTAAATTTCTATGCTTATACGCGTGTCTCACCTGGGGGTCCGACATTTGGCTTGAAAGTTCGATTCTCAAAGTATCGGAGCATGGTAGCGAGATCTTCTGGTGCTGTCGCACTTGGTGGAATTTCGAATGAATTTTACTCGCGCATTATGTGTTTCTAGTCGCTCCTGTGTGTTTGGGTATCGATGCATGGGAAAACAATGGACATTTGCACGATCGTCTCCGAGCTCAGAAACCGAACCTGTGTGCATCTCGCTTAGTCATGTAAATATTGATTATGATTTTGCTCTTGCAATTCCAAGGTATTTTTTAGATCGTCGTGAGCTATCTGCAATGGTGGGACAAGGCCGGAACATGATCTGGCTTGTGGTGTTAGAGTGGGTAAGTGAACTTTGTTTACCAGGCTAGTACGTGGTGACTTTGCTTGTTTTCATTGATTGATTGATTGCGAGGTAATTTGAATATGTACGCTTACAGCGTATACTTGCCGTATGCCTGTGCACATGATGGTAGAGCCTTGACCAAGCGTCAAGGTAATAGAAGTTGAGATCAGCACGATAATTATCGGATAGATTAGATGCAATTGGCTTGAATATTTCAGATTGATGGGACGATGTCTGTGAAGTGCAGTACGCTTACAGCGTATACTTGCGTGTGCATGTGCACACCTAAGATCTGGCGTGCAATGGCCAAAGCGTCTAACTGCAGTTTCTCGATATCGAGATAAATGGCATCAAATATTTCGCGTGAAAACGCTTCCGCATTTTCCCTGTCTTGCCTACATTACCAAATTTGTTTGCAAAAACCTTTCAATCAACGTACAAAGAATGCAACATGAATTCAAGTTTCAGGAAAAGCGCCACTGCGGGGATGAAAACGAAGGAAACTTATTTTTGGATTTGTTTTCTCGCTTGAAACACAGCTTCAAATACAACGGCAAACCGTCTAAAATCATTTAAACGTTTTGTCCAGTGTGCGTAGAAGGAAAACTTGCCTAAGAAAACAACGGACAAACGCTTCAAATAGTCCAGTCAATTGGGAGTTGATCGTGCATTTTCAAAAGGCAGAAAATTTGGTATAATTAGCTTAACTTCAATTTCCTGGGATCCCCGATGATGGCGTTTGGGTTCCATCTTGAAAACAAATGAAAGAGGGATACCCCCATATCTTACAAACCGTGACTTCCACAAGAAAGTTGTGTATGGCAAACTTGCGTAGAATATAATGTTTAGCAAGTTGTTCATACATCACTTTTATGTGGTGTCAATAATAGAAAAGATACAATCCAAAAACCGTACCCGAAAAGGGGGGAACAACTTTCGGGCGCCACAGCTTCTTTGTTTTCATTTTAACCCCAAAACACATTGAAAAGAACAAAGCAATTTTGTCGCAAGTCGTTTAATGTATTGATTGTTTTGATCGCTGTACACTGGCGGGAGCTATTGCATCCCAAAGGGGGAAAACGCATTTTAGGCCAAATAATCGGCTTCCAATGGCAAACCCCCCATTGTAAAACTCACGGAGCATTTTAGTGGGCAGAAATTTTTTAATTGCAATGAGTAGTATGCCTCTATGTGAGCTTAAATTAATGTTTCTGGGGTTATAGCTCCAATCCCCTTGGCGCCATCTTGAGAACAAAAAAAAAGTGGGACAGTCCCATATCTTGGAAAGCAACGCCCCACAAAAAAGTTTAATATGACAAACTTGTGTGAAATTTAATTTGCAGTAAGTTGTGGATACATCATTTTCACGTGCTGTCAATATTAAAAGAGTTACACGCCGAAAACAACGTTGAAAAGGGGTGATCATTTTTCACGCGCCTCAACTTTTTGTTTTCCTCTATTACCGCGAAATTCGTTCGAAAATAACTTTTAGACAGTTTTATCACCAAACGTTTGCGGTATTGCTTGTTTCGATCACTGTGCCATGCCTGGAGTTACTGTGTCCCAAAGGGGGCAAGTCATAGGAAAAAAGCATTTTAACACCTGTTTACCTGGTCCTAAAATGTTTTTTTCCTAAGACTTGTCCCCCTTCGAGACACAATAACACCCGACATGGTACAATGATCAAAACAAGCAATACCGCAAACGACTTTCAACAAAATTGTCTTAAAATTATTCTCAATGTGTTTGGGGGTTAAAGTGAAAACAATGGATTTGCGACGCTCGAAAGATGTCCCCCCCCCTTTTGGATGTCGTTTTAGGCCTATAACTTTTTAATTATTGATGCCACGTGAATGTGATGTATGGACGACTTGCTAAAAAAATTAATTCTAGACAAGTCTGTCATAAACAATTTTCTTGTGGGGGCCATGGTTCCGGAGATATAGGGGTGCCTCACTTTTTGTTTGTTTTCAAGATGGAGCCCAGAGGCTTGGGGCTGCGACCCCAGAAATTTGGATTTAAGCTGCCAGTAAGGCATACCACACATTGCTCCAAAAATGTGCTTGCCTACCAAAATGCCCCGCTAGTTTCGCAACGTGGGTTTGCCATCAAAAGCCGACTATTTGACCTAAACACGGGGTTTCACGCGACTTTCTCCCCTTTGGGATAAAATAGCTCCCGTTAATGTGCAGTGATTGCAACAAACAATACCGCAAACGATTTGTGACAAAATTATCTTTGAAAAACATTTGAATGTGTTTCGCGTTAAACGTGAAACTAAAAAAGTTGTGGCGCCCGAAAGATGTTGTCCCCTTTTTGAGTGTGGTTTTTGGTTTGTAACTTTTTTATTATTGACCCACTGTAAAAGTGATGTATGAAAGACTTGCTAAACATTTTATTCTACGCAAGTTTGTCATACACAACTTTCTTGTGGGAGCCATGGTTTCGGAGATATGAGGGTGTCCCAACTTCTTTTGTTTTGAAGATGGAGCCCAAAGGACAGGAGCTGCGACCCGAGAAACTTGAACTTAAGCTATCTATACCATTGCCCACTAATTACATTAAAAACAATTCTGCCTACCCAAAATGCTTGGCTTACATCAAAATTCGGACGCTTTGACTGTACTAATAGACGTTTATTTTCCTTCTGATTTGTATAGCTGTACAATGGACAAACCATCTAAAGTACTTTAGATGGTTTGCCACTTGTTTTTTATGTGAAATTAGCAGCAAGATGTATTATAGATGGAATGGCCAGGGTCATAACTCTTGAAGGGGAGGGAGATGAAACAAAATGTTAAGCTCATATGAAAGAATTGAACGTATAATGTCCCTAAACGCACATATCTCAAAATCTTGAAAATGCCATTTAGAAGGTTTGACCATTGCACGGCAGAGATGATGGTCCTTTGATCAAGCGTGCGAATTAGTTCAAAAGGGAATATAAAATGAGGTCATCAAGATCCATTCGCCGGATGGCTTTGGCAGTAATTTGATGCAATTAGCTAATGGAAATTGTTGGTTTGGCTAGTATTTGAATGGGACACGTGATTTTCCGTATTTTTATTACTTTGCAGACAGTAGACGGAATTAAATGTGTGAATAAATGTATTGATACCTGTGTGACTAAGCAGAATAAATGAAAGAGAAAATAATTGATCATTGGTAACTGTTAGACATGATGTTAGGTTGACAGTGGGGGAAGCCGGTTTTTGTTTGCTTAGGCTAATTAATGAATGAAACAAATCAAGAGGAAGTTAATTTTAATTTTATTCCAAAAAATTTTACAATATTGCTGTTGCTTTCAAGGGTGTCGTAATCTGTTAGAGTGTAGAATTTCAACTGTAGTTTAAAGTAAATTGAAGATAAGAAGACTGCTTTTTAAGACATAGAGTCATCAGAAGTGCGAAAATAGCTGTGACGATTCTAAAGCGATTTGATGATAGTGTAGATGTTTTTTCAGCAGCTGCTTTTGTGTGTGACTCGTCGTATATACCGCATACATCTTTTCATATGCAAATGTACAGTCTGAAGAATTGCGCAAGTGCTTGACCTCCACGTCAGAGGTTGAGGTAAATGCAGACATTACCAATGAACAGATGTAGCATTTGACATAATCCTTCACGTTAGTGTAGAATTCACTGCGTGCTATCTTTACTGCTTTCCTTGCATCGACAGCTAAGTTGGCATAGGTTTTCACGTGTTAAAATCAACATGGCAACTAGTACGTGGTGAACTTTATATATTGTCTTTTATAGGTATCCAGGAATTATGACTAGCAGAAAAACTAAGCCATTTGCCAAATGCATGTTTTCCTCTTCTCTTCAAAAATTTTTCAACTAGATAGATGATGTGGTATTTGACACGCAACAGTTCCTCTTCATAACCCGCCCCCCCTTATGATGTTTCCTTGATAATCTTCCAGCAGGTATGTGCGAGGTTGTGTTACCCTTACTTCTTTTATAGTAAATATCTCTGTACACCAGTTTGGAGTGTAATCTTTTTCAAACACTTGCTCGTGTTTACTTATTCGTACATAATCGCCCATATTATACCTAGGTTTGGATGTTACTTTCAACTTCTTGTATGCTGTTGATAGTAGGTGTACTCCATTCTTCGAACTTACATCCTCAGGTCGCATGTTTATAGTGCAATGTTATATCCTATTGTATTTGCTAACCAGTTTACTAAGAATACTGACCCACTGATAGTTCCCCTTCATAATAAAAGTTTTCCACATTATATTTTTGAAATTCTTATAGAACCTTTCTACAATGGAAGCTTTTAGAGGGCTGTAAGTGGAGTAGTGCTTAATCTTATATATTTTCACCAAACGTTGAAATATTTTGTTGAAAACTGCAAATTTCTAGGAATACGGGTTCGACCAAACATCATTTTTATTGTTTTTGATACCTTGGTAGCACTCATGTCTTATATGGGGAAAGGCCATGCGTACTAGGAAAACACATCTTTTAGTTTTAGAAAGAAACGATAGCCTCGATTTTCCGAAGAATAATCACTCACATCTACCAAGTCTGCCTGCCAAGTCTGGCAGGCAAACTTTTCCAAGATGACACACTTATTCATTTTTCCAAGATGATACACTTATTCATTAACTCATTTACAGGCAAAACAGAATTTTTAATTATGTATGGGAAGCCAAAATTGTTGGAGTGATCAGTAAACTGCTCAAATCGTTCAGACATAGAAATAATGGCTTGATCTAGTATTTTGAAGTAAAAGTCTACTTTGAACCTGTATTTATAGTCTGTTAAGACTTCATCCCTACCTTCGTACAAAAAGTTAATTTTTTTTCTTGGACCTTAAAGCTGTTGATGTAGGAAAGGTACAAGTGACATCCATCCTCACAGCGATTTCTTTAGATTCGTCTATAAAATTTTCGTACTTGGAATCATTTCTAAGTTCTATCAAAAAAGTTTTAGTGGAGCTCAGTATAGACAAAGCGGCAGATAAACAAACATTGGGACTTTGTAAGTATTTACTTAATACGATCATTTTTCCAAGACTGAGTACTAAATTACTATACAGCAAATAAATTTGAATTCTGTTATTTTGTTTCATAATGGTTCTGCTGCTTTCTTTGTCACGGCCTCCCCCTCTTCCGATATCTCTACAATGGCTTCATAAATATCATCTAAATTGTACCTTAATGGTCTTAAGGCATCAATCCTACTTTCTCATCGAGTAGCACAATGAGGTTTTAAATTGAGCGTTGCGAGATGTTTCTTTAAAATTGCCCATCTACTTACAGAAGAAGAACAAAAATTATATAACCATATGCACAATATCAAAAAAATAAACAGCATCTTTAGAGCAATGAGCTGCACCGGAAACCATTAAATTAATAGTATGGGATGCACAAGGTACAAAAAAGGCCCTAGGCTTCAAAGTTCTTATCCTTGTTTGCATTCCGGAATGCTTCCCCTTCATATTCGACCCATTATCTTATCCTTGTCCGCGGCAATTAAAAATTGAAATATTTAAACTTTCAAGTTGATCTAAAACTAATTTGGTCAACCCAGCCCCAGTTGTGTCTTCTGCAATCAAAAACCCCAAAAAAATATTCTTTGGCTGTGAAAATGTTATCAACCTGTTCGACTATTCTGATTACTGACAATAGCTGCTCTTTCCTGCTTACATCTGGTGTACAATCTACAATTAATGAGTAATATTTGGCATTTTGGATGTTTGAGATAATTTTACATCTTACTGCATTAGATATTTAATCAATCAACTGCCCAGTCGGACTTTTTGGAATCAATTCTTTGGTAATTCATGATTTCATCGATGCTTATGTCGGAAAATAGAATTTATTTCAAAGGAATGCATAGGGAATCTGAAAAGTAATCATTGAGTGAATGAAAATTTCTATACATTACCTAGTAATGCAAAAATGAAGCGAAGGTAACATATTGTGTGGAATGGATACCTTCCAGAACCGATTACCAAGTAAGCATCACGGAACACATTCTGAAGCATTGATTCCAGCATCGCTTCCTGGTAATGCGAAAGGGAGTTAGCACGGATCCTGCCAATGACATCACCATGTTAAAGTAATCGATGCGGTATTGCGAAAACGATCCGTATTAGCTTCCGAAGAATGATTACGGAATCGATGCAGTAAGCATTACTGGTCCTACTGGGAGGTTTTGGATGTCACTGCTCAAATATTTATTTTGGCTGTTGTGGTCACTGATGCGCTTTAGACGTTCTGCTAACACCGAGTCAAATTTACTAATTGATTCTACTAATTTAAGAAAAAATCCATTGTTGGGCTGATACAAAACGTTTGAATGCCTTCTAAAAGCTAAAGATTGTGTGCTCAAATACTGAACAAATATATAAAGGCGCTTTAAAACTTCCCTCCAATGCTGAATTTCCTTAGCTTTTTCTTTTTCCATTTCGGCAACTATTGGCTTATTTTTAGAAAGCCGCAATTCAAGCTGTTTCCCAATTTTAAAGTTGGTCATATGAACAATACTTTTTTCGTGATCTTTAATCAGTCTTTTAACAGGATTCCAATCAGAATACCCTATACTGGACAAGGAACAGTTGATTTTGTTTCTTGAAAATAAACGACAACAATAGCAAAATACCGCATCTTTTGAGAAGGAGTACACCAGCCAGTGTCTAGTGACAGATTCACTATTTTGCAATGTTCGCTCATATAGTTTTGCACTAAATTTTCTACCTTTTGAAGATGGAAACTGGAAATCTTTAATTTGATAGGGCCCTTTCTTAACTATCAGTTGAATCTGACTTTCATTTAATTCTGGCCAGGTTTCAGGATCTTCAAAATTATCTAACGGATAACTTGCACTAACACCCGGTGAAGATAATTTTAAGTTACCTGCAAAAACTTGCGACGAACTTGTTTCAATATTATTGGATAAAGGGAAATGTTGAGGACTGTCATAATTTTTACTTTGAAGCATAAGCTTAAACATTGTTTGTTAAATTAGCCATATGTATTACTATTCATTTTCATCTTGTTATTGGATTAGTCTGTAAGATGAATCTGTAAATAAATAAATAAATAAATAAATAAATAACAATATTATTCTTTTCAAGCTCGTTGTTCTACTTCCTTTCCAGAAAATTTTCCATAGCGGCCCTTTGCTTCGAACTAGAAATTTCATCTTTCCTCCGTCGTTTCCTATTTTCACTACGCGACAACTTTTTTTCACACCCGACATATTAATTAGTTTTTTTATAACGTTTAATCAAAATAACTGTTCAAAGTTGTAATCAAAAAATCAATTGTTTTGAAAATCGACGTTCGTACACTTTATCACGATTTCAACCTCAGGTTCAAATCACTAATATTGAACCCTTTCAATGCTTTGGCCGTCGACGATGTAGGAATCAGTTTCTCTTCGACTTCATTCTGAAAAGAAGAGAGAGTTTGTCATCTAGCGGGTATTTGTCCAGTGCTACGAGCTGTATTAGTAACGATTTCAGATCATTATATGTTCAAATTTTAATTTTATGCCAAATAGAATTTTTAATTTCATGACTTAGACTCCAAGTGGAAATTGTATGCCCTTATAAAAAGCACCACAACAGCAAAACTAAAAAAAATCCCGATTACACTTAATACAATCCAAGTAAAATGAATAGAAAATGAAAATAAATTTTTTTCTCATGATCCATGAACACTGTGTGAAACATGTTGCTATCATATCTCTTAATCGCTTTTCTCTTTCGACTTGGTTCAAGACTTCTAGCTTCAACCAAATTGCCTATAGCACCCATAGATGACTCATTTCAGTGTGCATAAAATCATGTGTGAATTTTTCCATCGTTTGGGTCAAGTTGTTTGTTTTGAACCAGCGTCAATCCACTGGCGATGATGAGCACAGTGTTATAGATCATATACATAGCCTATGATGTTGAGCGAAAATATGTAAAGTTGTAAGTTTACATGATTTGGATTCCATAGATATGTTTTGCAGTTGACAAAATAGGCAAAATTTACTTGATTTAAGACAAATTAATGGAAATATTATGAAAGATGGATGTGGAATTATATTATTTTCAATATTGATTCACTTATAGTTTGGCGCCCTTTAATTTTGGCGCCCGGTTCAATTGCTCCATTTGCACCTTTGGTAGCACCGCCCCTGTAAATATGCCACAATCCCGACGGAGCACTTCAACCTGAGGACCCGAGATCGAGAGCCCCTTCATTTTGGACGCTGCTCGACCCCGGATGCCTCGGGCATACACACCTCGCCGGGACTGGCACAAAGTCGACCGCATAGTGGCGGTCCCGAATTATCATTTCCGCGGCCAGCTCACCGAGTCGTGGAATTTAGAAAAAAGGAACATATGAAGCCATTTTAACACGCGCCATTAAGGAAAAATCACACAATTTTTTTTCTTCTTTTCCATTTTTTGTTATAAGTAATTATTTATGCAAATCCAACATGTTACAATTATTTCACAATATTGCGTTGATTGATTATAAATCTTATCGAATAAATTCTTCCTAATACAATGTCACAGTTCCTCTGTAAATTTTCATGTTTTTTTTGAAACCGCCGATCGTGGACTAATTCAGCTTGCTCGAGATTTCCATCCAATCTTCGTCACTCCAGACGCACACTTCCAAGCACACATTCAATGTCAGGTTCACACTTTGCAAAAATCGTTTCAGGATCTCTGCATCGTTACCAAGGCCTCCATAGTGTTTACCAACGAACTCATCCACGATTTCCACAAAATCTCCCTTGAAACAGCACAAAATGCTCGATGGCCGTCTCAGCCGTCCTCCCAGTCTCGACTCGTCGATCGCAGCCTCCCCACTCATTCCCACACACCTCTCACTCCCGTCTCTCGTTCCGTTCCACGACGTTCCCCCCACATTTCCGTCTTGTCGAGCATTCGAAATTCTTTTTCGCGTAGCTCACTGGTATTCGCGAAAGCTCGAGCACGATCCGAGGGTTGCAGCAAGACGACGCGTTTTTTTAATAGCTTTTTTGGAAGTTGGTGAGCTTTATACCCTCAGGAAATCGTTGACAGATAGTTATTTTACGGAATTATTTATTTCGGGCAGAAATGCGCAAAGATAATCTAAATATACTTATGATGGGTACGCAACAAATAATTTTAAAATCTACACACTGTTTCAATTTGTATTGACACTTACCATCTTCTATTACAGCTCCCTTATTTTCTGAAAATACTTGTAGTTTTCTGAATGAAATCAGGAAAGTCTTCTTTTTATATACAATTTTCATCGGTGAACTCTATGCATTGAGAGTCTAGTCTAGTTAATACAATGTTAATAAGCAGGATGGTTACGATATCATTATTGTCAATTTACATCTTTTTTGAACAAAGTAGAGAAAAAATAAGATTCAGAGCGATATAAAAGTAGGGTAGCCAGTTTCAGTTCAATTCAGACATAAACTATAGATCCTCAGTAGAAAGTATGTAGAGAAAGTAAGAAGTGAGTATAAATTATTGATATTATTATATTCATTATTTTTTTCTCATTCAAGTGAGGTCCCATTTGGATGCTGCAAAGTTCCTACTCAAGAGCGCCAGTTACGCAAAAACGGACGCAGGAACGAGGGCAGTAGGCTAAAGAGAAGTACCGTCCAACATAAAAATGGAAGTAAAATAATTATTTTAGCACCGGATAGTGCATTAAGTATAAAATATTCCTTGTTTTCCTCTACAGTAAGGAATTTAGTTAAAATTGTCAGAGAACGAAAATCAACCTTTACTTGTGAGGAGAAAAAATTTCTTTTCAAAATTTTACAAGATATTCCATGCCGTTGAATTCTATTAACGTATTGAACAAATGCCTTATGGCTGCTCCGGCTGTGCCGGGGAGCTCATATACTAATTCAGCTTTTCTATCGAGTGACAAACTGCACGAGTTGGTGTCCAAGACAGAAGTGATCTTTATTTTCAAGAATGTCAAAAATACATATTCACAATAGTCTATATTTGGACGATCGTTCAATGGTGCTGCCACAGTACTCCCTCTTCAATAACGTCAAGTGTTGACGTTTCGCCGACTTGCTGGTAGGTAGACTTTTGTTATGGATTGAGGTAGCGGATTGATTGGCTGCCGAATGACTGGTCGTTGGCTGCTGTGAGATGCCTCCGCTGCTGAAGTTCTACGCGTTGAGACTAGCGAAGTGGGATCGTGTTCGCTTCGATGATCTTGGACGACATACGCTGATTTCAGGCGATTGGTGGAAACGTTAGTTCGTTTCCCATTGACTTCGACGGTGAAAACGGTGTTTGAAATTCGTTGCATCACTCGGTGGGGACCGGAATAAGGTTGCGTTAAGGATTTCCGTACTCCAACCCTGCGCACGAAAACGTGGCTGCATTTCTGCATATCTTCGTGGACGAAGCTGGCTCTGGACGAATGGTTCGATGCAGGTTGCGGACGTAAGTCTCGCATTTTCTCTCGCAGCTGGTCTATAAGGAGTGGCGCATTGCAATCATGATTGCTGTTTATGAATATGTCGCCCGGAATATGCAGGGTCGTGCCATAGACCATCTCCGCGCATGATCCTTTCAGGTCCTCTTTGAAGGCGTTGCGGAGACCGAGAAGTACAGTGGGAAAGGTATCCATCCAGTTGTCGTTTTCATGGCACATGATCGCTGCTTTGAGCGAGCGGTGCCAGCGCTCCACCATTCCGTTTGCTGCGGGGTGATACGGCGTCGTCCGGACTCTATGGCTCCCGAGTAGTCTGCACAGTGCTTTAAACAAGGAGGACTCGAACAGAGTACCTTGATCGGTCGTTATAGTATGTGGTGTTCCAAACCTGGAGATCCAGTTTGCATACAATATTTTTGCTGCCGATTCGGCTGTTTGATCCACCATTGTAAATGCCTCGGGCCAGCGGGAGACACGGTCGACTACCGTGAGACAGTACTTGAATCCTTGATATGGTCGCAGTGGTCCGACAATGTCGACGTGTATATGCTGAAACCTTTTGTCTGTACTCACGAATTCCTGCACGGGGCTCTGAGTGTGCCTGTTTATCTTGGATCTTTGGCACGGGATGCAGTTGCGTGCCATTTCAGCGATGTCTTTGTTCATGCTGGGCCAAAAGAATTTACGCCTAATCTCTCGGCTAGTTGCGCGACCGCTTGGATGTGCTGGGTTGTGATATATCGCAAAGATTTCCTCTCGCAGCGACTTGGGTAAGTATGGGCGTACGTCTGCCGTTGACGTGTCGCAAATGAGGGTTCCGTGACCATTGAATGCGATGGACTGCAATTTCAGTGATGTCGTATTGTTTTGCAAGATTTGATTGAGTTCCGAGTCCTTCTGCTGTTCCTCAATCAGCTGTTCTACGGAAAATGCCCCAGGAGTAGTGATTTCGTATACTCGTGAGAGTACGTCCGCAACAACATTCGAATCGCCTCGAATATGAACAATGTTAGTCGAGAATTCAGAGATGAAGTTTAGTTGACGTAGTTGGCGAGGCGAGGCCTTGTCAGTCCGTTGGCTGAACGTGTAAATCAAAGGCTTGTGATCGGTTACGATCGTAAAGTCTGAGCCCTCTAAGAGATGACGGAAGTGTTTAATGCTAGTATATATTGCGAGGAGTTCCCTGTCGTATGTACTGTATCGTGTTTCAGTGATGGACAGCTTCCTCTGGAAATAAGCTAGTGGCAACCATTGTTCCGATTGAAGTTGCTCTAGTACCGCGCCCACCGCTTTGTCAGAAGCGTCGGTGACGAGTCTCAATGGTTTTCCATGTTGAAAGTGTACGAGCAACGTAGCGTTGGCGAAGCTTTCTCGACAGGCCTCAAACGCATTTTTGGTTCGCTGAGTCCATACTATGATGTCATTTTTCGTTTTAGTTCCACGTAGTAGTTCATGTAACGGTGCCTGCAAATCCACCGCACTCTTGATGAATCTGCGGTAAAAGTTAATAACACCAAGGAATCTCTGCAGGTCTTCGATGCGTTCAGGTTTTTTAAAGTTGCGTATAGCCTGCACACGAGATTCTGGTGGTTGAACACCCTCCGCTGTAATTTTGTGTCCTAGGTATTCGGTTTCCGTGACTCCGAATTCACACTTGTCCACGTTGATTACAACTCCATATTTGCTAAGGCGATTGAATACGGTTCGTAAGTGATCCATATGCTGCTCTGGTGTTTGCGACATGACGAGTATGTCATCTATATAACACGCACAAAAATCGAGCCCTCTCAGAACTTGGTCCATGAATCTCTGGAACGATTGGGCAGCGTCCTTCAGCCCGAATGTCATCACTGTAAATTCATATAGCCCAAACGGCGTGGTTATGGCCGTTTTGGGATCGTCCTCTTTCGCTATTGGTATCTGGTGAAAAGCTCATACCAGATCAATTTTTGAGAAGATTCGCTTTCCTTGTAGGCCTGCAGTGATATCCTGCATGTGTCTAATTGGATACCTATCCGGCCTCGTTATTTTTTTTAGCTTACGGTAGTCCCCACATGGACGCCAAGAATTATCTTTCTTCGGTGTAAGATGCAGAGGACTTGCCCATGAGCTCGCTGACTGCCGACAATACCTTTTATCAATCAGGTATTGAAACTCCTTCTTGGCTATGTCAAGTTTTTCCGGGGAGAGCCTCCTAGGACGCTCAAAAACCGCGGGTCCCTCGGTCTGTATGTGGTGCTTGATTCCGTGCGGTGCACTCTTTGCTACAGAAGGATTTGTCACTTGCGGGAACTGTTTGAGTAGAGTGTGGTACGGGGAGTCATCGCTCACTGTGTTTATGGACGGTATAGGAAGAGTAGAGATATGTCCACGAGTTGACGATTTGGTATTGGTGTCGATGATTCGTCTGCTGTTCAGATCGACGAGTAGTTTAAACTGCCTGAGAAAGTCAGCTCCTAGGATTGCTTGATTGACATCCGCGATGCGAAAACGCCATGTGAATGAACGGCGTAGACCAAGGTTGATGGTAAGGAGCTTGTCGCCGTAAGTGTTGATGCGCGTTTTGTCTGCCGCAAAAAGTTTCAGGCTAGACGATTTGACGTTCGCGAGAGGTGGGCGAGGAATGACCGAAATATCAGCACCTGTGTCCACAAGGAATCGTGTGCTCGTTAGGTTATCGTAAACAAATAGACGGCTAAGGCTCATGTCGCTGTTTGGCGTCTGGTCAGACAGGGACCGTATTCGTTTCCCTGTACCTGTTGTTGAATAAAATCACATGGAGGTTTACATGTGCGTGCGGCGTGGCCGAATTTTTTGTGGTAGAAACAGATACGTCGGGCGTGGTCTGCCGTGCGATTGGGCTGAGTCCTTTCCGCCACGTTGCGTTCCAGGCGACTAAGCACCCTTCTAATCTCGTTTACCTGTGTTTCTAAGCTGGCTGTAGAATCCGCAGTTTGTTCGCGACTGACTTGGGAAACCTCCCGAATTTCGTGTGGATCCTTTACTTCCGCGATTCGATCTGCCATCTCTGCCAGCTCAGTGAGATTCGTTGTCTCTGAGACAGCAATGATGGACTGTATCCGAGTAGGAAGTCGCTGTATCCACAAATATTTTAAAAACCTATCGCTAACTCTGGTGCCGGCGGCTTGGGTCATGCTCCGCAGGAGCTGCGATGGTTTGCTGTCACCCAGCTCCAAACCAGTCAGAAGGTTTCGAATTTGTGCGTCATCCGACAGGGAAAAAACGCTCAAAATGCGGGATTTTAAAGCGTCGTATTTACCCTGTAGTGGAGGGGCTTCAACGATGTCGGCGACTGCCTCGAGTGTAGCGCAGTCAAGCTCAGCAGCTACTTTGTCAAATTTTGCAGGGTCTGTCCGAGTTCTACACAGACGTATTTGCGCCTCGATTCGTGCGAACCATAACGATGGTCGCGTACGCCAAAATGGCGGTAATTTTATTTGTGCGATGTCGTTTATACCAGCAATGTATGGAGTTTCGGCTGATGGCGTGCTATTCGTAGGCTGTGCTGTGCATGCGCCAATGCCGTGATCCTCGCTGTCAGACATTTTGAATACGAAGAAAACTTACTTGAAATTTGATACGTCCGAAATTCAGGAAACCACGTTGGCCTCGGAAACTTTGGATCCGCAAAATGGCTCCTGTGGATGCCTGGATCGCAGCAATTGAAGAAGCGGGTCTGAAGTCGTGCTTTTCTGCGAGTTCGGGGTTCTCAAATGGTCTTTTGTTGAGAAGTCGGGGTCACCAATATGGCTGCTCCGGCTGTGCCGGGGAGCTCGTATACTAATTTAGCTTTTCTATCGAGTGACAAACTGCACGAGTTGGTGTCTAAGACAGAAGTGATCTTTATTTTCAAGAATGTCAAAAATACATATTCACAATAGTCTATATTTGGACGATCGTTCAATGGTGCTGCCACAGCCTCTATTTTTTGAATAATACCGAGAGAGATGATAATTTATGGCAATGTGATGAAAAAAATATATTAAATGATGGAGAGAGTTCTGCGTTAGATCAAGTCGATAACATAACATGTCAAACTTTTCTCAATCCAGTACCGGTTTGAGTAATGGTTGTGAAGTGTTATCTAGCCATACAAAGTTTTTCAAAAAATTTAACTTAGAAGGGAGCAAATAACATTTCGCATAAATGGCCTTGATACAGAAAATAAGGATTCTCTCTTAGTTTTAGAATTTTTTTTTGATAATGTTATCAAAGATGTGGTGTCAAATTCCGAGAGGAAAGGTAAAATCAGCTTTACCATATCTCTGCCGGGATCACCCAAGATAAAACCAATCTGGTCCAGCTTAAGATCTATCCGTGAGGTAAATGGGAGTACATACTTGGTCTGATTCTAAATGTAAACCAATCGAACACAGATTTTGTTTCAAATGAGATCATGCAATCAAAGGCTGTAATTGTATATAAACCTTCTGGTGCTGATTGAGTTGATAATAAATTTATAGAAAATAATTAAACTGAACAGTATAAAAACGTTGTTGATTTACAAAAACCTATTTATTTTATTGCGGCTTTTTGCACCGAAAACATTCCCGAGTTCGTGTTTGACATTCAGTGTGTTTCTGGAAACAATGGTCAATATTTTGTAAACGAACTTGCGATAATCCCTTTCAAGTGGACAGTACTCCACATGATCGAATCTAAAAACGCTATCAAAACCCTCCAGCGGGATTGCTCCTAGATTTCTTACCAGTTTACTTCCTGTTATTGTGAGTTTAATGATATCCGTATAAACACATATCAAATTGTTTCCTTCAAAACCATCTTTGGAGGGTGTTTCAAGATGTGTTCTTTTTTTTTACAAGTACAGACAATGATTTTTCCAACTGACTTATACTGTACAGCATTATTGATTTATCAAACGACTCCTTTATTGTTGCATCGATCAATTTGGGGTCGCGCTTCTCAACGAGTGTTTTCAGGAAAGCGTCGATGAATAAGCCAGCAATATTATCGGTTTTATCCACTTCTATTGGAACAGGTGCTGTAGCATTTGATCCATCGGATCTTTTAGATGGCATGTTAATAATGGTGTGAAAATAAGTTTCAACCTACTCATCGGGTAATATTTCACTGCCGGACTCTTTAGCGGTGAGGGATATACACCCTCGGATTGCTGAGGCAATTTCGTTAAACATATGCCTTCGTAATTGATATGTTATGGTCCCAGATGACTTTTTTTTATCAAGTAGCTCTTCATCATTAAATTCAATTCCGCTTAGTAGCAAGGCTATGAAATTGGTGTCGCAATAGACAGCTCTGCATTAAGCTTTACGCCATAATCTTTCAAACGAAATGTATGGGTGGCCGGTTGATTACTTGCCTTAGCCCGCTTCTTCCTTAAACTTTTTTACGAATAAATATATTGATCAATCATCTGTAATAATTCGTTGTGGTTTCGTTTGTTTCTTGGTATCTGTTCAACTATGTAGTCTATAAGCACTCGGAATGATTCAAATTTTGCATTTGATTTTAAATAAACTTTATCAGCAATCTGTTCGGACTGATAAATGTGTATGCAAAAATCTATCTCTTCTATTATACTTCTTATCTCGGAGATTGTCTTTTCATCTCTATCTTCTTCGATACGATTGTACATTATTTGCTTAATTTCGGTCAGGTAAAAGTTATAATAGTCAGATCTAATTGCTTACAAAAATGACGAAAGGAATGATATAAAGTTCATATCATTTTCCTCATTACACAGCTTTTGCAAATCATTAGCATCCCATCTAAAACGAACATGACATTTTCCCAATCCAACAACTTTAGCGATTATTGCTGTTGAATCTTTTTGAACTGGTAAAGATTGTGGTACTTTGGTAACGCTTACATCTTCAGCAGGTATAGAACGTTTTGAAATGCCGCTCCTACCTGATTGGCTTTTCTCTTTTTACCGTTTTGGTGGAGCGACCTCCGTTATTCCAATATATTCATTGCCGTTGAGCTTTCACACACTCGATAAAATATTTTCAAAAGATGATAGTGTATTGTCAGGGTAAATGCCTAGGGAACTGTTGCTCAAGAAACACACGTAGAACTCGTCATCAATTATGTTTATAGTCATTTTTAAATTCTGTCTTAATTCAGGTTTTTAACTCTGGAACGAGGCTCGGTCTTCTTATGGGAATGCCAGTCTTAATATAAATTGCTTATCAGACTTTTGACCGACTTCATCGAAATCTGATGCCAAAGCACCTCCGTCATCTATTGCAACTAAATCAGTGACAAAGTCATCCAGTTCATCCACAGTCATAGCCGGTGGAATTGCATACTGCGTTATACCATCATCGTCGGTTATTATCCTATGGCACTTGCTGGTTCCTTGAAATGAATCAGGTACTTTTTTCTATATTTTGGAACCAAGTCTAAGACTTTTTGCTATTCCACTTGCTGATAATCGTCACTTAAAAGCAACAGGCAATTCTTGCTTTGATGGTATTATTTCGTTTACTGACTCAAATATCCTCTCCGGTCGTGAAGGCGAAGTTTGTGTGGGTATTTCGTTTTTAAATAGAAACCTCGTCTGTGTGCTGTTTTCACGCAAATTCTCATATATTTGCCTATCCATGCGGTCTTTCGATGAAAGACTTTCAGCCTTCGTCTCCATGAAACTACTTTTTCTTCGTCTTGCATTTAAAAATTTTATTAGCACATTCCGGTACTGGTACCATTTTGCTTCATCATTTTGGTGCTTATTGTTCAATATCTTATTCATGGTTTTGTCAAAGAGTCTGAGTATTAGCGCTGTCAACTGTCTCCTTTAGATGTTCATATACTTCCGGGGATAATAGAAGCATTTTATTACGACTACTATTTTTTGCATATTTTTCAATCAAAGACCCTATCACACCTGAAAGAACACTTCCTAACAATACAGGCAAAAATCCTCCTTGCTGCACCAACACTTTACGCTGTTGCGGAACAAATTTTCTTGCCCCTGAAAACTTACGCAGGCTCTTTTTATATTTGGGCAGCTGTGTGAATACTTTTCGTGATGGTGTATGATTACTCTTCAATGTATTGTGTGTGATTTCATATAAAGTGTTGATTATTTCAGGATGGGTGGTTTTCAGTATAGCCTTTCTTAAACACGGACTAGCTTTTTTAGGAACATATAGCATATGCTTGTTGTCCATCAATCGTTTGCTTCGTGACACCATTACACTTGTTCAAACTTTGTAGCGAGACACGTTAAAAGCCATCTATTAAATATATCCGTGCAAAATTGTAATGCTTCATCTATATCTTGCGTTAGCTCGTATAACAAATAGCTATGCGGCTGCTGCGTAGTTTGTTTCTATATAATGATTTGCTCCAAGTTTTTTTTTGGGGTATACCTGTTTAGCCAAATGGTGAAATTGGCTCTTGTCTCGAGGGTTCTTGAAGCAGACCAGGTATTTACAGTTGAGTGATATGACACGACAAAATTTTCTTTGATGAAATAAATTTTAAGTCACAAAAATAACGGGAAGTTTTTGATGATGGAATCCTTTTGTAAACAGCTCACATACCCAAGGCCGTAGCCAGGGGGGGATAGCCAGGGTTTGATCCCCCCCGAAATTTTCCCATGATTAAAAGTAGTCATACTGTTCAATCACATCGCAAGATTTGGGGTACTGAGATTTCAAAATTTTGTCAAATGTTAACATCGCCTTGTCTAGATTTTGTTTGGCAATTCAAACAAATAGAGTTTCCGGGAATTGAATCGGGTGCTCCTGTATATAAACCGACGACATTTCCCACATGCCAGCGACACATCTAACTACTTAATAGCCACACACAAACAAGCGATTTTCAGCAGATTACTTTGAAATCTAATGGATTTGTGATCGACTATGTTTCGATTTTTGTATGAAAAATCGTGGGTTTTAGGAAAAATTTCGCGAAATCTAATGATTTTCCAAAATTTGGTGCGATGTAATTAGGGTATAAGTCGTAAAAATATGTCTCAAAACTGAGCCCGAGGTTGTTTAATCATTTATGCATTGAAAATCCAAAAGTGGTTCTAGTTCAAACTTCATAACTTATTTTCACTGCACTGCTTCCAATTTTCCACCCAAAAATTTGAATTCTCTGCTCTGCTCTGCTCAAAATCTGCTTAAAACTGTAGACGAAGAAATTAAAGTTCCACGAATCGTGCTACGACAACAACAAAGACCAAATGTAAATTAACTAAATCCAGAAACTTATTTTAAAATTACTATTATGATGCCACTATTAGATGATTTCATTGCACAGTTGAAATCAAGATTCGAAGATCATAATTCTACACTAAAACCGCTACTGATTTTGATATCCTCAGAATGCGGTAAGATACATTAAAGTTTCGAAATTTTTTTTCCAAATTTATAGTAAGACTTGGTAGATGTGAGTGATTATTCTTCGGAAAATCGAGACTACCGTTCCTTTCTAAAACTAATAGATGTGTTTTCCTAGTACGCATGGCCGTTCCCCATATAAGACATGAGTGCTACTGAGGTATCAAAAACAATAAAAATGATGTTTGGTCGAACCCGTATTCCTAGAAATTTGCACATTGACGACGGCACAGAAGTTTTCAACAAAATATTTCAACGGTTGCTGAAAATATATGAGATTAAGCACTACTCCACTCACAGCCCTCTAAAAGCATCCATTGTAGAAAAGTTCAATAAGAATTTCAAAAATATAATGTGAGTAGTAAGTGACGTACCACAGAACCAGTTTTTGTATGGGTGGGAACGGCATTTTCAATCTTTTCCAATCAGAATAGCGAGTGGCTTGGGGTACCACGTTTGTATGGCTGGGATAAGGTGAATCAGAGTGCCTTGGTCTTGGGTGTACTGAGGAACGAGTGCTGAGATTGTGGTTTTGTATCAGGTGTGTGGCGGTGATTGTTTGGGAAGTGGTGAATCAGAGTGGTTTGGTCTTGGGTGTGGTGTGGTGTGGAATGGGGGTTGTGATTGTGTGTTGGTATCAGGTGTGTGGCGGTGATTGACGGCGTTGGTAGAAGGCTATGGAGGGTCTGGGTTAGGGCTGTGATTTGCAGTGTTGGTAGAAGGGTGTTGTGGTTGGTTGGTTGCGTCAGGCCGTGGTAGGGTGTGGAGGATCAGGTGTGTGGTGTTGATTGGCGGCGTTGGTAGAAGGCAATAGTAGATCAGGTGGTTGGCGATGATTTTGAACGTTGATGGCTGGCTATAGAGGATCGGGGTGTTGCGGTTGGGTGCGTCAGGTAGTCATAGGTGGTAGAAATAGGGCCAGATGTTTTTGCTGTAGTTTGTGAGATGTGTTGGGAGATGTTGTGTGCATAACTGGTTGGTTCTTAGGAGGCTTAGGGTACGTTAGAAAGGCTGCTAAAGTCAAATTTTGTAAAATGGTGAAACAGGAGCGCATGAAAACCAGACAGAAAAAACATAAATGTACCTTCATGTGCAAATTCAACTTGAATTTCGTTCGTTGGCGATGTCGTGAATATTAATTAACTCACTTACGAATCAACAGAGAGACTTGCAAAAGAAACTATATTTATGTATGTATGTATGTTAAAATTCAACTTGAATTTCGATCGTTCCAGCAGAGGAGTGCATACAATTAACTTGCTTACGATGAGCTCCTTGTAATATCGATATGTAATATCTGCAGCTATAGATGTATGTTCAAACTCAACTTGAATTTCGATCGTATTAGTGTAAAATGGTGAAACAGGCGCGCAGAAACCGTGCATGTTAATTCAAGTTTTCCTTCAAGCGAATGTATGAAGCACTTGTTTAAGACAATGAATGATGGGTACAGGTTAAAGCCTTGCACGTACATTTTCTGTGGCTCTGTATAAAATTTAGCCTAATGTAATAGGAACCCATTGATATCAATACGCCGTATTGCTGTAATTATTTGTGCGAACGAAGGGTGAAAAGAAGTGTGAAATTTTACTGATAATAGCCATTCATACGGATTCGATCGTATCATCAATGGGTGCATATTAATTAACTCGCTTACGAGTCAACAGACTTGCGAAAAAAGAAATATTATTGGAAATATTTCAATATCACCTGCATCTTAAACTGAAATGGAAGGTATTTTTCGATACTATAGATGAGGTCAGGGAGGATCCTAAACGGCCGGTTGTGGAGTTGTTGTTGAATGTTACGCGTCTGGAGTTGAATTCAGGTGAAATGGAGTGATGGGAAATGGTGTAATATATAATTAAACTGTGTGTATGCCAATTAGAAGATGCTTTATAGTTGCTCACGCTTGTTTGGTACGCTTGAGGCAAGAATCGCTGGACATGAAAAAACCTGTATATTGAACCAACTGAGGGTGAATGTAATTAGTGTCTGCGGAAAAAATGTGTTTTAAGCAGTGCATATTTAATTACTTTACACGTGTGGTATATGTGAAGGTTAAGGCTGATGGTTGAATGCTTTTGTGTTGCGGATCGCGTATTCGTTTTGTATATTGAAATTATCTGAGGATGGATATAATTAGCTCGTGTGGAAACATCTGCTATTGAGTTTGCAATTACTCACCCGTATTACCCTAAGTGCGCGTAGACAGTATAAAAGTGAAGGGTTGCAGTCAATTATCAGGCAGAAGTTTTTGAAGCTTTTTGGAAGAAGTTGGAACACGAAAAATATGGTGAGTAATAATATCACATAAAAACTGGTAATGTTTCTTTTTAATCCTTTGTTCTTTTTTCCAGAAAACTGTAGAAGTGTTGAACAATGTATGCGAGTACAGTCCGGATCAACACGTAGCACTTGTTGCTTTGGAACACGGAAAGAAATATAGGGTTAAATGTTTTCGTTTGATAAACACGCAATATGGATCACGCCTCACCGTACACCTAACCAATGGAACCTTTTGTTTTCTTCCAACAAGATTCTCAGAGAAAATAAAGACACAGCGTCAAATTGAGGATCTTAACGATATATATCTAATTTTCGAAGGTAAAGATGACGCAAGAGGTGGATATTTAAAAATAAAATTTGTTCAGCATAACAACGATGAATTTGAATAGAGAGTCGCTTTTGCCATACAGCATTGTTTTATTTCTATTTCACATTTTTCCATTTCACATCAGTGTAAGAAGAAATTAAAGACTGGTTCGAATGTAATTTATAATTTTACTTAAATATCTCTTTCAAAACTTTTCATTTCTCAGTTTATAATAAAAACATATTAATTTTCTAATTCTGCCGGAGATTTTGTCCACATGGCAGCATTCACAGGTATCTGGTCCAGATTCGGCGTTGTCAGAAAACCAAGGGAAGGATTTGTAATGTGATCCGTGAATTGATGTGCCATACGGTATCGTCGAATACAGCCTTAGTGTGTTGATATCCTTTAACAGCTTCTCACGATGTTCATCCAGAAGTACATCCTCGTAATCCGCAACAAAATCTTCAAATTTACGTAGTTCGGTCGTGCAAGACATCTTGTTTGTCTGAGGGTTGTTTCTAAACTGACTAAGTTAAATACAAAAACCTCTCATTAAAAATTTTCTCTCTGAACTTTTTAGAAAGAACAGGGGCTATAATTTCATTTAGTTGTGAAATACGCTGGTGAAACCTAACTCTGTCACGAGCGTGTATTTCCCACTCCCCTTTACGAATCATGCGATACGCATAGTTCCAGGCTATCATGCATCTAATGCAAGCTATATCGGTGAATTTAACATTGTTTTCCCTTTTAGCAGACTGTAACAGACTTTTAGCAAGGTTTCACACTACATCTCTTATATTTACCCATGAATTATGCGCTGAAGAAAAACCGAGCTATTTTGCAAGAACACGATTTTTCTCTTTTTTAAAAATTTTGTCGACAAGGTAAACATCAGGGTGCTTTACCTTTGATAATTTTAACTCATAAAAACCGCCTTGAATAGTGTTTCCTTCATAATCCTCAAAGAAATATGTTCGCGGTTGTGTCTTTTTTACGACCCTTATCTTGACCAATTCGGGGTGTAGCCTTTTTCAAAGACGTGCTTGTACTTGCTTATGCGAACATAATCACCGATTTTATATTTAGGTTTAGAAACAACCTTGACTTTCATATGAAAAGTTGCAAGTAGATGAACTTCGTTATATGTATTGACATCTAAAGGTCTCATTTTAATAGTGCGATGCTTGGTTCTATTGTACTTATCAATGAGTCTTGGTAAAATATCAATCCAACGGTAATTACCCTTCATACTGAATTCTTTCCTTATAAGATTTTTTAACGTTCGATTAAACCTCTCAACAATGGATGCTTTCAATGAGCTGAATGTAGAGTAATGGTTTATTTCATAATATTTCATCAGCTTGCGAAATACCTCGTTAAAAAATTTCGTGCCGGCGTCTGTTTCTAGGTTTCGGGTGATGCGCCTCTGGTTAAGAATTGATTCCACAGCCTTTGCTACTACACCTGCACTTTTATTTTGAGTAGGTAGAGCCCACGCATATTTAGAGAATGTGTCAATTACAGTTAAAAGAAACTTTGTTCCATGATTTTCAGATGAGAAGGCAGTCATATCAACTAGATCTGCTTGCCACAAATCATCTGTACCCCTTATGGTGACCCTTCGACGTGCAAATCGTCTACGAGCGGGTCTGTGGAGTTCATTGACTACTTGTCGTCTACTCATCATACTCAAAAAGATATAAATATTCTTTAAACCATTATATTTACGTACAATTTCGTCAAAGATATGCTTCACTTTAAGCACCCGTTCACTATGATGATAGCAGGCCCGTCTGGGTGTGGCAAAACGACTTTTATAGAAAATCTTCTTGCAAACCAGACGATGATTCAACCGCAAATAAAAAGGGTAATATGGTGTAATGCCGAACAGCATGCTATACCAGTACACAAACCTATTAAGAATATAGAATTTTTAAATTCAATTCCTGAATAATTCCCGAATACTGCAAATGAACCGATACTAATTGTATTGGACGATATGATGTTAATTTTCATTTTTAAGACAGGTGTGCGAGCTGTTTACAAAAGGCTCCCATCCTCGTAATCTTTCTATTATCTTGGTGACTCAGAATGTATTCCATCAGGGTAAATTTTGTCGTGACATTTCACTTAATTGTAAATACCTGATTTGTTTCAAGAATCCGTGAGACAAGAGTCAATTTCAGCACCTCGCTAAACAGATATATCCTGAAAATAGTACGGAGCTCATGAGAATATATAAAGAAATTACTTATCAACCTCATAGCTATTTGCTAAAGACCTAACACAGGATATCAATGATACATTAAGGTTCCGCACAGATATATTTAATACAAAGTTTTTAACTTGTTATTGCCCCCCACATAGTTTGCAGAAAATCAATGGTGTCAAGAATGAAACGATTGAAGGACAACAATCATATGTTGTATGTTCTTAGAAAAGCAAGTCCGTGTTTAAGAAAGGCTATACTGAAGAGGATGAAACCTGAAGTAATAAAAACTCTCTGTGAAATTACATACAACACACTGAAGGGTAATCATAGGCCATCAGGAAGAAGTTTCACACGGTTGTGTAAATATAAATAGGGTATGCGTAACCTTGCCGATGCAAGAAAATCTGTGACACGGCAACGTAAAGTGTTAGTGCAGCAAGGTGGCTTTTTACCTGATTTATTAGGAAGTGTACTTTCAGGTGTGATAGGTTCTTTGATTGAAAAATATGCATAGAAATAACAGTCTTAACAAAATGCTTCTACTATCTCCGGAAGTATATGCACGCTTAAAAGATACAATCGAAAGCTCTTCTGCACAAAGTTTGTTTGACAAACGCATGAGCAAAATATTGAACACTAAAAATCTTAATGATAAAGCAAAATGGTATCAGTATAGGAATGTGCGAGATACTGGTACTATCCCTTATACCGATATACATCGTCTGGGAAGTACTATTTAAATGAACAAGCTTTCAGGAAATAATTGCACACGGACAGTGCAAGCAATGAATTATGGAGTAAAGATTTTCTGGAGGAAACGGAGGTGGTTTTAGTCGGTAGAAATCCGACATGCCGAGAAGCAGGAGCAACTCGGTATCTTTTGAAGATTTCCATCTCCCAACGACGAAAAAAAAACATTTTTTTAAATGCAAGGCGAACAAAACAATCATTTATGGAAATGAAAGCTGAAAATGTTTCTTCGAAAAACCGTGTGATGGATAAAATTTTTAAAAATTTACGTGACACCACTCAGACGAGATTTGTGATTAAAAATGAAAAGCTCACACAAACTTCACCTTCACGGGCGGAAGAGATATTGGAATCGGTAAACGAAATGACACCTCTAAAGCGAGAATTGCCTGCAGCTGTAAAGCGACGATTATCAGCAAGTGGGATAGCAAAAAGTCTTAAACCTGCTCCCAAAATAAGAAAAAGTATGGCTGATTCATTTCGAGAAACTGGAAAAGGGTATAAAGTAATAACTAGTGATGATGGAATGACACAGTATACAATCCAGATGGATACGAGTATGGACGAGCTGAATGATGTATTCACTGATTTAGATGGAAGAAATGATAAAGGTATAGTGACTAATTTAGGTCCAACCTCAGACAGGCAGTTCATATTAAGACCTTCGCGGCTAAACCCTTACGAATATGAGGCTGACTCTCCCATAAGGAAGCCTACGCGACAAAGTGAGCGGTTGAGATTAGGGACCGAGCCTAGTTTCAGTGCAAGAAATCTGAATTGGGACAGAATCTAGAAATGCCTATTAACATTAAAGATGCAGAGTTCTACGTGTGCCTCTTGAGTAACAGTTCCGTCGACATTTACCCTGACAATATATAAGCATATTTCGAAAATATATTACCGAGTATGTGTAAGTTTACTGGCAATTGCTATGCTGGTATAACAGAAATCGCTCTACCAAAACGAAGAAATGAGAAAAGTGTATCAGATAAGAGATGTATTTCTAAACGGTCTGTACCCACTGAAGACGTAAGCGTTACCAAGGTACCACAATCTGTACCAATTGAAAAAGATTCAAAAGCAATAATCGCTAAAGTTGTTGGTTTGGGTAAATATCATGTTCGTTTTAGATGGGATGCGAATGATTTACAAAAGTTATGTTATAAGGGAAATGATATGAACTTTTCATCATTCCTTTCATCATTTTTCTTGGCAATTAGACCTGACTATTATAACTATTACTTAACCGAAGTCAAACAAATAATACACGATCGTATCGTAGAAGATCGAGATGAAAAGGCAATCTCCGACATTTGATCAATATATTCATCTGGCAAATAGTTTAAGGAACAAGTGGAACAAAGAGGCGAAACCGACTACCCACACATTTCATCTAAAAGATTATGGTGTGAAGGTTAATGTAGAGCTACCTATTGCGTCACCGATTAACATAACAGATTTCATTGCCCTATTACCAAGCGGAATTGAATTCAACTATGAAGAGCTACTTGATAAAGAAAAGCCATCTGAAACCACAACATATCAACTGCGAAAACAGGTGTTTAACAAAATTGCCTCAGCTATCCGTGGGTATGTATCCCGTGCCGTTAAAAAGGCTGGTACAGAAATATTACCCGATGGGTGGATCCAAACAACCGATTTCCACACTATTATTGATATGACATACAAAAGAGCCGATAGATCAAAAGCTACAACTTCTGTTCCAATAGAGGTGGATAAAACCGACAATAAAGCTGGCTTATTCTTCGACGCTTTCCTGAAAACACCCGTTGCGAAGCGCGATCCTAAATCGATCGATACAGAAATAAAAGAGTCGTTTGATAAATCAATATTGCTGGACAGTGTAAGTCAGCTACAAAAATCATTATCTGCACTTGAAAAAAGAACACATTATGACTCATCCAATAAAGGTATGATGATTGTGAAAAAACCGAATTGATAAACGTTTATACAGATATCACTAAACCCAGAATAATAGGAAATAAATTGGTAAGAAATCTACGGGCGATCCCCTTGAAAGGCTGTGATAGCGTGTTTAGATTCGAGCATGTGGAGTACTGTCCACTTGAGAAAAGCTTTGTTGAAAGTATCTCAATCATTGTAATCATTGTAAATATCAACATAGTTTGGACACTGAATTTAACACAGTTCTATACTAATGCGATGAATTCATACTACGCACGTTACTACCTTGTCCAGAGTGGAGGTAGATTATCAGACATTGGAGAATTATATCGATCGCCACTTGTGTACCAGCGTGGAAGGGGTGTTGGAAGTTTTTTCAGTGGGTTGATACGTTATCTTCAGCCTTTATTTCTGTCCGATGCAAAAGCTATAGGAAAGCAAATCATCGAAACGGGAAAGTCCATTTTTAAAGAGGCAGGAAGTAAACCACTGAAGCAGGTACTAAAGGAGCAAGGGAAATCTGCAGTACATGAATTAAGCCAAAAAGGTATAAATAAAATATTTGATAAAATGGAGGGTAGAGGAAGACGAATGGCTATAAAAAGAGCTAACCCTTACACAAGTAGGCATTTGAAATCAGTGCCTAAGCATAAAAAAGGGCGTAAGGTGAGAAAGCTGTCATCGAGCAAGACTAAGAAAACTATAAAACGACGGCGCCGAGTAAGAAGGCGTGCATTGGATATATTTAACAGATAGATAATACCTTCATGATGCAGAAAGAGTGTATGAAGTCTGAATTGGATATTTTTGCCTCCCCACCAATTCAAAACAGTATTTTGAAAACCGAAGAAGTTGCTTACAAACCAATTGCATCACTGGACAATTCTTCGGTGTTGGAATTTATTTCGCTTGGTCATGGGGATACATATCGTGACTTATCCAGCATCTACTTACGGCTCAAGGTGCAACTGATTAAACTAAAAAATGGTAAAGAAGAACTTTTCACCGGAAAAGAAAAAATTAAGAAAGCTGATGGGGGTGAAGGTGCAGCTGATCCGGTTGGTGTAGCTTACAAACTCATGCACTCACTTTTTAGTCAATGCACTGTACAATTGAATGGGAAGAATATAGCTCAGACAGACAAAAATTACCACTATCGCGCCTATATTGAAAATTTACTGAACTACGATAAAGACGCTGCATCCACTCATTTGGAATCGGCCGGGTGGTATCTAGATCAGAATGAGATGGAAATGATTGAAGACTCAAGACCTGGCGGTGGTCCTACCGAGTTGAATGAAAGCTATCTTAAACGGTCTGCAATGATTGAGAAGAGTAACGTGGTCGAGCTGATGGGCACAATTCACACCGATCTGTCAAATCAAGATAAACTTTTATTGAATGGAGTGGACTTACGTTTAACATTATCACTGGAAAAACCGGAATTTTATTTGTACTCGAAAGAAGATGACTTTAACCCACGTGTGAAAATACTAGAACCGACAATGTTCATGAATCATGTTACCGTCAACCCTAGTATATTGTTAGCACATGAAGCTGTACTACAACGCACAAATGCCGTTTACCCATACAAGCGAGTGGAAGTGAAAACTTATACACTACCCACTAACACATTCACACTATCTCTTGATAACGTAGTGATCGGACAATTACCGAACCTGCTTGTTTTCGGTATGGTGGATAATGACTAATACATCGGAAAGCGCACAAAAAACCCATTCAACTTTAAACACAACAACATGACTGATTTCAATCTATCAGTTAACGGCGTTCAAGTGCCCAACCAACCGTTACAGTTTGATTATTCGCGTGATAAACCTGTTAGTACTAGAGGATACCTTACTCTATTTAAGGGCACTGGTATTAACTACTTTCATAAAGGTCATCAGATATCTAAGAAATTCTTTGACAACGGTTGTTTCTTACTAGCATTTGTCTTAACAGTGGACAGTTCATACGATTCGGTTTGTGGCAGTGTGTTGAATCAAGGTGTGGTGAGGATCAAAGGGCGGTTCAGAGAGGCTTTGAAGAAAAGTGTCACCTGCATTATTTACGCTGAATATGATGGAAGTATTGAAATCGACAAGAACCGTAATGTATTCACAAGCTTCTAAAAGTATATAAATAACGTGAACATGTCAGATTTTGATAGAGTCTGCTCCAGAAAATAGTCATGACGCATTGTCTAGTGAATATTGAATACTTCTCAGAAGGTCATTTAACCTTTTTCAAGAAAGTCTCAATTGCGGGGTTCACCTCTCAGAACAAACTTTATTCAAAGGCAATCACGTATAAATATCCTACTTCCTCAGCTATAAGTACAGATCAGACAGGTGTATTTGGAAACATAGAGCTCAAAAGGCTTGATGAAGATCTTATCAGGTCCCTGGCGAAATTCGCAACAGTCTTCGTAAACGGAGACTCAACAAGGGGGTTGCTACAGAGTTACGTAACATCAGACACAAAAGTTGTAAACCTTGAAAACATATTCCTGAAAGAACAGGAATGAACACGATAGAGATCATCAGCACATTGAGAAGTAACATGAAAACAAACAGGTATTTTAAAGGTGTTTTCCCCTGTAATCGTTTACCTTGAAAAGTAAAGAAGCCTGCAGGTGTCATCGCCAACAGCCGGCAAGTAAAAGAGGACGCCATTGGGTTGCATTTTATTACCCGAAAAAAGGTCCGGCTGAGTATTTTGACTCGTTTGGTAAATATCCTGATAACAAGTTCTTTAAAAATTCCTTCAGCAAAATGGTAAAGTGTTTGTGAATAATAAGCAGCGGTTACAAGGTGGCCTCTCGACAACATGTGGACAGTATTGTTGCGTTCTTCTACATTTTCGTTGTAGTGGCAGAAGTCTCAAAAAATTCCTAAAACGGTTTTCAACTACAGATTACAATTTAAATGATGGTGAAATTATAAATTTATTTCGCAAAATATATATGAAGAACAATTTACAAAATGGTGGTGAGTATTGTAACCAGACTTGCATGCGAGAAGGCGATATAAAAGCAAATTTAAATGACGTACCCACCACAGTTTATTTCTCGAGCTACGAAGGATGTCAACCCCTGTTAACAAGTCTACTAGTAAGCAATCACAAGCTTCTAAACGTGAGGTGCAGTAGAAGAGAAAAGCAACGAAAACTTCATGTAGTATCATCTCCAACTCCAAGGAAACCAAGACAAAAACACTCCCCAAGTCTAGTGTGCCGTGCAATGAAGATGTTCTTTTGAATTATGCGTACTATCTAGATGGATGCCATAATCGCAGGATAACACTAGGATTTGACCCACGAACATTTCAAGCAAAGGCTATCTTTCACTATCACGGACGGTTCCCGCTAGCAGTTGGCCACAGCCAATGGAATACGTTGTACATACACCTAAACGATTTAAAAGGCACAGCAGGCGTCCAGTTCCCAGAGAACCAATTAGGATCTTTGAAACGTTACCAGATACCTGTAGGCGTTGGTAGCATAACACTAAAACATGCAGAACTATTCAAGCTATTTGAGATGATGGAGCTCTTCAATATGGTTATGCACCACAACAACCTGGCTTCGGAATGTGTTAAGGAATATTACGAGCTGTACTGTAACAGGTGCAAATGGAAAGATCTGTTGAAGCTAAGTCATGAGGATTTTTCATTCCATCTCGAATATATTATATAAATATTAACTATTCAAGACTTTTTTATGAATTTCCAATTTTATGCAGTTGTAATCTTATTTTTGACGTTTTGAAATAAAACAACACAATTATGCATTGCAAAATAAAACATATTTTATTCTCACAGTAGTATTACACATTATTCATTAAATAATACATATAAAGATTCATACAATTTTGAGCGGCACATCTTGTTGTAGGCAGTGGGTCGTGAATTTTACAGGTTGTCTTAAAATTCTTGAGCTCTCTCAGTTTTGGTATTTCTAGCTGTCTTACGTTAGCATTTGGTAAATATTTTTTTTAAAAAACTTTCCTTACTAGCGGCTTTCACGTATACATATAGTCGTTTCGTTGAAGTCTGTCAAAATTTCTGGAAGTCAATTATAATCCACATCACCATCCGACCATCGTAAGCCATTGATATTAGTCACATCAAAATCATTTTGACGACGCGCTTTCGGGTGTAACTCCTGATAAGAATATGGTAGAGCAAAATGATGAACCACAGGTAAAGTTGATTCAAAAGGTAAAACAGCTAGTTCTTTTACAAAATATTGACCGTTTCCCCCACACACAAACTGGATGTCTATAATAACTTGTGCCATGTCTCACTGTTACACGGTTTGCAATGAAACGAAAGAAATGTTTAGAGTAGTGGTGCTTATATTTTATTCTGGCAAAAAAATTGATTTCACCATAAGTGTAACGAGTAATTACTTAATTTCATAACAAAGCAAAAATAACTTAGCTACTTACTTATTTCATATGAATACAAAGGATATAAATTCAGAGATATAAAATTCATTAAAATAATAAGTGTATTAATATTTATTCTCTATACAAAACTGTAAGTGTTACCATAGCTGTCTGATATACACCTTTTGAAACCATAAGGGTAAGAGAAATATTCATCCGTCACAACTCTTTTGTCAAAAGTGAATCTCAAGTGGTTTTTTTCGGGTTCTGATACAACAACCCCTGGACGTTTTCGCTTGATTTTACGCTCTTTTGTCACACGTACGCCTTCAGTTGAATCTTCATCCGAAACTAAAGATTTTAAACATTCAAAATTTACAACTATTGAGTTTTCGAAGTTAAGAGTTGTTCCTTTACATTTAATCACATGTTCAGGGCCATGTTCATTTTCAATTTTTAACCCATGTGTCTTAGGACCTGTACTCACATATTCCGATATATAAGCATCAGAACCATAGCATGCCACCTCATTGGTCAAATCACCCAGGAAATCAGAGATTGGAAACCTTCATGGGTTTGTCTTTACTATCCACAAATATGACACTGTCTGTATCACAGTACAGAATCGAGGAGCTCAGTTTTTCTACTAATCCGTATAATTTAATTCTAGCTAGAACCGTTGTATATGCAGCAATAGGTATGTTTGCATGTGGTTAAGTTCTTAGATTTACCTCTTCATTGTTACGTATCATAAACTAAATTCAAATTATCTTCGCGCCTTTCTGCCCGAAATAACTTACTCCGTGGAATACCTACCTGGCAATGATTATTTGAAAGTGTAAAGCTCGCCAAGTTCCGAAAAAGCTATTCAAACGCGTCATCTCGCTCCAACCATCGGATCAGGTTCAAGCTTTCGCGAATACGAGTAACCGATCGTGCCACGCGACGCGAAAAAAGTAGCTTTCGATGTTCGACGTGCCGGAAATGGTGCGTGAGTAGGGAGTTGCGATCGAGAGTGCACACAGGGAGGACGGCTGGACGAGCCGGAGAAGGAAAAAAACACATTTGGTTAACTCTGTGCGCGGCCATCGCACTGATTAATTACGGAAGACGAAAATCGTCGAGTATCGAGCGACCATCGAGCGGTCGAACCGAACCCCTTGTCAATGGTTGAGTCGAAACAGCGACTTAATAATCGCAGAACAGCAGGTGAGTGCCGCCGGATCAATTGGGAGGCGCATAGTGGAGCGCCACATGGATCCCGCACCCATCGGAATACGAGCGCCCCATGGAGCCGGCCTGGTCGAATCGCCGTGCTGCGATGAAAAAGGATTGCTACGCATGCCACGAGGTCAAACGAAATAATTTCGAACTATCAGGTATTAAAAGAAAAACAAGCGAAAAGCATCATCCATGGAGGTGCAGGCTAAGTTGCATCCAGCTATAATATAAAAGTGAAAAAAAATGATGAAAAGACTAAAATTGATCTCGTAGAACTGGATAAAATGAAAATGTTGAGAAGTGTCATAAATAATTAATTATAAAAAAAATTGTTATTGCCTGTAATGACGGAATAGTTTTTCCAAGTGAAATGGAAATGAATGTTTATTTTTGAATTGTCTACGTATCTAAATCGTAAGAATTATTTATGTAAAAAAGCTCTTAGCAATTGCCTCGCAAATATGCCTAACAAGGAATAAATATAGGAATATGTAAATCTTAAAAAAACAACAAGTGATGTGATTTTTTCTTTTCAATGGTGACGCGAGTAGTGATGGGTTCAGGTGTTTCTCTTTGTTCCTAAATTCCACGACTCGGTGAGCTAGTCGGGGAAACCAAAAATGTTAAATCGGGACCACCACCATGCGGTCGACTTTGTACCGGTCCCGGAGGCGCGGGTGCACACGAGGCATCCGGAGTCGAGGAGCGTCCAAAATGGTGGAGCACTCGATCTCGGATCCTCGGGTGTGTGCGTATAGTCGGTACTGTGACAAATGGCGCCCAAGCTATGGGACCTTTCCCATATTTTTTTTTCTTCGAGTCTATTCTACGGCAGTATATCTGCAAATTCTTTCGTGTTTCACGTTTTTCTTCGTAAATTCGAAAATCGTGTTGTGATGTGTTAGCCGCGTGGTAGTTTGAGTCAATTAAGCTTTTGTAGCACTTGTTGTCACTTCATACGTTTTGATTCCGTCGCTAACGATTCTCGAAATTACCTGAACCAACTTCTTTTTGAATTCAGTTAATTTTGCCTGAAAACTGGTAGTGTCGCGCAAATTGTTCGATTCATGGGTGAATTCCTTACACATGTACTTCGCAATTTGAGTGTTCGACATCCGGTCCCATTCCAAAAAAAAATTAACGTAAAATCTGAAAATTACCCGTTCCTACATCGCTGCTTTTGTGGATGAAAACAATCACACACTTTAATATCATAAACATATAAAACTAAAGTACAAACAAAACCAATATATTCCATTTAACCAGGTTTAATGTCTGTACAAACCTGTTAAGGTACCTTTACGTAAATGTAAAACTTTGTAAAACCTTGTAAAAATTTTGTAAAACTTTGTAAAAACTTTGTAAAAACTTATGTAAAAACTTATGTAATAACTTTGTAAAACCTTATGTAAAACTTTGTAAAACTTATGTAAAACTTATGTAAAACTTATGTAAAACTTTTGTAAAACTTTTGTTCAAATTATGTAAAAATATTATAAATCGCACACACACCCTCACACACACTAATCGTTGCCGGTATCGCGTATCTAATATATCGTTTCTTTAATATCTATCGTTGGCGTAGTGATAACGAGGTTGATCACTTTAGGTAGTATTAGCTTTTGGGGCGTTTCGCTTATTAGCGAGTAATCATTATCGCCATATTAGTTTTGTATCAAAATATCGTCGCGTGTAAATAATTTTTCGTCGTATTGAAATTCCCTTGCGGAAATATTTAATATATATCGTATCGTATATCGTTTCTTATATAATTCTACATTAGTATATCGGTCCTCGTTTAAACGTAATTTTTATAAATAATATTCAATAACAACATGGACGTTCCAATGGCATTTTGGCCTAATAAGGTGTTTGCACCTAATATGTCTAATACTCGGTCTAAAAGTAGCCATTCGTTGGAGTTAGGGCGAGACAGCGCCATAAAATCAAATACCTATAATCGGAACTCATCCGATCCTATTCAAGTAGCTGACGTGGGAGGTAGTTTCCAAGTAAATAATTCCGTGTGCATTCCAATCGAATCTGATGTCAGTCAAGGGCCATTATTCGTGCCCAACCCTAATCTCACATTCCTTGTTGAGGGAATTGACCATTCTAGGTCCTCATATTCTGTTGGGTCACCTTCAAACGTTCCTCCAAGCTGTGGGAGAGAGCATTCCAACTCTTCGTTCCGTACACATGTCCCGATCTTCCAATGGCGTATCTGCTTTGACGGATCCACCTCAGGTCTCAACGCAGAGACATTCCTATTTCAAGTGGAAACACTTTCAAAAACCTATGAAGTACCATATCCCGAACTAATTGTAAATTTCCATTTATTGGTTCGTGGACCCGCTGCCATGTGGTATTGGAAATACCTACAATTAAAACCCAATTCATCTGATTGGTTAAGTTTCAAAAATGCATTCTTGAGCAGGTATGGTTCTATCACTTCTAACGTAGACATCCGTAGACGTATTGACGCTCGGACTCAACGTAATAACGAATCCTTCATCGAATTTTTCGATGACATTGAAAATATGTCTCTTCAATTAACTAACATACTCCCGGATATTGATTTGCAAGTAATCTTATACCGTAACATGCATACGCGTCTCAGAGAGCATCTGGCTGGTCGATAGTTTGGAACCACTCAGGAATTGGTTCAATGTTGTATTTCAGTTGAGTCCGTTTGGAATTGCAACAGTCCAAGTCAAAAAACCGCTCCCATATTGGGGCGTTCCATTCACGAAATTAGCCACAATACCCAATCCATTGGCCCTGAGTCCAATGAACCTATAAGGCTATCCGCCAATCGTAACCCGTTTCGTAGGTCTGACAATTCTACCTTTCAACGTCCAGTCACTACTTCCAATAACCATTGTGTCTGTTGGAATTGTCGTGACATTAGACATGTTTTCCCTTATTGACCAGAGCCCACGAAACAAGTCTTTTGTTTCGGTTGCGGACACGAGGGAGTCCTCAAACGAAATTGTCCCAAATGTTCCTTGTCGGAAAACTTCCAGAGGAGTGTGTCGTTCGCGGGGAACCGGCCCACTCCTTGGAATCAAACGTCGGTACCTCCAAAGCGGGGCGGTCGTTCATCGTCAACCTTTCCAGGCAAGTCGAATCACTATCCACGTCGATAAATAGCTGTAACGTTCCTTCCCTCGTGTTGACGAGAGAACTTAATACTCAAACCGAATTCGTACCTCAAGTCGGTCCTATCACAAACATGGGCTTAAACCATAAGCCCGATACCATCAATCCACTCACTAAAACTTCTATTTGTCGTCATACCTCTAATTATCGTTGTCTTTCTAATAGTCAAATTCGTAGACGTAAACGTGCAGCTTTGTACTTCTATAAAATCCGACAACTGCCCAAAGCAGCTATTCATTCATATCGGTTCTCGTCCCTTTCGGAACATTCTTGTAAATGGTCATAAACTAAGCGGTCTGCTTGATAGCGAAGCGAGCGTTAGTGTATTAGGTCATGGGGCTCTAGAGCTTATATCTTCACTAAATCTTTATTTACATAATACCAAACTTCACATCAGTACTGCTTCCGGTCAACGAGTATCTGTATTGGGATATGTTGATACTAACGTCACTTTTGGAAATTTAAGTAAACCACTTCGATTCTTGGTAGTACTTTTCTTGGAACATCGCGTGTATTCGGGAATTGATTTCTGGAATACCTGCAACATAGTACCGTTTCAAATACCCTCCGTTTCGGAAATTTCAACTCTCTCTAACCCAGAGATCAACCCATTTCATCAGTTTACTACTGATCAACAAGTTCGACTACAATCCGTTATACTAACTTTTCCCTCCTTCAACGAACCAGGGCTGGGACAAACTTCTTTGTTGTCACACGTTATCGATACCGGATCCGCAAAACCCATCAAACAGCGCCATAACTCTGTTTCTCCGGTGATTCAGGATCAGCTTTAGCTGGAACTGGATCGCATGCTCTCTTTGGGAGTTATCGAAGAGAGTCAGAGTTCTTGGAGTTCTCCTGTTACGTTAGTTCGGAAACCGGGTAAAAATCGGCTGTGTCTAGATCCACGCCGAGTAAACGAAGTGACCATCAAGGATGCATATCCTCTTCCGCTAATTGACGGACTTTTATCGCGTTTACAATCCACTAAGTTTATAACTAGTTTGGATGTCAAGGATGGCTTTTGGCAAATTCCCTTATCTCTGATTCACGTGAAAAAACCACTTTCACTGTTCCTGGTAGACCTTTGTATCAGTTTACAGTCATGCCTTTTGGTTTGTGTAATGCACCACAAACGATGTGTTGTCTAATGCACAAAGTTATTCCTCACGAGTTCCAGGATAAAATTTTTGTGTATCTAGATGATCTACTTATTACTGGTGCCACGTTCGATGAGGACCTCGATCTATTAGGCCAAGTAGCTAACTTCCTCACGGCCGCTGGTCTCACTTTCAATGTGCAGCACAGCAAATTCCTCTCACATGAAATAAAATATCTCCGATATAATGTGAGTGTCGGAATTCTAAAAACGGATGCCACTAAAATTTCAAGTATTGTCGAATATCCGACTCCGAAGTCTGCAAAGGAAGTTCGTCGTTTCATGGGAATGGCCGGATGGTATCGGCGCTTCATTCTTCGATTCGCTATCATTACCGCTCCTTTAATGGACCTACTGAAAGGCAAACATTCCTTCAAGTGGACTGATGCTGCGGAAAACTCTTTCCAACAGCTTAAACAAGCGTTAATTTCTGCACCCGTTCTGATTAACCCTGATTTTTCTAAACATTTATATATTCAATGTGATGCTAGTACTACCGGTATTGGTAGTGTCCTTTTTCAAAAGGATAACGAGGGTATCGAACATCCTATTGCTTTCATGTCGGGCAAACTCAATGCCGCTCTGCGTAATTACACAATAACTGAGCTCGAATGTCTCGCTGCGGTACAGAGCGTAAAAAAATTTCGCGCTTACATTGAAGGTCTACCTTTTACCATAATTACGGACCACGCCAGTCTAAAATGGCTGATGAACCAACAGGATCTGTCTGGTAGATTGGCTCGTTGGAGTCTTAAACTACAAGGTTTTGATTTTCAAATCAAACACTGTAAAGGCTCGGTTAATGTTGTTCCCGGCGCGTTATCACGCGTACATGAAAACGTTTCATCTATCAGTATGTCCCCTCTATCCATCACTAATTCCGACCCGATTCTGCCTGAACATTCGTATCTATCTTCTATTCTTATCGATTCTGCTTTTCAGGAAGCTTCTTATCAAGATCGCATCGCGATTATTGAGCGCGAACCCGATAAATTTCCCAATTTATGGGTACGAGACGGTAATATATACATAAATACTGGTGTCCCGTCGAATAACGATGTGAATATTCCCCAAATTAAATTATGAGTCCGGATAGCCTGCATGAACGTCTAATTGCCCAAACGCATAACCTTCCGTTAGCTTCACATTGTGGGGTTCATAAAACAGCAGAAATTCTTCGCCGTTACTATTACTGGCCACATGTTAAGTTGGATGCCATCAAGTATATTCGTCACTGCGCTATTTGCATACAAACCAAATCCAGTAATCAAACGTTGAGATCTCCGTTAGGCGAAATGCGTGTTTCTGAACGTCCATTACAACGAATATTTATTGACTTTTTAGGTCCATATCCTCGGTCTAAATTAGGTAATACCCAACTCCTCGTGGTATTAGACCATTACACTAAATTTATATGGCTCAAGGCCATGCCAAAGGCTACTTCAGAAGCAGTCGTTCGTTTCCTCACTGAAAGTATATTCCGTACTTATGGAGTGCCTGAATATCTTCATTCTGACAATGGAGTTCAATTCACTTCAAAAATATTCTCCCAACTCATGACTGAAAACAGTGTTACCCACGTGTTTTCTCCACGGTACTCACCTCAATCAAACGCGTCTGCGCGCACTAACCAATCCATTTTGTCTGCCATTCGATCATACATCGGGAATGATCATCACAATTGGGATGGACATGTGGGGGAATCTTGTGCCGCTTTTCGGAATGTTGTGCACGAAACTACCGGTTGTTCACCACATTTCTTAATGTTTGGTTTCCAAGCCATTCGAAATGGTTGTGAGTATTCCTTGCTTAGGAAATTATCTTCTCTCTCAGACGGACAAATAAGTATTATGGAACGTAATGATAAATTACGTGCAATCCAGAATACAGTAGCCCATAGGATTCAGGAAGCTTACCAAAGAGATAAGCGTCGACACGACTTGCGTAGCCGACCTCACGTTTTTGCTAACGGCCAAACGGGTTACGTTCGTAACCACATTCTTAGTAAGGCCACCGACAACTTCGCCGCCAAACTTGCCCCGAAGTTTGTGCCAGGAGTTATAGTTCGCCCAGTAGGACAAGTCGCATACGAAATTCGAGACCAATCTGGGAAGTCTATGGGAATATGTCATGTACAAGACATAAAAACGTAACTAATTTTGTTTATCTTATCTATTTTAGACTTTATATCATATTGTACCTTATAGTATCTTATTGTAGGTAGTAATAAATAGAAAATAGGGTATCTTCTAAATATCTTCAATAGTTTTGGGTTTGAGTAATAAGTTGCAGATATAACATGTGGTGTTGTGAATTAGGTAGGGCGTGGTCCCGTATAAGAGCAGTAGTCCAATGAGTTTTCCTGGTGGCCACGTGCGTAGCGATGGTTAAATCAGTGTGGATGTTGCTGCTTTTCATTTTGGTTAGGTTAAAGTATCGGTTTGAAATTAACGGTTCAATGAGTTTGCCTGATGGCCTCGCGCGTATCGTTGGTTGCAACAGTGTGGACGTTAATCCTTCATCGTTTAAATAAAAGTAAATTTAATTAGGTGTATCGGCAACGCTATTCTTGTTAGTTCTTTGGTCCGTATAATATTTGGGTTTGGAGTCACAAAATGCTGGAGAATTGACGAACTCTGGGGTCCCTAAACTAGTCCGCGTTGAGCGTTGACGTCTGTATATAATGTAAATATTTTTTTTTGTTTAGTATATAGGTGTGTACATAGTATCATATTATCCCTTAATAATTGCTCACAAGAAGTGAAACCATACTTTTTGTTTTCTAACCATAGTTCCATGATATTCAGTCTTGTTTCATTAGTCACCTTTCCAACACGCCCGTGTTTCCTTTTGTTTGAAAAATCAGTAACCCGCAGTCGATTCCGTTTCTGTTTTAGGCTACTTCGACTAATTAATTAGTTTTGAAGGCTTATTTCGGGTAAAACTGTCGATCGAGTGGGTTTACCTTAACGTAATACCGTATCAAGGAACTTGCGTGAACCGGTATAATGATTTCGACGGTAATACGTTTTGACTACATCTGCTGAGCTTCACGTAAGTTTCAACTTTTTGTTAAAACCCTCCTGGTTCGTTTGAGTGAGCATGATGATTTCGACGTTTAGACGTTTTGACTACATCTGCCTAGCCTCATACCAACCATGAGATCTTTCCTTACTTAGAGTTCATTCATAGCCCGGCTTATCGTGGAGAGACTCTTCTCAGGGCGGGGTCGTCCCCACGTTTGTTACGCATCATAAACTAAATTCAAATTATCTTCGCGCCTTTTCTGCCCGAAATAACTTACTCCGTGAAATACCTACCTGGCAATGATTATTTGAAAGTGTAAATTTCGCTAAGTTCCGAAAAAGCTATACAAACGCGTCATTTCGCTCCAACCATCCGATCAGGTTCAAGCTTTCGCGAATACGAGTGACCGATCGTGCCATGCTACGCGAAAAAAGTAGCTTTCGATGTTCGACGTGCCGGAAATGGTGCGTGAGTAGGGAGTTGCGATCGAGAGTGCACACAGGGAGGACGGCTGGACGAGCCGGAGAAGGAAAAAAACACATTTGGTTAACTCTGTGCGCGGCCATCGCACTGAATAATTACGGAAGACGAAAATCGTCGAGTATCGAGCGACCATCGAGCGGTCGAACCGAACCCCTTGTCAATGGTTGAGTCGAAACAGCGACTTAATAATCGCAGAACAGCAGGTGAGTGCCGCCGGATCAATTTGGAGGCGCATAGTGGAGCGCCACATGGATCCCGCACCCATCGGAATACGAGCGCCCCATGGAGCCGGCCTGGTCGAATCGCCGTGCTGCGATGAAAAAGGATTGCTACGCATGCCACGAGGTCAAACGAAATAATTTCGAACTATCAGGTATTAAAAGAAAAACAAGCGAAAAGCATCATCCATGGAGGTGCAGGCTAAGTTGCATCCAGCTATAATGTAAAAGTGAAAAAAATGATGAAAAGACTAAAATTGATCTCGTAGAACTGGATAAAATGAAAATGTTGAGAAGTGTCATAAATAATTAATTATAAAAAAAATTGTTATTGCCTGTAATGACGGAATAGTTTTTCCAAGTGAAATGGAAATGAATGTTTATTTTTGAATTGTCTACGTATCTAAATCGTAAGAATTATTTATGTAAAAAAGCTCTTAACAATTGCCTCGCAAATATGCCTAACAAGGAATAAATATAGGAATATGTAAATCTTAAAAAAAAAACAAGTGATGTGATTTTTTCTTTTCAATGGTGACGCGAGTAGTGATGGGTTCAGGTGTTTCTCTTTGTTCCTAAATTCCACGACTCGGTGAGCTAGTCGGGGAAACCAAAAATGTTAAATCGGGACCACCACCATGCGGTCGACTTTGTACCGGTCCCGGAGGCGCGGGTGCACACGAGGCATCCGGAGTCGAGGAGCGTCCAAAATGGTGGAGCACTCGATCTCGGATCCTCAGGTGTGTGCGCGAGGTGGGGACTGTGACAACATATTTCCATTTAACCCACAAGTTATCATCATCAACCGGGTAAATTGAACAAATTTTTATACCTGCTGATTGGAGAAGTTCACAAAATTGATTGAAATTATTAATGACTTTAGTGTTTGTTTTATCATCCCTTTGGCCGAACTTGCCCCACAATGAGTTTAAACAAAGTTTGGCAATATTACGTCGACCAGAATTTTTTTGAATTTGGTTTTTATCAAGAAAGATACATTCCCTTCTATTGTATGATTCAATAAAACTATCTTTACCCTCATCTGATATATATTCATTACCCCAACCACTGGCCATCTGTTTAATTTTTAAAAAATTATTGACCTATTCAGTGAACAATCCGCCAGTTTTTGTGTTAAGGAAGTACACTGTGTACTCATATATCCAAACCTCATACACTTTCAAAATTTTGTATCCCTTTTCAACAGCTAAGGCTATTTCAGGAATTACCCATGTGCCAGTGAGTTGCCGCTCATCACCTGGATAATCGCAACTTGAAATGTTATTACCTTCAGCACATTTTCTACAAAGTGTAGAATACAATTTATTGTCGTTTTCCATGGGTAACACAGGTATCAGAAGGTTGTAAGGTACAATTACATCACATTTAATGAAACCATTCATTGAAATAATTTCATGTATTGGGAGATGTTATTATTTCGAAATATCTCACGATGTTTTATGGGGTACGGTGCGTATTTGTTAATATATGGATAAAGACTAGTAAAGTCCAAATAACGTATTACCTCTCCTTTTTTGATAGCATGGTATAATTTGAACACCTCAGTACGACCTCCAAATAGAGCATCCCACACACATATCGGACGATTTGTGTCATTATATTATCGTCGCAATTTCTCATTTAAAAGCTTGTCTTTATTTAGTACAATTCACATTCCCATGTATATACTAGATTGTATCCATTTCTCTGTATTGCCTCGATACATCTTTGTGTACTTTTATATCTTTGATTTAAAGTTTCTAAAGTCTGAAGGATATTTTCCCCCGATTCTTGAAATTTAAAACATTCTCTTCAACTCATAGACAGTATTTGACTCTTTATAAAAACCGTCGACATATAGCCCACACTTATCCAACTTTAACTCACCGTTATTGTCTGCTGAGATTAGCAGACCGTTAATTTGGAAGTTTCTCCATGCTAACCACATACAGGCAATGATGGAATGTGTTTTACTTTTGAAATAACCATTTTTAGGCATTACACCCAAGGTATTTTTGTCATAATAATTTCTTCGAAAAACTAGCATGCATCTCGATGCAATTGTGAGACTTTCTGTTAAAGGGTTCACATTGGTCAATTTAATAAATTCATCCATAAATCTTACGCAACCTCGTCGTAAAATATCAACATCATTTACACAATATCGCAACAACTCATTTCTATTATTGAAAGTATCTTGTGTTTTCGTACTGTACCAACTTAAAAAATCCATTCTTTCCTTAGGCTTCATTGTATCGCAACCGTACATTTCAGGTGGGGGGTATTGACCAATATAATTTATATTATCTACAGTATTGAAATAATAAGGATAGTAACCTTTAGCACTGTCTTCAATATCGAAAACTTGTGGAAACTTAGAAAGTGGAAACGGCAGGAAATTTAAAGAGTCAACAAATGAAACTTGTTCACATGTCAACTTCATAATTTTGGTTCCATTCATTAAAGGTTCAATATGTTTTTTTCTAGCTATTAACTCCGAAATCAAGAAATGACCATCATAGCCTTGTAAATTATGTGCATAGCAATAAACGTTGCTCACATAATGTCTGCGTATTAAACAATAGTCTAGAAACCTTTGCACAACAGAGGATTGATCACTTTTTTCAAATATATGATGTCTGACACCACATGTATCACATAGTTGTTTAATATCTTCATCTTGATAACAATTGTGACAAACATGTTGTGCTACAAATAAATTTGCAACATGTACAAAAGTTGAAGAGGCCATGCAGGCCGTCTTGAGTAGTTTCACAATCAAAAAATATTATGAGAAACATTTTATCCTTTCTACTTATGTAGGGCTTTATAAAACAGTTATGTTGGGCCGGTAGTATTTTTGAACACATCTGACAGAAGTATTCGTCACATTGATGTTTGAGTCCTTTCCTGTATGTAAAATTTATAAATTTTGTGCAAAATACACATATCTTGAAAGTGTCACATACAGTTTTTCCTCTGAACTTTTTATCTAAATGGTTAGCGAAACATAGCGGTCCTCTAAATCCGCGATTACACTCGCTACAGTCAACCATCTGTGATATATACACGCAGGGTGGGAATGTGATACAGTACGGACATTTCATTTCACATTTATGAAACGAATGATTTGAAACTTTATCGCAATAGTTACAAATATAACTTTTGGAAAACAATCCGGTGACCGATTTTATGACGTAAAAATGTTTTGTACTCTCGAAATAGAAGAGGTAGATTTTTATATCCCGTAGTGGAGTTTTAAAACGAATGGAATGTGGATCTCGAATATTATCAAAAACAACAATTTGATACGCAATTAAGTATTTTTGAAATTTATAAAGATCTAGAATATTGCAACCATTTTCTCCAATTACTACTTTAGAATTTTTACACAATCGATCTGCCTTAAAATCTAACGATTGTGAAATGACTAAATTATTTAAACGATTTATATTACCCTCAGCCATTTCCATTGCATAACAAATACTCCTAGGTAAGCATGAAAGATCCTTAGTGTTAGCGACTTTTCCCACATCCACTAAAACTTTTTTTCTTTTTAAAAGGTCAGCATCATCTGTGTACTTTTTATTTACGCGCCCCCCGCCGGAAGGAATGTTTACGATATCAGCATGGAACTGTATGATACCATCCGAAAGAAATTTAGTGTTGGACTGGTTAACATTCGCTATAAGGCCAATTATATATTTACCATTAATTTCCTGAATGGGCTTTAAAGCTGACCATATGGGTTTCACATGTGGTGATTGCAGGAGTGTTATTGCAAAACTCATTTTGCACTCCGGATTTGCGTTAGCGCCAATGCTTTCAAGTACCTTATAGAAAATTTTCTCCAGTGCACTTAAAGGGCTATCAGTTATATTGGTGAAACCTTTATTCTGAAAGTTTAAGGTGACACCTGTGACATTAAATTTTTTTAAAAAACTTCTCTTTCCGAGAAATAATTTTAAGCGACCTCGATAAATCACTTGAACCTTCCCCTTGTTGATTACTTTTACCAACACATTCTTGTCGAACATCGTAAGACCTGGACGTGTCTTCATTTTTATCCAAAAGATTTACTATATCACTTAACAAAACATTTGAAAACGACGTGTGATGTAGATTTGAAAACGCTATTAACTGTCATAAAAATCTGTACTTTTCCTGTACTGTCTAATGAATATTTCCCTTTCTAAATTTATCAGCTGTGCATTTTAACCACGTAATGCAAGTTTCAAAACTTGTTGTTGTTAACATTATTTTAAACTACTTAATTTTTTTTTCATCTTTTATTATTATATAATTTCCCTTATATCTATTTAATTTCATATTTTATTTTAAACTTCTGAAAATGTTTATTAATTTTAATTTTTCCTCTCCAAACGTGAGCGGTATCACACAGTGCAGCTCGGCTCTTTGCTGGCGCAACTTAACATGGCGCCCAGCGCGCTTCTTCTTTTTGGGCGGTTTTACAGGTAAAGGCTCACGTGATGAGCGTGCACGTTGCAGTCGCCTTTGTAACTCCTCTATACTTAGTGGTTGAGGTCCTGGAAGGGGTGATGTTCGGCGATTTACACCTTTCAGCTCATGACCCTTATCTGCTGTTGTTCCTTTCGCAAATAATGTCGTTTTTATGAGTTCCAGACTCTATTTCGCTGGTTCTTCAACAAAGGCTTTAAGCTGTTGCTGGATATCCTGAATATCAGGCTTCCCTTCTTCCTTTTTAAAATTTGCAGAATATCTTTTGCAATATTCGTCCAAAGTTATACGCTTAGGTATACTTTTGTTTGGGCTACTCATCCTGAGCTAACCTAAGTCAGCTGAAAAAAAGGCCTTGTAGGGCCACAATCTTTAAAAAAAGTATGATTGTAAGATTGGAAAAAAGAACAAAGGATTAAGAAGAAACATTACCAGTATGTATGTAATATTATTACACACCATATTTTTCGTGTCCCAACTTCTTCCAAAAGACTTCAAAAACTTCTGTCTGATTATTGACTGCAGCACTTCACTTTTATGCTGTCTTCGCACACATAAGGTGTCATGGATAAGTAATTCCAAACCTCAATAGCAGATGTTTTCACACTAAATACTACAACATGAAACAGGTGACACTTGAAATCATGCAAAAGTTGAAAAAAATTTGAAGAGAAGAGGAAAACATGCATTTGGCAAATGGCTTGGTTTCCCTGCTAGTCATAACTCCTGGATACCTATAAAAGACAATGTATAAAGTGCACCACGTACTAGTTACCATGTTGATTTTAAGACGTGAAAACCTATGCCAACTTAGCTGTCGATGCAAGGAAAGCAGTAAAGATAGCATGCAGTGAATTCCTCTACACTAACGTGAAGGATTATGTCAAATGCTACATCTGTTCATTGGTAATGTCTGCATTTACCTCACCCTCTGACGTGGAGGTCAAGCACTTGCACAATTCTTCAGACTGTACATTTGCATATGAAAAAGATGTATGCGGTATATACGACGAGTCACACACAAAAGCAGCTGCTGAAAAAACATCTACACTATCATCAAATCGCTTTAGAATCGTCACAGCTATTTTCGCACTTCTGATGACTCTATGTCTTAAAAAGCAGTCTTCTTATCTTCATTTTACTTCAAACTACAGTTGAAATTCTACACTCTAACGAATTACGACACCCTTGAAAACAACAGCAATATTGATAAATTTTTTGGAATAAAATTCAAATTAACTTCCTCTTGATTTGTTTCATTCATTAATTAGCCTAAGCAAACAAAAACCGGCTTCCCCCACTGTCAACCTAACATCATGTCTAACAGTTACCAATGATCAATTATTTTCTCTTTCATTTATTCTGCTTAGTCACACAAGTATCAATACATTTATTCACACATTTAATTCCGTCTACTGTCTGCAAAGTAATAAAAATACGGAAAATCACGTGTCCAATTCAAAAACTAGCCAAACCAACAATTTCCATTAGCTAATTGCATCAAATTACTGCCAAAGCCATCCGGCGAATGGATCTTGATGACCTCATTTTATATTCCCTTTTGAACTAATTTGCACGCTTGATCAAAGGACCATCATCTTAGGTGTGCACTTGCACACGCAAGTATACGCTGTAAGCGTACTGCACTTCACAGACATCGTCCCATCAATCTGAAATATTCAAGCCAATTGCATCTAATCTATCCGATTATTATCTTGTGGATCTCAACTTCTATTACCTTGACGCTTGGTCAAGGCTCTACCATCATGTGCACAGGCATACGGCAAGTATACGCTGTAAGCGTACATATTCAAATTACCTCGCAATCAATCAATCAATGAAAACAAGCAAAGTCACCACGTACTAGCCTGGTAAACAAAGTTCACTTACCCACTCTAACACCACAAGCCAGATCATGTTCCGGCCTTGTCCCACCATTGCAGATAGCTCACGACGATCTAAAAATACCTTGGAATTGCAAGAGCAAAATCATAATCAATATTTACATGACTAAGCGAGATGCACACAGGTTCGGTTTCTGAGCTCGGAGACGATCGTGCAAATGTCCATTGTTTTCCCATGCATCGATACCCAAACACACAGGAGCGACTAGAAACACATAATGCGCGAGTAAAATTCATTCGAAATTCCACCAAGTGCGACAGCACCAGAAGATCTCGCTACCATGCTCCGATACTTTGAGAATCGAACTTTCAAGCCAAATGTCGGACCCCCAGGTGAGACACGCGTATAAGCATAGAAATTTACATGCAAAATCTAACCCATTCACACCCATTGTTGGCATAAAAAGAACAAAATTCTTTCTTTGGAATGTCCGTACTTTGCATCATATTTATAAAGTAGGCGTGGCTCATTTTTGACCACACTTCCGTATTTTTGTTTTTTCCGCACACCTGTATAAAAAGATAGAAAATTGTGGTTCTTACTACTTATATTGTTCGAAAATATAAGAAAACTTCTACGTATGAATTAATTACTACTTTCGCATCTGTATAATTTTTTAGTATGCTCCGTTCGTTTAGGGGCGGCTATTTATTCCAAGTTTAATGACAATTTAATACATGCAATGGCTCTTTTACTGGGAAAAGAAGACTTTGAGTGTTCGATGTCTTGGATCTCCAGGTTCTGACAAAGATATACCATCGTTTTCGGAAAGCTAAATGAAGAGTCATACAAGTGTTTCTAGTCGACGTATCCGATAACTGGCTTCATAAAATTTCGCCAACAATTTGAACTATGCTAATGAAAACATTTATGATGCTGATAAGACCGAATAGCTTCATCAAAAACACCGGACAAGAAAATTAGATTTAAAGATCGGACATGTCATAGAGAAAAGCATTCTAAAGAACGCATTACAGTTTTAATAATCAGCAACACGACAGAATTGGATAAAAAGAACTCTTGATAATCGGAAAATCGAAATCTCCGCGATGCATCGAAAACGTTCAAAAACTACCTGATGATTACGCCTTTAAAAAAATTGTGGATGACACGCGAAATTGTTTTTATCTGCCCCAATCAATGGGACGACGAGCTTGAAAGGAAGGAAAAGAAAATTCTTCTCACTGTGGATAATTATGCCTCACCTCCGTCAGTCACGAGCCTACAAAAGTTGTCCGTCCCGAGACGCCCGGCGGATGTGAAACAATAAATTTGATAGGAAATTTGTAATTAATAACCAACAAAGATATTTTGCGTACAATAAAGAAATAAACGAGTTTCTTCAATAAAATTATTAATTGGCGTAAAATAATTTAACATTTTCTGGTACCTTAGTTGACACAGCCTTGTCACCGTTCCTTTTAGTACCCTGTTAAAGGATTTTATACATGCATTGGCGCTTTTCCTGTGGAAAGAAGACTTTGAACATAGCATAAAGAATATATACCGCGATCACTCCGAGCTGTCAGAATAAACTTGAGACAAAACATGCAAAAATTACACCTGCATCAGAGAAAGCGCTCTGGCTTTCGTTTCCAAGCTTGCGCGTGTAAGAGTAGGTTGAAATTCGTAATAAAAATTTTCCAGACCAGATTGTTGAGAGACGAGCTCTCCATTTTATAAAAGTTATCCGTGTACATGCCAAAATCAGCTGACTGAAATAAAATGTGCGTAAAATCAACGAATGCGGCGAGTACCCGATGTGAATACGCGATTGATCGAAGTATTTGAGCCGCCCGATTAACAAGAACAACGAAATTACGCGCCATTGTAATTTTAAATAGCAATGTATTAGATTGAAAAATTTTGTATTTGAGTATTGAAAAACACAAATAAGGTGTTGTACCAACTAAACCGCGAATTCATATATTTTACACTTTTCTAATCTGAATTTTTTTTTGTTTTCCGTTTAGTTTTACTCGCACAACGACTTCCCTCTCTCCAAGTCGCAACTTAACTTAACCTTACTTTTTAAAACACGTTCTACTTGACATCTGTCATCATGGTTTCGTTTAATGCTGCCAATTGTCGTTCCGGATTCACGAGCTATCCTAAGGCGTTGCAGCCAAGCTGCAAACCTAAAATCTACAGTTAGGCCGATCTGACACATGGTTGACCACGACCATTCCGGGGACTGTTGACAGCCCTGGCACAGTTGTTATCTAGACAGCGGGACATATGATGCCTCGACGCAGTGGATTGCGCGGAGCCCAGTCCCGGTCGCGATGCCCACGTTCTACGGTTTCACCAGCAGCAGCAGTCTTTCGTGGAGCAGGGCCCAGCCGTCTCTTCCGCCTCCTCTTTCTAATCATAGGACGGATTTCGTAAAAATTAGCGCGTCACCAAACCGAAGCTTGCTGCATGCATTTTATCTCATTCTCTCAAAGCCTAATCACTTTAAGTACATTTAAAGTTGTCTCTTTTTCGTTACACTTTTTCGTTTCATAACACTCAATTCACACCGTCCCAAAAGAAGTTTCACTTCAAAAATTTATCGTTTTCATTACTTTTTCGATAATGCGTATTTAAATCTATGTAGTGTTTCAGCCAATAAGATTGTTTAAATTGTAAAATCTTGTAGATGCGAGTCAGTTTCAAACCGTTTTAAATACATTGCTCCAGATGCCTATAGTGAATAACATATCTTTTTGTGTCAGTCAAATCACTGATCAGTTTGGTAGTTTTCGAACCCGGTGGAACTTTATTTTCTAAGCAGAAAGGAAAATCTTTGTGTTGCTCATGTAATGTTGTTAGATATTTCAAATCAATTTCGCAAAAAAAGGCCAATATTTGAATCTGCAGCAATGTTTTGAATATTTACATCATCAATTATTTGAACCCACTTAAATTTAATATATGGAAGTGGTTCTGTCATTGCCCAGCCCGTATAAATTTTTTGCATCTAAGTACATCAAACATTTAGAAATATCTTCTTGTTTATACTCTTTCATGTATTTATTATTTTCTTTTGAATGCCGATGAGAAAATTGCGTGATCCCTCCTAATTCCTCTTCTCACAAAATGGTGCATTCGTTGTACGTCAGGAGCTCCAGTTAAATGGATGTAGTTTTAAGCAAAGCATCCCACGAACAAACCCAGAATTGTATAATATTGACAAGGTTCAAATCCATAACACATAAACATTTCGTAAATTTTCAAATACATCCGTTAGAAGGACATCTGATCCTATACCTTGTCCAAATTACAGTACAATGGAATTGCTTCCAAATATTTTGCGCATGGGCGGAATCTTCTCCTTTGCACTCAGTATTTGTCATTGTGTTGAAAAAATTTCTCAATGGGGAACGCGACACAAAAAGTTGCATGAGCTATGTGCCGGACCTCTATGTTTCCCAATCAAGTGACAATGATCATGTACTCTATCACTATCAACATTGCTTCTCTATGAATATTTTCTTCGTCGAAAGTTAAAGTATTCATTGATTTAGGATTCTGTTTATAATTACATAACCATTTTACATCATTGATGAAAGAATTTATACATTTTTGGGGTAAATCCGGTCCCTTGTGAATCCTAAACTTATCTAACTTAGAATCAAATGAACATTTATTGTAATAAGCGAAACGATGCGGTATATGTTATTGAATTTTTGTTGTTGACGACATCGCCAGATCGAGCTCGCAAGTCTCAACATATTGCAGAAGGCATTCAAAATCTGCATAGACAACAAATGGTAGATCTAGCTGCCGCTCAAAATGTTTGTACTCCAGCGTTGATTTTTGCGGGTTCACCATTTTTAACACAATTCTGCTAAATTCACCTTTAAAGCTACTCAGCTTTTGCATAAAACAAAATTACTGCAGACATGGGCTGCACGCATATATTGCGATATTGTATGACGTGTGTTGTGAGAGAACCAATCTGTCAAAAATGAAATATATGCAATTCTCTGGAAAAAAAACTAATCGATAGATGTTTTATTCAAAGGTATTGGTTTTTTCTTTTGCTTGCGGCAGCAAAAAGTTAAAGTGGTGACTTTTTGTCTCCTTTGTTAAGTAATATGGACCAACAACTATTTTTCTTTTGGCATCATATCCAAAAATAATAATGCTGAATGTTGGATTCAGCTTCTCAAAAAGAGCAAAGTCCTGCACTTTAAGCGGAAATTCGAGACCCTAAAAATTAATTACTGATCCATTATTTAATCAAGTAACATTACCAGCAATGTCCCTGAATGTCAATGATGAGGTTTTTCAGGGTTGCTATCCTTATCAAGCCCATCCACTGTACTTCGCTTGAAAATCTTCCATTATTTTCTTTATTTGCAGTTTCACACTATTGAACGTGATCTGTAATTCGCTTAAATTCAATATTGCTTGCATTTGAATGCCGTGCGTTCCTTCAATGATTTATGTAAGTACTCCATCAAGATAAAATATTCCATCCTCTTTAGAGAATCATCGACGCTCAAAAGATTCGCACCTTTTTTTCGAAGAACAGAGTTTCAATACGATTGCTTATGCAACTTTTTACTCTTTTTAAATTTGCGTCAATTGACTCTGCAACGTTTCGCTTGTGCGAACTCATTCTCAAATGGAACTGCCATGATGCACTATCTACTTCAATTTGACAATATTTGCAATACATGGTTAGTTTGATTTGATTTAACTATCACTGTATAGGCAAGCGAAGTCAACAACAATTAGTTTTTTAGTCACCGTAATTACTTCGAGATTTCGACCCCAAATCGAACATTCGCTAAGGGGGAACACCACTGTAGGATTTTAAAAAAATCAATTTTTTTTTGTTCCACTAAAGTATACCTTATCATCATAGAAGTCATGTAGCAAAGCTTCATATAGTGGAAATATCTCTAAGTGTTCGAAAATTTAAATTAGCAAACTTTAAACGCGTTTATCTCGGAACAACGTTTTTCAAACTGTCCGGACTCCTTTCTTAAACGATTTTTGTTCGATTTACTTGAAGTTTTTAAAGTATGTTCAAAACTAGTGTTTGTCAGGATATACGTAGATTTTTTTTGAATGTTGCATATTTCAATTGTTATTAGCAATTTTTGAACGTTTTTTTCTTGTTGCTTTCACATTTTTTTCCAAAATGACGCCATTTTGTCAAAAATCAATTTAAAAAAAAAATCCTACGTAATTCTCTGGCTGTTACTATGCTTTATCGACAATTATTTGTTGTTTATTTGTCCAGCCGCGAAGCCATGAATAAAAGGCATTTCTGAAGAAATGCTAGGGAGCCACCATTTTGTTTTCTAAAGCTCTGAAAAAATTCAAAGAGGATGTCATGTACTTGTACTATATAGCTCATTTTGCCAAATTTCGATATATTGTTTGGTTTTTGGGGAAAAAAATCCCAAAAGATGCCTTTTTTTCTACCTCTACAGTGGTGTTCCCCCTTAAAGCACAACCAAGAGCAATCACTTTTTCAAGGACACGAGACACCTGTGAATGGAATTTATTCAACCAAAAGTTTCACAAGAAAATGCTTCTTTGTGTAGGTTCTAGGATCACCGAGAATATTGCCTGAAACTTTTCAAGGGTGACACTCATTCCAGACACAGCAGGAAAGTAACTAAATTTCACTGGACTCCACTGAAGCAAGATATTTTACACATGGCAAATTTAGCACTTTTTGTTACAGATCTTAAAAACCCGAAATCCATGTATTTAAGCAGAATGACTTCTGCCTCACTCGGATTTAGTAAAATAGAAAAAAAGCTAGACTCCAAAGGTCTGAATAACACCGAAAACCAAGCAACCCATCATGCGGACATAGCGATCGTTGAGAAAGACCTTACGTACAACAAAGGGACCGCGGTACTTGGGGATAAGCTTCTTATTCGTGCCATCAGTTGTATCCACATTTTTCATGACTACGTAATCACCTTCATTTAATGTCGTTGCAGGTGCATGGTGCTTTTGGAACTGAACGAGGTTGCGATCCTGTATTTTCTGAATGGCTGAAGAAGCCTCAGATCTAATGGTACTTAAGTTACGAATTGGTCCCTTTGGCTGTTTAGTTTCTAAGAAATCGGCGAGTTTGTCGAGGATTTCTCCTTGCTGTTCAATACCAAATAAAAGCATACTGGGCGTCTGTTTGGTAGAGCTGTGGACCGAATTGTTGAATCAGCATAGTTTAGAGGTTAACTCAATTTTCCAAGCATCCCTTTAATTACTCAGTTAACTCTTTGAACCTGCCCATTTGCTTGAACATGGGCGATGTTGCCTTTGGCAAAATAACGAGTATGTTCTTTCGAAGTGAACTAAGGGCCGCGGTCAGAAATGATGCGCTTAGAACGGCTATAATAATTGAAGTATCTCTCGAGGCAGGATATAACTTCTCGGGTACTTGTCGACCTCACGGGATACAGTTTGACAGGTAGTGACCCTTCTTTTAGGATAAACCAGAATACAAAATGGAAACTTTAAATTTACACATAAGATCGATTTAGACCAATACGAGAGATTCATAGCAAAAACTGATGCAGTGTTCAATCCATCACATGAGTTAAAACAAATTGAAACTTTCGTTCACAACCTTAAAACCACGGAAGATGAAAAGGTCACTAGATTTTATCGGTACAGCTGGCTGCCTAGATTTATTGTGAACTCGCAAGTCTTTATATTGCTTGGCCATGAGCTCCTCAATGTTTTTCTTTCGAATATTTTCGATATGTTCAGGCGTGGCATTATTAAAACGCCCGAAAAATAAGTCTACTGGTTTCTCGCCAGTGACAGAATGGACGGAGTGGTTATACTCCTTAACCACTCTTTCTAAAAGCAGGTCAAATGAACTTAAGGATTCTTCCCTTTTTAAACATCGCATTGTTTCGGTCAAGGTTGAATGCCCTCGTTCTATTTGACCGTTCACCTCACTTTTATAAGATGGCGTCCGGAATGTTTGAATTTGCAATTCGTCCTCCAGCACTGACATTAATGTAGGAGATCTAAGTGCTCCTTCATTATCGATCACTACATCCAAATGCTCTTCTTCGTTTTGACCAAAAATAATTATGTCGTCAATGTAAATATAGCATCGTTTTCCGATGTGTTCCCTTAAAATGTCGTCTAGTGCTCTCTGAAAAATAGGTGGACCATTTTTTAGTCCAAAGGGTAACGAAACAAACTCATATTTACCATTGTTTATTGAGAATGCTGTCTTTTCGACATCACATTCTCTGAGGTTTATTTGATGAAAGCCACTCTTAAGGTCTATCATTGAAAAAAACTTATTGTTACCAAGATTTGAGAGAACTTCATTTATCTCTGGTATTGGGTATGAATCGGTAATAGTAATGGAATTCAATTTCCTATAGTCAAACACAAGTCTGAATTTCTTTTCTCCAGATGCATGTTCCTTTTTAGGGACAACCAAGACAGGGGCGTTGTATGGGGATCTTGACGGTCTGATTATTCCGCCATTAAGAAGTTTTTGGATTTCCGATTCAACTACGCTTTTAAGAGGTTGAGGGTATGGATATGATTTCGAATACACGGGATCGTTCGTCGCTGTGCGGATTTCTCCTTTGACTGTTGTAGCGTAGGCCTGTTTTGAATGTGGATCAGAAAGAACATTTGCGTAATTTTTAAGAATAGCTTTAACGCGGTTTATTTGTAAACTAGTCATGTGCTTCGTTCTGATTTTCATATGATTAACATTTTGAGCAAGTTGTTGTTTCAAGGGAAGACAGAAATACATTTTAATGGTCATATAATCGTTATCAGTATGAATAACGGCTTGTACGTTTTTCAGTGTTTCGTTTCCAATGATGCCTGCAGAAGTTTGTAAGTTCGGTAAAATATAGAATTTTAGTTTTTCCGTATGAGGTCCAAAAATATTTACAAATGCATGGTACGTCACGTTAACTACACCACCAACAGAGTTTACTGAAAAAGGTTTTTCATTCGCCATAGGATTCCAGATGAGTTGCGGTTGAATATAATTTTTGTTTGATCCTGTATCGATCAAAATTTTTAAGTGTGTTCCGCTCTTCGCATTCCTGCTGCTCAGAACTGTTTATATTTATGGCATTCGTATATTTCTCGAGAGATATGTCTTCTTCCACACCTGATGATTCTTATGGCTGTATGCTAAAGAGCCTTTGTTGTATGTTAGGAACATTCACTTGAGCTGATGGTAATTGCTGCGATTTTTTTGCTATGAAATTGGGGTCTTCCTATTGGGTTTCGGTTTTGATAATTGACCGTACGAGAATGTATGGAATGGTCAATATCTATTGGCTCGTACATTTTTGGCTTTGGAGGCAATTGATAATAATTTGGATTCGGATTTTGATACTGTATCTGTTTGTGAAATTGGGATGTTTGAGGGATCCGATGGTTATGAAAAAGCTCAGGATGAAAACTGTTTTGAAGTGAATTTATTGTTATAGAAACGTGGAGTTTCCCCTTTCGATGGCAAAGGCGGCCTTTGTGGCACTTGCGAATAGTTTTTGCGAAGAGAATTATTCGCATGCTGTGTACGATAATTTACATTTTCCAACTTCAGACATAATGACAGAGCTTGTGGAAGGTCCACTGGCTCTCGATACTTAATAATCTAGGTAAATAACCTCTAAGGCCTCTAACAAAAGTGTCGAAAGCCTTTTTTCGATAACATTGGGTCAGACTGTTCAGGGAATCCTGATTTAGATCCATGGCAGCTAGTTTGTTAAGAATCAAGGAAAATTCGTTAATAGTGTTTACACCTTGCACAAGCGTAGTAAGTTGGTATTCCAAGGTACCTAGGTCTCGCTTGTCGGCATAATTTAGTGGAGTGTTGTACGACTCCAACGCAATGTCGGCTTGCCTAACTATTTTGTTACGAATGACCGAGAGTATGCCGTAATATTTTGGGGTTCCCTTAAGGTGATCATAGATACGCAGAATGCGTTCTACGCTTTTTCTCCATGAGTTATATTCACTGGGATCCCCGGAAAATGTTCGCATGCTTTTAACGACGTCTGGAATTTTATCCATGTCAGATAAGTTCCTATCGTTTTCAGCATTGATTGGCACGTCTGTTTCATTATTGATATCCGCCTCGGGATTCATAATGAACGTAAAAATTGACGACCTTGCGTTTGCAAGGTTTCCGTAACAACACGAGTGATAATCGATATCAATTCGCAATGATTATTTTCGTTATTACGCGCTATGTTAATATTTTCGTTTCTATTAGCACCTTCCGAACCCACAGGAGCACTCTCTACGCGCATGACCGGGGGACGAATCAGATTATTTGGATTTGTCTTTTCTTTTCGTTTTGTTAACAAAGATCACGAGATTCTTCGCGGTGGTATAAATCTACCGAAGTTCTAATCGTGAGGATTTCACAATTTTTTAAATCAGACACGAAAGCACTTTGTCACAGAAGTGGCAATATTTTCAAATATAAATCAATATAAAAATATTAAAATTTATACAAAAGAGCTACGATGTTATTCAATATATGTATACAAAAATATAACAATAAGTAAAAATATGACAAAATTTTTTTTTATGCTGGGTATTTCTGCTTTCTTATACTTCCTTTGGGTGTCGCTTTTACTGTGGCAGGGTATGCCACGTTTAGATGGTAGGGTATGTCACCTCTTTGATGGGCCGCTCCGCTGGTAAAGGTTGGCAGCTGCTCCTTTTTGCTGTATCTGCTACTTGGGGGCCTTCCTTTACAATCACCACTATCCTTCAGCGTGTTAAGCAAAGGTCAACATGCACTTTTTACGCACGATTGAAAATGTATTTCGTACACTTGGTTTCCGCGTACTTGTTCTCGTAGCGACGCGGATCACGGTCCCTGCTCAGGCGCCAGTTAAATTACAACACCTTTTTCTTTAAAAACAATGACAAACTGCAAGACATAAGTCTTGCGTCCTCATTCAGTTACATTTGATTTTCAACTCCACTTATTATATTTCTATTTCTAAATTTATAAGCTAAAATTGCTGATGCCAGCGTCTAGTGCGTATATGTAAACATGGGTTTCTTTAGAGGCTAAAATTGATGATGCCAGCGTTTGGTGCGTATATGTAAACATGGGATTCTTAAGAGGCCAAAGTTGCCGATGCCCGCATCTGATGCATTTATTGCTTACAAGTAAACAATGACTTCTGCTGGCCACTGCATTCTCCTTCATGCTGCGATACGCTGGCCTGGTTTCATCTTATGTTAACTTCTATATATATATATATATATTTATACATCTATATATATATATATATATATAATATATATATATATATAT
>OZ012662.1:62893737-63051654 GCA_963942545.1 Oxycera nigricornis
ATATCGGACACTTCGGATATGGTGTCGAAGTCTAGGGCTAAGACGGCCAGGTGATATCTCGACGCATTGTTTGATATGTTGTGCGCCTGGAAGGCCGATTTCACCTGGAAAAACCAGAGCTCTGGCTTCGAGCGCCTGAACGGTGGCAACTTGCAGTGGCTGACTGCGATGACATCGTGTGTGGCATTTGGTTGCCCGGCTAAGAGCTGTGATTGCTCATTCTGCTGTTCCGCCAGCGGCGGCTGAGGCTGACGTTCGGAGAGCTGCTGGAACGCGTCGCGAGCTTGAGCCCACTGCAATGCGGCGATGCGTGCTGACTCATCGTCACCACAAAGCATCTCGGCGGCTGGCTGAGAGTTGGCGACACTCGCGGGCACGAAAAGTAGCGCGGTCGGGCTGTAATGGCGCCGTATGTTACCGCGTGGAGGGGATTACTGCTAAAAGTATATTCGGCACTGTATAATACCGCGTGCAGAGGATCACTGTAAAACTTTCCGCACTGGCTTTAATGTTTTTGTGTTCGCGGGGTCACCACTTTGCAGTCTCTTATTTGCACGATTAAATTACAATATTGTGTCAATACGATTGGCGGCCAATGCAGTTGAGTCCAAATCGACACCAGACTCGTGTCCGCGGGAAAGGCGTGTTGGCGCGATCGTGGCTAGCGAGGAACAGGCCGAGTCGTCGGCCCACAGGCATAAAGCTGGCGCGGAAGCAGAGTCTGCTTGCGCCGTGAGCTTCCTGCCGATCGTGAGCTTTCTGCCAATCGCGGGAGCTTGCGGGGCTCCACACACACACACACATATATATATATGTGTATATTGTAATAGCGCACGCAGCCAAAAATAATAATTTTTGGAATGTTTGGGTGGATCCAGAAGCGACAACCATGCACACCGAGAAAAACCAGCTTGCAGCGCTCAAGCGGGAGTCCGGTTTGGGCAGCTACCCGACCGGTTTTTGCGGAGAACCGCTAGCGGACGGACGAGTGGGATTGCTGCCAGGGAGACAGGGATTCGTTTCTTTGAGCTCGAGCGGACTGGGCGAGGCTAGCCAGCCAACAGGCCGCTGCTGTAGCGGTGATAAATCCATTTTTCTCCTGGCCCGACGAAATGAGATCAACTGAACGAAAAGTTGGTACTTGAAGTGACGAAGTGATATTAAACAATCCTAATTTTAATAAGCGGTTCAGTCAAAAAACGGAAATAAAATGTTTTATAATCTACCCAGCTTGCAATTAACGGTTTGATGTTTGCGAAGATAGACCGGTGCAGTGATGAAAACGCGAAACACGAACGATGTACCTACGGGACGCATCAGTGCTTTGAACGGCTAAAAAAGTGTTTTCGAAAGAAAAGAATGTGCATCGTTAGCAACGATCGTCGAAGGAAGATGTCGATTAAAAACTGTTGAAATATCTCCATAGCTTTCATAGATTAGGAAAAGATTTAGCAGTAAAAGAGTAATAAGTTTTGATTATTCAAATTAGAGCATCTGCAAGTTTAAAAAAAAAAAAATCCGAACAGCTTCGAAGTGATCGTGAAGTGAAGGAAAGTTTTTGCCAGCTTTAACCGTGGATTCAATAATACTGACTATCGAACGATCGGTCGTATTTATGGTAAAAAATGAAATATGCCCGAAATAAACCTGAAATGGTGAGAACTCGCAAATCGCACATGTCTCCGGTAGTAGTTTCGGTATTGTATTTTGTTATACAAATGGATCAGCAAACGATGGCCGAAGAGAAGTCTTTCTGAGGGCAATCCGAGATGCCCACAACTGATTTTTGTTGTACCTGATAGAGTATAACTAATTTTTGGCCACTTGAACATTCTGCTGGTTACTGCATCAATACTTAAATCAATTGGCCCATTCCTCCTTATTTTGGATTTGATCGTTCACAACACTAGCGCGGTTGGTTTTAATCGTAATCGTTAATTGGATATCACGTAGCAAGAGATTTACCCAAGAAATTAAAAGCGAGCAAAGAATGGTTTTGGTTAGCAATGGAATTTGTGAGTCGATTAGAAGGCAATGCAAAACCTTTAACGATTTGGCACCAATGCCTTAATTTTTAATGATTATAACTAACTAGCCCGCCTTCAGTTTGTTTACGCTTGAACGTTGTTGGCGATTGACCCACAATTATGCTCACAGTGCATGCTAGTGATGATCATATTCGTTGCACCTTCAATGTGCGTGCTCAGGTGTCTGTACGGAAGGACTTAAAGTATCTCCCTAGTACCATTTCATATTAAAAATGTTTATGTTGGACACATATAGAACCAGATGTCAAGAAAAGGGAGAGTAATCATGTTTTAAAAGAGTAGTTACATGTAAACGCTGAGTAAGTCAAAGCATCCATTATTATATAGCCAGACCATACTACCGAATGTATTTACTTTTAGAATGTAAGGTTAAACATTTTGTAAGAATAATTCTAGTTCTAAGCGAATCACAGAAGTATGAGTCTGGAAGTAGTAGTACGAAAAAAAAGAAAAAAGAGAATTTGAATTATGAAAAATACAACTGATTGACATCTGTAGCTATAGACCCTTTGAAGAAAATATATATATATAAACATTTACAATATAGAAATATTTAAAGAAAACAAATCGCTACCATCAGTAAAGTAAAGTTTTTTTTCTATACCTTTAAAGTAGTTTATAATAATTACAAATTAAATTTTCTAGCGTTTCGCCTCTTTTATTATATTTTTTTAGTAATTTGTACCTATTCGAAGTGAGAATGAATAAATTTATCATGAATTGAATAATCCAGAGTTTCCTTGAGGGCTCTCCCTCTTCAATGACCTCCATTTCCAACAGCTAACGGAATAGACCGGCCAAGGTGAGTAGTGGTGGGCCTAGTGCGCATAACACATGCGGACACGCAAGCGCTAGGCCATGGTAGGGCGGGCCCAGGCAGCGACATCTGCGCCTGGCGAGTTCCGCTGAAGCTCGTCTTCCAATTCGAGAGTGGCACGGCCACCCGAGAGATTGTTTCGGTACGCGGTAGTCTTTCGTTTTCTTTTCTTTCTTGCCTGTTTTTGTTTTGAGTAGCTTCGGAATTCCACCAATAGATCAATGTAACGTAAAGATTTTTTTTTCATCTCTCGGGCAGCCCTTGTACGCGGTATTATCTCGGTATGTGCGCGAGAATTCTTTGTGTAAAGTAACGTAGGAGGTATAGCCTCACAAGATGAATAGTTTGCTTTGTTGAATGAAATTTTTTTGTCGGTATGTAAGCGGGCAATTTGATGGCTGAATCTCTGGAAATGAGATTCGGGACTGATGCTAGAGAACGCACCCACGACGATACGCGCCGAGCTGAGCTGGCCTGCCAGCAGCCATCACTCCCCTAGCTAGGTAGAGGCCGAACCCAAATTCGTCTGAACGACACATGGGTTCGTTGCCTCGTCCCGGGGACTTAACGTCCATTGAGGCCAACAAGACGAAAGTCCTGTTGGCTTGAAATTTCGAAGCTACAACGTTCGCTCCTACTCATTTTCATTACAATGGCGCCCAACGTGGGGCCCCCAAACAGCTTATCGCCAGTCAAATGTTGATTTGGAAATTGATCTTACCGATCCAGGGTTTTCCAATGGGGTAACTCACAAAACGGAGATGTTGGACTTAGTGAGCAATAGCCCACCTGAGTAAATTTTTTTTGTGAAGTGCAGGTCGTCCAACTCTCCTTCCAATTTTTTTTTATTCGCGAAAGGGAATCCCAACGTGATGTCCTGCGTACTCGTACGCGCAAGGAGGCTCGTCTCTTTCGCTTGAGAACTACCAACTTGGTGGGTAAAACCTACCTTGATTGGTCTCGTGAAAGATTCGATCTGTACCTTGCCTTTGTGTATTGGGAGTTCTCTATAATTCTTAATGCGGTACAGGTGAAGTGAGTCGCGGATCCGGGATGACGGGGGTCGCAGGAATTACGAAGCACTGAGTGCTACATCGCGCGTGCGTTCGTCCGCTCTTCTGACAGCTCGGAGTTGTCTGCTCACTCGCCTCGGTAAATCTTTGATATATTTTTTTCGGGAACAATTTTTCTCTCTCTTTTTTTTGTAATGAAGTAAATGTGCACTCTCGCTGGAAGTTGAACTTTGGTGGAAGCTATTTATCTTGGCCGAGGTCCTTGCATCGTTCATTGATTGGAGAGGAAGCCTCAAGGAAACTCAACTATTAGTTTTTTTTAAATATTCTTGCTACTCATTTTTTTTGGCAATTTAACTATTATTTAATTTATGTTTATTTCTGACAAGTAATAAGAGGGAACGACCAATAAATATGACATCTAGGCACAGCCTAGTCGCAACAAGTCGCTTTAATGACGCCGTCTGTACAATATGTACCTGTGAGTACGTGGGTGACGAGCCAATGGTGCAGACTTCCTGCTCACACGTGTTTCACGCGCTATGCATGGAACAATGGCTCCGCAAAAACCCAAGCTGTCCATTGTGTCGGGAGACATGCAATCCCCGAGATCTACGACCTTATCAAACAAGAGACCGAATAGGAGGTGCATACCTTCCAACCGACGGTGAAGCTCCAACCCCTGTCTTGACACGAGGGGCAAGACCTAAGCTAGGTCGTTATAATACGAGATCCCAAGCTACTCAGCAGCAGGACCTTAATTCGGAGGAAATGCACGGTGCTGTTGGTGGTGATAAGTCCTCCAAAAAGGCAACGAATGAGGAGCAGGCAGAACTCCCCGACGTGAGATCCACCCAATCTGAAGTCGAAACAACCTCGGCTATAACGATACAGCAGCTGCAGCAGTGGCTGCCACAACTGGTGAGAGATGGGGTAAGGCAAGAAATTGCAAGCCTGGCTCATGCACCCACCCCAACTGGCCCAGTTCGTATAAACGAAACGTCACCTGAATCACCTCTTGGACGCTCCCGTCAAATACATGACAATTCCGTGGGCTGGCGAGCTCAACCTGCTCCACTCTCTGCAGAGCGGGCCCTTACTATCATACAAGGGTGGAATATCAAATTCAATGGACGGTTAGGCTCCCTTCCTGGTTGCGCCCTCGTGATCTGTAGCGGCCACGCTGAGCTGAGGGGACTTTGCGGGGCTGCTGTAACGTCTCCCGGGTTATCGCTGTCAGCTGGGTGACCGCCAGACGCAGAGCGGTGAACTCCTCGGCGATGAGATCTGTCGATTTGGCGGATAGTCCTCTGCCAACGGAGGGCCTGGGCGAACGTGCTGGTGATGTTGAAGTGGCGCAGACGTTTGGTCCGATGTCGTGCGCCTTGTCGGCGACTGCGGCGAGCTCCTCTAGCGTTTGCCTTTTGATTAGCCGTAGCATGCGTCGTGTCTGCTGCGGTAACAGATCAAGCTATTTGACGCGCAAGACGTCGTCGCCAACGCGCGTCCCGGCCAGAGATTGCATGTAGCGAAGGAGCTGAGAGGGGTGTTTGTCGCCAAGCTCGACGCCAGTGAGCAGCTTGTGCAATTGCGCGTCTGGTGAGTCTGTGAGGCGGGCGAGCATGGCCGTTTTCAACGCCGCGTATTTGTTGCAGTCCAGAGCTTTGCGGATGATATCGGACACTTCGGATATGGTGTCGAAGTCTAGGGCTAAGACGGCCAGGTGATATCTCGACGCATTGTTTGATATGTTGTGCGCCTGGAAGGCCGATTTCACCTGGAAAAACCAGAGCTCTGGCTTCGAGCGCCTGAACGGTGGCAACTTGCAGTGGCTGACTGCGATGACATCGTGTGTGGCATTTGGTTGCCCGGCTAAGAGCTGTGATTGCTCATTCTGCTGTTCCGCCAGCGGCGGCTGAGGCTGACGTTCGGAGAGCTGCTGGAACGCGTCGCGAGCTTGAGCCCACTGCAATGCGGCGATGCGTGCTGACTCATCGTCACCACAAAGCATCTCGGCGGCTGGCTGAGAGTTGGCGACACTCGCGGGCACGAAAAGTAGCGTGGTCGGGCTGTAATGGCGCCGTATGTTACCGCATGGAGGGGATTACTGCTAAAAGTATATTCGGCACTGTATAATACCGCGTGCAGAGGATCACTGTAAAACTTTCCGCACTGGCTTTAATGTTTTTGTGTTCGCGGGGTCACCACTTTGCAGTCTCTTATTTGCACGATTAAATTACAATATTGTGTCAATACGATTGGCGGCCAATGCAGTTGAGTCCAAATCGACACCAGACTCGTGTCCGCGGGAAAGGCGTGTTGGCGCGATCGCGGCTAGCGAGGAACAGGCCGAGTCGTCGGCCCACAGGCATAAAGCTGGCGCGGAAGCAGAGTCTGCTTGCGCCGTGAGCTTCCTGCCGATCGTGAGCTTTCTGCCAATCGCGGGAGCTTGCGGGGCTCCACACACACACACACATATATATATATGTGTATATTGTAATAGCGCACGCAGCCAAAAATAATAATTTTTGGAATGTTTGGGTGGATCCAGAAGCGACAACCATGCACACCGAGAAAAACCAGCTTGCAGCGCTCAAGCGGGAGTCCGGTTTGGGCAGCTACCCGACCGGTTTTCGCGGAGAACCGCTAGCGGACGGACGAGTGGGATTGCTGCCAGGGAGACAGGGATTCGTTTCTTTGAGCTGGAGCGGACTGGACGAGGCTAGCCAGCCAACAGGCCGCTGCTGTAGCGGTGATAAATCCATTTTTCTCCTGGCCCGACGAAATGAGATCAACTGAACGAAAAGTTGGTACTTGAAGTGACGAAGTGATATTAAACAATCCTAATTTTAATAAGCGGTTCAGTCAAAAAACGGAAATAAAATGTTTTATAATCTACCCAGCTTGCAATTAACGGTTTGATGTTTGCGAAGATAGACCGGTGCAGTGATGAAAACGCGAAACACGAACGATGTACCTACGGGACGCATCAGTGCTTTGAACGGCTAAAAAAGTGTTTTCGAAAGAAAAGAATGTGCATCGTTAGCAACGATCGTCGAAGGAAGATGTCGATTAAAAACTGTTGAAATATCTCCATAGCTTTCATAGATTAGGAAAAGATTTAGCAGTAAAAGAGTAATAAGTTTTGATTATTCAAATTAGAGCATCTGCAAGTTTTTAAAAAAAAAAATCCGAACAGCTTCGAAGTGATCGTGAAGTGAAGGAAAGTTTTTGCCAGCTTTAACCGTGGATTCAATAATACTGACTATCGAACGATCGGTCGTATTTATGGTAAAAAATGAAATATGCCCGAAATAAACCTGAAATGGTGAGAACTCGCAAATCGCACATGTCTCCGGTAGTAGTTTCGGTATTGTATTTTGTTATACAAATGGATCAGCAAACGATGGCCGAAGAGAAGTCTTTCTGAGGGCGATCCGAGATGCCCACAACTGATTTTTGTTGTACCTGATAGAGTATAACTAATTTTTGGCCACTTGAACATTCTGCTGGTTACTGCTTCAATACTTAAATCAATTGGCCCATTCCTCCTTATTTTGGATTTGATCGTTCACAACACTAGCGCGGTTGGTTTTAATCGTAATCGTTAATTGGATATCACGTAGCAAGAGATTTACCCAAGAAATTAAAAGCGAGCAAAGAATGGTTTTGGTTAGCAATGGAATTTGTGAGTCGATTAGAAGGCAATGCAAAACCTTTAACGATTTGGCACCAATGCCTTAATTTTTAATGATTATAACTAACTAGCCCGCCTTCAGTTTGTTTACGCTTGAACGTTGTTGGCGATTGACCCACAATTATGCTCACAGTGCATGCTAGTGATGATCATATTCGTTGCACCTTCAATGTGCGTGCTCAGGTGTCTGTACGGAAGGACTTAAAGTATCTCCCTAGTACCATTTCATATTAAAAATGTTTATGTTGGACACATATAGAACTAGATGTCAAGAAAAGGGAGAGTAATCATGTTTTAAAAGAGTAGTTACATGTAAACGCTGAGTAAGTCAAAGCATCCATTATTATATAGCCAGACCATACTACCGAATGTATTTACTTTTAGAATGTAAGGTTAAACATTTTGTAAGAATAATTCTAGTTCTAAGCGAATCACAGAAGTATGAGTCTGGAAGTAGTAGTACGAAAAAAAAAGAAAAAAGAGAATTTGAATTATGAAAAATACAACTGATTGACATCTGTAGCTATAGACCCTTTGAAGAAAATATATATATATAAACATTTACAATATAGAAATATTTAAAGAAAACAAATCGCTACCATCAGTAAAGTAAAGTTTTTTTTCTATACCTTTAAAGTAGTTTATAATAATTACAAATTAAATTTTCTAGCGTTTCGCCTCTTTTATTATATTTTTTTAGTAATTTGTACCTATTCGAAGTGGGAATGAATAAATTTATCATGAATTGAATAATCCAGAGTTTCCTTGAGGGCTCTCCCTCTTCAATGACCTCCATTTCCAACAGCTAACGGAATAGACCGGCCAAGGTGAGTAGTGGTGGGCCTAGTGCGCACAACACATGCGGACACGCAAGCGCTAGGCCATGGTAGGGCGGGCCCAGGCAGCGACATCTGCGCCTGGCGAGTTCCGCTGAAGCTCGTCTTCCAATTCGAGAGTGGCACGGCCACCCGAGAGATTGTTTCGGTACGCGGTAGTCTTTCGTTTTCTTTTCTTTCTTGCCTGTTTTTGTTTTGAGTAGCTTCGGAATTCCACCAATAGACCAATGTAACGTAAAGATTTTTTTTTTCATCTCTCGGGCAGCCCTTGTACGCGGTATTATCTCGGTATGTGCGCGAGAATTCTTTGTGTAAAGTAACGTAGGAGGTATAGCCTCACAAGATGAATAGTTTGCTTTGTTGAATGAAATTTTTTTGTCGGTATGTAAGCGGGCAATTTGATGGCTGAATCTCTGGAAATGAGATTCGGGACTGATGCTAGAGAACGCACCCACGACGATACGCGCCGAGCTGAGCTGGCCTGCCAGCAGCCATCACTCCCCTAGCTAGGTAGAGGCCGAACCCAAATTCGTCTGAACGACACATGGGTTCGTTGCCTCGTCCCGGGGACTTAACGTCCATTGAGGCCAACAAGACGAAAGTCCTGTTGGCTTGAAATTTCGAAGCTACAACGTTCGCTCCTACTCATTTTCATTACAATGGCGCCCAACGTGGGGCCCCCAAACAGCTTATCGCCAGTCAAATGTTGATTTGGAAATTGATCTTACCGATCCAGGGTTTTCCAATGGGGTAACTCACAAAACGGAGATGTTGGACTTAGTGAGCAATAGCCCACCTGAGTAAATTTTTTTTGTGAAGTGCAGGTCGTCCAACTCTCCTTCCAATTTTTTTTTATTCGCGAAAGGGAATCCCAACGTGATGTCCTGCGTACTCGTACGCGCAAGGAGGCTCGTCTCTTTCGCTTGAGAACTACCAACTTGGTGGGTAAAACCTACCTTGATTGGTCTCGTGAAAGATTCGATCTGTACCTTGCCTTTGTGTATTGGGAGTTCTCTATAATTCTTAATGCGGCACAGGTGAAGTGAGTCGCGGATCCGGGATGACGGGGGTCGCAGGAATTACGAAGCACTGAGTGCTACATCGCGCGTGCGTTCGTCCGCTCTTCTGACAGCTCGGAGTTGTCTGCTCACTCGCCTCGGTAAATCTTTGATATATTTTTTTCGGGAACAATTTTTCTCTCTCTTTTTTTTTTTTGTAATGAAGTAAATGTGCACTCTCGCTGGAAGTTGAACTTTGGTGGAAGCTATTTATCTTGGCCGAGGTCCTTGCATCGTTCATTGATTGGAGAGGAAGCCTCAAGGAAACTCAACTATTAGTTTTTTTTAAATATTCTTGCTACTCATTTTTTTTGGCAATTTAACTATTATTTAATTTATGTTTATTTCTGACAAGTAATAAGAGGGAACGACCAATAAATATGACATCTAGGCACAGCCTAGTCGCAACAAGTCGCTTTAATGACGCCGTCTGTACAATATGTACCTGTGAGTACGTGGGTGACGAGCCAATGGTGCAGACTTCCTGCTCACACGTGTTTCACGCGCTATGCATGGAACAATGGCTCCGCAAAAACCCAAGCTGTCCATTGTGTCGGGAGACATGCAATCCCCGAGATCTACGACCTTATCAAACAAGAGACCGAATAGGAGGTGCATACCTTCCAACCGACGGTGAAGCTCCAACCCCTGTCTTGACACGAGGGGCAAGACCTAAGCTAGGTCGTTATAATACGAGATCCCAAGCTACTCAGCAGCAGGACCTTAATTCGGAGGAAATGCACGGTGCTGTTGGTGGTGATAAGTCCTCCAAAAAGGCAACGAATGAGGAGCAGGCAGAACTCCCCGACGTGAGATCCACCCAATCTGAAGTCGAAACAACCTCGGCTATAACGATACAGCAGCTGCAGCAGTGGCTGCCACAACTGGTGAGAGATGGGGTAAGGCAAGAAATTGCAAGCCTGGCTCATGCACCCACCCCAACTGGCCCAGTTCGTATAAACGAAACGTCACCTGAATCACCTCTTGGACGCTCCCGTCAAATACATGACAATTCCGTGGGCTGGTGAGCTCAACCTGCTCCACTCTCTGCAGAGCGGGCCCTTACTATCATACAAGGGTGGAATATCAAATTCAGTGGACGGTTAGGCTCCCTTCCTGTCGACAAATTTTTATTCCAGGTCCGTACTCTCACACGTAATACACTCCGCGGAAACATGGAATTTGTATGCCAGTTTTTGCACGTCCTTTTGGTGGAAGAAGCCGCGGACTGGTACTGGAGGTATCTGCGAGGGTCGGAATATCTTGACTGGCACGCGTTCTGCCAAGCGTTGCGAGACAGATTTGGTGATGGATTCTCCGAGCTGTAAATACGAGAGCTATTTCGCAGCCGAAAGCAAGGCATACACGAATCGTTCGACTCATTCTGCGACGGTGTTCTTCGGCTCACCGATCGCCTCCCAACACCCATCGGTGACAATGAGCTAGTGGAGTTACTAAAGCTCAATTTACGCTTGGACCTCCGTAACAGTTTGCTGCACCTCCCAATTACTTCTGTGCAGATGCTGCGCACTTATGCCAGGCGACAAGAGAATCTTGACGCACAGCGCGGCGTTTTTAAGCCACACGCGCGACCTTCATCTAGCCAACGCCTCGTAGAAGAGTTGTGCCCTCGGAAAGTGGAACAGACGAGAGCGGTAGCACGACCAGAGGAGTCCTCTTGGATGCCGGAAGATCTCTCCTCGTCTGTAGATACCAGTGGCTGCAGCATAGTAGCTGCATTGGAAAAGACCGCTGTGTGCTGGAACTGTCGGAAGCCAGGACATCGTTTTGATGTGTGCCTAGCGGAGCGCTCAGTTTTCTGCTATGGTTGTGGCAAGCCCGACACCTACAAGCCCAGCTGTCCAGCATGCAGCGATCCAAAAAACTGGTCGGGATCGAGACCTCACCAACAGCAGAGGCCTCCTGGACCGCGACACCATCCCAAAGCTTAGGCGATTCAGAAAAAAAGACCAAATAACCGAGGATACCACGACCGCAAGTGATCTCTCCCTAACAAATAGCACTACTAAAAATCCTATCCGCATTTTAAAGCGTGGTAGTCTTCACACCCCGTGTCTCTCTCCCTCTGAGGATTCAATTTATGTACAGGCCAGCAGTCACGCATTTCACAAACCTTACCATGTGCGCATGAAGGAATATCGGCGAGCAAGAGAGCGTATTTTTGGTGTGGAGGAGTTTCTCCCAAAATATCCGAAGAGGTCAACATTACGACTGAGGAAATTCTGGAAGAGGGTCCTGCGCAACAAAAACATATACGTCTCAACAACCATTGTGGACCAACCCACTGACGATTTAAGACCATACGCCAATGTCACTCTGTTCGACAACGAACAGGTGCGTGGGTTAATCGATACTGGGGCTAGTGTAAGCTGTCTGGCAGCAAATTTTGCAAGAAAAGTCCTGGCCAACCCCCTACACCACGTTGACAAATTAAACGTGAGCCTAAAGACTGCGGACGGCACCAAACATGCAGCTGTTGGCAAAATCACAGGTTCCGTTACCTTCCGTGGTACAACGCACACTATGTCCTTCCTGATCATACCAACTCTGAGTCAGAATGTATATCTCGGTGTGGACTTCGTCCGCCTATTCTGTCTCGCCAAAGACATCTTTCGTGACGAGCACGTTCTTCGCGATAATAGTGCAGTGTGTACCCTAGAACCAGCCAGTCCTCGCCACAAGTTAACTTCTGCACAGCAACGCATGCTCGATTCGGTCATTGCCAGCTTTCCATCTTTTTCTCGAGAAAGACTGGGTCGAATTACATTGATTTCGCACGTTATTGACGTGGGACCCAGTCGGCCCTTCAAACAACGCTACTTTTCGGTTTCCCCCGCGGTGGAAAAACTTCTCTTTGCAGAGATTGATAGGATGCTGACAATGGGCGTCATCGAAGAGTCATCCGGGAGTTGGTCGTCTCCAGTAACCTTAGTAGTGAAGCCTGGGAAGGTAAAAATGTGTCTGGATGCACGAAAAGTGAACCAGGTCACGGTAAAGGATGCTTATCCATTGCCACTCATCGATGGGATACTAAGTCGACTTCCAAGAGCTCAGTTTATAACTAGCCTCGATTTAAAAGACGCCTTTTGGCAGATCCCATTGGAAGAAGGGTCTAAGGAAAAGACAGCCTTTACCGTACCGGGTCGCCCGTTGTACCAATTCGTCACCATGCCGTTTGGGTTGTGTAACGCACCCCAAACGATGCAACGGTTGATGGATAAGGTCGTCCCAGCACACTTACGCCACCAGGTCTTCGTCTACCTAGATGATCTCCTGTTGATCACCGAGACTCTAGACGAGCACTTTCAGCTGCTCCAAGAGATTGCTTTGTGCCTACGTAAGGCCGGACTGACCATCAATATAGAGAAGAGCAAGTTCCTCATGAAAGAGGTGAGATACTTGGGCCATATCATCGGCAATGGTACAATCCGAACGGATCCAAGCAAGGTGCAAGCCATACAGGAATTTCCGCGCCCCACCTCAGTAAAACAGTTGCGACGTTTCCTCGGAATGTGTGGCTGGTACCGACGCTTCGTGCCAAATTTTGCAGCTCTATCCACAGCCCTCACGGACCTCCTATCGCGTAAGCGACAGTTTCTGTGGGACGATGTCAGCCTCAGAGCTTTCCAAGATTTGAAAAATGCTCTATGCACCGCACCGGTTCTGCACAGTCCCGATTTCAAACGCCCCTTCGCCATACACTGTGACGCAAGTCAACATGGTGTCGGCGCGGTACTGATGCAGAAGACCGACGATGGTGTGGAAGTCCCTGTTGCTTACATGTCTCATAAGTTCAACCCTGCGCAGCGAAACTACACCGTTTCTGAACAGGAGTGTCTTGCCGCCGTGTCATCACGGATCATGCCTCGCTACAATGGCTAATGACACTCTCGGATTTACATGGCAAGATGGGCTTTGAAACTCCAAGGCTTCAAATTTAAAATTACGCATAGGAAGGGAAGCCAAAACGTAGTGCCGGATTCGCTATCAAGAGTTTTCTCGCCAGAAGGTCTTGAATTAGAGGATATCTCAACCAACACCATCGAGATCGATCTTTCCTCCCCACATTTCATGAGCGAAAAGTATGCAGAGCTTGCTAGACAAATAGCGCAAGAGCGAGCACAACTGCCGGATTTACGAGTTCTTGAGGGACTTATATACAAGCGTTGCCAGCATGCCACTGGTGACATTGCAATAGACCGAGATGCAAGGAAGCTATGGGTTCCGGACGAACTGACGACCTCCTTGATACAGCGAGCCCATAATCATCCGCTAAGTGTACATGGAGGCATCGGAAAGACCGTAAAGTGGCTTAAAGAGCTCTTCTATTGGCCAGCCATGACCAAACAGGTCGCTGCATATGTCAGTTTGTGCGAAACCTGCAAAGAGACCAAGGCGCCCAACCAAACCCTTCGAGCACCCATGCGTCCTACCGGTGTTCCAGAACGTGTCTTCCAACACTTGTATATTGATCTCCTCGGCCCGTACCATCGATCGTCTACTGGTCACACCTTTATTCTGGTTGTCCTGGACCACCTATCCAAGTTCACCTTTCATAAACCCCTCAAAACCGCGTCGGCAAAACTTATCACCCACTATCTGGAAGAAGATTTATTTCACTTGATCGGAGTCCCCGAAATCATCACTTCTGACAATGGCCCTCAATTCCGGAGCAATCTCTTCAACCAGCTCCTGGAAGAGTACGGCGTACGCCACCATTATACGGCTATTTATTCCCCCCAGGCAAACGCCTCGGAACGTGTAAATCGTTCGGTGTTGGCCGCGATACGAGCATATGTGCACCCGAATCAGCGTGATTGGTATCGGAAGCTGTCGGCCATCAACTGTGCACTGCGGACAGCTTATCATATCTCCCTTGGTTCCGCCCCATACTTCGTCGTGTTCGGGCAAAACATGATCGGGCATGGGAGCACCTACGCTCTACTAAGAACCATACATCTATTGAAAGAGCCCGAAACCGAATTGCTACATCACGAACGTATGGAGCTGATCCGCAATCAGGTGGCAGAGAGATTAGCTAAAGCTGCGCAGGCACAGGTGAGGGTCTACAACTTGCGGTCTAGAAAACCGAAGTTCCAGGTCGGGGACACCGTAAATGTTCGAAATTTTGGACAAAGTAGGGCGGTGGACCATTACAACGCCAAACTGGACAAGAAATTCTGTAAGGCTACCATCACCAAGCAACACGGCAACGCATGCTTTCAAGTAACGGGCCCGGACAACAAGGTCTGGGGAATATATCACGCCAAAGACATTCGACCCTAAACCAGAGTCTTCAGGCACGTCTGCTTCGGAGGTCGGAGCACTCATGCCTGTGTTGTAATAGCGCACGCAGCCAAAAATAATAATTTTTGGAATGTTTGGGTGGATCCAGAAGCGGCAACCATGCACACCGAGAAAAACCAGCTTGCAGCGCTCAAGCGGGAGTCCGGTTTGGGCAGCTACCCGACCGGTTTTTGCGGAGAACCGCTAGCGGACGGACGAGTGGGATTGCTGCCAGGGAGACAGGGATTCGTTTCTTTGAGCTCGAGCGGACTGGACGAGGCTAGCCAGCCAACAGGCCGCTGCTGTAGCGGTGATAAATCCATTTTTCTCCTGGCCCGACGAAATGATATCAACTGAACGAAAAGTTGGTACTTGAAGTGACGAAGTGATATTAAACAATCCTAATTTTTAATAAGCGATTCAGTCAAAAAACGGAAATAAAATGTTTTATAATCTACCCAGCTTGCAATTAACGGTTTGATGTTTGCGAAGATAGACCGGTGCAGTGATGAAAACGCGAAACACGAACGATGTACCTACGGGACGCATCAGTGCTTTGAACGGCTAAAAAAGTGTTTTCGAAAGAAAAGAATGTGCATCGTTAGCAACGATCGTCGAAGGAAGATGTCGATTAAAAACTGTTGAAATATCTCCATAGCTTTCATAGATTAGGAAAAGACTTAGCAGTAAAAGAGTAATAAGTTTTGATTATTCAAATTAGAGCATCTGCAAGTTTTTTTAAAAAAAAAATCCGAACAGCTTCGAAGTGATCGTGAAGTGAAGGAAAGTTTTTGCCAGCTTTAACCGTGGATTCAATAATACTGACTATCGAACGATCGGTCGTATTTATGGTAAAAAATGAAATATGCCCGAAATAAACCTGAAATGGTGAGAACTCGCAAATCGCACATGTCTCCGGTAGTAGTTTCGGTATTGTATTTTGTTATACAAATGGATCAGCAAACGATGGCCGAAGAGAAGTCTTTCTGAGGGCGATCCGAGATGCCCACAACTGATTTTTGTTGTACCTGATAGAGTATAACTAATTTTTGGCCACTTGAACTTAAATCAATTGGCCCATTCCTCCTTATTTTGGATTTCATCGTTCACAACACTAGCGCGGTTGGTTTTAATCGTAATCGTTAATTGGATATCACGTAGCAAGAGATTTACCCAAGAAATTAAAAGCGAGCAAAGAATGGTTTTGGTTAGCAATGGAATTTGTGAGTCGATTAGAAGGCAATGCAAAACCTTTAACGATTTGGCACCAATGCCTTAATTTTTAATGATTATAACTAACTAGCCCGCCTTCAGTTTGTTTACGCTTGAACGTTGTTGGCGATTGACCCACAATTATGCTCACAGTGCATGCTAGTGATGATCATATTCGTTGCACCTTCAATGTGCGTGCTCAGGTGTCTGTACGGAAGGACTTAAAGTATCTCCCTAGTACCATTTCATATTAAAAATGTTTATGTTGGACACATATAGAACCAGATGTCAAGAAAAGGGAGAGTAATCATGTTTTAAAAGAGTAGTTACATGTAAACGCTGAGTAAGTCAAAGCATCCATTATTATATAGCCAGACCATACTACCGAATGTATTTACTTTTAGAATGTAAGGTTAAACATTTTGTAAGAATAATTCTAGTTCTAAGCGAATCACAGAAGTATGAGTCTGGAAGTAGTAGTACGAAAAAAAAGAAAAAAGAGAATTTGAATTATGAAAAATACAACTGATTGACATCTGTAGCTATAGACCCTTTGAAGAAAATATATATATATAAACATTTACAATATAGAAATATTTAAAGAAAACAAATCGCTACCATCAGTAAAGTAAAGTTTTTTTTCTATACCTTTAAAGTAGTTTATAATAATTACAAATTAAATTTTCTAGCGTTTCGCCTCTTTTATTATATTTTTTTAGTAATTTGTACCTATTCGAAGTGAGAATGAATAAATTTATCATGAATTGAATAATCCAGAGTTTCCTTGAGGGCTCTCCCTCTTCAATGACCTCCATTTCCAACAGCTAACGGAATAGACCGGCCAAGGTGAGTAGTGGTGGGCCTAGTGCGCACAACACATGCGGACACGCAAGCGCTAGGCCATGGTAGGGCGGGCCCAGGCAGCGACATCTGCGCCTGGCGAGTTCCGCTGAAGCTCGTCTTCCAATTCGAGAGTGGCACGGCCACCCGAGAGATTGTTTCGGTACGCGGTAGTCTTTCGTTTTCTTTTCTTTCTTGCCTGTTTTTGTTTTGAGTAGCTTCGGAATTCCACCAATAGACCAATGTAACGTAAAGATTTTTTTTTCATCTCTCGGGCAGCCCTTGTACGCGGTATTATCTCGGTATGTGCGCGAGAATTCTTTGTGTAAAGTAACGTAGGAGGTATAGCCTCACAAGATGAATAGTTTGCTTTGTTGAATGAAATTTTTTGTCGGTATGTAAGCGGGCAATTTGATGGCTGAATCTCTGGAAATGAGATTCGGGACTGATGCTAGAGAACGCACCCACGACGATACGCGCCGAGCTGAGCTGGCCTGCCAGCAGCCATCACTCCTCTAGCTAGGTAGAGGCCGAACCCAAATTCGTCTGAACGACACATGGGTTCGTTGCCTCGTCCCGGGGACTTAACGTCCATTGAGGCCAACAAGACGAAAGTCCTGTTGGCTTGAAATTTCGAAGCGACAACGTTCGCTCCTACTCATTTTCATTACAATATATATATATATATATATATATATATATATATATATATATATATATATATATATATAATTGTGGGCCTCTAAGGTTCAAACGATTGGTTTGCTTAAAACTTTATTAACAAAAATAAAAGACATAATAACAATTTCTTAATAAGGAATTCCGCGGCGGGCGATGTAGTTAGGACGAGAGTCCGAAAGTGACTGTGTGTCTCGGACGAAAGGTACCAGTCCTTTATCACCACTTCCAAAGTGCTGATGCAGCGCCTGAGTATCCGGTCTCGAGCAGCATATCGTTCCCGCGATTACAATAGCCATGCGTATTGGGTTACGTGCCGGCTAACGCAGCGGAAGATATGCTACGTTTGGCTGCAATTCATAGCCATGCGTATTGGGTTACGTGCATGGCTATCGCGGCGGAAGATATGCCACGTTCGCACAAGTTGCAGACGTGGCGATATTTTCCAGTGCGCGTCTTTGCTCCTATCAGCGACTGGTGGCCGGCGACAATGTGTAGCAGAGTGTTACCGCCACAGTACTCACCCCGCAGTGACTTGACCACGATGTTAAGGCTGGAAGCGTACGGGTGGTCGAACTCTGCGTCCTGTGCGGGTGGTTGTTCGTGTTGCTGTGGGATCGCTGCTGTGAGTCCTCGATGGAGCAACGAATTCCGGCGTGCGGAACGCGGGTTTCAGCCTGTCGATGAAAATGGTGCTCGGGCGTCCGTTAATGTCCACCTTGAACAACTTGGCCTTCCTGGTCAGAACAGGAAGCGGACCATTGTAAGGCGGCGTCAGCGATGGTTTCACCTTTATCGTTTCGTACAAAGACATGGGTGCTGGTACCTAAGTCCTTGTGTACGAAAGTTGATGTGGTTGTATGATGCGCTGTGTCTCGAGGTTGCAATTTTGCCATGCGTGACCTGAGATCGCGCAGGAAGTCAGTGTCGTTGGTGCCTGGCTGCGATGAGGCAAAGAACTCTCCAGAGAGCCGCAAGGTGGTTCCGTTTACCATTTCGGCGGGCGTAGATTTGATGTCTTCCTTCAGTGCGGTGCGTAGCCCTAGCAGCACGAGAGGAAGTGCTTTTGTCCACTCCAGCGTTTCATGGCAACGAATGGCGGCTTTGACTGTTCGGTGGCATCGCTCGATGATTCCGTTGGCGGTAGGATGGTATGGGGTTGTCCTCAGGTGGTTAATCCCCAGAACTCGGGTTAGCTCAGCGAAGATCTGGCTCTCGAACTGGCGTCCCAGATCGGTAGTGATCCTTGCTGGCACTCCAAAGCGGCTAATCCATGTATTGACAAGCGCTTCGGCGACCGATGTTGCGGTGATGTTCTGGAGTGGGACTGCTTCGGTCCAACGGGTGAAGCGGTCGATGATGGTCAGGCAGTATCGGTAACCCTCACTTGGTGATAATGGGCCAATGAGGTCTACGTTGATATGCTCAAACCTGGCATCTGGAAGAGCATAGCGTTGAAGGGTTGATTTGGTGTGTCGTCCGACCTTGTTTCGTTGGCAGGCCATGCAACTTCTGAAAAAGTTGTTGATGTCCACGTTCATGGCTGGCCAGAAGTAGCGGTCGGTGATGAGTCTCCTCGTCGCGCAGATGCTTGGATGTGATAGGCCATGCAGCATGCTCATAACCGTGGACCTGAACTGTTGCGGTGCGTATGGTCGGATCTTGTTGTTCGTGAGGACGCAGTGTAACTGTGTGTTACAGTCGGCCAACTCTTGCTTCTTCCATTCCAGCTTCTGCGTTGGTTGTTCAATCAAGGTTTTGAGCTCGAGGTCGTCTTGTTGAGCTGAAGCGAGAGAAAAGAAGTTGAGTGTGCTGACTGTACTTACTCGCGACAAGTAATCCGCGATGATGTTATCCCTGCCTGGGATATGGGGGATGTCAACCGTGAACTGCGATATAAAGTCCAGTTGACGTTGTTGTCTCGGCGATGCTTTCTCCGGCCGCTGGTGGAATGCGAACTGGTGTGACTTATGGTCCGAGAACACTGTGAACACTCTGCCTTCAAGCATGTAGCGGAAGTGTTTAATGGCTTCGTGGATTGCCAACAGCTCTCGGTCGTACGTGCTGTAACGTCGCTGGGTGTCAGTAAGCCTGCGCGGAAAGAATCCGAGGGGTGATGTTCCGGTTTTCGTGGTCTGGTGCAGGACGGCTCCGAGTCCATCGTCTGAGGCGTCCACGGATAGGGACCACGTTGCTGATGGATCGGGGTGTGCGAGCGCTGATGCCTTGCTCAGGTCTGCTTTGCACTGCTCGAAAGCTGTCGTTGCTTCGTCTGTCCATGTCAGCACCGTTTTGTCTCGCTTTTTGTTCCCTGCTATGAGTCGTTGCAGTGGGCGTTGGCTTTGCGCAGCATGAGGCAGGAATCGTCTGTAGAAATTGAGCATGCCTAGGAAAGATTTCAGTTGAAGCGCTGTTTTGGGTCTCGTAATCGCGGATATGCCTTCTATCTTCTCAGGTAAAGGTTTCAATCCGGTTGACGAGATCGTGTGACCCAAAAAGCGAACTTCCGTCTGTCCAATTTGGCATTTGTAGATGTTGATTGTCAGCTCATATTTCCTCAGACGATCGAAAACTTCTGCGAGGTGATGTTGATTGGCCTGGTGGTCTGGCGAGTACACTAGGATGTCGTCTAGGTACAAAAATACGTGGTTGAGCCCACGTAGAACCTCGTGCATGAAGCGCTGAAATGTCTGACCTGCGTTGTATAGTCCAAACGTCATGAAGACAAACTCGTACAATCCGAATGGCGTGATGATTGCTGTCTTCGGAATGTCGCTTGGCTCGACTGTTATTTGGTGAATGCCTTCTGTAAGTCGATCACAGTGAAGACCTTCATGTCGTCCAACGCAGTGGTGCAGTCCTGCAGGAACCCGATCGGGTAACGATCTGGAACGATGCAGGTGTTGAGTGCGCGATAGTCTCCGCACGGGCGCCAATCGCCATTGGCTTTTCGGACCATGTGTAGGGGGCTGCTCCATGAGCTTTTGGAGGGTCGGCAGATCCCCTGCTGCAACATGTCATCAAATTCAGCTTTCGCGGCTGCAAGTTTGTTGGGTGGCAAGCGGCGTGCCTTAGCGCTGACTGGAGGGCCTCTCGTCACAATGTGATGCGTCGTCGTGCAATCAATGTTGCGGCGTGCCGTGATCACTGTGATGTCGTGGTACTCAGCCAGAAGGGTGACATATTATGTGCCACTGTTCGATGATGTCGAAGAAACCGCTGGTGATTGGTCTTTTGAAAGGACTTTCACCTCCGTAGAAGTCGCAGTTCGTCGTTCGATGAGTTTCCGTCCTTTAATGTCGACGAGCAGTCCGTAATGCTCGAGTAGATCAGCTCCGAGAATCGGGGAACTGACGTCTGCGATGACAAAGGTCCACGTCACAGGCTTCGGTAGCCCTAGATTCAGCGTTAGCTTTCGCTTCCCGAAGGTACGAATAACGGAACCGTTGGCTGCTATTAGTCGCGTGCCAGGATCCGGGTTGCTTCGCTCTCGAATGGTCGGCGGAATAACGGAGACGTCTGCGCCGGTATCGATGAGTAGCGCACCTATGCCCTTGTTGTCTTTGATGTAGAGACGGTGCACGGTGCGCGTGCCGGCAGACTGGCGTGGAGAAGACGAACCTAGTTTATTTTGTCTGCTAAGGCTGCAGGGCGGTCTGCAGTTTTTAGCGGTGGGTCCGTGGTGAGTGTGATACCAGCACATATCTGTCGTCTGCTGCGGTGTTTTCGGACGTGTCGGTGATTTTGGTGGCGTTCGTACCGTTCGCTGACTCGTATGGCAGAAACAGGAACAACTGATATCAGTGCGGCGGTTGCGCTGAAGATCGTCAATTTTGTGCCCCAGCTTACGGATTTCCTCCGCGAGCTTACTGAGCTCGGATGAAATTCGCAAAGTTAATGGAATGGCTCCCGGTCTAGATCCTTTGGTCACCTCGTGCACTCGGTCAGCGATGGAGGCTAAGTTGGATAGCGATGCGTCGTTCGCCGAGAGGATGCTGCGGAGCGTTAAATCCAGGCGGTTCAGCCACATCTGTTTGAGGGTGTCATCGGTGATGCTGTCGGCCGCTAGTGACCGCATCTGGTTCAGCAGCTGAGATGGCCGTTGATCGTCGAGCTCTACTTCAGAAAGCAGCTTCTGGATGCGCTGCTGGGCGGATTCCTGGAAGGCAGTGACAATCCCGCGTTTGAGATTCTCGTACTTGCCCTCCGCAGGTGGTTTAGAGACGGCGTTCCTAACCTGCTTTACCACCCTGATGTCCAGGCTGACAACGATCAGCTGAAAATGCGTCGTGTCCCCCGTTATGCGGCTTGCACCAAAATACGCTTCGACTTGGTCGAACCACAACTCGACGTCCTCCTCCCAGAATGGAGGAACCCGAAAGGCGACGCGGCTCACTTCTCCCGCGGCGGGAAACTCTGCGTCGTGAGCGGTGGCTGGGATATCGTCATTTGGTCACTCACACTGAGGTGTTGCTCGCGGCTTGGGCACGTCTTTTTACGCCGCGGTATTCACAAGTAGGACGCACAATAACGTGTACTCTAGTCGCTAACTTTGAACGTCGAGGCGCGAGTTCACGGCAAGAGTGTTTGTAACCTCGCCGGTTACCTCTTTCGTCGGCTGGTTTCCCATTAACGTCGAACGTGGGAAATTCGGTGCGTAATCCGGCGTTGCGTCGTAGGCCGTTCGCGGTGAACGTGGACCTGGTTCACGGCGGAATTCGAAACTAAGACCGAAATAAAGAAAGAATCGCGAGAGGCAGGATCGCCAATTATGGGCCTCTAAGGTTCAATCGCGATTGGTTTGCTTAAAACTTTATTAACAAAAATAAAAGATATAATAACAATTTCTTAATAAGGAATTCCGCGGTGGGCGATGTCGTTAGGACGACAGTCCGAAAGTGACTGTGTGTCTCGGGCGAAAGGTACCAGTCCTTTATCACCACTTCCAAAGTGCTGATGCAGCACCTGAGTACCCGGTCTCGAGCAGCATATCGTTCCCGCGATTACGTTATGGTTTGTAAACCTAATAGGTTTACAAACCATATGTCATTCTTTATTGAATCATTCTGTGTTTTCTTTCTTTTATTATTCAAAATGAACCCAAAAAAGAATTCATCTTTTCCGATTTCTCAAAAACGAAAAATTATCGAGGCATTGGAAAGTGCCATTAAAAAAAAGAATGTTGCAAAGTCTTCTGGGATCACTCCATCCACTCTTTCAACAATTCTCAAAAATAGAGAACAAATTCTTCAAAGCAGTCTCTACAATGAGAGGAAGCGGGCCCACCAAGGTGAGTTCCCTCGTCTTGAAGATTTTCTAGCTAAATGGCTGGGTGAATGTAGATTTCAAAATATACCCATCGGAAGCGGTATTCTAAAAGAAAAAAACCCTTCAGATTGCCGAAAAATTAGGAATTCAATTCAACGCTAGTGAAGGGTGGTTGCCAAATTTTCAAAAACTTCACAGTATCGTTTTTAAAAAAATCTGTGGGAAAAGCGCTAGCGTAGACCCGGATGATTGCATAACATGGAAATGCAAGTTAACAAGTCTGCTGGTGGATTCCGCTCCTCGCGATGTTTTTAATACTGAAGAGACAGGACTTTTTTTTTCAAATGTCTACCTGACCGCACGTTAACGTTTAAAGGGGGAAAATGTCACGACTGTAAGCATGGCAAAGACAGGATAACTGTATTGCTTGCTGCAAATTCGGACGGGTCTTAGAACTTCAAACCACTTCTGATTGATAACGCCGCCACCACTAGGAGCTTCAAGAGAGTAAAATATTTCTCGACAGCTTACAAATCAAATAAAAAGGCATGGATGACTACGGAATTGTTTAACGACTGGTTATCATATCTAGACAAAGATATGAGAAGACAAAAACAACAAATTGTTCGCTTTCTTGATAACTGTGCAGTGCACAATAGCCCACCAAATCTGCAAAACATAAAATAGCAATTCTTTACGGCAAACACAACGTCTAAATTACAACCTCTAGACCAGGGAGTCATTCAAAACTTCAAAACCCTGTATAGAAAAGAAGTCGTAAGATTGAAATGGAACAACGTGACTAACACTACAATTTTAAATTGCTTTGCAAAGAGTGAATTCCCATTCAGCCGACAACATATTACTCTACCAGAACAGCAGGAGGAAATGGAAAGTGGCCCACCAGAAACATGGAATCTTCTTCCTGAAATTGGGAGAAGTTCAACATTTGATGAGTATGTTCATTTTGACGACCAGGTCGCGATTTTTGGATTGATGACGGACTCTGAAATTCTGGCTACTTCAAATACTATCGAAAATGATGATGATGACGATGATGATGAACCGTCGCCAATGGTGACATTGAAGAAGGCTAGAGAATCATTAAATACTCTTCGCCAATATCTGCTCAGAACAAAGACAAATGAGGATGTATTCTCAGCGTTAGTAACGGTGGAAAATGCTATCGATTATGGACGCCAGTGATTACTGAAAATACTCGATTTTTTCCATTAAGTGTAAAATGATATGTTTGTTTTTTATATTTTTCACATAATAAATGTACATACATACATAATTGAGAAATCTAATATTTTAATAAATAATACCTACGTAGTTACATGACGTATATTTAATTTGATTTCCCTAATGCCTTTAAATTTATTTGATTGTTAGTTTTGAAATACGTAATCACATTTTTTCTCTTGATATTTCGAACTCTCGATGAGTCGAAGTTTTTTAGGGTCCCTTGAATTTCGAATTTTCGACAGTCTACTGTGTAGACGCTAATGCCGACATAAAATTATCCGAAATGGACGTTGTGAAGAGTCTTAGGGATTTCTCTGGAGAATTTGGTTCGTGGGAAAAAAGGGTAAATCGTATTCTTAAAATCTAATCCAGAAATATTACGGAATTCTTTCGGTTGTGAGAAAATAAAAAGGTGGAAGAAGCAGCTATCGTGCTGGAATCTAAGAACACTCCTTTAAATTCGGAGAAAATAGCGAAATGTTTAACGTTATGCAATATCATGCTTTGCATCCCAATTTTTTATATAGAGTTCAAATTTGTTTCCCGCCCAAAGCAATATCGGAACCCTTCACCACCCGAATCCACCTTATCAACCAAGGTGTGGCAGCAAGGAACCGGTTTGGGTGGCAAAAGAGTTATGTGGAGCTTGAGCAGGAGAAGGTGGTTGAGTGTTGTTAGTTCCATGAGGTTTTCCGAGTTAGCTCCCAACAATCGTTTAGAAGCAAAGCCCAGCGTCGTTACCTGCAATAGATTCTGGAATTATCTAGCGATATTTTTCGCGTTCCATTTAAGCTGCAAACTTTTCGCGCACGAGCCTTTCCTCGAATTGTGCACGTTGCGTGAACGAAGCCCGATCTGAAACCGCATGCGGGTCCAATCAGTATCGAAGATGATGCATTTCGGAGTGTCAATGCGGGTGTCGGGCCAGACGAGCCACAAAGCGTCTTACTGTCTTTGGAGGCTTGTCGAGGACGAGTCTTACTTGATCGGAACATTGAGCAGCGCCCGATGAAAAGCCGTGGCTCCGTTTTTGTCGACAAAGTACTTTTCGCAATACGCAATTGGGACGAAACAAGCGGTGTGAGGGAGACCGTTTTAGGTACCGTTTTTCTAGAACGGATCTTGGCAAGGCAGCACGCGCCAACTGTTTGAAGATAAAGGGGGTAACGGTATGGAGCTCTGGCCCCGCCGGCAACCATGTTTCTAAATCTAATGGCTAAGCCACGAGGCAGAAAGCCGCCCAGCTCTAGCGGTCTACAATGCATAAATTATGTAAGTTTACAATCAATACTGTTTTATGTTGTATGTATTTTCCAGGCTGCCAATTCAGGCAGAGAGTGATTTTGAATTTGTTGACTTGAGTGTCGGGTGACTGTTGACATTGTATTTTGGTGCAGCCTGACCTCGTTTATTATATTTCGATACTGACTTATTTCCGCTCCATCTACGTATTTCCTTTTATTTCATGGACTGGAAAAAGTGTTGAACTTTTGGAACAAATTAAAGGTACAAACAAGAAAATGAAAGGAAAGATAAATGCCGAATACTACTATCGAAAATGATTTGATTGGTTGATTATGTGGAATAACAATGTTAAAAGTTCGCACTTGTGAATCGAGTAAGAAATTGTATGTTGAGTAACACGACTTCAAATCGATTGTATTCGAAATTAAATTTTAATACAAATAATTTATTTCCTAGATTTACCGAAACCGCTTTTATTATTTCCATTTCGAGTTTGATAATCTTTTTTATTTTGTACAATTATATGAAACTGATCATAAGATTAAATCAAAACTCTAAATTTTAAACAGCGAAGGAATTATTTGGATCCACAAAATTAATATTTGATACAATAAACCGTAAAATAAGATTTTCTTTTGTATTTTAGGTAAGCTCAATGTTTGGAAATTTTATTATAAAAATTATTGACACAAAATACCTCGCATTGATAGAGATAAAATTAAATTTAAAATAATAAAGGCATTGTAACGAGAGTTCCAGTGATTTTTCTACCTTTTCGTTTGGGGAGCTAGGAGCCCGGCAGAGATAAGTATTATTAGGGGCTTTGCGCGCTACACATGCCCACCTGGCAAGCACTGAGCTAAGGCATGGAGGGCCCGGACAGTAACATCGATGTCTGGTGCGCCTCCAGTGACGTCTCCTTCCTTCGGGCAATGGCTCAGCCACCCAAGAATTAGTTGTTTGCGCGTTTTCCCTTTCGCTCGTTTTCCGTCGGTTCTTTTCGAAGATTTCGCTGGTTACGTAGACGTTAGTTTATCTCTCGCGTTGGCGAGACGAGACGAGAGTCTCATTACCTTGCATTTTCGAAACGAGATTGCTCGTGAACGATATTTCTCATTACTCTCTCATTACACACTACGCTGACACTCGAGTACCAAATGACAACTCTCATTCAAGGGAAACAATAGCTGTTGAGTATACGGGAGCCAATAGACTTTCCGCACGCATTAACCTTTGCCAAAAGTTACAAAATGTTGACTTTCATGGTCTCAAAATTAAGCACGAAAACACAATCCTCAAAACCCACCAATCGAAACGATGGTATGGTATCTGCGTTGATGACCTCAAATTATTCAAAGAAAATATTGCAGATATTCTTGTGAAGTTAATTAATAAATGTTTTAAGGATGACAGATTCCCGGGATATTTGAAAAAATCTGCAGTCATTTTGGTTTTTAAAGGTGGAGATAAAACTGACACAAACAATTACAGACCAATTTTACTCTAGAATTTTTTAAATAAAATCTTCGAAAATATTGTATTGAACGGGCCTGGTGTCGGTGTAGCCGATGGAGATGATCTAGGTGTACTAGTATTATATAGCGAGTCTGCGTCGTGTTGACCACTTTCCAGGTAACAATTAGCGCATTGTCGAATGTAATGAGCCTTACATGTTGGTGTGTGACATACATCACATACCGCATTCATTGTATTATCTTTTTTGATTTTTTTACATGCTTGCATCTACGCTTTCGATGGTTTGCCTGAAATTGTAAAAATGACAAAAAAAATTACCTGAAAAATAATTTTAAATTTTTTTTGCCTGCAAAACTGGTAGCAATTGTGCTGAGTCCAATTCGAAGCCAATCAAATACATAGCTATTTTTGCCGTTTTCGTTAACTGTGCAAATGATTCTCTGCCAGCTCATATGCAAGCTCTTTCAGAAATATCTTACGTTTCTCGGACTTATTCAAGTTCCATGATGGGTGGAACAATTCAAACAACCGAAAAGCAGCAAGAGCAGTAACATTGACAAGATTGTAGAACAATACCATCGGCCATCGGTTAGTTTTGCGTTTACAGGTAAAACCCCGGAGCATTTTATCGAATGTATCGACACTTCCTTGGTGCTTATTGTAGTCATGAATGACTACTGGCTTTGTCGTATTTGGATTTATTTCTTCTGGCGAATGTGCAGTCGAGAAAACCAAAACATTGTTTTTCGTATTCATGGTGTAGCTCACAAGTTGACATGGTCCGGAGAAGCAAAATGCTGAAGAGAATTCACCTCTCTTTTTGCCTCATCTTTGCTTGCGAATATTTTCAGCAATTTGACTTTGTTGCTTCTGATCGTTCCATTCATTGGCGTCCCCTTTTCCATCAAATCATGAAGCAACCGTGAAGAAATTTTCCATAGTGACATTTCAACCGATATTTAAATAATCCCTCATAAGGCGAAGCACAAGATCATGTGCGATACCCTTCCATCTTTCGGCATTGGGTTGCGAACCCAAATACAGCTCAGCAGATAGAGGATGATTGGTTTGTGAGTCAACTGACCAGAATATTTTTATTCCGTATTTACCGGGTTTCAAGGGAATATGCTGCCGGAAACTGCACCGGTTTCGTGTCGTCAATATCTATTCATCAATTGTGTATTCTTTTGAAGTGGCAAATGGCCTGGCCATTCCCGCTATAAACAGTGTCCATAAATGACGAAATGGAGCCAGTTTATCGTGTCTCAATAAACCCGGTCGAGTGGCTGAATTATCAAATCGCATGAAGCGACATAATTGCTCAAATCGATACAAGGGCAAGGTGGCTCTATAAAACGGGATATTTCTTTTATCGAACAGATCATTCGCTTGAACCAAATTTGATTTTTCAGCAGCAGCATTAAGCAGTATGCTTATGAAGGCGTAAACTTCATCGGCGTTCGTATCGGTTTAATGGCGCATATTTTTGTGTTTATTCCTTCGTTGATTCTGTACGTACACTCTTCTTGCCTTTCGATTCGTTTCCATCACTATATAGTCAATAATATTAGTTGGCATAATGCAAATAAATGCACTTTTTTCTGATTGAAAATTTCTTTGCTGATAGCAATCTTTGATGCAAGATTTTCTTTAGCCGTTTGCGTTCGCCGTTTTTCACTTTCGGAAGGCACTGACCACCAAATTGTCTGGCTAATTTTTCCTTGGAGAATATATTTTTCACCACGATTGGCCTCGATTGGTACTGTTGCCACTTCTTCGTTTACACCAACCTCGATCTCGTCACAATCTATCCTTTCTTCCAGTAACCCAACTAATCGTGAATCATCAATCGCTCGATCACTCTGTATCTCTTTTATGAAATCCGCATTTGTCCATTTGTTGGAAATTTCCAAAGTTGTCATAACTTTGTTCAGATTTTATAAGTGTTGTGCTTTGTTTTTCCCAAATAAGATGATGTCATCAATGTATTTATAGTGCAGTCTGCTAATGTTGTTTGGAAATATATAATTTTTAGCATTTTTTAACCGAATTGGAAGCCGGGTAAATTCAAATTTTCCATAGTTGACCAAGAAAGCAGTTTAAAGTTTATCGGGCTTTCGGAATGGGTGGAATCTAGTTTTAAGATCAACTATAGAAAAAAATCTGTTTTGCTTCAAATCGGCAAGAATTTCGCCTGTTTCTGGTATCGGGTAGGTGTCAACAATCTTAACTGAATTTCATTTGCGGTAATCGATTGCCATCCCATACTGTCCTCGCCAGATGCATGCTCTTTCTTAGGACCAATCCAAACTGGGAGAGTTGAATGATCTTATTTATCCATTTTCTAGAAGTTTGTTTAATTTCTTCTTAACTTCTCCTTTAAAAGCCATTGGGAATGGATACCATGTTGAGTAAATGGGGTCACCATTTTTCGTTCGTATCTCTCTCTTAACAGTGCTTGCGTGGGCTAGTTTTTCTTCAGCTTCCACAGGTAACCAAGTAGTAAGACAAGCACTTTCATACAAGACTGCACTTCATCCGATAGGGACAAGTTGTACCACTACATAACTCCGCTTTCCAACATTGTGACCGGAGATGCATAACCGGCCTTTGTATGCCTGGGAAAAGTCGCATAGCCCATCGAGTACCTTGCAGCAAGAGCATCCGGGTGTGTCGACCAGCAAATGTTAAGTACTCGGCCAAAGCAGTTAGGAGAACTTTCCAAAGCCAGTGCAGAGGAGGGGTGCTGACTGAACCTCGGAACAACATTCCTTCAACAGAATGCTGAGGCAAAGGGATGAAGGTTAATATGGTCTTTTATATATTCCTATGGTGTGAAGGATGATAACCGTAAATACGGCGAAAGATCCGGAGTTTTGCGTTGGAACTCAATCAAAGGAGTCTTGTTTGCACTTTTCGGAAACCTTACCATGGGTATACTGGTTCCAAGGGTTAACCGGGCCGCAGGGATTTGTCCCTATCGGTCTTGGTTGAGAAGCCTGTAGATGCTGAAACTCGGTGGCTGTGATTAACACCCAAAGTGGGTACAATGATTTCTAATACAGTTTGAGACCGGTAGCTATTTGGTAACTCTTCTGTATCGTGATGCATTGGTGTGCTGTTGCGCTATCAACAGGGGTGCCGCTTCTTACAGAGCGGTAAGGATGCTGATAGGTCCGATCCTTACCAAGGACGTAGGACGTAGTCCATGCAAGCTCCCGATAAGATTCTGGTACTCATACTCGGAAAAGCAGTACTCATAGCATAAGCTATGGGCTACTGACTAGTACGTTTATGGGGGCCTTGGTGTGAGCCAATCGATACCCGTAGCCTAAGGAGCTCTAGGTGCAAAGACAAGATAGGTAACCACATTAAAGAAACGCTTTCTGTATCACTTCATGTCCAAGGTGCAATAGTTCTGAAAGCTAAAATATGTTGAAAGTATGGTACCGAATCCGGTGTCTTTTGTACGGGTTTTGGGATCGAGGGACGGCTTGTATGCTAGTATGTGGGTTTGTGTATATAGGATGGAGGTATTAAACAGGTTTTTGGGGGTGATAATTTGTCGATGCTTGTCCAAGTATTGCGTTAGACTAGAGAAAAATATACATATATGTGTATGCCCGAAGCGTTGTACTAGTAAAATATAAAATTATATGTTTACGTGCAAAGTGACGTACCTATGAAAGGAAATACATGTTTCAAGATCAACGTACGAGTGTACTGTTGTTTTTTTCTACATTCTTACGCTATTCGTAGTGTACATGTTATAAAATTGTTATGAATGACTTTACGGACGGATCAATGCGTTAGAGATAATTTCAACAATCATGCAGTCATACAATTTACAATTTATCACAGACACGAGCGGTATGTTTTTTATAGATAAGGAATAAATTACAAGTGTATACTTATATCATAACAGATAGCATCTCATGAAAAATCCAAGTTATAAAAGATATAGATCTGCATATATATTTCATAACAGATAATGTACAATATATCAAGAGATAGTCTCAAGGATTATACAATTGTGCAATTTACATTATTTGATGCTGATGTCATCATGATTATGTTTAAAAGTTTACAAAAGAAACAAGATCGAATACCAGAAAGATCTGCTTCACTGACAGCAGAAGAAAAGTCAATGAGCAAGAAAAAATCAAAATATTAATATTTTAAAAATTAATTTAAAAAAAATCTCCCCCTTCAGATAACCTGCAGCAATTTCTAATACAAAAGTCCTTCAAAATGATATGTCTAGAACCAACTGCCATTTCAAATCTGCTGGAGCAACAACAGAAGAAAGATAGGACAGAAAAGAATCAGAATTACCTGGCTAATCTTTCCACCACGTTAAAAAGGTGAATGCCGTTAGCTTTCATAGGTGTCTTAGAAAAGTAGCAGACTGAGCAATTTGTTAAGGGCAAATATATGCTAAAAACCAGAAATCTGGAGTAGAGGGAGAGCCAGTGACCAATTTTCAGTTGTCATTTCAAAAGTCTTGAAAAGTTACTGACTCAAAGTTCAATATCTGCTCGACAATAGAAGCCAATTCTGGCAGCCCCCAATGGCCGGGGTAAGTTACCATAAAATTTTAAAGAGGGTAGGAAAAACGATTCATTTTAGTTAAAGTATCAGCCATGAAATTTATGCAGATTATTTCTAAAAGTATACTGAATGTACGAGAATTCGCCAGAACATTTTCGTCCCTCCTAATTGTTGACAGAACGCTTTAAACTTTTTTAGAGAATATTTTTATTTTTGTTATTTCATTAGTCTTCAAATTTTAACAGAATATTGGATGGCAGAAATAAATTTCATCACTTACTATCTGCCAGAGGGAAAAACGTTCCCGTGCGAGTGCGAGCACAAATTGGATTTGTGTGTGCCGTCATCTCTTACTTATTGTATGAAGGCTAGCCATTTTATATATGGATAAAGAGTTGGTATGAACATTAGAATATGGTCACCTGATTGAAAGTTTTCGAAGTAAAATTCCAAAAAAAATGTAATTTATTTAATTCGCACCCATATCTTAGTAGCAACAGTTATATTTTTGAATGTTTCTTTCTATCTTTGATCAGAACCCTCAAAAAATTGATTGTTTTTATTTTGTCATATGATTTGTAATCTGAGGATTAGGCCTATTGGGGACACCTCATTAAAAAAACGCGTACAAAAAGTCTACCTCATGCGTTACGTGGAAATGACGACAGATTTGCTTGAGAGCACAGAGTTGCTTCCCTGCATGGCCTGCAAACAAGCTTACCCAGCCCTGAATACGATATTACTCTGTCTGTGCTTAGTGACAGTTTCACTTTCCCACGGTATTTACTTCATTAGTGGCTTTCTTTTCTGGCCTGCAGGTATTGAAGGCGTTTCAATATATGTACTTGCATACATGCATATACACTTTACGGTTCCAAGGAAGTCTGCGAATACAGCATAGATTCTTTCACACGTCAAGCGCATAATTTTATAATTTGAATGAAAATATCATGAATGATTCAAGTAAATGAAACCAGACATGCAATCGGGCTAAAGTCTGCCAGAATTATTTTTGGAGGACTCCAACTTTGACCGGTGAAAAAGTAAGATTAAGTATGATTACATAATTATATCTTCATATCTACACCGAAGCACTAGCAAACGTACCTAGTTAAGACTTCAAAAATATGACCCCCCTTATCAAAATCCTGCGTACGCTACTGACTCACATAATAAACTAATACATAGTCTGTTCTTATATAAAATATAAGTTTTCAATTCACTTTTAGTACATGAATAACTCAGATCGTAACGTAGATAACTCCCGTAAACGTAAGAAAAAGTCTTTCGGAGGCAACGCTTAGGTTTTCACTTCCACCCCTTTGTACGGGTATAGGGCTTTCGATCGTGTAAGTCAAGTTTCAGGTGCTAACAATATGCTGGTGTTGACGGTAACTTGATTCATGAACATTGAAGCTTCTAATTTTTTCCACGTGGATGAGTCATCTACTTTCGACTACAAATAAAATTCTAATCCTCCCCTTGAAAAATCTAAACGGAAGTCCATCTCCTCTATTAATATTGTATTTAGATTCATCACATTAAATTTAATTATGCTCAACAACTCAACCACGTTACTTTTCTCTAACATTGCAGATCTCTTAAGATAACCGTTATTTAACTCAGCAGTTCATTAAAAAAATGTTTGTATGTTTTAACGAGACTACTTTTACACGTACTTGGCAACATGGAGCAGAAAACTATAGGAATGGTAGTATTCATGTGAGTCTGGCCGGCAGGAGTATCTTTTTATATGTAAGTATATCCAAAAGTTATGTATTTTAAGTTTGCGCCAGTTAACCGTTGCGCTGGTACTGTCGAAAGTTGAACAGTGGCGTATTTAGTATGGGCGCACATTGATCGAAGAAATTGAGAATGTTATTTTGCATTTTCTCAATACCGGATCTCAAGTTTGTAAATTTATCAGTTTCTATTAAAACTTGATTTGGAAATTTTTCCATTTAGTTACTTGCTTGCTTCTCATTAAATCTGTGAATGTCTTGCCAAGTTTGTCAGTTATTCTGAATGTTCTTTCCGTATAGTATTGAGTTGTTTCATTGCTTCATGTCGAAGTTGATAATCAAATACACGCTTGCCATATAGGCTACTTTAATGATATAGCTGCTATTATTCTCGTTATATAATGTTTTCAAATGAGGTTACGCTCAATATATAATAATTTTCGAAAAGGCCGCCAAAGTGCTTTATTCCCTGCATAGCTGGCAGTGCTTAGCCTACGTCACTGTTAACAAGCACATGGCACCATTTCTTGGAAGGAAATTTCGTGCTTTTGGGCTTCGATTGCATACTGGATCTACTACTGTGGGCACGTATAACTCGTCATCTATTATGTTTAGAGGCCTTTTTCAATCCTCTTTCAATTTAAGTTTAATACGCTCGATCTTTAATTTTAGCCGTTTACTTTTTCGAGAAGGTTTTCGTTTAGGAAACTCAACTTCATATTAACTAGGGTTTAGACGAGATTGAGATTGTTTTCTTTAACACAAGAAAAAACGCGTCTCTCAAAGGTACATAGAAGGTCGCATAGGCTCTGGGAGATCCAATGCCAATACTGGATCAATGTCAATTCCTGGAAATATACACAAACATTTACAGTGACGGCCCAATCGAAAAATTAACGAAGATACTGAGAATCATTAGCCACAGAATCACAGCGAATTCAACGTACAGATCTAAACACACACCGTGGATCTCTTAGATCCGGTGCGACCTTTCTTCATCGAAATCTGACGTTATTGCACCTCAATCATTCGTTTCATCTAAATCATTGAACACATCATCCAGTTCATCCACACTTACATCTTTTAGAATTGCTTACTGTGCTATCCCAGAATTGACGGTTATTATCCTATAGTTCTTATTAGTCCCATCATATGGATTAGCTACACTTTCCCTTATTTTCAAAACAAGTTTAAGACCTTTCAGTGGCGAGGCGTTCATATAAGCCGATTCCCATCAGCTTCCCTTTTCAAATATGTTCCTAAAATGTCTAACAATTAAGTTTTATAAGGGAATGAAGTGTTTATTTACTTGCATGCATCACTGTAAACATGCACAATCGTTCCACTTGATCCCAGTGTTTATTCCATCATACTTCATTTTCTTCATTCTACACATCCTCATAGTTCCATAATAGCCAGCAAAGCGATCAACATCTGTAAGAGTTGCAGCAAAGCTTTCCGAATCTCGAATTCATCAATAATTTAAGGTGCCGTGAGCATTCAACTCCCGTTTGTTGGAATGGCAGCTCGGTTTTCCTCAATAGGATATGGAAACAAATCAAAAAGCCGGTAGCGTTCCCGGCTTGTGAATCAGCTGTGAAAATTGATGCTAGAAAATCATCGAAAACTCCCAATTAGAAATACATACTGTTGCAATAGTTTATATGTTTATACCTTGATTGTTGTAGCAAGAAATTCACGTAAGATTTACTAGTAAGCTACAGAACGTGAAAAGAGTTTATTGTTATTTGATCGTTTTTGAAAAAGTGTGAAAGTGGTAAAGTGTTATTTTCAACTTATTGCAGATTTTCTTGTGGGTGATATTTCATAACTCATCCTAATTTAAAATGTATTCAATATAAAGAATGATTACGGGAGTATTTCTCTATATGCTCATAATATACTGCTTTGTCTGTTAAGGGTCTATGTCTCTCAAATAGTAAGCGGCTTACCCACAGTTATTTTTCACCCCTCGCCACTGAGACCTTTGCTAATCTCTTCGCTGATAATCGTCGCTTAAAGGCTTGCGTAAATTTCTGTTTTGGTGGTGCTATTTCATTTACTGATTAAAATACCGCTGCCGTTTACACAGGAGGAGTTTGGGTGGGTATCTCGTTTTGAAATAAAACACTCATGTGAGTGCTGTTATCACGCAGGTTTTTATATTTTTGCAAGTCCGGACGAGTTTTCAATGAAATATTTTCAGTTTGCATCTCCATAAACATATTTTTTCTTCGTCTTGCATTTGAAAATTTCTTAAGCACATTCGTTTACTGAAACCATTTTACTTTATCGTTGAGACTTTTAATGTTCAGTGTCATACTTATGTTTTTGTCAAACAGAGTCTGTGCAGTCTCGCAACTTTATGCGTTCATGCACTTCCGGAGGATAACAGAAGTATTTTATTAACACTGTTTTTATGCATAATTCTAAATCAAAGAACCGATTACACCTTAAAATACACTCCCTAAAAAAATTGGCAAAATACACCTTCCCGAGCTAATATTTTAAATTGTCGCGGTAAAGATTTTCTTGTTTCAGCAAGCTTCGCATGTTCTTGATGTATTTGCTCAACCGTGTGAAACATTTTCTGAATGGTGAATGATTAAATTTTAATGTATTGTATGTGATTTCGGAGAGTTTTCATCACATAATCAGAAATTGGGGTGAGGTACTCTGTTTTCAAACGAAATGTGTTTCGAATAGCGTGCGAAAAATTTACGGGGATACTGAGAATCACGTGCTGCTCAGCACTGCGCCATATTACCTTTTTTTTGAGGCTGTATTTTCGATTAAAGTCGTTTTTCCACACCCTGATCATGTTTGTAAATGTTTAATATATTAACTAGCAAAACAGTGGTTCTCTTAATTACACTTTTAGCAAGATGAGTAGAAGACAGGTGTTTAACGAGATTCATAAGACAACTCGCAGAAACTTTGCACGTCGTCGTGCGACTATAAGAGGTAAAGGCGACTTATGGTAAGGAGATTTGCTAGATATAAGTTCCTATTATTCGAAAAATCTAAACTATCAATTTCTTTTATCAGTATTAGATGCGTTTTTTAAGTGTTTTCGGGCATACCCTTTAAAAAACCGTTATTGGAGTATCAAGAACTATAGTGTTCATAGTCGAAAAAGTTTTTCTAGAAATTTACAAACTGATGACGGGAAAAACTTCTCCAACATAATATTACAACGCCTAATAAAAAAACGCGAGACTAACCATTACTCCACTTTCCGTCCCCTGAATGAAAGATTCAATAGAACTCTGGAAAACATAATGTGGAAGATATTTAGATGGAATGGTAACTACCTTTGGATTAGTTTTCTTAGCAAACTGATAAGTAAATACAACAGAACAGAACATCGCAGCATAAATAAGTGTCCTGTGGATGTCAACTCTTCTAATGAAGTGCATCTACTATGATCAGTATATAGGAAGGTGCAGGTCACATACAAACCAAAGTACAAAGTGGGCGATTATTTACGATTAAGTTGATACAAACATGTTCTTGAAAAAGGCTTCACTCCAAACTGGTCTACAGAAATATTCAATATAAAAGAAGTTAAAAAATTTTAACCAAGAACAATGAAGTTGGAAGACTATCAAGATAATTTCATTCTATGAGTCGAAACTAGCTTCAGTTAAATACTCTGAAACATACTTTGTTGAGAAAATTATAAAATGGTGAAATGGCTTGATTTCCCACCTCAACATAATTCATTGACTAATATAAAAGACATGCTGTTAATACTAAGTTTGAAGCGCGAAAATGTCGAATTTACTAATCTGAATATCGATGATCGCAAATCACTTTTTTTATACTAATATAAAAGATCAGGTCAAATGTTACCTGTGTGACCTGTTGATGAACGCATTAAATACACCCACGGATGCCAAGAATGAGCACCTACGACTGTCACCTGAATGTTTGTATCTATTATAAAGATGTTTGCCCCCACGAGATGTTGTCGACAAAACAAACAATACCAGATGTTTTTTAAATTATTTTTCCGCATGCAAAAATATCTTCATCACATTAGCCATGGTTGGAGTAATTACTGAAATTTACTGTATTACCAATGATGCCATCGAATTAAATCAAACTTGGTATTAGGGAAAACTGCGTAAAAACAATAACGGAAACCTCCAATATTTGACATGATTGCGTTTGCACTATGAAAATATTTGCATCAGTCGTGCGAAAGCTAAATATGCTTTCTGTTGCCTTAAACAACAAAAATATTGAGTGGGCGGCAGCACTGTACGTGAGTTTCCATGTTAACAATTGTAGAAGTATTTCGTATCAAACCGGTATGGCCGGATATTAAATATCTATAATCGGAAAATTATAACTATTTCCATTATCTACCCATTATTTTCATCGCGCAATCAATGCAAAATGGGCGATTCAGCGTCTTTAGAGGGTCTGCAATATTCATGTTTGCGTACTAACCGGACGGGAAACTACCCGAAACTAAAACAATTTCAACCATGTATTATAAAATCAACTTGGCTAAGACTATTAAGGGATTTTAAAGAGGGAGTAATGAAATTAATACAGAATTCCATTGCATGAACCATCTGGAAAGCAACATTGCATTAAAGGTTTTCTTTACCTGATGCGAGAAAGGGCCTAATCTTTTTTCACATTTTAACATTAAGACATGTTTTCATTTCAATTTGAATGAAATAAGTCTCCTTGATTTAAAAACATCAAATTCATTTATGTTAATTTTATTAATATATTACATAGATTTATATGAAAGTAACTATTAGAAATTAAAAATTGATAGTGCTGCTGACATGTTAAATACGATAAATATCGTATAATTTATAATAGTTTTGAACATTTTCAATGGAATATTTGCGTTTTATACTCTTTGGATTTCGAATAATTTAACTTCCGTATCATACCAAATAGCTGGATCAACATTTCTATGGGGTTCATAAAATAATAAATATCAAGTAAATAACATCCCACATGTATGTTCTAAACCATGCAGATGTTCCATTGTTGGCCTGGTATTTTCGAATTAAAATAGGGTGTGGAACGGGCAATAGGCCAACTAGAGTGCCATGCTGCAGAAATTTCAAAATTTCTGAATCGTCTTGTTACGGCTAGATTTTCCGTAACGCTTTTCACTACACCGCAGCCAACCCTGGCCACGGATTGGGCAATCCCACCCGGCATCACCCGCGAAGAGGGGTGTGGAAATAAGTATTTTAAGAAAAGGGCGCCATCCGTTTCTGCGCCGGGACTGCCCTGTCCGCGAACCCTGAAACGGGAATAGGGTCCGCGACGACCCGAAACCACCAACAAGGATAACCTGAAACAAAGAGAACAAGGACCCAAATGCCGGACGCGATTCCGCGTCGCCACTTCACACAATAACACAATTTATAATTCAATGAGTTTATTATATTTTTTCGCCGACACAGTTCCAGTGGCGATCCCAGGCACTGCCAACTCATAGCTGAGCTCGTTCTCGCTAAGACGGTCTATTAGAGCCTCCGTGAATTTTGCCATGTTGAAGCTAGCACGTATTACGACAGCACAAGAAGAATAAAAATAACGGACTAGACAGGGAAACTCAGTTCTTTATTTTATTATTTTATTATATATCTGTACATCTATAATTTTGTTTCAAAATTTTCACACCCGCAAACTCACACACCCGCAATTTCACCCACCCGCAATTTCACACACCCGCAATTAACACACTCCCGCGATCTCACACTCTCGCAATTGCACCACGTGTCAGCACTCTTAAAATGGCCACTTTTATACCACAAACACACTCACTGAACTTGTCGAACGTATCCGCCGTTCGAACGCTGCCGTCCCAAGTCCTGTTTTTTTAACGGCCCCACGTTGGGCGCCAAATGTTACGACTAGATTTTCCGTAACGCTTTTTACTACACCGCAGCCGACCCTGGCCACGGTTTGGGCAATCCCACCCGGCATCACCTGCAAAGAGGGGTGTGGGAATAAGTATTTTAAGAAAAGGGCGCCATCCGTTTCTGCGCCGGGACTGCCCTGTCCGCGAACCCTGAAACGGGAATAGGGTCCGCGACGACCCGAAAACACCAACAAGGATAACCTGAAACAAAGAAAACAAGGAACCAAATGCCGGACGCGATTCCGCGTCGCCACTTCACGCAATAACATAATTTATAATTCAATGAGTTTATTATATTTTTTTTTTTAAAAAAAAACCCTACCTATGTACACTTAACTCTAATTACAATCTTTTCCCTAATCCTAATGCGTCGGCTGCTTCTGGCTCCTCGCTCACTCGTCATCCTCGTCTTCTGCTTAATTTCACTGGAGCTCTCGTCGAGCTTCACCGTCGTAAGCCAAGAGGATCGACAGCCAGCTAAACGCGCACTCGTCTTCCAGCTTCGCACCGTCCAAAAGCCAAGAGGATCGACACCTAAACGCGCACTCGTCTTCCAGCTTCGCACCGTCCAAAAGCCAAGAGAATCGCCATCTAAACGCGCACTAGTCTTCCAGCTTCGCACCGTCAAAAAGCAAAGACGTCCAAACCAAAGCCACGCAGCTTCCACACCAGCGGTCGAAGTGAAAAAGCCCCGTCAGCTGCTCCCGCAATCCTATTTAAGCCCAAGCCTAGTCCCGTTTTTCAGTGTCGTTGGTCAATGACCACTCAGCTGGGTAGCTGACCTCATCGCAGCTTTCAAAAGCTTTAAGAACTGGTTTGGTCAGCGTCAGACGTTGTGTCTCGATGCGAGGGGAAATGCTGTGATTGCCGCCTGTCCGGCGAAACGCTCGCGGCAGCCGCCAGCCATGGCGAATTGCCAGTGCCAATGGTTGTGGGTATCATTGGCGCATAGGGGACTCCATTGGGCGCATCGTAAACCGGGCGGGGCCTGGACTTGGATCCGCTGCGCGATTGGGTGATCGGTGTTTGTTGCCGTCATTGCTGGCAACTTATCTGCAGGGTCTGTGACGGTGTCCGGAACACTCTCCATGACAAACTTACTACCTACTTAGTTATCTAATCTAATATCTTGACATCCTACGTCTCCTCTACATTTATATAATTCAGCTTCTACTCCTTACCATATAATTCAAATCTCTACTTCCTACAATATAATTCATTAACAGCAATATAATTCAATACTAACACTATAATTCATAAATTAGCTTCATTGCGTGAAGTGGCAAACGTGACATTATCAATTTTTAACAAGACAGCGTTTACCCGCACGATGGTTTGGGGTCTTCAAGGACAGGACAGACCCCCATTCTGCCCTTATGGCTTGTGGGTCGACCACGTTGCGTGGCGAACGTAACATTACCCAGCCTTCTTCAAGTGAATTTTCCCAAAATCCATCCAAAACGTACTATAAAAGGCGGGATGGCAACGTTCGACACGCAGACACCCCCGACGAGCCACCGAGCGGTCTGTGGACACGGCCTTCAGCATGTTCACGGCTAACACTTTACCTCCCGACGTCGCACTCATGGTAGTTCGAAAACTCCGCATCGGTCCCGTACTCGCACTCACAAACCAACCCACTAGCCCAACGAACTTATCACTACACTATCCCACAACCGAACACCCGAACTAATCAACTAAAAGAATGAAACGATATGGGAAAAGAGGGAGAAAGGAAGAAGGGAGGTGGAATTACAAACATAAGGTTACAAGGGTAAAGACTAAGGATTCAATACCCCCGGCAATCGATATATCCGTCCCTAATCCGTGTTCTAAGCCAGTCGTTATTTGATGCATGTGCCTATCTGAAGTCCTACCAGCATGCTAATGGCGTTGGAGTTACAGAGGCTCGGTCAACTCCACCCCTGTACTATTTGCCCCTTTCATCCTCAACTTCTTTTAACTGCCTTCCCGGTCTCTCTGCTTCGTAACGGCCACTCGATCGACAGTGTGGAGTTTCTCTCCGTCTCCAGTTGATGAACCAGACTACAGTTGCCCTTACAAAATGAATCCTATTTAATGAGATTGATCCCTCATCTACAATCTCTTCTAAAGCCATCACAAGTTTACCCTCCCTTACAACAGGTAGCTGCAAGGAGCTTTGTTCTATATCTGATTCTACGCCATTTTTCGCTGTATTATCGAATGCCTCAACTTTCTCCTCGGGATGCTCTCTCCTTCCGCTGTCGAATTCATGATACTGCATTGATCTAGATCCTTCCGTGTCGGTACTCCCTTTCTGTGTTCTACTACCCATATGAGGTCCCCTTTGCTGCTTCTTACCCGTCTTCTCAGGTCCACACCTCTGAGACTCCCTGCCCCCAGACCCAGTCCATTGGGACTTCTTGCGCTCAGGCGCAATCTCACCTCCTAGAGACTGCCTGCTACCAAGCCTACCCAATTGCGACTGATTGCTTCTAGGCATAGTCTTAGCACATGTGGACTCCTCATCTATCACCCTCAAAACTCCTCTAACAGCATCGGTGCCCTCATCTTCTTCCAACTCTGTAGGGTTCGCTCCGCAGACCTTCACTTTTTCTTCGACCTCAGCTTCCTGAACTTCTTCCAGCTTGGTGCATGAGTATCTCTGTTCCAGTCGAAGCTTCTCCTCTATGTCCCATACACGACCATGCAAGGACGCATTTTGGGCTTCCAACTCCTCAATATGTGAAAACAACATATCGATTTTCGTGGCCTTGCTTAACTCCTCCGTTACGCTTGAAGCCGCGGTGCGGTTGCATGGCGCTTCACTATGCAGAGTCTTGAGTTTGTTCTCATAGAACTCCACGATCTCACCCCGTTCCTCTTCGTATTGTTCGCGAAGCTCTTGGATGGACTGTTGCAGCTTCGCTTCATATTGCTCGCATAAACGACAATTCATTTCCTTAATTTCTAACTTATCTCTAGTGAACGCTTCGGTCAATTCTGTCGAATGATTCCGATCCTTAGACTCCAGCTCTTCGTGCAGCGATCGTAGTGTGTCCTCAATATCTTCACGTGCCAGGCTATCTTCTACGATGTGTTTGCGTGCCTCTTCCAGTTGCGTGCGTAAAAGATCGTTTTCCCTCTCCAAATCTTTGGTGTCATTAAGTGCTTCCTGGTAATCAGCACAGACTGTCTGGTACTTGCCGGTCAGCTCTGTGATCGTCACCTCCGTATCTTTTTTTTTTCTTCGTGTCAATTATTGTTGTCGGCGTCGCCTCTTCGTCTCGATCCAGCTCCCTGGCTCCAGAACTGCTAGATTCTTCGTACTCCTCTGCCTGCACCAGCATATTTCCTAAAGCGAGCATAGGCTGCCGTCGCAACCTCTCGATTAGGGGATCCTCTGCTTTCTTCTCTCGTAGCAGGTTAGCGATCCTCCGCAGGCCATACTCCGTCTTTGCCTGGACTACCAAAAACGCAGTGGACTTCAGTAGTAAGTGACGTACCTCAGAACCGGTTTTTGTATGGGTGGGAACGGCATTTTCAATCTTTTTCAATCAGAGTTGCGAGCGGCTTGGGTTACCACGTTTGTATGGGATGGATAGGGTGAATCAGAGTGCCTTGGTCTTGGATGCTGAGATTGTGGTTTTGTATCAGGTGTGTGTCATTGATTTGTTGTTTGTAAGAGGGGTGTCGCGGTTGGTTGGTTGTGGTTGTCAGGTGGTGGGCTTAACTTTGTGTTGTGATTGGTGGCGCTGGTAGAAGGCTATGGAGGGTCTGGGTTAGGGCTGTGTTGTGAGGGGTTGCCGATCAGGTGTGTGTTGTGATTGGCGGCGTTGGTAGAAGGCAATAGTAGATCAGTTGGTTGGCGATGATTTTGAACGTTGATGGCTGGCTATAGAGGATCAGGGTGTTGTGGTTGGGTGCGTCAGGTAGTCATAGGTGGTAGAAATAGGGTCAGATGTTTTTGCTTTAGTTTGTGAGATGTGTCATGTGTTGGGAGATGTTGTGTGCATAACTGGTTGGTTGTTAGGAGGCTTAGAGTACGTTAGAAAGGCCGCTAAAGTCAATTTTTGTAAACTGGTGAAACAGGCGCGCAAAAAACCAGACAGAAAACCCCATACCCATACCTTGTACCTTCATGTGCGAATTCAACTTGAATTTCGTTCATTGGCGATGTCGTGAATATTAATTAACTCGCTTCCGAATCAACAGAGAGACTTCCAAAAGAAATCGTACCAGCAGAGGAGTGCATACAATTAACTTGCTTACGATGAGCTCCTTGTAATATCGACATGTAATCAAATTTTTCTTCAGCAATTGTACCTTCTGGCCACGGGGACAGGTAAAGCCTTGCACATTTTCTGGGGCACTATATCAAATTAGCTCGATCCCATGAAATACAATACACCGTGTTACTGTACGTTATATGTCTCGTCTGTGCAAGACAACGAATGATGGGTGAAAAGAAGGGTGAAATTTTAATGGTAATTGCCATCCATGCTGAATTCTGATACTAGCCTTAATGTATTACGAAAAGTATCCAATTAACTTCATACGCATTTCAACGTGCATGTGCATAAATAATCATGATCGGACAGTGGTATGTTAGTGCATATAGCTGTGTATAAATTTTCTTAATACTTCGATAGTGCCTACCAGGAGTTCATTAATTCAGGAGGTTAAAATATCTTAAGTCTTTTTGAAGGCAAACGAACGATGGTAGATTTGACGATCACATACATATTTGCTGTAATTAAAGGGTTCCCCCAAGGTTGACCGTGACGTCGCTTTTGTCGACAACAGGTGTTTCGTTTTGTGTATTTTCATGTACCGAACTGAACGTAACGGCCGGTTATGCATTTTGTTCTTGTTGTTAACCATTCAATGGTGGCATTTTCGTGTCCGTGTTGCAATTGGGTGCATATTAATTAACTCGCTTACGAATCAACAGACTTGCGAAAAAAGAAAATATTATGTGGAAAGAATTCAATATCAGCTGTGCATCTTAAACCGAAACGGTAGGTATTCCCCAACGTCATATATAGTGTCGAGCGATGGCGTAATCCACAATTAAACTGTGTGTATGTCAATTAGAAGATGCTTTATGCCTGCTTACGCTTGCTTGGTGCGCTTGAGGCAAGAATCGTTGGACATGAAAAGACTTGTATATTGAACCAACTGAGGGTGAATGTAATTAGTGTCTGCGGAAAAAATGTGTTTTAAGCAGTGCATATTTAATTACTTTACACGTGTGGTATAGGCTGATGGTTGAATGCTTTTGTTTTGCGGATCGCGTATTCGTTCTGTATAATGAAATTATCTGAGGGTGAATATAATTAGCTCGTGTGGAAACATCTGCTGTTGAGGTTTGGAATTACTCACCGGTATTACCCTATGTGCGCGTAGACAGTATAAAAGTGAAGTGTTGCAGTTGATTATCACGCAGAAGTTTTTGAAGTCTTTGGAAAGAAGTTGGGACTCGAAAAAATATGGTGAGTAATAATAATATTATATACATACTGGTCATGTTTCTTTTTAATCCTTTGTTCTTTTTTCAGAAAACTGTAGAAGTGTTGAACAATGTATGCAAGTACAGTCCGGATCAACACGTAGCACTTGTTGCTTTGGAACACGGAAAGAAATATAGCGTTAAATGTTTTCGTTTGATAAACACGCAATATGGATCACGCCTCACCGTACACCTAACCAATGGAACCTTTTGTTTTCTTCCACCAAGATTCTCAGAGAAAATAAAGACACAGCGTCAAATTGAGGATCTTAACGATATTGCGGAAAACTATCTAATTTTCGAAGGTAAAGATGACACAAGAGGCGGATATTTGAAAATAAAATTTGTTCAGCATAACAACGATGAATTTGAATAAAGAGTCGCTTTTGCCATACAGCATTGTTTTATTTCTATTTCACATTTTTCCATTTCACATCAGTGTAAGAAGAAATAAAAGACTGGTTCGAATGTAATTTATAATTTTTACTTAAATATCTCTTTCAAAACTTTTCATTTCTCAGTTTATAATAAAAACACATTAATTTTCTAATTCTGCCGGAGATTTTTTCCACTTGGCAGCATTCACTGGTATCTGGTCCGGATTCGGCGTTGTCAGAAAACCAAGGGAGGGATTTGTAATGTGATCCGTGAATTGATGTGCCATACGGTATCGTCGAATACAGCCTTAGTGTGTTGATATCCTTTAACAGCTTCTCACGATGTTCATCCAGAAGTACATCCTTGTAATCCGCAACGAAATCTTCTTCAACGAAATTTACGTAGTTCTGCCGTGCAAGACATCTTGTTTATCTAAAGGTTGTTTCTAAACTGACTATGTTAAATGCAAAAACCTCTCATTAAAAATTTTCTCTCTGAATTTTTTAGAAAGAACAGGGGCTATAATTTCATTTAGTTGTGAAATGCGATGTTTAAATCTAAACCTATCACGAGCATGTATTTCCCACTCCCCTTTACGACTCATGCGATACGCATAGTTCCAGGCTATCATATACCTCATGTGAACGCTGCCTGCGAATCTATTGTGTTTTGCAATTTCAGCGAGTTGTGATAGGATCCTGGAATGCATTTACATTACGTCTTTTATATCTACCCATGAATTATGCGCCGAAGGAAAACCTAGCCATTGTACGAAAGCTCGATTTTTAACCCTTTTCAAAATCTTCTCAACAAGGTAAACATCGGGATATTTCACCTTTAATAATTCTGTTTCATAGAAACCACCTTGTATGGTGTTACCTTGATAATCTTCAAGAAAGTATGTCCGTGGTTGTGTTTTTCTCACTTCCTTTATAGCGAATATTTCAGTCGGCCAGTTCGGTGTATAGCCCTTTTCAAACACATGCTTGTACTTACTTATTCGCACATGGTTTTCAATTTTAAATTTAGGCTTTGACAACACCTTAACTTTCTTATAAACAGTTGCAAGTAGATGTACTTCATTTGTTACGTTAACATCTATGGGACGCATCTTTATTATGCGATGTTTTGTTTTGTTGTACTTGTCCGTCAACTTCTGTATAATGCTAATCCAATGATAATTCCCATTCATACTGAATTCTTTCCACATGATGCCCTTCAGAGTTCGGTTGAATCTCTCGACAATTGAAGCTTTTAACGCGCTGAATGTAGAATAATGGTTTATTTCATAGTTTTTCATTATCCGATAAAATGTTTTATTGAAAAATTCTTTTCCATCATCGGTTTGCAGATTTCGGGGTATACGTCTCTGTTTGAGAACTGATTCCACAGCCTTAGCCACATCATTGGAATTTTTACTTTTGACGGGAAGAGCCCAAGCGTACTTGGAAAATGTATTGTCAATAGAAATTTATAACCGCGATTTTCAGATGCATACGCACTTATATCAACCAGATCTGCCTGCCAAAGATCATCAATACCCCTTATAACAACACGTCGACGTTAAAAGTTTTTTCGAGCAGTTCTATGGAGTTCATTAACAATTTCCCTTCTACTCATCTTGAAAAATGTATAAATAAAAGTTTTGTAATGGCTTTTACAAGAAGTTCTTCTTTTCCAAACACAAAAAGATGCTGCACTTTAAACACCCTTTCACAATGATGGTGGCAGGCCCGTCTGGCTGCGGGAAGACGACATTTATAGAAAATCTTCTTAGAAACAATGCAATGATTCAACCATCAGTGAAGAAAATTATTTGGTGTAACGCTGAACAGAGTGCTATACCACGGCAAGCGCCATTTGAAAATATCGAATATTTGAACTCTATTCCTGAGGAATAGCACGAATCAACCAATCCTAATTGTACTGGACGATATGATGTTAAATGCTTTTTCAAGACTAGTATGCGAGTTGTTTACGAAAGGATCGCATCATCGTAACCTGTCTGTCGTTCTGGTGACTCAGAATGTTTTCCATCAGGGAAAATTTTGCCGAGATATTTCGCTAAACTGTAAGTATCTAGTATGCTTCAAGAACCCACGAGACAAGAGTCAATTTCATCATCTCGCTAAACAGATATACCGTGAAAACAGTCCGGAGCTTATGAGAATATATAAAGAAATAACTCAACAACCTCATAGCTATTTGCGAATAGACCTAACACAGGATATAAATGACACCTTACGTTTTCGCACCGACATATTTAATACAACATTTGTAACGTGTTATTGCTCCCCAGATAGTTTGAAAGAAGACAATGGTGTCACGAATGAGACGATTAAAGGACAACAAGCATATGCTATACGTTCTTAAAAAAGCTAGCCCGTGTTTAAGAAAGGCGATACTGAAAACCACCTATCCCGAAGTAATTAAAACTCTATGCGAAATCACACACAATACACTGAAAGGAAATCATTTGCCTAGAGGAAAAATATTCTCCCGGCTTTGTAAATATAAAAAGAGTATGCGTAAGTTGGCGGAGGCTAAACGATCCGTTCCGCGCCAACGTAAAGTGTTAATTCAACAAAGCGGATTCTTACCCATATTGATAAAAAGTGTTCTTTCAGGTGTGATAGGGTCTTTAATTGAAAAATATGCAAAGAAATAGCAGTCTTAATAAAATGCTTCTATTAACCCCGGAAGTATATGAACGTTTAAAGGAGACAGTTGAGAGCGCTAGTACACAGACGCTGTTTGACAAAACCATGAGTAAGATACTGAACAATAAGCGCCAAAATGATGGAGCAAAATGGTATCAGTACCGGAATGTGTTAATACAATTTTTAAATGCAAGACGAAGAAAAAAATCATTTATGGAGACGAAAGCTGAAAATCTTTCATCGAAAAACCGTATGGATAGTCAGAAATATAAGAATTTGCGTGAAAACAGTACACAGACGAGGTTCCTATTTAAAAACGAAATACCCACACAAACTTTGCCTCCATGACCGGAGGAGATATTCGAGTCGATAAACGAAATAACACCAATGAAACAAGAATTGCCTGCTGCTTTTATGCGACGATTATCAGCAAGTGGAGTAGCAAAAAGTCTTAAACCTGCTTCCAAAATAAGGAAAAGTGTGGCTGATTCATTTGAAGGAACCAGCAAAGACTACAAGATAATAACCGGCGAAGATGGTATAACGCAGTATACAATTTCAGCGGATATGAGTGTGGATGAACTGGATGACGTTTTCACTGATTTAGATGCAGTAGATGATAGAGGTGCTGTAGCGTCAGATTTCGATGAAGTAGGTCGAAAGTCTGGCAAGCAATCTATATTAAGACCATCTCGTCTAGACCATGATCAATTTGAGACTGACATTCCCATAAGAAAGCCTGCTCGGCAAAGTGAGCGGTTGAGATTGAAGACCGAGCCTAGTTCCAGAGTCAAAAACGTGAATTGGGACAGAATTTAAAAAATGCCTATAAACATAATAGATGACGAGTTCTACGTGTGTCTCTTGAGCAACAGTTCCCTAGGCATTTAACCTGACAATACGCTATCATCTTTCGAAAATATATTATCGAGTGTGTGTAAGTTTACCGGCAATTGGTATGTCGGAATAACGGAGATCGCTCTACCAAAACGTAAAATAGAGAAAAGCGAATCAGATAGCCGGGGATTTTCAAAACGGTCTGTACGCACTGAAGACGTAAGCGTCACCAAGGTACCACAATCTGTACCAATTGAAAAAGATTCAAAAGTAATAATCGCTAAAATTGTTTGGTTGGGTAAATATCATGTTCGTTTTAGATGGGATGCGAATGATTTGGAAAAGTTATGTTATAAGGGAAATGATATGAACTTTTAATCATTCCTTTCATCATTTTTCTTGGCAATTAGACCTTACTATTATAACTATTACTTAACCGAAATCAAACAAATAATACACGATCGTATCGTAGAAGATAGAGATGAAAAGGCAATTGCCGACATAAGAAGTATTCTAGAAGGCAGAGATTTTTGTATACATATTTATCAGTCTGGAAAGATTGCTGAAAAGGTTTATTTAAAATTAGGTGTAAAATTTGAATCATTCCGAGCGCTTATAGACTACTTAATTGGGCAGATTCCGAGAAACAAACGAAATCATGCCGAATTATTACAGATGATTGATCAATATATTCATCTGGCAAATAGTTTAAGGAACAAGTGGAACAAAGAGGCGAAACCGACTACCCACACATTTCATCTAAAAGATTATGGTGTGAAGGTTAATGTAGAGCTACCTATTGCATCACCGATTAACATAACAGATTTCATTGCCCTATTACTAAGCGGAATTGAATTCAACTATGAAGAGCTACTTGATAAAGAAAAGGTATCTGAAGCCACAACATATTATCTGCGAAAACAGGTGTTTAACAAAATTGCCTCAGCTATCCGTGGGTCTGTATCCCGTGCCGTTAAAGAGTCCGGTACAGAAATATTACCCGATGGGTGGATCCAAACAACCAATTTCCACACTATTATTAATATGCCATACAAAAGAGCCGATGAATCAAAAGCTACAACTCCTGTCCCAATAGAGGTGGATAAAACCGACAATAAAGCTGGTTTATTCATCGACGCTTTCCTGAAAACACCCGTTGAGAAGCGCGATCCCGAATCGATCGATACAGAAATAAAAGAGTCGTTTGATAAATCAATATTGCTGGACAGTGTAAGTCAGCTGGAAAAATCATTGTCGGTACTTGAAAAAAGAACACATTGTGACTCTTCCAATAAAGGTATTGATGATTGTGAAAAAACCGAATTGATAAACGTTTATACAGATATCATTAAATCCAGAATAATAGGAAATAAACTGGTAAGAAATCTACGGACGAACCCCTTGAAAGGCTGTGATAGCGTGTTTAGATTCGAGCATGTGGAGTACTGTCCACTTGAGAAAAGCTTTATTGAAAGTATCTCATTCAAAATTACAGATCATCACGATGAATTAGTCAACTTTGAACCTAGCTTTACTCCAACATATGTCATGCTTCATTTCAAGCGAAGGTTAGAATCTATAAATACTCGTACGTTGTAAATATCAACATAGTTTGGACACTGGATTTAACACAGCTCTATACTTATGCGATGAATTCACACTACGCACGTTACTACCTTGTCCAGAGTGGAGGTAGATTATCAGACATTGGAGAACTATATCGATCGCCACTTGTGTACCAGCGTGGAAGGGGTGTTGGAAGTTTTTTCAGTGGGTTGATACGTTATTTTCAGCCTTTATTTCTGTCCGATGCAAAAGCTATAGGAAAACAAGTCATCGAAACGGGAAAATCCATTTTTAAAGAGGCAGGAAGTAAGTCACTGAAGCAGGTACTAAAGGAGCAAGGGAAATCTGCAGTTCATGAATTAACCCAAAAAGGTATAAATAAAATATTTGATAAAATAGAGGGTAGAGGAAGACGAATGGCTTTAAAAAGAGCTAACCCTTACACAAGTAGGCATTTGAAATCAGTGCCTAGGCATAAAAAAGGGCGTAAGGTGAGAAAGCTGTCATCGAGCAAGACTAAGCAAACTATAAAACGACGGCGCCGAGTAAGAAGGCGTGCATTGGATATATTTAACAGATAGATAATACCTTCATGATGCAGAAAGAGTGTATGAAGTCTGAATCGGATATTTTTGCCTCCCCACCAATTCAAAACAGTATTTTGAAAACCGAAGAAGTTGCTTACAAACCAATTGCATCACTGGACAATTCTTCGGTGTTGGAATTTGTTTCGCTTGGTCATGGGGATACATATCATGACTTATCCAGCATCTACTTACGGCTCAAGGTGCAACTGATTAAACTAAAAAATGGTAAAGAAGAACTTTTCACCGGAAAAGAAAAAATTAAGAAAGCTGATGGGGGTGAAGGTGCAGCTGATCCGGTTGGTGTAGCTAACAACCTCATGCACTCACTTTTTAGACAATGCACTGTACAATTGAATGGGAAGAATATAGCTCAGAGAGACAACAATTACCACTATCGCGCCTATATTGAAAATTTACTGAACTACGGAAAAGACGCTGCATCCACTCATTTGGAATCGGCCGGGTGGTATCTAGATCAGAATGAGATGGAGATGATTGAAGACTCAAGACCTGGCGGTGGTCCTACCGAGTTGAATGAAGGCTATCTTAAACGGTCTGCAACGGTTGAGAAGAGTAACGTGGTCGAGCTGATGGGCACAATTCACACCGATCTGTCAAATCAAGAGAGACTTTTATTGAATGGAGTGGACTTACGTTTTACATTATCATTGGAAAAACCGGAATTTTATTTGTACTCGAAAGAAGATGACTTTAACCTACGTGTGAAAATACTAGAAGCGACAATGTTCATGAATCATGTTACCGTCAACCCTAGTATATTGTTGGCACATGAAGCTGTACTACAACGCACAAATGCCGTTTACCCATACAAGCGAGTGGAAGTGAAAACTTATACACTACCCACTAACACATTCACACTATCGCTTGATAACGTAGTGATCGGACAATTACCGAACCTGCTTGTTTTCGGCATGGTGAATAATGACACATACACCGGAAAGCGCACAAAAAACCCATTCAACTTTAAACACAACAACATGACTAATTTCAATCTATCAGTTAACGGCGTTCAAGTGCCAAACCAACCGTTAGAGTTTGATTATTCGCGTGATAAACCTGTTAGCACTAGAGGATACCTTACTCTATTCAAGGGCACTGGTATTAACTACTTTGATAAAGGTCATCAGATATCTAAGAAATTCTTCGACAACGGTTGTTTCTTACTAGCATTTGACCTAACAGCGGACAGCTCATACGATTCGGGTTGTGGCAGTTTGTTGAATCAAGGTGTGGTGAGGATCGAAGGGCGGTTCAGAGAGGCTTTGAAGAAAAGTGTCACTTGCATTATTTACGCTGAATATGATGGAAGTATTGAAATCGATAAAAACCGTAATGTATTCACAAGCTTCTAAAAGTATATAAATAACGTGAACATGTCAGATTTTGATAGGGTCTGCTCCAGAAAATAGTCATGACGCATTGTCTAGTGAATATTGAATACTTCTCAGAAGGTCATTTAACCTTTTTCAAGAAAGTCTCAATTGCGGGGTTCACCTCTCAGAACAAACTTTATTCAAAGGAAATCACGTATAAATATCCTACTTCCTCAGCTATAAGTACAGATCAGACAGGTGTATTTGGAAACTTAGAGCTCAAAAGGCTTGATGAAGATCTTATCAGGTCCCCGGCGAAATTCGCAACAGTCTTCGTAAACGGAGACTCAACAAGAGGGTTCCTACAGAGTTACGTAAACGTGAGGTGCAGAAGAAGAGAAAAGCAACGGAAACTTCATCTAGTATCAACTCCAACTCCAAGGAAGCCAAGACAAAAACACTCCCCAAGTCTAGTGTGCCGTGCGATGAAGATGTTCTTTTGAATTATACGTACTATCTAGATGGATGCCATAATCGCAGGATAACACTAGGATTTGACCCACGAACATTTCAAGCAAAGGCTATCTTTCACAATCACGGACGGTTCCCGCTAGCAGTTGACCACAGCCAATGGAATGCGTTGTACAAACACCTAAGCGATTTAAAAGGCACAGCAGGCGTCCAGTTCCCAGAGAACCAATTAGGATCTTTGAAACGTTACCAGATACCTGTAGGCGTTGGTAGCATAACACCAAAACATGCAGAACTATTCAAGCTATTTGAGATGATGGAGTTCTTCAATATGGTTATGCACCACAACAACCTGGCTTCGGAATGTGTTAAGGAATATTACGAGTTGTACTGTAACAGGTGCAAAGAGAAAGATCTGTTGAAGCTAAGCCATGAGGACTTTTTCATTCCATCTCGAATATCTTATATAAATATTAACTATTCAAGACTTTTTTATGAATTTCCAATTTTATGCAGTTGTAATCTTATTTTTGATGTTTTGAAATAAAAAAACAACACAATTATACATTGCAAAATAAAACATATTTTATTCTCACACTAGTAATACACATTATTTATTAAATAATACATATAAAGGTTGATACAATTTTGAGCGGCACATCTTGTTGTAGGCAATGGGTCGTGAATTCTACAGGTTGTCTTAAAATTCTTGAGCTCTCTCAGTTTTGGTATTTCTAGCTGTATTACGTTAGCATTTGATAAATATTTTCTTAAAAAACTTTCCTTAATAGCGCCTTTCACGTATATAGTCGTTTCGTTGAAGTCTGTCAAAATTTCTGCAAGTCGATTATAATCCACATCACCATCACACCATCGTAAGCCATTGATATTAGTCACATCAAAATCATTTTGACGACGCGCTTTCGGGTGTAACTCCTGATAAGGATATGGTGGAGCAAAATGATGAGGTAAAGTTGATTAAATGATGAGGTAAAGTTGATTCAAAAGGTAAAACAGCTAGTTCTTTTACAAAATATTGACCGTTTCCCCCGCACACAAACTGGATGTCTATAATAATTTGTGCCATGTCTCACTATAACACGGTTTGCAATGAAATGAAAGAAATGTTTAGAGTAGTGGCGCTTATATTTTATTCTGACAAAAAATTTGATTTCACCATAAGTGTAACGAGTAATTACTTAATTTCATAACAAAGCAAAAATAACTTAGATACTTACTTATTTCATATGAATGCATAACATATAAATTCAGAGATATAAAATTTATTTAAATAATAAGTGTAAATTAAAAAGAAACATTACCAGTATGTATGTAATATTATTATTACTCACCATATTTTTTCGTGTCCCAACTTCTTTCAAAAGACTTCAAAAACTTCTGCGTGATAATCAACTGCAACACTTCACTTTTATACTGTCTACGCGCACATAGGGTAATACGGGTGAGTAATTCCAAACCTCAACAGCAGATGTTTCCACACGAGCTAATTATATTCACCCTCAGATAATTTCATTATACAGAACGAATACGCGATCCGCAACACAAAAGCATTCAACCATCAGCCTATACCACACGTGTAAAGTAATTAAATATGCACTGCTTAAAACACATTTTTTCCGCAGACATTAATTACATTCACCCTCAGTTGGTTCAATATACAAGTCTTTTCATGTCCAACGATTCTTGCCTCAAGCGCACCAAGCAAGCGTAAGCAAGCATAAAGCATCTTCTAATTGGCATACACACAGTTTAATTGTGGATTACGCCATCGCTCGACACTATATATGACGTTGGGGAATACCTACCGTTTCGGTTTAAGATGCACAGCTGATATTGAATTCTTTCCACATAATATTTTCTTTTTTCGCAAGTCTGTTGATTCGTAAGCGAGTTAATTAATATGCACCCAATTGCAACACGGACACGAAAATGCCACCATTGAATGGTTAACAACAAGAACAAAATGCATAACCGGCCGTTACGTTCAGTTCGGTACATGAAAATACACAAAACGAAACACCTGTTGTCGACAAAAGCGACGTCACGGTCAACCTTGGGGGAACCCTTTAATTACAGCAAATATGTATGTGATCGTCAAATCTACCATCGTTCGTTTGCCTTCAAAAAGACTTAAGATATTTTAACCTCCTGAATTAATGAACTCCTGGTAGGCACTATCGAAGTATTAAGAAAATTTATACACAGCTATATGCACTAACATACCACTGTCCGATCATGATTATTTATGCACATGCACGTTGAAATGCGTATGAAGTTAATTGGATACTTTTCGTAATACATTAAGGCTAGTATCAGAATTCAGCATGGATGGCAATTACCATTAAAATTTCACCCTTCTTTTCACCCATCATTCGTTGTCTTGCACAGACGAGACATATAACGTACAGTAACACGGTGAATTGTATTTTATAGGATCGAGCTAATTTGATATAGTGCCCCAGAAAATGTGCAAGGCTTTACCTGTCCCCGTGGCCAGAAGGTACAATTGCTGAAGAAAAATTTGATTACATGTCGATATTACAAGGAGCTCATCGTAAGCAAGTTGATTGTATGCACTCCTCTGCTGGTACGATTTCTTTTGGAAGTCTCTCTGTTGATTCGGAAGCGAGTTAATTAATATTCACGACATCGCCAATGAACGAAATTCAAGTTGAATTCGCACATGAAGGTACAAGGTATGGGTATGGGGTTTTCTGTCTGGTTTTCTGCGCGCCTGTTTCACCAGTTTACAAAAATTGACTTTAGCGGCCTTTGTAACGTACTCTAAGCCTCCTAACAACCAACCAGTTATGCACACAACATCTCCCAACACATGACACATCTCGCAAACTAAAGCAAAAACATCTGACCCTATTTCTACCACCTATGACTACCTGACGCACCCAACCACAACACCCTGATCCTCTATAGCCAGCCATCAACGTTCAAAATCATCGCCAACCAACTGATCTACTATTGCCTTCTACCAACGCCGCCAATCACAACACACACCTGATCGGCAACCCCTCACAACACAGCCCTAACCCAGACCCTCCATAGCCTTCTACCAGCGCCACCAATCACAACACAAAGTTAAGCCCACCACCTGACAACCACAACCAACCAACCGCGACACCCCTCTTACAAACAACAAATCAATGACACACACCTGATACAAAACCACAATCTCAGCACCCGACCCTAGGTACACCCAAGACCGAGGTACTCTGATTTACCCTATCCATCCCATACAAACGTGGTAACCCAAGCCGCTCGCAACTCTGATTGAAAAAGATTGAAAATGCCGTTCCCACCCATACAAAAACCGGTTCTGAGGTACGTCACTTACTACTGACTTCTCATCCCCCCAAAAATCAGATGATAGCGCCCCTACCTCGTCCGTCACCATCTCTAACGCCCCGTGGTCCTGCTGGTAACTGAAGGGGTGAGCTGAGGACGCGTTCATCATGGTCGCATCGCCGACACAGTTCCAGTGGCGGTCTCAGGCACTGCCAACTCATAGCTGAGCTCGTTCTCGCTAAGACGGTCTATTAGAGCCTCCGTGAATTTTGCCATGTTGAAGCTAACACGTATTACGACAGCACAAGAAGAATATAAGACGCGATTCCGCGTCGCCATTTCACGCAATAACATAATTTATAATTCAATGAGTTTATTATATTTTTTTTTCAAAAAAAAACCCTACCTATGTACACTTAACTCTAATTACAATCTTTTCCCTAATCCTAATGCGTCGGCTGCTTCTGGCTCCTCGCTCGCTCGTCGTCCTCGTCTTCTGCTTAATTTCACTGGAGCTCTCGTCGAGCTTCACCGTCGTAAGCCAAGAGGATCGACAGCCAGCTAAACGCGCACTCGTCTTCCAGCTTCGCACCGTCCAAAAGCCAAGAGGATCGACACCTAAACGCGCACTCGTCTTCCAGCTTCGCACCGTCCAAAAGCCAAGAGAATCGCCATCTAAACGCGCACTAGTCTTCCAGCTTCGCACCGTCAAAAAGCAAAGACGTCCAAACCAAAGCCACGCAGCTTCCACACCAGCGGTCGAAGTGAAAAAGCCCCGTCAGCTGCTCCCGCAATCCTATTTAAGCCCAAGCCTAGTCCCGTTTTTCAGTGTCGTTGGTCAATGACCACTCAGCTGGGTAGCTGACCTCATCGCAGCTTTCAAAAGCTTTAAGAACTGGTTTGGTCAGCGTCAGACGTTGTGTCTCGATGCGAGGGGAAATGCTGTGATTGCCGCCTGTCCGGCGAAACGCTCGCGGCAGCCGCCAGCCATGGCGAATTGCCAGTGCCAATGGTTGTGGGTATCATTGGCGCATAGGGGACTCCATTGGGCGCATCGTAAACCGGGCGGGGCCTGGACTTGGATCCGCTGCGCGATTGGGTGATCGGTGTTTGTTGCCGTCATTGCTGGCAACTTATCTGCAGGGTCTGTGACGGTGTCCGGAACACTCTCCATGACAAACTTACTACCTACTTAGTTATCTAATCTAATATCTTGACATCCTACGTCTCCTCTACATTTATATAATTCAGCTTCTACTCCTTACCATATAATTCAAATCTCTACTTCCTACAATATAATTCATTAACAGCAATATAATTCAATACTAACACTATAATTCATAAATTAGCTTCATTGCGTGAAGTGGCAAACGTGACATTATCAATTTTTAACAAGACAGCGTTTACCCGCACGATGGTTTGGGGTCTTCAAGGACAGGACAGACCCCCATTCTGCCCTTATGGCTTGTGGGTCGACCACGTTGCGTGGCGAACGTAACAGTCTGTCAATCCCCTCGAAAATTTATTAAATACAATTATTTTATTCAACAAAATCAAAATTAACTTACTTATCAATACAAATTTTTTCTACCTGGGGTACCAATACTTGTAGCAATCTCATAATCGTTTGTAAGGGAAGTTTTGCTTTCCATGTAGACACCCATTCAGTAGTTGGTGTCCAGACTGATTTATAGCAACTTCTTTCTTGGCCCTTTCTATTACTAATACGCTTGAGAGAAAAAAATGATTTTTTCGGTTCATTAGGAAATTTTACAACAAAATTTTTTAAAGGTGATGTTTATATATGTACGTACATAGCGAAGTACTAGATTTTCATTATTTTAAAACCATCCCGTGTTGTTTTGAACCAGTAGCGGTAGCACATAGTTGTTCCAAACTTTTCAGTTTCACGGTACTATAAGGGCTAAAATACTTTTTGATACCTAAAAATCAGTATTTTTGGATAAGTGAAAAAATACAGTAATTTCTCATAATATCTTCTAGATGGCGTTGTACTTGAGTATTTGTAGCTGTCACGAGAATATAATTGCACCATGGCAGCATCGAGGAATTCTCCTTCATGCAAGGTGGCCGCAAAAGGATCGTTCTCTCTCTTGTCAGACACCGCGCCGTGCGGACGACTCTCGCGTACACTGCCTCGTCGTGCATACATTTCATATTAAATATTTGTAATCTTTGTTAAGTACTCCAATCTTCAATAAATTGTTATAAAGCTAGATACCTACAAATGGTGACCCCGTGTTAAAAGAACATGTAAAAGTGCGTCCGCTTCGTGTAAATAACGAATAAGGGTGAAAAGTGCATCGCGTGTTTTTGCAACCAAAGACTTTCAAGTGCGACGTTTACAGTTTCCAACAAAAATGGCGTCCCCTGAACAGCCGCCCGAACATGAGGACGCATATTACGATACGGAAGCAGGAACGTCAAATCAGAAGAACGAATGTGATAGTGGCAACGTGCATTTGGACACTATCCATCAAGTGAAATTGCCACCATTTTGGCAACGGCGACCCACGCTTTGGTTCGCGCAAGTCGACGCGCAGTTTAAAAAAAAACGCATCGTCACAGATTCGACGAAATTTAATTTTACCATCGCATCATTGGATTCTGCTATTCTGGAGCAAATAGCAGATATAGTAGAAAAGCCACCAGACAGCGGAAAGTACACGGCAATTAAACAAGAGCTAATTGCACGGTTCGTCGACTCAAAGAAAAGTCAGCTCACAAAAGTGCTGACGGAATTGAAATAAGCGCAAAAAAAACCATCGCAGTTAGTACGCGAAATGAAGTCACTAGCTGGTGATCAGCTTTCTGATAACGCTATACGTTCGCTATGGTTGCGTCGCCTTCCTGCTCGTGTCCGCGCTATTTTGACTGTTACGGCTCATGTAGACACGGACGCTTTAGCAGAAATGGCGGACAAAATATTCGCTGAGAACAATGCGTGGCCTTCAATTTCAACGATAGCCAAGCAACCGGAAAACTCGGGACAAGTCGACTTATTAACTCGGCGCCTCCATAAAATCGAAGAAGAGCTTAAAAAACTGAACACCCGCTCATGTAAAAATTCACGTTCCAGATCTTCGTCAAGACAGCGGTTTCAAAATACTCAACGCATTTGTTTTTACCATCACCGTTATGGGAAGCAAGCGCAGAAATGCCGGAAACCATGCAGTTACGCAGTTAAACCGGAAAACTAGAGCTGTCGTCGTCCAGTGAAGTTTTGGTCGGCGATGAGATAGAAAGACACCGTTTAGTAGTCAGCGATCGACATTCTGGCACGTTATTTCTAATTGACACAGGTGCTGGCGTCTCAGTTATCCCGCGAAGTGACTTTAAAAAACGGACATCACCATCCAGCCTAAAACTGTATGCAGCAAATAATACAGTCATCAACACATACGGTGAGCAGCTCTTAAATATAAACTTAGGATTACGTAGACGCATGGAATGGTACTTTCATATAGCCGGTGTACCACGAGCTATAATCGGAGCAGATTTTCTTCGAGCTTTCAATCTTCTAGTAGATTTTAAAAACAAGCGACTCGTCGATGGCAACACGCAGTTATATACTTTTGGAAAAACGAATGCCGACAACGGCGGTGTCATTAAATCTTTAGCACAAAACGACGGCATCCAACAACTTTTAAAAGAGTACCCAGAATTTCATCTCTGGGGAGCAACATGGAGTGTATCATCAAATAATCACTACAGGTCCTCCGATTAAAGAACGCCCACGACGATTACCGCCCGATAAATATGCAGCTGCGAAGAGAGAATTTGATTATATGATCTCTAAAGGCATTTGCAGACCATCAAACAGTCCGTGGTCCAGTCCGCTACATTTCGTAATGAAAAAATCAGACACTTCGAGACTGTGTGGTGATTACCGACGTCTTAACTCAGTGACTACGCCAGACCACTATCCTGTTCCTCATATACAGGATTGCGCACATATGCTGAGCGGTACTAAAATATTTTCTACTATAGACCTTGAGCGCGCATATCATCATGTCCCGATACGCGAGCAAGATATACCCAAAACTGCAGTAGTCACACCGTTCGGATTGTTCGAATTTCGTCGTATGACTTTTGGGCTGTGAAATGCCGCGCAAACCTTCCAACGGTTATTGGATACGGCTTTGCGCGGATTGGATTTTTGTTTCATATACGTGGATGATATTTTGGTCGCATCGCGGGATTATAGCGAACATATTCAACATATTAAAAGACTAGTCGAACGTCTTCGCAAATTCGGGTTGAAGGTTAACCCATCGAAATGTGTTTTTGAAGCTAGTCGAGTAGAATATCTGGTATATTCGATCGACAGCAACGGGATTAAACCATTGTCCAGCAGGATACAGGCGATCAAGAATTATTAAAAACCTTTCACCATATTAGAGTTGCGACGCTATTTGGGTATACTCAATTTTTATCGTCGATTCTTAAAGAATGCTGCTCAAATATTAGCACCATTAAATAATTTCGTCCCAGATTCGCGAAAAGGAGATAAGCGACCCATTCACTGGACAGACGAATCGCAACAGGCTTTTGAAGCAAGGAAAAACCTAATCAGTGAAGCCTCTTTGTTGGCACATCCAAAAATTGACGCGTTGATGGCTTTGTCTGCAGACGCTTCAAATGTTGCCATCGGTGCTGTATTGGAACAATACGAAGATAACGTTTGGAAACCTTTAGGGTTCTTTTCAAAAAAAACTTTATCCAGCGCAACAAAATTATTCGACGTACGACAGGGAGCTTTTAGCTGTCTATGTCGCTTCATTCTCGAAGGCAGAACATTCACAATCAAAACGGATCAAAAACCGTTAACATTTGCCAACATACAGCGATCGGAGAAAGCGTCGCCTCGCCAAGCACGGCAATTAGAATACATCGCGCAGTTTTCAACAAAGATTGCCCACGTATAGGGTACGAAAAATCCTGTCGCGGATACTTTATCCCGCTGTGAAAACATTGACGCCATTATAGAGCTCGTCGACATAAGCCAAATTGCTAATGCTCAAAAAGATGACATTGAGCTCCAGCGACTTCTTACATCTATCGTTGCACTGCGGTTGCAGACGATCACAATCCAACAAAACATCGTTTATTGTGATACATCAATGGGTGAGATCAGACCATACGTTCCTGCAAAACTCCGAAAGCGGCTTTTCGAGCAAGTCCAAAACTTATCGCATCCGAGTGGACGAGCTACAAGTAAGCAACTGCGCAAGAAGTATGTTTGGCCCAGTATGTGCAAGGATATTGCACGCTGGTCGAAAGCTTGCACTGCATGCCAACGTTCCAAAATCAGCCGGCACGTGCGAAACATTCCACAAAATTATGCTCCAATGGATAGAAGATTCCAGCATATTCACGTTGACATCGTCGGACTAATTCCAACAGAGCAAGGAAAATCCTACATACTTACTATGATAGACCGTTTCTCTCGATGGCCAGAAGCCATACCCACAGAAGAAATCAACGCAGAAACGGTGGCGATGGCAATATATTGTAATGATATGCATAAACAAATGTAAACACATTTGTAATGATATGCATAATCGAAAACACATTACACGTTCCCATTCTCACGATACTGCAGCACTTGCACACAATGCATTTGTTTATGCAGCATTGCTGAATATCACGAACATGTGTGGATCGATGCATTATCGATACATTTGAGCCATGCTTGAGCTATTCGACTTGGCCCATTTTGTGTCAGCGTGTGACCGAGTTTTAGGCAATAAGAAATAGTATTTAAGCCGTTGTTACGTTCGCCACGCAACGTAGGCGATTCTAAACCCTCAAGGGCGAAATATGGGACTTCCCTGTCCGTGAGGACCCCAAACCACCGTGCGGGTAAACGTTTTCTTGCGCAAAATTGTTAATGTCACGATCGCCACTTCGCACAATCAAGCCAATGAATTATATTGTTACTTAATGAATTGAATTATTATTAATTAATGAATCGTAGGGAGTAGATCAATTTAGGATAGAGGTTTGAATATATGTACATAGACATAAGAATTAGGGCATAGGTCGCTTTAGATGTCCCTACATGGACAACAACTTTATCTGTGCAGATTGCCAGAACACCAACAGGCTGATGAAATGTATGTATGACAATATCATAAGTCATGTCGATAAATTAACACAGGACACAGCACACTTATTGACGAAGCAGCAAGCGCAGACAAGGGCAAACGATGAAAGTTTTGTGGAAATGGCTACCAGTTTCGACGATTTAACCACTGTACTTTCCACCGCCAAAAACAATAAAGGTTTCGACAAGGCTCTCCATGAGCTGCACAACAAGTTTGACATCTTGAATAGTAAATTAGCGGTAATGAGTACACTGTCGACGTCTCCTTCCCGCAAACAGGACCCAAACGCAAAACATATAGCCGACCTCGAAGATAGACTATTAAACCTGCTCAATGAAAAATTGTCTACACTGTCAATACAAAACTCATCATGGATAGCAACCACAGAGAACAAACTTGAAAGTGCAATCCAGAAAATTGTAAGCATGGGCACTGTACTGTGCGAACAAAACCGCACCACCCATAACATTCCAACCCGCTGTGAACTGCCCCTAAACCATGAAATTTTGTTTGCTGACCTTAAAAACATGTTGAACAGTGCATTGAAAGTTCCTACGCAAGATAAGGCAACATCTCCCATCAAACGTTTATCTGTCGAGGATAAAAAGCCAGTTTCAACACCTACTACCCAGAAAACAAAAAGTGCCAGAAAGATTTTTCAATTCGGTACATCCTGGTCTGAAGAAGATTGGAATAGAAGGATAAATAAAGTTAAGCGTATAAATGCGGATTACGTGAAAAACGTCAATATTGCCTCGTGTATATCACGGAAGAATGAAGGCTACGAAGTATTTCATGTAAGGGGGGCCCCAGTATCTGCAGATGTAACGCGGATGATTCAATTCCTTCAAAGTGAGCTTGCCATTACTGATTGTTTAGCTGAAACTCTCTCTAAAAGCACCAAGAGAAAAACCACGTCATTCAAAGTATGTATTCCATCTCGGTATGCCTGGCTGTTCTTTCAGCATGAAGGTAAGGCGAAGAAAATTTGGAATGGGATGACATTCACCCTATGGCGTAACTCAACCAAAAAGGTTCAGCATAAGCAGAAACTAGTCAGTAAGAACAATTCATTTACGTGTACAGCCTCCCCTAAAAATGTTGCAATTTCCCCGACTAACAACCCTAATCCCGTCCAACAACTAGGTATTATTACTACTCCCACTTTACCTGCATCCACTTCTAAAGTTCCCATTAGCATACCTACGTCTTGTAAGCTTACCACTGACACCTCCTTAAAAAAAAGTCCCATATGCAGCGCAGATCCTACGACACCCACCCCTGCAAGACGTATTTTCAATACCAAGCAGCCGGCTTCAATATCCATTCCACTTGATGTTTCTTGCGAAACCTCTCCTTGTCACATGATGACTGCTAAGACAATCGCAACATCCAAATATGCTAATTTTATCCGCGGTGACGATCAAATCCCCCCGCAATCCGGTGCTATCCACATGCCAAACCCTCCTATTAATCGACCTTCCGCACCTAAATTTATTGATCCACTGGTACCTCCGGTTGTAAGAATTACCGCGAACTCTACAGACGATCTTGAGAGCAGATATCTTTTATCTCGGTTCAGAGACCATAAAATTTACGACAATGTCCGCCTTTTCCTTGCATACATGCATAACGCACCGGAAACTACCTGCTTTGAGGGGAAAACGAAAACCAATCTCAAGGTCATGATCCAACAAGAAGGCCTCCCTACTGACCTTGATTCTTTACGTCTCTTTTTTAATCGATATCATGAAGAACTCGGTATGTCCCCTGATCAAGTCAAACGTGATCTTGAAACTTATAGCTCCTATGTCAGCTCTAAGTATATCTCTCTCTTACAAAAATCACGGGAAGACCATAAGAAATTTTATTCCTAATACGAAAGACACGTCTAAAATCTTAAGATTTCTCTACCATAACTGCAGTGGTATGAGGGGCAAATTAAAAAGACTTTATATTGACGCCAAATCTTGCCATTTCAATATACTCACTATAACAGAGACTTGGTTGAACGACTCGTACAAAAACGAAGAAATACTTGACAACAATTGGACAATCTATAGAGCTGATCGTGATTATCTTCATACTGGTGTCTCAAGGGGAGGTGGTGTTCTTACCGCAATTCACAACTCCCTGTCGAGTGAACTTGTTACAACCGTGTCCCATAAATCATTTGAACATATATTTATCAGAGTTTTATTAGAAAAACATTTCCTCTACATCGGTGTTATTTATGTGCCCCCACACTCCGAAGATACTACTTATAATGATTTGAGCGACGTAATATCTTCTGTCATTGCTTCATTGAATGTGGATGATAAAATTATCATATTTGGTGACTTCAATCGCCCGAATATTGGCTTTATAACCGATGACAATGATAGTCACCTCCTCCCAGTCAACATTCTTGGCGACATTGACTTTAATCTCATCAGTGTGTTTTATGGCAATGATTTGCAGCAAGTTATTTCGACTCCTAACCAAAATGGCAAATGGTTAGATCTGATTTTCACCAACTTTTATGACGAAGCGGTGGTTAGCCCAACCATTGACACCGAGAATCTTTTCTCCAACACTCTCCATCACTCAGCTTTGACGGTTGAACTATCCACTGCGAATGTACCCTTTACCCAATCGTACAATAATGAAATTGTATATGATTTCTTAAATGCTGACTATATTAGCATTAAAAATTTTCTCGATACCATACATTGGCCGAGTTTCTTTTCGTCGTTAGATTTAGATGAATCTATAACTTCTTTTTATACGCTAATCTTTCATGCTATTAATAAATTTGTACCAAAGATAAAGAAACGGAGCAAACTTTCGGAACCCTGGCTTGATCATGATTTAAGGCACTTAAGAAACCAAAGAAACAGACTATATAGGAAAATTAAAAATGGAATTTTCGTCGACGAGGATCTAAAGAAAATGCACGATAAGCTATCGAATGAATTCTCCACTAAATCCCGACAAGCGTACGATGTTTACGTCAACGTAATTGGTGAAAGCATTATAAATGATCCGAAAAAATTCTTTGATTTCGTTAATACAAAACGTAAAATGACAGGCTATCCCGCTTCCTTGTTCAAAGGGAATGTTGTATCCTCCTCTCCACTTGAAACTTGCAACCTATTTGCCGATCATTTTCAGGAGACCTTCTGCCCGCCTATAGTCTCGTCAACAACACCGTCGATTGGAGTTAACACAACGCCCCTCATCGACAGTATAGTCTTGTCACAAGAGGCAATTATTAATGCTGTTTACGAGCTAAAAGTGAACAAAGGACCCGGCCCAGACTTACTTCCTCCTGGTTTCTTGGTTCGTTGCATAGACCAACTTGTCACTCCTTTGCACCTAATTTTCAATAGATCTCTGTCTCTAGGTGTCTTTCCGTCCTCCTGGAAATCCTCGCATCTTATACCTATTCATAAAAGTGGTGATAAGCGATCTGTTGATAACTACCGAGGGATCGCTATTTTGTCAGTCATCCCCAAACTCTTTGAGAAGCTAGTTTGCGATATTCTCACTCCCATCGTAGACCCTCTCCTTAACGAACAGCAGCATGGATTTCGTAAAGGCAGGTCGACTTCCACTAATCTCATGATCCTAGTTTCTGACGTCCTCTGTGAAATGGAAAAGGGAAACCAAGTTGACGCGGTCTATACAGACTTTAGTAAGGCTTTTGACCGAGTTGATCATCAAACCCTAATACGTAAAGTACGTAATTTTGGAGTATCTGGTTCCCTACTCAATTGGCTACAATCCTATCTCTGTGACCGAACTCAGATGGTCAAATTCCAAGGTCACTTATCTAAAAGAGTTTTTGCATCCTCCGGAGTACCACAAGGCAGTCATTTAGGCCCTCTGTTGTTTAATATATTCATTTCTGATCTATCTGCGACACTGTCTAACATACCTCACCTATTCTATGCTGACGACTTAAAAATTTACTACAGCATCAAAACACAATCGGATGCAGCCTTCCTCCAGTCCAAGATTCATGCACTTGCACACTGGTGTAGTCAGAATAAGCTCTATCTCAATGTCAGCAAATGCCACGTGTTGAGCTTTTCTCGTAAGAATGCAGTTACTACCTATTCTTATTACCTTAACGACATCGTATTAAACAGGGCTGATCATGTCGTTGACCTCGGCGTAGTCTTAGACAACCAATTGCGGTTCAATCTGCAATATGACAAAGTCCTATCAAAGGCTAATAAACAGCTTGGCTTCATTAAGAGACGAGCCAAAGAATTCAAAAACATTTGGGTTACCAAGTCCTTATACACCACCTTCGTGCGGCCCCTGATCGAATATGCTTGCATAATTTGGAACCCCGTTTTTGTGCTCCACAGCGACAGACTTGAATCTATCCAGAAACAATTCTTGCTTTTTGCCTTGAGGGACCTCTACAACCCGAGTGTCTTTCATAGTCTTCCTTCCTACAAATATAGACTAGACCTTCTAAACTTAATGCCTCTACACTAATTAGTGCCAGTTTCACCTTCGACGTTATCAGCGGCGCAGTAAATATAGTAGCCCTCGCTGATAGAATAAAATTTAATGACCAACAACGACGTACTCGACACACAACCCTGCTTAAAGAATATCGGCATCACACGGCCTATGGTCATAATGAACCGATAAATAGATGTTGCAGAATATTCAACACAATTAGTAACCACTATTCTCCGGGTATCCCTAAATCGTCCTTTAAACGTAACCTGACAAAGGCCCTATTGTCATCATAACCACGAACTCCCCAACTAAGCCTGATTAAGTTTTAATTAGACTAATTTACTTTACTTTAACTTATTAATTATTTATGTATTTTGTATTGTTTACTTGATGCCTTGTTTGGTGTAAATAAATAAAATTAGATAAGGATTATTGAAATTGATGGAATATAAAGATGTATGGTTAGGAAATTAGATTAGATAGCTAAGTAGTAATAGTAGTTTTTATGGTGAGCGATCAACAGCAAAATGTATCACAGTTTACGGCACAGACACTGCGGATAAGTTGCTCACGATCACAACAACAACAACGCTCACCCAATCGTCGCAACAGATCCCAAATCAAGGCTCCGCCCGGTCTACGATGCGCCCCAATGGAGTCCCCTATGCGCCAGTGAAACCCACAACCATTGGCACTGGCAATTCGCCATGGCTGGCGGCAGCCGCGAGTTTTTCGCCGGACAGGCGGCAATCGGAAATCCCCTCGCATCGAGACACAACGTCTGACCCCTGACGAAACCAGTTGATAAGCTTTTGAAAGCTGCTGGGGTCAACTGCCCAACTGAGCGATAGATTTGAGTTTAGAATTAGAGAAGGGTGACGTTTTCCAAACAAGTAAATAAACCCTATAATTAAACCCTTACAAATGTCAATTCCTTAAAAATGAAGTGGTATTCTTAGGACATTTGGTAACTAAAGATGGCATAAAGACCGACCCCTCCAAATATAAAACCATAGAAAATTATCCAGTTCCAAAAAATGCGGATGAAACTCGTAAATTTGTTGCATTCTGCAATTATTATAGACGTTTCATACCCAACTTTGCTGATATAGCCGAAAATCTCAATTCATTATTAACCCTAGAATACTAATGTTAGTCGATTCGACTAACAACGATCAGTTTTTTTTCTGTTTCTTTCTAACGAATTCACCGATTGAGTTCATATTTTCTATCAGCTTAGTTGCCATTAAGACCCTCACAAGATTGATCGCGCCGCACCGGTAAGTTCCGTAATATTCGAAATTTTTCCTACTTGTTAGCCCAATCGACTAATAATTAGTATTAACGTAACTTTTTTGATGGTGCCATATTCCATAATTTCGAAATTTTTGTTGGGTTTATTTGATTTTTTAGTGTTAAAGCTACTTCTCGAACACGCCGTGCTCAAAAATTGTTGAATGACGATTTGGTCCGATATTTGAACGAAGGCGATTCAAGCAGTGACATTGCTTTGACATTGCTCTCATACAAACCTAAGCCTACTAAAGTTGTATACTTGCTTTCATATTGTTAAGAAAAGGGAATTGTGAATACAGAGACAAAGCTACGTCATATATTGTGAGAATAAAGTAAATGACAAAGAAAATCCATTGAGTAGGAAAAAATTTATGAAAGAATTGCACATGGGTCTTGTAAGCCCCTACATGGAGAAACGCCTTTCTTTTAAAACATTGCATAAGAGACTTAGGACTAACTTAGAAAGAATTGATGCCTGGAAGTTCCAGAAAAAGTAACGATCTATCCACTGACCCTGAACCCAAAAAAAAAGAAAAAGTTGCGCCTATTGCCCTTACGAAATGCATCGAATGACTAAGACGACGTGTTCTAGATGCTTGAAAAGTGTATGCGGTGAACACAAACTGTGTGTGTTAATTGTACCAAATATTTTTTAAAAATTATTTATTCACAAAGCTTATGTATCCCTAAAGCAGGTTTAAATTGAAAACAAGAATTTTTTTATATTTTTGTTAAACTTTTTATTACTACTTGAAAAACTGATGATTTTGATCTCAAAAAAGTACTGAAAATGTGAAACATGTTTTATTTTCAAATAGAAAAAAAATACTAGCTTTTTTCTTTTTTTATTCTTAAGAGATGTTAACAAAGCTACTTATTAAAAATCTAATATACCAATATTATCAAGGAATTTGTCTTTACATGCATTTTAAAAAGAGTTAATCGAAACGACTAATGATTAGTATTTGCGTTCGAAAAATATGATTAGTATACTAGGGTTAAAAAAGAAAGTACCTTTCATTTGGGATAATTCGTGCCAAGTGGCATTTGAGACGCTCAAATCTAAACTAATGAATCCCCCAATTTTGGGATACCCAAATTTCGATAAACCGTTTATACTAACCACGGATGCGTCAAACTAGGCACTAGGAGCGGTTTTATCACAAGATGATATAGGATCTGACCTACCTGTATCATACGCAAGCAAATCACTAATAGAGGGAGAGCAAGTGACGAATTTTCAGTTGTCATTTCAAAAGTCATGAAAAGTTACAGACTCAAAGTTTAATATCTGCTCGACAATAGAAGCCAATTCTGGCAGCCCACAATGGCCGGAGTAAGTTACAGCAAAATTTTAAAGAAGGTAGGAAAAATGATTTATTTTAGTTAAAGTATCAGTCATGAAATTTATGCAGATTATTTCTAAAAGTATACTGAATGTATAAAAAAATACGCCAGAACATTTTCGTTCCTCCTAATTGTTGACAGAACGCTCTAAAAAAATTTAAAAAATATTTTTATTTTTTTTATTTCATTAGTTTTCAAATTTTAACACAATACAGAAAATATGTACAGAAAACATATTATTGAATGCTAGAAATAAATTTCATGACTTACTTACTGTCAGAGAGAGAAACGCTCCCATGCAAGTGCGAGCGAGACAGTTAAATTCATATCATATCATATTCATATCATGTTAAAAAGACAGCGCAAATGAACAGTAAAATATATACAAGTGCAAGTATAAAAAATTCGGTGAATAATTTATTTTTTACATCATAAAAAGGTATTTATGTACAATATGCATGATTATCATTGTTCATTCATGTTTGTCGTTGTATTCCTCTTCATCATCATCATTATTGATATTTTCAATAAAATTGAATCATTCGAATCATCGTTTAAATCTCTTCTTCAATTAAACCGATTAATTCATTAAACGGTAATTCATGATAGTGACGATATTTATGCCAATCGGTTACTGGAGTTTTTTTAGCGCCTTACATTTATTAACGATTGCCATTTTACAGATGTTATGATAAAAAAAATCTGTATTTAAAGTTTCAAAACGTTGCCACATCTCTTCTGTATCATCAAGGTCGCTATATTTCTTGATAAGGGTAGCCAAATTTTTTTTTGTGTTTTATAAATTTTTTGCTCCTTACCACGGTGCTGTGCTGTGTCGTTTTTTTCCGCAGAAGAAACATTTTGCATTCATTTCTTCTTGATTGTCGATCTCTAGTAGTTCATTTTCTTCAATGCTTTTTTCTTCTTGCTCCATTACATCGTGTCCTTGTAATATATCCGAAGTTGATGGCTCCGGTGATGAAGGGCAATCAGTTGATATCGCAGTCACAGGACTTTCTTCAATTAAATACTTGTGTCCGACATCAGCAAAATTCTGATAACATTTACTATGATAACCAATATCACTATCAGTGTTGTCAGATAAAATCACATCACAAAATTGCATATTCTGGTTTTTACGGGCGTTTAACATTAATTTACACTTGTCTATTTTTTCTTGTTTATCAAAACGTAAAATATTACTAGTGTTCTCTTTACAGATTGCACAAATCATTTTGAATGCACTTAAGAATTATTCAAAAAATCAACTGCGCTCCAAAAATATTTCCAGCGGACTGACGCGATTCTGTATAGTTTCGAACATTCTAAACTACTAGAACATCCCTACTACTTGGTTACATATGTCTAATGACTTTCGAAATGTTTCAAGAATAATTAAAGATTTGCGTCACATGAACATATAAGAAATGACCCATCTGCAGATTCTAAACTCCAAAAGTATACTAATTAAAAAAGTTTTACAACTTTCATAGTGACCAGAGAATACCTCTGTCACAGTGACAGGTAATTTCACAGCAATATATATTTTCTATAAGTTTAACTAGTAAACTTTAACAAGGAATTGTTGCATTTCATATAATTTACAATCCATCTTCAATGAGGCCCAATATGCGTTCTCTTCTCAACCGGCAGATATGAATTTAACTGTCTCGCTCGCACTTGCACGGGAGAGTTTTTCTCTCTGGCAGATAGTAAGTGATGAAATTTATTTCTGGCATCCAATAATATGTTTTCTGTACATATTTTCTGTATTGTGTTAAAATTTGAAGACTAATGAAATAAAAAAAAATATTTTCTTAAATTTTTTAGAGCGTTCTGTCAACAATTAGGAGGAACGAAAATGTTCTGGCGTATTTTTTTATACATTCAGTATACTTTTAGAAATAATCTGCATAAATTTCATGACTGATACTTTAACTAAAATAAATCTTTTTTCCTACCTTCTTTAAAAATTTTACCGTAACTTACTCCGGCCATTGTGGGCTGCCAGAATTGGCTTCTATTGTCGAACAGATATTAAACTTTGAGTCTGTAACTTTTCATGACTTTTGAAATGACAACTAAAAATTGGTCACTGGCTCTTGGTCTATAACAAAGCATGAACTGAATAAGCCCATAATAGAGAAAGAACTATTGGCGATACATTGGGCATAAAATTTTTTTAGGCCATACCTATACGGTAAAAAATTCATGGTTGTCACCGACCACAGACCATTAGTTTCACTCTTTAGCCACAAAAATCCATCTTCAAAATTAACTAGGATTAGACTCGACTTAGCAGACTATGATTTTGAAATCATTTATAAGAGAGGTGAAATAAACACTATAACAGATGCTTTGGCTCGCATTGAACTTAATTCAGAAATCTTAAAGACAATGATTCCAGCTGAGATTGATAACACCGCAAAAATAACTTTAGCTATTACAACGGGCATGAACAACAAGAATAATAAAACTGACACTAAAAATTATAATAAAAATAATAATAACCAAAATGATTCCAATCATTCAAAGAAGCCTGATCAACTTCACATTCGGGATTGTACATCAATATCTGATATCAGAAACGTTAATGAATTAAAATTCGAAATAGCGCGAGTTACACATAACATAGACAATAGCATTACTACCTAATTCTCCAAAACCCTTTGCGAATAACATCTATATTATATCAATACAATGTTGCATTCTTCATATCATATCCTGATACGAACAATACAATGTTGCATTCTTCATATCATATTCTGATACAAATAATACAATGTTGCATATCATATCAGATGCAGATCAACAAAATTTAATTAAAAATTCTTTGATAAACAAAAAATGCAATATCCGCATCTCATATCCGCTGCTTGATATTGCACACTTAGCACATCCTCTTATTGTGGGAATATGCAGATAAGACGAAGATTGTTTTGGCGATTCCAAGTCTATATATAGGAATGTAAGATAGTCTAGTGGGCAGTCTTCAGTTGCGATTCAGTTCGGTTAAGATCAGTTGTAATAAAGTCATAATTCCGTGAAAACCTTTCGAGTTTTATTTAAAAGTTCCACGTTAGGAACAATTTCAATTTAATTTTTTTGGACTTAATAAATAGTCCAGCTATAACTGGCGCAGTCGACGTCTTAAGGAAGGACGAAGTCCTATTTAAGACGATAAAAAATCCTAAAAGTTCGCGGTTACGCTAAACACTTTGTGTAAGGAACATATAAATCCAATTGCGACGAATACGCAAAATTGAACAAACGCGAATTAACGCTCAAACGATCGGGAACCCTGTAGTTCTTGATTTATAAACACTATTAACAACCCTAGTGAAGTGCAAATTCACTAGGTATTAAAATACGAACAGGAGGTTTGTGCGTCAAGCCTGAGTCGACCTTTAAAACCTTTTCCTGAGACTGGGATTAAGGACCTGTTCACTAATAAAAATAATATATCGAAAGTGTGTGAAAACTTGCTGCATCCCGAAAGAAACCAGGACCACATCTACACGGACTGAAATAAAAAAAAATGGCTGAAATACCCGCACCACTTCAACTAGAGCTGAGCTTCGAGGAGCTGCTGAAGGAAGTTAGGCGATTACCTATTTACTCCGGCAACAACGAACAATACGCACTGTCTGCATGGATAGATGAGGCAACCACGATCCTCAACCTCACACAACCAGGTGATCAACAAACATATATCTTCCGCCTAATCCAGCACAAACTGCAAGGGCCAGCGAGGAACACAATCCAGAAGATTCCAGACCCTAATTGGCAAAGCATCAAAGCGATATTATTATCGACATACGGGATCAACCAAACATACAACAATATTGTAAATTGTATTCATGGGGTAAGTGTTAATAATAGCAATATTGATGATACATACCATAAGTTAAATAATCTACTAAACAAACTTAATACAAAATACCTGCAAGATCCGCAGAGAGATTTCCACAATGAGTTCAATCCTGTCCGTAACGAGAGCTTGGTATTAAATAAATTCAAATCCCTATTACATGAATATGAAACTTTTCTACTTGAAACCAGAAGTTGTAATACTTAGGATCAGGCATATAATCTGTTGAAGGAAATTCAACAAAATACCGATAACCAACCTAGTGAAGATTACAATTCTAATCGTCGGAACAGAAATCCGCACAAAAATAGTAACAACCAACATAATAATAATTATAATAACAATTTTAAACCACGTTATAATAACCGATTTAATAGCAACCATCAGAACCACCAACAACGTTCATATAACAATCACCAAAATAATTACTTAAATCGAAATAATAATAACCACTGGAATAACCAAAATACCAATAATGGATTCAACTTTAACAGAAGGTACCAACCACAAAATAATCGTGTATTTAACCGTCCAGAACAAATGCAAGTAGATAACTCAAATATCTATCGTCAAAGTAACCAATATCGACAAAATCCCGAAGCGATGGACACAAATTTTTACATTACTGCCTCGGAAACCCTTTACCTATAATTAACCTTAACATTGATAATCAGATAATTCCTGTACTAGTAGATACTGGAGCATCAACATCTATTATAGACAAACGCTATCTTTTGAAAAACAAGAAATTTCAATTAGACGTACCTATTCTAATATACGGTTTAGCAGGAACATACTATATTACTTAAAAATTAAAATCTAATATGCCTCGAGAATTCGAACTCCCAATATCTCATAAAATACTTTGGAATATTATGGATTTTTCTGACAAACAGTTTAAAGCCATAATAGGACAAAATATTCTACACCCACTAAATGCATATTTAGACTTGGAAACAGGTGGTTTCAAAGTAAATAATAAGATACTACTCTTTAACTATGCAATACCCGAAGAGATAAATCTTCAAAGCGAATTGCAACCCCAATTAAGTGCTAAACAAAATTTATTTGAAACCTTAAACAATGAGGAAACCAACACCTTGAGAAAAATATTCAGAGAAAATGAGGATATATTCTACAAGAAAGGTGATAACTTAACGTGCACCACCCAAACTAAACATCACATAATAACTAAATCCAACAAACCCTTGTATTCTAAAATCTACCGATTTCCCCATGTACACGAATTAGAAGTTAAATCTCAAATCGAAGACATGTTAAAACAAAAAATTATACGACCTTCTACATCTCCTTATAACGCACCTATATGGATTGTACCAAAGAAAATGGACAACTCCGGTAAACAAAAATGGAGAATTGTTATAGACAAGACAAGTTTCCTATTCCTAACATCGAAAGTATATTTGACAAATTAGGTAAATCGCAATACTTTACAACGTTAGATTTGGCGAAAGGATTCCACCAAATAGAGATCAGTGAACATGATAAATATAAAACAGCTTTTTCAACACCACAAGGACATTATGAATTTAACAGAATGCCCTTTGGCTTAAAAAACGCCCCCGCTACTTTTCAGCTTATGATGAACGAAGTCCTGAGAGAATACATTAATAAAATATGTGTTGTCTACTTGGACGATATCCTCATCTTCGCAACATCACTCCACGAAATGGAAGTGAATATTCGAAACACACTGAGAAAGTATAAATTAAAAATCCAAATCGATAAATGTCGATTCTTCGCAAAACAAACTGACTATCTAGGACATATTTTATCTGTAGACGGCATAAAACCAAATCCGGATAAAATTGAAGAAATAAAAAATTTAAAAGTTCCTGACACTCCGAACAGAATTAAACCATTCTTAGGAATAACAGGATACTACCGTAAGTTTATTAATAACTATGCAAAAATTTGCCTGATAACTGACCGATGCCTTAAAAAAAGACTACAAAATAAATGTTGAAGACCCAAAATATGTTTCAGCATTCGAAAAGCTAAAACAATTAATTACAAATTATCCAATTCTACATTATCCTGACTTCAAACAAAAATTTATACTCACAACAGACGCTCCAGAAAAAGTAATAGGCGCAGTTTTATCACAACAAGGACACCCAATATCATTTGCTAGTAGAACATTAAATGAACATGAAAGAAACTACTCTACGATAGAAAAAGAATTACTCGCGATCGTATGGGCAACTCAATACTTCAGACCATATATTTTTCGAACAAAATTTATTAATTTATTTATTTCGCCAAAGCAAGGCAATCACAGTCAACATATAAAAATTTAAATATATAAAATATACATTACAACAATATACTTAACCCTAAAATACGTGCTACATTCAATGTTAATTTATACTTTTGTATGCACGAGTTACGTTTCCGTCACCATAATATCCATATTCATCATTACCATTGACCTTGTATCTACATACATGTACCCTTAAGGTGCATCAACCTAAAATTCCATTCACACACTTGCCAGGCATAATATTGCATCAAGTGCACTCAGCTGTAATTTAATCCAATCACCTTTTGCAGACGCTAACTCATCATAAATATTTAAATCTGCTAACTTCATCATCATCAATGGCGCACCAGCCCAAATCGAGCCTTGGCCTCCCGAAGACACTGCCTCCAACTGTCTCGGTCCAGCGACCGCGTCCTCCAATTAGCGAATCCCAGCAAGGATTCGCTGTCGTTGTCAACTGCATCCTCCCATCGTTTGCGTGGTTTTCCTGGTGGGCGGCTTCCTGTTGCTCGGCCTTTCATGGAGCGTTTGGGAATTCGCCCGTCATCCATACGCTCCACATGGCCAGCCCACTGACGTCGTAGCAGTTTCGTCAGAATCGATACCGGTGGCTCGTCATAAAGAGCGTACAACTCATGGTTGTACCGGATTCGCCAGTCCGGTCCGTCCTTCACGGGCCCCAGAATACGTCTCAAAATGCGGCGTTCGAAGACGTCAATCCTTTTTTCTGAGGCTTGAGTCAAAGTCCATGTTTCACATCCGTAAATCAATACAGGACGGATGATCGTTTTATAGACGCGCAGCTTATTTTTTCGGTGCACTTTGTTATTTTTAATCACCGAGAAGACTGAAAAATATATTTTATTGGCTAGACCAATTCGCCGTTCAATTTCGTCCTTTTCATTCCCGTCTTTGGCGAGGTTGACACCAAGATAAATAAAAGAGTTAACGCTTTCCACACTGTAGTTAGTTATCGTCATGTTTTGTCTATTTGGCGTCTTTTTCCTTGACTGGGTCATATATTTGGTCTAGTTCACATTGACCCTTAGGCCGACTTGCCTAGCCGCTGACTCCAGCTCAGTAAACGCTTCTTTGGCACGAGATAGAGATCGGGCCATGACGTTGATGTCATCGGCGTACGCTACTATTTGAGTAGACTTAAAGAGTAGCGTTCCCGCATTGTCTACTTTAATCTTCCTGATGACATACTCTAGGGCCAAATTGAAGAGTATGGGGGCGAGGCCATCACCCTGTTTAAGACCTGAGCTGGTGTCGAAGCTTTGAGTCAGATCGCCTTGACATCTGACTTTAGATCGTGTGTCGGTCATCGTTAGTCTGGTCATTCGTATAAGTTTGCTAGGTATCCCAAAATCAAGCATTATTTTATATAGTATATTTCGATCTATACTATCGTATGCTTGTTGGAAGTCTACGAAGACCTGGTGCACGTCAATATTGTATTCCCAGCACTTTTCCAGCACCTGTTTTACTGAGAATAGTTGATCTATCGTCGACATACCGGATCTGAAACCGCCTTGGTATTCGCCAATTATTGTGGAAGTGTACTGTGTCAATCTTTTATTAATAATTTTGGTCAGGATCTTGTAGGACGTACACAGCAGTGAAATGCCTCTGTAGTTGTCACATCTAAGCTTATCTCCTTTCTTATGTATGGGACATATGATGGCCGTCCGCCAATCATCAGGTAATTTTTCATCGACCCATACCTTGGAGATGATCTGGTGGAGGCGGTGCGTTAGTATTGGTCCACCTTTTTGAAGGAGATCTGCTGGTAAATTGTCGATTCCGGGTGCTTTATTTGGTTTTTGCTGTTGTATGGCTGCTTGCACCTCTTCAATAGATGGTATTGACGAAGATGGACTGCATAGGTCAGCATCTTCAGGAATCGTTATTGGCAGGGATGTAGTTACTGATGGTGGATTTAGTAGCTCAATCTGCTAACTTGCGTAAAGTGTAATTATGGGTAATGATGAATACTTGAATCAGTCTGAATTGTACTGTCAAACGAAATAAACCTTTGTTTATAATAAAAGAATCTACTTAAAGTTTAAATTATCTTTTATTATTCTTATGATACATTGAATTACGTTACTGGCGCAGTCGCGAAAGTAAGGGCGGAGGAATAATTCAACGAAAGTAACATTTGAAAGCGTGGAACCCCGACGGTTCTCGGTCCTGCGAGTGAATATCGCTATCGGTTTGAAGTGTTCAACTTTCAAGAAGTGTGTCCTGTGTATAGCATCAGCGAGTGCACATCGTTGGAAAAAGAAGGCACAAAAAGGAAGAAGGCATGATACTCGTATCTTCCATTATCATCACGTAAGTCGATTTGTTTTGGATATATGCCCCTTCCCAAAAAATACAAGAATTTCCATCCTCCTAAGCCCTATTGCACGTTCCCTAGAAGTTTAGGTAATCCTAGTAGTAGTAGTCAAATTGCTTCGGAAAGGTTAGATACAATTAGTGAAAGTGACAGTGAAAATCTATTAATAAGTGAAACTCTCGGAAATCTTTCGAAACGGTCAATCAGTCTTAAACAAACCTTCAAAAATCTAATTTACCCTAAAAGCGCGATAAATAAAGAAAGTGATAATCATATCGATTCAAAGATAATAAGCAATAAAATGGCTAACGAAAACGCAAACGGCGTAAACCAATTAACCACGACAGACATATTCAATTCGCTCAGGGTTCCTGATGCAATTAAAGATCTCCCACGATATGATGGGAACCCAAGACTCCTTTTCGATTTCATTGACAATGTCGATGAAATCCTAACTCTTATCCAAGTTACCAGCGGAACGCCGTATGGTCAACTTTTGTTGAGAGCTATCAGAAACAAAATAGTTGGTGAAGCCAATGAAATACTGAACATGTATGGCACACCACTTAACTGTGACGAAATTAAGGGAAACCTTACCCTCCATTACGCCGACAAGAGGAATGAAACCTCCCTAATAAAGGACCTGCACGGTTTAAAACAAAATAGTGACTCACTACAAGATTTCTATGGGAAAACAGTGGAGCTGCTTTCAACCACGTAAATATCCACGAAAAGGACGTGAGTGTTGTATCAGCGAAAAGAACTTTGTATTCTGCAATGTGCCTTAATACATTTCTATCCGGTTTAAAGGAGCCACTAGGTTCCACAATTCGAGCAAGAAGGCCTGAAACTCTCGCTACCGCATACGCCTATTGCATAGAGGAAGAGAACATCTTCTATTCACGAACAGGCGATAACAAGCGTTTTCTTGATTTAAAACCAACAGTGAGCATCAAACCCCATTTAAATCAAACAAACAAACTACCAATCCAACCCCAAAGATATTTGTTTGACAAGGATAAAGGTTTTCCACCACACCGAGTCTATACGTCCTCACAACGTTACCCTTTTCAACCAAGCCAATTTCAGCAACAACGATTTTACCAACCAATGGTAAGACCAATGCCAAACTTTCAACGACAAAACCAAAATCCATATAGCGGCGTATCCCCTTATCAAATGCAACAAAAACAACAAATTCCTTGCCAACACTTTAACCACTCAATACCGCCCAAACCAGAACTCTGGTCATGCAAGAACAATCCAAACGCAAAGGCCCTTCACTAACCAATTTCGGCCTAACAGTTCACCCAATATACCTAAGAAAGAATTGTTTAATATATCAGAGCAAAGAATGAGATCTAATTGCAATAACTTCACTGACGGTAACAGTCACATAGAACCTACTTTTGGGCTATTTGACGACCCGGAATTTTTCAATGATACCGAACCATTTCCTCATCCCATGTTTGCGGAAAATATAGAAAAGCTAAAACAATTAATTACAAATTATCCAATTCTACATTATCCTGACTTCAAACAAAAATTTATACTCACAACAGACGCTCCAGAAAAAGTAATAGGCGCAGTTTTATCACAACAAGGACACCCAATATCATTTGCTAGTAGAACATTAAATGAACATGAAAGAAACTACTCTACGATAGAAAAAGAATTACTCGCGATCGTATGGGCAACTCAATACTTCAGACCATATATTTTTCGAACAAAATTTATTTATTTATTTATTTCGCCAAAGCAAGGCAATCACAGTCAACATATAAAAATTTAAATATATAAAATATACATTACAACAATATACTTAACCCTAAAATACGTGCTACATTCAATGTTAATTTATACTGTTGTATGCACGAGTTACGTTTCCGTCACCATAATATCCATATTCATCATTACCATTGACCTTGTATCTACATACATGTACCCTTAAGGTGCATCAACCTAAAATTCCATTCACACACTTGCCAGGCATAATATTGCATCAAGTGCACTCAGCTGTGATTTAATCCAATCACCTTTTGCAGACGCTAACTCATCATAAATATTTAAATCTCCTAACTTGCGTAAAGTGTAATTATGGGTAATGATGAATACTTGAATCAGTCTGAATTGTACTGTCAAACGAAATAAACCTTTGTTTATAATAAAAGAATCTACTTAAAGTTTAAATTATCTTTTATTATTCTTATGATACATTGAATTACGTTACTGGCGCAGTCGCGAAAGTAAGGGCGGAGGAATAATTCAACGAAAGTAACATTTGAAAGCGTGGAACCCCGACGGTTTATCGGTCCTGCGAGTGAATATCGCTATCGGTTTGAAGTGTTCAACTTTCAAAAAGTGTGTCCTGTGTATAGCACCAGCGAGTGCACATCGTTGGAAAAAGAAGGCACAAAAAGGAAGAAGGCATGATACTCGTATCTTCCATTATCATCACGTAAGTCGATTTGTTTTGGATATATGCCCCTTCCCAAAAAATACGAGAATTTCCATCCTCCTAAGCCCTATTGCACGTTCCCTAGAAGTTTAGGTAATCCTAGTAGTAGTAGTCAAATTGCTTCGGAAAGGTTAGATACAATTAGTGAAAGTGACAGTGAAAATCTATTAATAAGTGAAACTCTCGGAAATCTTTCGAAACGGTCAATCAGTCTTAAACAAACCTTTAAAAAGCTAATTTACCCTAAAAGCGCGATAAATAAAGAAAGTGATAATCATATCGATTCAAAGATAATAAGCAATAAAATGGCTAACGAAAACGCAAACGGCGTAAACCAATTAACCACGACAGACATATTCAATTCGCTCAGGGTTCCTGATGCAATTAAAGATCTCCCACGATATGATGGGAACCCAAGACTCCTTTTCGATTTCATTGACAATGTCGATGAAATCCTAACTCTTATCCAAGTTACCAGCGGAACGCCGTATGGTCAACTTTTGTTGAGAGCTATCAGAAACAAAATAGTTGGTGAAGCCAATGAAATACTGAACATGTATGGCACACCACTTAACTGGGACGAAATTAAGGGAAACCTTACCCTCCATTACGCCGACAAGAGGAATGAAACCTCCCTAATAAAGGACCTGCACGGTTTAAAACAAAATAGTGACTCACTACAAGATTTCTATGGGAAAACAGTGGAGCTGCTTTCAACCACGTAAATATCCACGAAAAGGACGTGAGTGTTGTATCAGCGAAAAGAACTTTGTATTCTGCAATGTGCCTTAATACATTTCTATCCGGTTTAAAGGAGCCACTAGGTTCCACAATTCGAGCAAGAAGGCCTGAAACTCTCGCTACCGCATACGCCTATTGCATAGAGGAAGAGAACATCTTCTATTCACGAACAGGCGATAACAAGCGTTTTCTTGATTTAAAACCAACAGTGAGCATCAAACCCCATTTAAATCAAACAAATAAACTACCAATCCAACCCCAAAGATATTTGTTTGACAAGGATAAAGGTTTTCCACCACACCGAGTCTATACGTCCTCACAACGTTACCCTTTTCAACCAAGCCAATTTCAGCAACAACAATTTTACCAACCAATGGTAAGACCAATGCCAAACTTTCAACGACAAAACCAAAATCCATATAGCGGCGTATCCCCTTATCAAATGCAACAAAAACAACAAATTCCTTGCCAACAATTTAACCACTCAATACCGCCCAAACCAGAACTCTGGTCATGCAAGAACAATCCAAACGAAAAGGCCCTTCACTAACCAATTTCGGCCTAACAGTTCACCCAATATACCTAAGAAAGAATTGTTTAATATATCAGAGCAAAGAATGAGATCTAATTGCAATAACTTCACTGACGGTAACAGTCACATAGAACCTACTTTTGGACTATTTGACGACCCGGAATTTTTCAATGATACCGAACCATTTCCTCATCCCATGTTTGCGGAAAATATAGAAAAGCTAAAACAATTAATTACAAATTATCCAATTCTACATTATCCTGACTTCAAACAAAAATTTATACTCACAACAGACGCTCCAGAAAAAGTAATAGGCGCAGTTTTATCACAACAAGGACACCCAATATCATTTGCTAGTAGAACATTAAATGAACATGAAAGAAACTACTCTACGATAGAAAAAGAATTACTCGCGATCGTATGGGCAACTCAATACTTCAGACCATATATTTTTCGAACAAAATTTATTTATTTATTTATTTCGCCAAAGCAAGGCAATCACAGTCAACATATAAAAATTTAAATATATAAAATATACATTACAACAATATACTTAACCCTAAAATACGTGCTACATTCAATGTTAATTTATACTGTTGTATGCACGAGTTACGTTTCCGTCACCATAATATCCATATTCATCATTACCATTGACCTTGTATCTACATACATGTACCCTTAAGGTGCATCAACCTAAAATTCCATTCACACACTTGCCAGGCATAATATTGCATCAAGTGCACTCAGCTGTGATTTAATCCAATCACCTTTTGCAGACGCTAACTCATCATAAATATTTAAATCTCCTAACTTGCGTAAAGTGTAATTATGGGTAATGATGAATACTTGAATCAGTCTGAATTGTACTGTCAAACGAAATAAACCTTTGTTTATAATAAAAGAATCTACTTAAAGTTTAAATTATCTTTTATTATTCTTATGATACATTGAATTACGTTACTGGCGCAGTCGCGAAAGTAAGGGCGGAGGAATAATTCAACGAAAGTAACATTTGAAAGCGTGGAACCCCGACGGTTTATCGGTCCTGCGAGTGAATATCGCTATCGGTTTGAAGTGTTCAACTTTCAAGAAGTGTGTCCTGTGTATAGCACCAGCGAGTGCACATCGTTGGAAAAAGAAGGCACAAAAAGGAAGAAGGCATGATACTCGTATCTTCCATTATCATCACGTAAGTCGATTTGTTTTGGATATATGCCCCTTCCCAAAAAATACGAGAATTTCCATCCTCCTAAGCCCTATTGCACGTTCCCTAGAAGTTTAGGTAATCCTAGTAGTAGTAGTCAAATTGCTTCGGAAAGGTTAGATACAATTAGTGAAAGTGACAGTGAAAATCTATTAATAAGTGAAACTCTCGGAAATCTTTCGAAACGGTCAATCAGTCTTAAACAAACCTTTAAAAATCTAATTTACCCTAAAAGCGCGATAAATAAAGAAAGTGATAATCATATCGATTCAAAGATAATAAGCAATAAAATGGCTAACGAAAACGCAAACGGCGTAAACCAATTAACCACGACAGACATATTCAATTCGCTCAGGGTTCCTGATGCAATTAAAGATCTCCCACGATATGATGGGAACCCAAGACTCCTTTTCGATTTCATTGACAATGTCGATGAAATCCTAACTCTTATCCAAGTTACCAGCGGAACGCCGTATGGTCAACTTTTGTTGAGAGCTATCAGAAACAAAATAGTTGGTGAAGCCAATGAAATACTGAACATGTATGGCACACCACTTAACTGTGACGAAATTAAGGGAAACCTTACCCTCCATTACGCCGACAAGAGGAATGAAACCTCCCTAATAAAGGACCTGCACGGTTTAAAACAAAATAGTGACTCACTACAAGATTTCTATGGGAAAACAGTGGAGCTGCTTTCAACCACGTAAATATCCACGAAAAGGACGTGAGTGTTGTATCAGCGAAAAGAACTTTGTATTCTGCAATGTGCCTTAATACATTTCTATCCGGTTTAAAGGAGCCACTAGGTTCCACAATTCGAGCAAGAAGGCCTGAAACTCTCGCTACCGCATACGCCTATTGCATAGAGGAAGAGAACATCTTCTATTCACGAACAGGCGATAACAAGCGTTTTCTTGATTTAAAACCAACAGTGAGCATCAAACCCCATTTAAATCAAACAAACAAACTACCAATCCAACCCCAAAGATATTTGTTTGACAAGGATAAAGGTTTTCCACCACACCGAGTCTATACGTCCTCACAACGTTACCCTTTTCAACCAAGCCAATTTCAGCAACAACAATTTTACCAACCAATGGTAAGACCAATGCCAAACTTTCAACGACAAAACCAAAATCCATATAGCGGCGTATCCCCTTATCAAATGCAACAAAAACAACAAATTCCTTGCCAACAATTTAACCACTCAATACCGCCCAAACCAGAACTCTGGTCATGCAAGAACAATCCAAACGAAAAGGCCCTTCACTAACCAATTTCGGCCTAACAGTTCACCCAATATACCTAAGAAAGAATTGTTTAATATATCAGAGCAAAGAATGAGATCTAATTGCAATAACTTCACTGACGGTAACAGTCACATAGAACCTAACTTTGGACTATTTGACGACCCGGAATTTTTCAATGATACCGAACCATTTCCTCATCCCATGTTTGCGGAAAATATAGAAAAGCTAAAACAATTAATTACAAATTATCCAATTCTACATTATCCTGACTTCAAACAAAAATTTATACTCACAACAGACGCTCCAGAAAAAGTAATAGGCGCAGTTTTATCACAACAAGGACACCCAATATCATTTGCTAGTAGAACATTAAATGAACATGAAAGAAACTACTCTACGATAGAAAAAGAATTACTCGCGATCGTATGGGCAACTCAATACTTCAGACCATATATTTTTCGAACAAAATTTATTTATTTATTTATTTCGCCAAAGCAAGGCAATCACAGTCAACATATAAAAATTTAAATATATAAAATATACATTACAACAATATACTTAACCCTAAAATACGTGCTACATTCAATGTTAATTTATACTGTTGTATGCACGAGTTACGTTTCCGTCACCATAATATCCATATTCATCATTACCATTGACCTTGTATCTACATACATGTACCCTTAAGGTGCATCAACCTAAAATTCCATTCACACACTTGCCAGGCATAATATTGCATCAAGTGCACTCAGCTGTGATTTAATCCAATCACCTTTTGCAGACGCTAACTCATCATAAATATTTAAATCTCCTAACTTGCGTAAAGTGTAATTATGGGTAATGATGAATACTTGAATCAGTCTGAATTGTACTGTCAAACGAAATAAACCTTTGTTTATAATAAAAGAATCTACTTAAAGTTTAAATTATCTTTTATTATTCTTATGATACATTGAATTACGTTACTGGCGCAGTCGCGAAAGTAAGGGCGGAGGAATAATTCAACGAAAGTAACATTTGAAAGCGTGGAACCCCGACGGTTTATCGGTCCTGCGAGTGAATATCGCTATCGGTTTGAAGTGTTCAACTTTCAAGAAGTGTGTCCTGTGTATAGCACCAGCGAGTGCACATCGTTGGAAAAAGAAGGCAAAAAAAGGAAGAAGGCATGATACTCGTATCTTCCATTATCATCATGTAAGTCGATTTGTTTTGGATATATGCCCCTTCCCAAAAAATACGAGAATTTCCATCCTCCTAAGCCCTATTGCACGTTCCCTAGAAGTTTAGGTAATCCTAGTAGTAGTAGTCAAATTGCTTCGGAAAGGTTAGATACAATTAGTGAAAGTGACAGTGAAAATCTATTAATAAGTGAAACTCTCGGAAATCTTTCGAAACGGTCAATCAGTCTTAAACAAACCTTTAAAAATCTAATTTACCCTAAAAGCGCGATAAATAAAGAAAGTGATAATCATATCGATTCAAAGATAATAAGCAATAAAATGGCTAACGAAAACGCAAACGGCGTAAACCAATTAACCACGACAGACATATTCAATTCGCTCAGGGTTCCTGATGCAATTAAAGATCTCCCACGATATGATGGGAACCCAAGACTCCTTTTCGATTTCATTGACAATGTCGATGAAATCCTAACTCTTATCCAAGTTACCAGCGGAACGCCGTATGGTCAACTTTTGTTGAGAGCTATCAGAAACAAAATAGTTGGTGAAGCCAATGAAATACTGAACATGTATGACACACCACTTAACTGGGACGAAATTAAGGGAAACCTTACCCTCCATTACGCCGACAAGAGGAATGACACCTCCCTAATAAAGGACCTGAACGGTTTAAAACAAAATAGTGACTCACTACAAGATTTCTATGGGAAAACAGTGGAGCTGCTTTCAACCACGTAAATATCCACGAAAAGGACGTGAGTGTTGTATCAGCGAAAAGAACTTTGTATTCTGCAATGTGCCTTAATACATTTCTATCCGGTTTAAAGGAGCCACTAGGTTCCACAATTCGAGCAAGAAGGCCTGAAACTCTCGCTACCGCATACGCCTATTGCATAGAGGAAGAGAACATCTTCTATTCACGAACAGGCGATAACAAGCGTTTTCTTGATTTAAAACCAACAGTGAGCATCAAACCCCATTTAAATCAAACAAACAAACTACTAATCCAACCCCAAAGATATTTGTTTGACAAGGATAAAGGTTTTCCACCACACCGAGTCTATCCGTCCTCACAACGTTACCCTTTTCAACCAAGCCAATTTCAGCAACAACGATTTTACCAACCAATGGTAAGACCAATGCCAAACTTTCAACGACAAAACCAAAATCCATATAGCGGCGTATCCCCTTATCAAATGCAACAAAAACAACAAATTCCTTGGCAACAATTTAACCACTCAATACCGCCCAAACCAGAACTCTGGTCATGCAAGAACAATCCAAACGAAAAGGCCCTTCACTAACCAATTTCGGCCTAACAGTTCACCCAATATACCTAAGAAAGAATTGTTTAATATATCAGAGCAAAGAATGAGATCTAATTGCAATAACTTCACTGACGGTAACAGTCACATAGAACCTAACTTTGGACTATTTGACGACCCGGAATTTTTCAATGATACCGAACCATTTCCTCATCCCATGTTTGCGGAAAATATAGAACAAGCAGAAAACGTTAATCCAGAGGCGGAATTCGATGGCGGAAATTTTCCACAAGGTGCCTCTACAGACCCATCGGGTGCATAGAAGTAAATAGACATGGCAGCAATCTCCCTTACATTCTAATTTCTTCACCATTTGGGCGTGATTTAAGATTCCTTATTGATACGGGCGCCTCGTCATCATTTTTGAATCCTGAATTCGTAAATCCTTGTGATATCAGAAAAATAATCCCTATCCCTATCACCACCGTGCTTACTACGTATTCTGTGGACAAAGAAGTGTATATCAAAAATTTTATGGAGTTTAATCAACCAGGAAACAGCAGGTTCCTGATTTTCAGATTTCACGGATATTTCGATGGATTGTTGGGAATCGATTCATTGAATACTTTTGGTGCTAAAGTTGATCTTGCGAATCAGAAACTCATTACCAACAATGCAGTACTACCATTATATTTCAAACCGAATCTCGCATCCCAAAAGTATAACATCCCACCAATGAAAAAAATGGGTAGTAAAGCTACCAGTGGATGTCAAAAATGGTGATATCTATGTCAAATCTATGGAAATATTATCCAACTTAGTAATACCAGAAGGATTATACACTTCTAAGGATTGGCAAGCGTACATCGAAATAACCAATAATTCGCAAGCAGATCAAACACTTTTCGTTGAACAGCCATTGAAGGTTTTAAGTTTCTCCGCACAACATGTACAGGTCCATAACTTCAACATAAACTGTAAAGATCCTCCGTCTGACACCTTAGGTGATATTTCTCAACTACTCCGTATGTCACACCTAAATGCCGAAGAAAAACAAGAGCTTGTGAAAGTCTGCCGACAGTATGACGACATATTCTTCAGAGAAGATCAAACTCTTTCCTTTACCAATAAAATAAAGCATAGGATCAAGACAACAGATGACATACCCATATACACCAAATCATACCGGTACCCATTCGCTCAGAGGGAGGAGGTTCGTAGACAAGTTTCAAAATTATTAGATCACGGCATAATCCGCCCCAGTTACTCGCCATGGAGCTCACCGGTCTGGATCGTTCCGAAAAAGCCAGATGCGAGTGGCAAACAGAAATGGAGATTGGTAATCGACTTCCGAAAACTTAACGAAAAAACAGTGAGTTACCGCTACCCCCTTCCCAACATTAATGATATACTGGACAAACTGGGGAAGTGCATGTATTTTTCCACATTGGATTTAGCTAGTGGATTCCATCAAGTCGAGATGGATCCGCAAGACGTCCCCAAAACCGCATTTACCGTAGAGGGAGGACATTTCGAGTATATTCGAATGCCTTTCGGCCTAAAGAATGCCCCCTCTACCTTCCAAAGGGTGATGGACAATGTTCTAGGAGAATTTCAAGGTACGATTTGCCTTGTATATTTAGATGATATTATCATCTACTCTACATCACTCCAGAAACATATTGAAAATTTGAGAAAGGTGTTCCAGAAGTTACGGGAAGCAAATTTAAAAGCCCAGTTGGATAAGTGCGAGTTTTTACGAAAGGAAATAGCATTCCTAGGGCATGTTATCACACCAGAGGGAATTAAGCCAAACCCTGACAAGGTTCACGCAATAAAACATTTTCGCATTCCTAAAACACAAAGAGAAATCAAATCGTTTCTTGGACTTTTCGGGTATTACCGAAAGTTTATAAAAGATTTTGCTAAAATAACCAAACCACTTACGCATTGTTTAAAGAAAGGTAAAGATGTCGAGCTAAGTAATCGCTACATACAAGCTTTCCAAAGCTGCAAGGATATTTTGATTAACGATCCTCTCTTGCAACATCCCGATTTTAACAAACCTTTCATCTTAACGACGGATGCGAGCAATTTCGCACTTGGTGCAGTGCTCTCGCAAGGGCCTATAGACCATGACAAACCAATCTGTTTTGCAAGCAGGACTCTAAATGATTCCGAAATCAATTACTCCACCATAGAAAAGGAGTTACTAGCCATCGTATGGGCCACCAAGTATTTCCGTCCATATCTATTTGGGAGAAAATTCAAAATAGTAACAGACCACAAACCTCTGACCTGGATGGTCAATCTTAAAGATCCAAGCTCCAGACTAATCCGCTGGAGGCTTAAACTCGAAGAGTTTGATTATGAAATAGTTTACAAGAAAGGGACCCTAAACAGCAACGCTGATGCCTTAAGTAGAATCCGAATACTAGCTGACAATAAAAGTAAGACTACTCCAATCATAGACATCAATGTAAGTGATGACGCCTTTTCTACTGGGAACACTACCGCACAGAACACTGGAGGTACGACCGCACATTCTGCACAACAAATCTATGCATCGGAATCCCTATTTCCGAACGACCGTTGAACGAATTTTCACTCCAACTAGTCCTAGAAAAAACCAATGGTAGACCGCAAACAACACTAAAACTGCTCTTCAAGAATAAAAAAAGACGGACCATCAGAATGCAGGACTATAGTGAAGCGAATACGATAGAACTATTTAAAGAAAATATATCACCGAACAGATTAACTGCTATTCATGCCACTGATGATATCTTCAAAATCATTCAAGATGTGTACGTTAGTTACTTTTCCCAATCGAAGAACTTCAAGTTGGTCCGATGTTTGCAAATACTTAAAGATATCACGGAAAGTGATGTTCAGGATGATCTCATTAATAAATATCACATAAATAACAACCATCGAGGTATCAATGAAACCCACTCCCATCTTAAGAGAGATTACTTTTTTCCCTTTATGAAAAATAAAATTATCCAGATCATCAATAATTGTGATATCTGCCAAACAATGAAATACGACAGAAATCCTCCAAAACCAAAACATCAGGTGCCTCCAACACCCGAAAAACCACTCGACATCATACACATCAACGTGTATGCAATAAATAACCAAACAATACTCACAATAATAGACAAATTTTCTAAATTTGCCTCGGCTTATACGTTAAATGCCCGCAATAGTTTGGAAATTATAAAATCCCTAAAACACTTCATGAGCCTACACGGCATTCCGATAACCTTAATCACAGATCTGGGAACTGAATTCACCTCCACTATATTCAAAGATTTTTGTCGACAATATGGGGTTAACCACCACATAACATCGTATCAGCAATCAAGTAGCAATGCACCCGTAGAAAGACTACATTCTACCCTCACTGAAGCATATCGAGTTATATACAATAAACATCGTGATAAAGACCATGTAGATCTTTTAAACGAGACGGTCCTCACTTATAATAATGCAATTCACTCTTCTACCAAGTATACCCCTTTCGAACTTTTCTATGGCAGAACACATAAATTTCACAACATTCAAGCAAACAACTCACACGAATACTTGCAAAACTTGAAAGATTTTCGATAAAAATTATATCCAGAAATTAAAGCACACTTGGAAGCGCAGGTAAACAAAAGAATCGAAAAACTTAACCAAAACAGGGAAGAACCTGAAAATTACAAGGAGGGATCTATTGTCTATAGAAAGGAATGTAGGAGGAATAAACTAACACACAGATTTACTAAACAAAAAATAAAAAATAATAATTTTGCCACAGTTAACAAAAACCAAAAAGTACATAAATCTAAATTAAAAAGAAAACGAAACTGTCAGGTTACTAATAGCGGCAACTCGCACACAGAAGATGGATGTCCGAGACTTATCGAATAGGCATGGATTGCTTCCAATCAGACTTGGCGACGCAAGGTTAATTCAATCCCACAATAGCTTACTACACATAATACAATTGAATAAGTACAAAGAAAGAATCGAAAAAATAAACGAGACACTAAATACCTTTTCAAAATTCCCTGAAATGACTGACTCGCTAGAAATAACTAGAATAAAATTAAATGAACCTAATAATAAACTTCTGACGCTCTTACCAAAACAAAGAACCAAAAGAGGGCTTATAAACGGTCTTGGCACTGTCATAAAATGCATAACCGGAAATTTGGATGTCAACGACGCAATTCGCATCAATAACCAAGTTAATGAACTACTAAATAACGACAATAGTTTTAAACTTCAATTAAATCAGCAAGCTAAACTAAATAACCAAATGATTGAACGTTTCGAAAACATCACGAGCCATATAAATAACCAACAACGTAACATTACGTCTTATCTAAAATACATACAACAAAATTTTCAAAACCTAATTAGAGCTGAGAGCGCTAGCATAAAACAATTGCAATATTTGAATCAGATTAACTACAATATTGACTTACTTAATGAACATCTAACGAGCATTTCAGAAGCAGTTATTCTCGCTAAACTAAACATAATTTCAAAATTAATACTCAACCAGGATGAATTGGTGGAAATTTACTCAATATTCCAAAATCATTCAGTAAATATCACATCTATCGAAACCATATATGAGCTACTAGAGTTGCAAGCCTATACCAATAACACAAATATTATCTTCAATATTCAAATTCCTATTGTTTCCAAAGACATATATTCTTTTTTCCACATCATACCCCTACCTATGCAAACCACAAAACAAATCCGCATCAAACCATACCTTATTATAAATCCTGAAAATATCCAAACTATCGACAATGAATGCCAGCACATAGAACGAGTATACTACTGCCTCCAGACAAGCAACCTAGAAAGGACACCAAAATCGGAATGTATTAGCAACCTGATGACTAATAAACCAGCCCACTGCGAAATCGAAGAGCGAGAAAATAATATCGAGATCTACCAGCCACAGCTCAACTACGTACTGTTGATTAACGCTCCAGAAATGACGATGAACACCACTTGTGAACCGGGAGAAAACAAAATAAAAGGAACGGTACTAATCCACTTCGAAGGGTGCGATGTCTCCATCAACGACGTGACCTATAGTTCAAAGGGAAATACATATTGGGATGAAATCCATATATATCCAACAACGTTCCACACCATTAACACCACGATAACCCAACAGCACAGTATCAGGCTGGACAAACTGGAAAAATTTCAATTTTCCAAATACCCTATCGAGGACACCCAGTCATACAGCCCTGGAATCGAGATACAAGCAACGTCAACCGTACTACTTATCCTTTTGATCTGCACCTTCATCGGCTGCTGTGTCCTGCTGTATCGGAAATCGAGAATTACTTACCAAACACACGTTGAATCAACACCAGTAATAGGTCCTCCGAATCAGCCTGTAAGGATAATATGGCCGTTACTTACAACTATGAGGGGAGGAGTTACGTTTCCGTCACCATAATATCCATATTCATCATTACCATTGACCTTGTATCTACATACATGTACCCTTAAGGTGCATCAACCTAAAATTCCATTCACACACTTGCCAGGCATAATATTGCATCAAGTGCACTCAGCTGTAATTTAATCCAATCACCTTTTGCAGACGCTAACTCATCATAAATATTTAAATCTGCTAACTTGCGTAAAGTGTAATTATGGGTAATGATGAATACTTGAATCAGTCTGAATTGTACTGTCAAACGAAATAAACCTTTGTTTATAATAAAAGAATCTACTTAAAGTTTAAATCATCTTTTATTATTCTTATGATACATTGAATTACGTTACTCACGTCACAATTTAGGGATGGATGATGGAAGGGCTTTAGAAATGCTGGATTTAAAATTGAACTTGGAGATGATAGGGGAGTAGTGTTTGCTCAAAGTGTTAAATATTTTACAGCATCTATTAACTGGTTCATCATCTGCATACCTAGTAAGATGCTGATATTCAGTTAGTAAACGTGTATTACACGTACTTCTTACAGGCACATTAAGCTTTATTTTATTCGTCGAATACTCCACTTTAATGTGGCCCCTAATCACGTCAAAGGCGAAACAAGAGGATAACATTGTTCTTCTCGTTTTAAGAGTAGACAAATTCAGAAGCTCCAATCTAACTTCATAAGGAGGCAAGATTTGATAGTCATCAGGGCTATAAAGGTCTCTCAGAGCAAACAACAAGAATTGTTTTTGGACAGATTCTATTCTCGTATCATGAACTCCGAAATGTGGGTTCCATACATTGCAGGCATATTCAAGTATTGGGCGAACAAGTGAGGTAAATAATGATGTAGTTACCCACAGATTTTTAAACTCTTTGGCTCGTCTTTTAATAAAGCCAAGCTGTTTATGAGCTTTGGAGAGAATAGTATCGTAGTGCGAATTGAAGCATAGTTTCTTGTCTAGGACAACTCCAAGGTCAACAATGTTTTCTTTCATATCCAATACCGTATTGTTGAGAACGTATGCATTGTTCAATATTGTGGTTTTACGGGAAAAAGTCATTACAAAACATTTCCCAACGTTTAGATGTAGTTTGTTAACATCACACCATTGTTGGAGGGAAGTTAGTTTTGATTGGAGGAAAACAGTATCAGATTGAGACTTAATGGTGTGATATATCTTCAGATCGTCAGCATAAAGAAGATGTGATACGTCCGAAAGTTTTTCAGATAAATCTGATATAAAAACATTAAAAAGAAGAGGGCCGAGGTGACTGCCTTGAGGTACACCAGAGTGTACGAGAATCGGCTTGGACAAATATCCCTGAAATTTAACTAATTGACTTCGGTCTCTTAAGTAGGAACTGAGCCAATTGAGTATAGAGCCGGTGATTCCTATTTTCTGCAATTTGGAAATAAGTATGGAGTGATCAACCCGGTCAAATGCTTAACTAAAATCTGTGTAGATTGCGTCAATTTGGTAACCCATCTCCATTTTACATAGGACATCAGAAACTAAAACCATGAGATTGGTTGTAGTTGATCGGCCCTTGCGGAAACCATTTTGTTGTTCATTTAGAAGAGGCTCAATAATAGCTGATAGTTTATGGCAAACGATTTGTTCAAATAGTTTAGGGATTATAGATAGAATGGCAATACCTCTATAGTTCAGGACAGAACGCTTGTCACCACTCTTAAAGATAGGAATTATATGGGAAGATTTCCAATAAGTTGGGAAACTCCCATTTGTCAAAGATTTATTAAAAAGAAAGTGAACAGGTAGTTCAAGCTGGTCCATACACTGTACCACAAAAAATGGAGAAAGTAAATCTGGGCCAGGACTCTTATTAACGTCAAGGTTGTTAATAGCTTGAGCAACATCTTCCCTTGAGAGATACATGTCCATAAGCAGTACCACTGGATTAACTTTAGAGGACTCCGTGTCTACCGAAATCTTTGGGGTGAAAAAACTTCTTGAAAATAGTCAGCGAAAAGATCACAGATTACTTTCGGAGATGAAGAACCGGTATTATTTTTGGTCATTGACGCTGGATAGCTCGATGATTTCCTCTTGAGATTAACAAAATCAAAGAACTTCTTAGGGTCTCTGATTATGTTTTCACCAGTTAAATTCACGAAGTGTTCATAGGCCTCGCGATATTTGATTTTGTAATCTTCTGACAAATCAAAATATCTATTTTTTAAATTCTCGCTAGCATTGTTGTTAAGCTTTAGTAATTTATATACTTTGTTTCTCTCATTCCTTAATGCGCGCAGATTGCTGTCTAGCCAGGGCTCAGATAACTTTTTCTTCTTCTTAATTTTAGGTACGTACCTTTCAACGGCGTCAAGAATTATTAGGTAAAATGAGGATACAGCCTCGTCCAGGTCTAACGTTGAAAGAATGCTTAACCATTCAACATTGTCAAGGTAAAGTTTAATGCTTTCGTAGTCAGCATTACGAAAATCATATACAATATTACAATTGTATGATAAGGGAGTTTGAGCTTCAGTAGTGGAGAGTTCAACTGTGAATGCTGTGTGGTGAGGACTGTTAGTGAAGAGATGCTCCTCATTATTAGTAGGACTGACCGCTACATCGTCATAAGTGTTGGTGAATATTAAATCCAACCAATGACCGTTTTGATTGGGACTGGGAGCGATTTGCTGTAAGTCATTGCCATAAAAAGCACTTACCAGATTCATATCACAAGAGTCGAGAACATTTGTTGGGAGAAGACTGTTATCATCTCCGTCCGTCATAAACGATAGATTGGAGCGGTTGAAATCACCTAACACTATTATTTTGTCATCTTCATTTAAAGATGCGGATAAAGAAGAGATTATCAAGAAAAGGTCATTGTAAGCGGCTTCGTCAGATCTGGGGGGAATGTAGAAAATGCCGATGTATAGGTAGTTTCTTTCAAAAGGAACCCTGATAATCATATGCTGGAAACTCTTATGAGGAATAGTGTGGACAATTTCACTCGACATACTGGAATTAACAGCAATTAAAACGCCTCCCCCTCGACTTTGCGTAGTAATGCGATAATCACGGTCGTCTCTATATATTGTCCAATTTTCGTCGAGAATTTCCTCGTTTTTATAAGAATCACTCAACCAAGTCTCAGTGAACGCTATGATATTAAACCGGCAAGATTTCGCGTCAAGAAAGAGTTTATTTACTTTGCCTCTCATTCCACCACAATTATGGTAGAATAGCTTGAGGCTGACTCGCGAGGATGAGTTGTTAGGAATAGTATTTTTTGAGCTCGGTTCTCGACTTTTGAAGCACAGAAATGTGTTTAGACCTAACATAAGAACTGTAGGTATTTAGTTCTTGTTTAACTTGACTTGCAGAGACTCCCATTTACTCATGATATTTTATGAACAGCAGGTTTAACGCTTCCAAGTCAACTGGAAGGCCCTCTTGATGGATAAGAACTTTGAGACTAGTTTTAGTTTTACCCTCAAAACAAGTCGAGTCTGAAGCATTGTGCATATATGCTAGGAACAAATGAACATTTTCGTAAATTCTGTGATCCCGAAGTCTTGAGAGGGTATCTTTTCCTTCAATATCATCGCAGGAGTTAACAGTTGCTTTGACTACAGGGGGAATGAGTGGATCAAGGAAGCCTGGATCAGCATTGGCCGGCTTACTAGACGTTGAAGTGTTAGGAAGAATTATTGACCCCTCCGTAACTGGAACCAGGTCATCACCACGGACAAAGTTACTGTAAGGAGTAAGATTTGTCTGAATTAAGGGCAGTTTTAAAGAGGAATTCGGGTAATGAATAGGAACAGGAGTCTTGGATGTGTCGTTGTTGAGTAGGGTAGTAGGTTTGGTTTGTGGAGGTCTGTTTGAAGAACTGTCTTTGTTTGTCTGTATATCAACCTCAGTCAATATAGTCGAATTACATTTACTACTTAGACTAGTAATATTATTATTTATGTTCTTATTTTTACATGATTTGGTTGTACTTCTCCATTTCCTAAACGTCATACCATTCCACGTTTGGTTCGATTTTAATCCATTCGAGTTAGTTAATAACCACGCGTATCGTGATGGAACGGAAAAGATTGGTCACTAAGTACTGATGCATCCATTTTACATCAGCAGTCCTCGGAGCTCCCGTGACAAAAAACTCTTGCATATGAGAGTCTTTTTGATGTGTGGTAGAGGAATGTTGTTTTGAATTAGAGTTAAAACTTCTAATTTTATCAATTCGCCTAACCCATTCCTCTTCTGGCCAGTAGGTTCCGAACCTGAAGACTTTCCTTGTACAAGTAGCATGATTTTTCGGTGAAGATGCAGACATTTGTATATTCGATTTTTTTAAAGACTTTTTTATTGGAGATGTGGCCATATCCTTTGTACGGCTGAGAGAACTTTGATTCAAGTTGATGATCGCACTTTTAATCTCGCCAAGCAACAGTTCATTGTATAACGACAACTTAGAATTAACGGGTATGTGACTGTTTTTACTAATATTATTATAATTTTTATCACATACAGCAGTAAATCTGCTCTCGAAGTTGTCTATAGCACTATTAAATTGGGCTACAGCAGAATTTAATAAATCAGAGTTTTGCTGTAAGAACTCTTTTTCCATCTCCGCTAGAGCTTTTTCCATGTTGCCTAGGCGATCGTACTCATGACCACTCAGTGATTAACCTTTAGCGGCAAAAGTTTCATTAATGGATGATAAATTGAGTTTTATTTCATCCAGAGCTCTATAAATTTTATTTAAATTAGAATTCGGGCTGCTTTTGGTTATTGTTGAGGCTAATCCATTGAAACAGCTAGCCATTTCAGTAAAGCTTTCAGTATTCAATTTCGTCTGCGCTTGGTGCTTGAAGATAACATTATCTTTGTCCAAGTTGAGCCTGTCAATATGGCCTACTATGCTGTCATACATGCATTTTAGTAGGCTTTCTAAATTTTGGCAATCAGAACAAATAAAGTGCCTGTCCAAAAAAGTATTGTGCCAATCTCTAGGCGCATCAATGCAAGCTCCGTAAATCTTCCGTTGACAGAAAGCTCGACAAGCTACAAACTTGAACGTGTTGTCATACGCGATGCAATTTGCTAAGCTGCACTTTACACTCATTGCGAACAAGTTAGAAATGAAAAACCGATAAGCTCACTTAAAGTTATTGTGTTGCCAAGAAAATGTCAATGTGGCCTAGAAAAACGTTTTAGCGCACTAAGTCAAACAGAAAATTGATAGAAATGCACTGCTAGGGTTGCACTTTCACTGGGTTACTGGGTTACTAGGGTAATCAGGTGAAACAAAGGTTCGCGATTCGAATTGGTGACTTATCAGAAAAGGGGGAGTCACTAAAAAACAAAATTAATTTGCGGAACAACTCCAACACACGTCTGCACGCCACGACGGTCGATTAATTAATCTTACTAATTTGATATAAAAACGGACCATAGACCTCTCGTCTGGCTTAAAAACCTAAAGGAACCAAATAGCAAACTGCAGAGATGGAAGATAAAACTAAACGAGTACAACTTTAATATCGAATACCTAAAAGGAAAAGACAATAAAGTTGCTGATTTCCTCAGTAGAATTAGTGCTTAAAAACAAGAAATCAATATAACTATTGAAAACCAAGACTCGAATGAAAACCTAAGTGACATGGCAACAATTCACTCAGGGGATGAGGATCAACACGACTTTATACCCATTAGCGAAGGAATTGTTAACATCTATAAAACACAAATTTTGATTGTAAAAAGGAAACAAAAGGAACCAAAAATTATTAATAAAAAACGGAAAATACATATAGATACAAAGGATATTAATGACGAATATACAGTAAAAGATATATTGAGACGATATATAGCTGATAAAGGCAAAGTTGGAATTCATTGTGAGCTTAATGACACGGAATGGAACAAAGTTCAAATTGCAATCGTAAGCCTATATTCTAATAATCGAGAAATAAAATTCATTAAATGTACACATCACGCAAACGATCTATTAGATGAAGAGCAATGTTTTAAGAAAATAAAAGAGATCCATGAAAATAGTAATCATAGAGGTATCTTGGAAAATTACGCAGAAATAAAAAAAGTTTACTTTTTTCAAGATATGAAAAACATGATTGCCAAATACATCAACAATTGCGATATATGCAATCGCGTTAAATATGACAGAAAACCCGTAAAACCAGAGTTCTTATTATCAGAAACAATACTATTAACCAACTAGTTCACTTAGACATATTTATGATAGGTAAGAAACAATTCTTTACAACTATAGATAAATTTTCCAAACATCTATACACTAAAGAAACTATGGACAAAAATGCGGTAACTTTCATAAAATTGATCAGAGAATATAATGCAATAATGGGAAAACCAAAAAAGCTTGTCGCAGACAATGAATTCAATACTGTCAATATTAGAGATTTCTTGCGAAAGGAAAAAATTGAAATACATTTCAGTTCACCCAAATTTCATACCGGAAATGCCGATATGAACCGATGTCATAGTACACTTTTAGAACAAATAAGAGTTCACTCACTTACCGAATCCGAACTCAGTATCGATGAAAAAGTCCTTAAAGCGACCGAATACTATAACAATACAATACATTCAAGTATAAAATGTAAACCATTAGAAGTTCAAAAAGGAAGTAAAGATAGAAAACAAATTCACGAATCATTAAAAACAAAGAAAAAAAAATGGATCGAATATCATAACAGAAACCGTGAAAAACCACAGGAAATTCCTAACAATAAAGTAATTATAAAAAAATAAAGTAACGAAAGACAAAAATAACAACCCAAATATCGAAAAGTAGAGATAACAAAAAATACTAACAACGATGTAATGTTAATAAAACACAATAAACGAAAAACTAAAATACACTCCGTTCGAATAAAACGAATAAAGAAATATATATATATTATATAGATTTAAAACAATACGAAACTGCTTTAGCAGAAATCACTAAAGAAATTGAACCAGACTCATATACTTTAGAAACTATCAAAACAATAAAAGGAGAATTAAAACTATTTCATTTTGATCAGGAAACCGCGAAAGATATTTCAATGAAAATTAATAAACCTAAACAAAGAAAACAAAAGAATACGGCTTTGAAAAATATATCTGCTAATTACGAAAAAAGATCCATTTCGTCGAACCGACACAAAAGAATATTGATTAACCCCGTAGGTAACGTTTATAAATTCTTATTTGGACGTATGGATAACGAAGATTACGAAGAGATAACGGAACATTTAAAAATAATCGACACTAATAATCATGCACTAATAGAATCTATAAATAAACAATTACTAGTTAATAACGCTTTTCAAAATAACCTCGATAAAATAATATCAAACATAAATCAAACTAATATATTATATAATCAACTCGCGACCGATTTAAATAACAGTACTAAACGAATAAACAAAATATTAACTACTGTCCAATTAAACCATAATCTTGATCTATTAAAAGACGAATTAGAAAAAATAATTGACAATGTAAATTCCGCGGAAACAGGTATTATGACCAGATCCATACTTACATATGATGAAATTGATTCCCATAACCTATTCGTTGATGAACTCAAAGAAGTCACGATTAGTGTATTAATTAAAGAAGGAACCATAACGTTTATCATCAATGTACCTATTTTAACCGCACCTTTATTATCATACTATGTTAAACAAATATCTAATGTAAATTCAGAAACATTAAACATAGACATAAAGGAAACAGTGTTATATAATGGACGATATTTTGAAATTCAAAAACGAGCAAAATTGTTAAAAAATGAATTATCCTGCTCTAACATAAATTGTATTATTAAAATAAGTAATGAGACTAAAACAGAAGAAATGAAAAAAGGCTTGTTATTAATTGTAAATAGAAACGATAGAATAAATCAGAATTGTGACGAAAAAACGTATAGACTTAAAGGAATATATATTATTAGATTCAGTAATTGTAAAATAGAAATTGAAGGAAAATTATTTACAAATGCAGTGAAAGAGTTTCAACAAGTTTTAACGTTAGAACCAATAAAAACACTATCAGAATATAATTATAAACTTTATTTTGAAGATCTACAATTAGAAAATATCAAAAATATGGAAAAAAACGAAGAAATGAAATACGTCAGTAAAAGAAATACTATAGCCACTGGATCTATTTTTATACTTACCACTATTATACTCATTTTTATAATTGTATTACACTTCTTTTGTAAGAATCGTCAAACCATAAAAATTAACGTAAAAAATAATAATAGTAATGATATCGAAATGCCCAACATAAGTAACGTTGAGGACAACGCTAAACATAAGGAGGGAGGAGTTACACATAACATAGACAATAGCATTACTGCCAAATTCTCCAAAACCCTTTCCGAATAACATCTATATTATATCAATACAATGTTGCATTCTTCATATCATATCCTGATACGAACAATACAATGTTGCATTCTTCATATCATATTCTGATACAAATAATTCAATGTTGCATATAATATCAGATGCAAATCAACAAATTTAATTAAAAATTCTTTGATAAACAAAAAATGCAATATCCGCATCTCATATCCGCTGCTTGATATTGCACACTTAGCACATCCTCTTATTGTGGGAATATGCAGATAAGACGAAGATTGTTTTGGCGATTCCAAGCCTATATATAGGAATGTAAGATGGTCCAGAGAGCAGTCTTCAGTTGCGATTCAGTTCGGTTAAGATCAGTTGTAATAAAGTCATTATTCCGTGAAAACCTTTCGAGTTTTATTTAAAAGTTCCACGTTAGGAACAATTTCAATTTACGTTCCTGATGGAAAAAAGCTACCAACTGTTAGGCATAGAATCAACAATGATAATCCCAATAGAAAACTAAATTTCATTGTGGAAAAGCCGATTGAAACAATGCATATATGAAAAATAAACGAGCTAGCATTGTCAGAAAATGACGAAATATTTAAATGTGTACACAAAGCATCGTACGGAGAAAAATTGCATCGTACGGAGAAAAATTGCGGACCCTGAACCTAGGACTACGCCGTTCTTTCACTTGGGTATTTTGCGTTGCTGATGTGTCACGACCAATGTTGGGAGCTGACTTTCTTCAGTATTTTTATTTGCTGGTTGACCTCCGAAGGAAACGTCTTATAGACGGAGAAACGCTCCTAGAGACTGAAGCGCAGCTAACAACATCAATAGTGCCAACAGTATTAACACTTTTAAAAAATGATGATTTCCACGCACTTTTGTCCGCATATCCTAGTTTGATGAATACTCAAGTCTCCGGGAAAATCGAAAGTCAAGTAACTCATGTAAGACACCAAATAATTACTAAAGGACCACCGGTATTTTAAAAAGCTCGACGCTTAGCACCAGATAAATACGCTGTTGCTAAAAAACAGTTTGAACATTTGGTAAATTGGTATATGTCGACCCTCAAGCAGTCAGTGGGCAAGTCCACTTCACCTTGTACCAAAGAAGTCTCAAGAGTGGAGACCTTGTGGTGATTATCGGCGCTTAAACGCAATTAAAGTTCCTGATCGTTACCCGATAGCCAATATGGAAGACTTCACTCATAATCTGGCAGAAAAAACAATATTTTCTACGATAAACCTTAAACGGGCGTACCATCAAGTGCCAGTTGCTGAAGAAGATGTGGGTAAAACTGCCGTAATCACACCATTTGGACTATTCGAGTTCCTGTACATGCCTTTTGGTTTACGATATGCTGCCCAAACATTTCAAAGGTACATGGATATGGTACTACGAGACCTAGACTTTTGTTTTGCATATCTGGTTGACATTTTAGTAGCATCGAAAGACTTAGAAGAACACAAAAGACATCTTCAAATTTTGTTCGCCCAACTTGCGCAATTTGAAGTTAAAATCAATCCAACGAAATGTCATTTTGGAAAACTACAAGTTGATTATCTGGGATACGTAGTCAAACAAAAAGGAATTGAACCATTGCCATCAAAAGTCGAAGCTATTCGAAATTTCACTAAGCCGAATACAATCGCCGAACTACGTCGTTACTTAGGAACGCTAAATTTCTATAGGAAATTCCTTAAAGGTGCAGCAGAACTTCTTTTACTATTAAATTCTATCCTGGGAAATGGAAAGTCCAACGACAAAACCACCATCAACTGGACATCCGAGATGGAAAAAGCATTCGAAGAAAGTAAACGTTTACTTGAAACTACTACATTACTTTCACACCCATTGACGAATGCGCCATTAATTTTGTCAAAGGATGCTTCAGATTTCGCCGTGGGAGCAGCACTTGAACAATACATAAATAGAGTATGTATTCCCTTGGGATTTTATTCAAAAAAGCTAAGCAACGCACAGCGAAAATACAGCACGAATGACAAAGAATTGCAAGCTATATATTCTGCTATCAAATACTTTCAAGATATATTGGAAGGCAGGACCGTAATCATACAAACGGACCGTAAACTCGTGACTTACGCCTTTTTGCAAAAGTCCTCAAAGGCATCACCTCGTCAAGCTCAACAATTAGCATATATTTCTGAATTTTCAACGCAAATCGTCTATTTTGCCGGAAGTGAAAATGCTGTAGCAGATGCGTTATCCCGACTGCAAGAGATAACCACAATTAAATATTTGGATACAACTGAAATCGCCAAGGAACAACACAACGATGAAGAATTGCAGACACTCATCACATCCAGTAACCCTCTCCAGCTGAAACGATTACCTATCGAATAAGATATTCATGTTTACTGTGATGTTTCGAAAGGAGTAGCCAGACCTTTCATCCCAAAGAAAATTCGTCAACGAGCATTCGACTCTGTTCATCAGCTTTCTCTCCCAAGCATTCGTGTGACAAGCAAGATGATACGACAACGATACGTGTGGACAAATGTGCATCGTGAAATCGCAACGTGGTCAAAAACATGCATCAAGTGTCAACGATCAAAAGTTAATCGACATACACATCACATACCGATGCACTTTCCAAAAACGGATAAACGTTTTGATCATATCCATATCGACATCGTTGGACCTCTACCAGCATCACATAACTATCGTTATCTTTTAACGATGATTGATAGATTTTCACGATGGACCGAAGCCGTACCAGTTCCGGACATCCTGGCCGATACAATCGCTACAGAGTTTTATACCAACTGGATAGCTCGATTTGGTACTCCACTTTCAATTACAACAGACAGAGAAAGCCAGTTCGAATCAACATTATTTCAATCATTAGTTCGACTCATCGGATGCAAACATACCAGAACGACAGCCTACCATCCAGCAGCCAACGGAATGATCGAGCGATGGCATCGTTCATTAAAAACATCTCTCATGTGCTACGAGACAACAAATTGGCTGGATACTCTTCCAACAGTATTGTTAGGACTTCGTTCCGTAAACAAAGAAGACCTCAAATGTTCACCTGCAGAAATGCTGTATGGTGCCCCACTTCGATTGCCGGGAGATTTTTTCATTGAAAACGAAACTCTGAATGATCCAGCTATATTTTTGGAAAATTTCCGACGGGACATTCGACGACTACGACCAACACCAGCAGTTCACCATAGGACCGATAGCATGTTTGTACACAAGGAGTTGCAAACATGTTCACATGTATTCTTACGAGTCGACGGAATAAGAAGATCCTTACAACAACCATATTCAGGACCATACGAAGTTGTAAGCCGAATCACAAATCGAGTTTATAAAATCATGGTCGAAGGGAAAGAACTCAACGTTTCTACAGAACGCTTGAAACCCGCATTTATACTAAACAACGAAATGGATTATTTGCCCGACAACAGCAGTACACACGATGCGAGCAGCAGAATGGTTCCGCCAAAAACGTATCTTGGACCAAAAGCGAAACGACAACATGTCAAATTTCAACCTGCTGCGAAAAATTAAATTGCATGCATAACTCAGAGGGGAAGTATTGTAGCCGCTGCAAAGTTATCGCACCGCCATCTTTCTCATAAGTTGAGACAGGACGAACAAGGACATGTCTCACTCCATTTTCATCCGCGGGACGTGCAACATCCATTCGTTTCGATCACCCGATTATTATCTTGTACATATTAATAAATAATTAATCATTAAAGAGTTATTCGTTTTATTGTAGTAAACACCTACAAATTGGTGACTCCCGCTACAACATAAGTTTTGAATTTCATTACAGTTCCAATTAAAACTTTTTACCTTAAACTTTGAATAAAATAAAAAAATATTTTACATTGTGTTTTCGACAAAGAATAAAATCTTAACTACCTGGCGCTATCTTAAAGTAAGTGTATTGTAATTTAGTGTACCTCATTTTGTTTGACATGTTATAACACTCAAAACAAATGGCAGCCACTGCGCAGGAGCAGATCGCTTCACGATCATTGGGAAAGGTAGGAACTGACGATATTTGCGTAGTTATTATTCTTAAATACAGTTATTCCGTTTTCGGTTTTGACAGTGACAAAATATTTGCTTATTGTTTTTTTCATTTAGTGGACATTTACGATATAATTAAATATTTACTACTGCGTAACTGCTATACTACGTTATTATAAAAAGCAACGCAATTGTTTTAGGTGTATTTTTTAAGTTACATTTTCAATACCAAAATACCCATACATTACTTAATTTTTTTCAGAAAGAAGCTTTAACACCCGCAAAAAATCAACGTCGATAAAAACTTAGGTTAAACCTGGACCCTGTAAAAAATGCTGAAGCTAACAGGAAACAACTTGAAAGGTAACAAGCAGAAACAATTTGTGAAGGATATGACAGAGCGAGACCATTCAGCTGATAGGCGTAAATGGAAGACTGCGAATAAAAAACGACCAGAACTTCAAAGCTGCACCACAAACATACCGGCGTCCACACCACGTTCAGGAACTCTAGTTTCATCTAGGCCCAGAGGCCAAAGAAAGGTAAGACGAAACAGATCTGCATTATTGAAATTGCAGAAAGAACTGGAAAAACAGACAAAAAGTGTAAAAAGTACAAAAAGAGATACGAAAGAAGTAAAAAGTCAATCAAAGATTTCCAACAAAATAAATATTCTACGTTATCCAATGCAATCAAAGATCATTACAATAGCTTGTAGACAGTAAAAAAGGACAGCCATGGAACGAATTATTGAAGAAAGCATATCAAAGTCAAAAGTGAAGAAAGATATTGTGCGTGAAACTTTGGACATTGATCGGATAAAACAGAAGCAGACTGCCTCGAAGAAAAACACTCTGATTGAGAAAATCAAAAACTTTTTTTTCGCGGTGATGTTTCTAGAGATACAGCAGGAAAACGAGGAACTGTAACTTAAAAAAACAGAAAAATGCGAAAACTTTATCAACTGGACACAATGAAAAAACTTCACCGTTCATCCAAAAAAGCAACACCTGCCGAAAGATGTTCCTATTCATATTTCATAAAACACCGGTCATTTGATGCAAAGCCACATACAGCGAGATTTGCCTATGCAAGATACACATTAATTTCCAGTATATGATAAATGCTTTCCACAAAAAACAGATCATTCCCCACTTAAACATGAACAACCTTATTGCAGGTACAGTATGTGCAACAATACACGAGCTTGCATGACCGATAATTGTCAAGACTGCAGGACAAGACAAGTACTGTACCATACGCAAAATGGCCTTGAATTATTTAAATGGCATCAGTGGATTAGAAAATCGTAAACGATTGAAGTCAGGTAAAATTGTTAAAATCACTATAAAAAAGTATAAAAAATAATGAAGGAACTGTTTCAGAATTGATAGAAAAGGTTAATCAGATCCTAGTGAAATTAAAGAATGACAAAAATACTACATATATGTAGGATCAAAATCACCGGGCACAGGATATTTATTTTTATTACGGAAAAAAGTCTTTATATTTCTACAAAAAATTATTGATTCTACTATTATTATTCCTTTATTTTTCCTGCGGGAACTGTCTGACTGTTCGCCTACTCATTAATTCACTGATTCCACAACTATGTTCGCCTACTCATTAATTCACTGATTCCACAACCTGCCATCCTGCCCTGGTATCGTCCTCGATACCACATTTTCACTCAGTGTCGTTTTTTCCGATGTCAGTCGTTGTAATTTCGGTAGACTTTACCCAAGGCTTCATAAAGTCTGCTGCCGAATTCGTGCGATTAGGACCTTCGTGGTCTCCGAACTTTTCGACAACATAACGATTATTTTTCATGACCGTCACAATCATGTTCGGTTCCAAAAACTTAGGGTATAACTTTAGACCACCACCCTACTGCATTTTTTGAATGATGACTAATTCGTATTTTGCAACCAATTTTCTATTCCGGTTGCATGTCTTTCTATTTTCCTCCTGGATTTTTAAGATGTTCTTTCTTGCATCATCACGGAGATTTGTACGCTGCTCCTCAAATAACTTGATGAATTCGTCTAATTCACGTTTCAACATAAACTCAATTTTATTCCAACCAAAATGTCCTTGTTCGTGAGCCTGTTTAATGACGTCATACTGCATTCTTTTTGGAACCACCATGAGTTCATCCCCATCACTCTCGCGATACAACACTCCTTTTTTCGACATGGAAAATTCATCATTTTGCGCTGTTTCAACTAAATTAATAATTATCTTCAATTCAGGATCGTCTTGCTGTGCTTTCTGTATTTTTTCGATCAAACCGTTTCGGCCTTCCTGCACAAGTAAAATCTCAACTGGATTTCTACTTAATGCGTCAACATGGCGCATTGACGTCCCAGCTCGATGCTCAATTGTATAATTGAATTGATCAATTAACAGAGCCTAATGCGACACTCTTAACGACAAGTCTTTCTTTTTCATCGTTAACACAAATGTTTTACAGTCTGCCACAATCTTGAAGTTAATGTTCAACAAATACACTCGAAATTTTTTCAACGCTTCTACCACTGCAAGTATCTCCAACTCATAACTCGTGTATTTCTCCTCAGCGGGTCTCGTCTTCCAGCTTGCATAGTAAACAGGGTGCAACCTGTCATCCTCTGCATCTTTCAGCAGCAACACAGCGCCTAAACCGTCCATACACGCATCTGTGTGTAATTCAGTCTGTGCCCTAACACGATACAACTTGAGCACTGGCCCTTCAATCAAGGCCTTCTTCAACTTTTCAAACGACGCCTTCTGTTTGTCCCCAAACTCAAATTTCATACCGTCTCTTAACAATTGAGGTAGGGGTCTTGCATGCACTGCAAATTGAGGAATAAATTTTCGAAAATACCCCGTGAGTCCCAAAAAACTTTGCACCTGTTTCACTGTTTTTGGAATTGGGAATTTTTTCACTGCTATTGTCTTTCTGTCAGAGGGTTGGATCTGTCCGGCCTTCACAACGTATCCCAAGTAATCAACCCCTCTCACCAGCAATTCACATTTCTTCCAGTTAATCACCGAACCGTTATGGTGTCCTTTAAGAACATCTTTTAAACATTCAAATGATATATTTATCACCAATAAATACATCACTTCAATTCCATGAAAGGCTATCCTTCCAACATCAAAGTGATGTATTTATCACCAATAAATACATCGCTTTATGAATGTACCGATAGTGCTTATCACCTCGTGATCCTTGCGCGCACGGACATCGTCTTTTGGTTGAGTGCCATGTGGAACGATTAGTGATAAGTTATTGAAATACATAATTTAGGATACCTTATTAGGCCATAAGAGTTATCAAGTGTAGTGTTAAGAATTTGTATAAATAGCAAGTAAGCATTGAAGAAAATATAGTCTTTGGATAACTAGCGAGCTGGTTTTACTTGTGCCTTTCTTACTCGGCACATCTCTTTAGACTTTCCCCGAATTGTGCCTATCATTTGGCACTGCAGGTAATGCCTACAATTGGCATATAAATTTTACCTTGCCCAGTGGCATCAAAATTGTGCCGGCCATTCCTCACTTATAATTTCCCTTTTTTACTTTTCTTTTCTTCACTATGGAAATCCGTAGTAACGATGGAAAGACTATGACGTCAAAAGACCATCACATGGCTATCCAAAAACATTACATGGCGATCCTGCCTTCTGAGAAGCTTCATCAAGAATACATACCGGAGCCAAAACTTAATTCGACGTGGGCGACAAATACACCAAAATATACCCCTACGAAATCGGACCAAAACCTATCAGTTTAGAAGATTACCGTGCAAAGCTCGCACGAAGAAAGTATTAGCACAGGTGAACCATTCCTAAAATAGCAAAGCAAAAGAAACGTAAAGGAGGAATACAAGTTAAAACCAGACGATTAATTGCAACGCTAAAAAGAAAACTAAGCGATTCAGAACAGCCCCCTAGTTTAGAAGTAGCGACCACAACGTACCAACGGATTTCAGAGCTAGAACAACAAATATATAAAAAAAAAGAAAAACAGACGAGCATGCATCAACAACTATAGTAATAATAATATAAATATATATATATATATATATATATATATATATATATATATATATATAAACATATATACATACATACAACAACGTCCATATAAAAATATATTTTCAAAAATTGTCGAAAATTTTAAATGAATTAGATTCTTCGCTACTTAAACGCATAGGTGCTTTAATGCAAGCAATAGTAAATGAGCTCGACAAAATTCTTTTGAGTATAACTAAAAACCCCAACCGAATTTATACAAAAGAAACAATTCTTCTAAAATTAGAAATTTTAACAGATTCAAAAACAAAATTCCAGAACCTAAAGAAAACCGCGGAAACAACCAATCTTGAACTTGAATTCAAAAGAAAAAACAAAATTCCAGAACCTAAAGAAAACCGCGGAAACAACCAATCTTAAACTTGAATTCAAAAGAAAAATACTCAAAGCCAATTATCAAAATTGAACAAGCAACTAGAGTCGTACAAAATGGCAAATTTTAATATCGATACTGCTCTTAAAGCTATTGCGATATTTTCAGGTAACTACAAAGAACTGGACTCATTTCTGAAGATAGTCGAAATCCTTAGCCTAGGTTTAGAGCCAACTGAGTACACAAAATTAATTGAAGTTACTTATCATGTCAAATTAAATTCTTCTGTGAAAACATCAATCGGATCAGTAAGCGAACCCAAAACTCTTGTTGAACTTTCAAAAGCATTGAATGAGAGATACAAAAGCACATTAACAATCCCGAAAATATATAAGCCCCTACGGTGGAATAGTGACATTGCGGAGCTGCGGAAGGAATGTAGGAAGTCCTTCAATCGGGCTAAAGAATCCAATGACTGGTCTTCCTATAAACTGAAACTGAAGGAGTTCACATGCTCCATCAGAAAAGCCAAACGCATCTCGTGGAGAAGTTTCTGTGCAGAAATCGAACACTCCAAGGATGTCAGTCGTCTGCGAAAGGTTATGACGAGCTCCCCCTTATTTTTGGGGTCTGTCAAAGATGCCAATGGGGTCTGTACTAAATCCAGCTCTGAGACGCTAGCCATTCTAATAGACACGCACTTCCCGGGCAGTGAGGATGTGGCTGTTGAAGCTGATCCACATACGGCCCCGAACTGCCTGTCAGCCGCTGTGCCTGTAGATGACAAGCTCCTACGCTGGGCAATCAGCTCATTTCAACCATTTAAATCCCCTGGAATGGAAAACATATCACCCGTTGAAATCCAGCAGGGAATCAATATAGTGCTTCCATGGCTAAGAACCATCTTCAAAGCATGTCTACAGATGGCTTACGTTCCACAGCGGTGGAAAGAAGCTAAAATAGTCTTCATACCCAAAGCGGGCAAGACATCCCACTCCTCACCTAAGGACTATAGACCTATCAGCCTCACCTCTTTTCTGCTAAAAACTCTGGAAAGGCTGAAAGAGATTCATTCGAGAGCTACTCTGAAACCACTCTCTAATGCGCAGCACGCATATACAAAAGGAAGATCGGCTGAAACAGCTCTTCACTCGCTCACCAGCTACATTGAAAAGTCGCTAAGCGTCAAAGAATACACGCAGGCGGTTTTTATAGACATCGAAGGGGCTTTAAACAATATCAGCCACAAGGCTATTAAAAAGGCACTCGAGGAAAACAATGTGGATGGTAACCTGATTAGGTTTATCGTACAACTGCTAAGCAGCAGGAGCATTAACTCCACACTAGGAGACAGTATCCTAAGAAGGAGGACGTACAGAGGCACCCCGCAAGGTGGGGTGCTATCACCCCTTCTATGGAACTTAGTGGTGGACAAACTCCTGTCAACAATAGAAGCGACTGGGTGCAAAGTCGTAGCCTATGCAGACGATATTGCAATAGCAATATCGGAAAAATTCGTAAACACCCTATCTGAAAGACTTAACTTTGCCCTGAGTATTCTTACCAATTGGGGCAAAGAGTGCGGTCTGAAGATTAATCCGCAGAAAACGGAATTTGTGCTGTTCACAAAAAGGTACAAAATTCCACGATTTCTCCCACCCAAACTCGATGAGATAAGCCTCATACCGTCTCATCAAGTTAAGTATTTGGGTCTAATTCTGGACTCCAAGCTTGCGTGGAAAGCAAACATAGAAGAAAGAAAAGCGAAAAGCAGCATGCGCAATCTACTGCTGCAAAAGAGCCATTGGGAAAAAGTGGGGATTAAAACCCAAAATCGTAGCATGGCTCTATACGGCGGTAGTGGAGCCAATTCTTCTGTATGGTGCAGTTGTTTGGTGGCCAAATATTGCCTGCAAACCTGCTAAACAGGGTCAGACGGATTGCAGCTATTGCAATCACCGGGGCTTTACGCACTACCCCGACAAAGGCACTGTTTATGCTATTGAATTGGCTCCCGACGGAGCTCCTTACGAGACAGCAGGCCAAGTGCTCTGCGATTCGATTAAAAGCACTACATCTCTGGCAAGAGGAAAATGTTGGCCACTCCACCATACTTTGGAGGGATGAGCCAACGCCAGTGAAAGTAGACCTTGCGCCCCCGATTCCCTGCTTTCATCATACTTTCAGGTGAGTCATCCTAATCAGGGATGACTGGGCAATAGAAAGAGGTGGGATGCAGGTATCGGTTTACATCTACACTCATGGCTCCAAAATGGACGGAAAAGTTGGCTGTGATGTTTTCTCAGAACACCTAATCCTGAACCTATCCTTCCGGCTTCCAGACCACTGCAGTGTTTTTCAGGCAGAGGTCAATGCAATATACAAGGCAGTAGACTGGCTGAGAAATCAGAAAATTTCCATAAGAAACCTGAATATTTTCTCTGACAGTCAAGCTGCTATCCAAGCACTATCCAACGTGTACACCTCATCCATGTTGGTGATGAAATGCCGTACACATCTGAACGTTATGTCACTTCACTGTGAAGTGACTCTACACTGGATACCGGGACATAGTGATATACCGGAAAATTGCAAAGTGGATGCCTTAGCGAGAGCTGGCACTGTGCTCTAGGAGTATACACTCACACCCCGAGTTGGTCAACCTCTAGCTTTTATAAAGCTAGGATTTAACCATACTGACGGGGCACTGTCTAATTGGCAGACACGCAGAAAGGTTGGGCGGTCCCTTCAACGATTTCTGCCGGAGTTGCAGATCGGAAGAAGAGGAAGAGACAGTCCAACACTTTCTATGTGAATGCCCGGCACTGTCCAGGAAACGCATGAAAACCTTAGGCTCACCATTCCTGGACAGCCTCACGGAAGTAGCTGATTTAAATATCGGCTGCATAGCCGGCTTCATACGAGAATCGAAATGGTTCTCGTCATCTCACAGGTTCTATTGCCACCCTCGTCTTTTTGTGGTAGCACAATGATCCTATATTGGCCTAAGTGAGCCATCTTTTCGACAAAGAGGGCTGCCACTACAACCAACCAACCCAACCAACCAATCCCGAAAATACACAACATCCTAGCAAATATAATGCAAAAACACTTAACCGTAAACATTTATAAAGAAAAAATCCTATCACTTATTTTGGAACTAAATAATCTTCAAATAACAGCATTAGGAAACACTACAACGGAAGCTGAGAGGACAGTCGTTACAAAAATGAACGACACATACGCCTTAATCATATTCAAAAACAGACTAAACGAACAACTGAAGAATACAATTTTTGCTGCACAACCAAAATCGTTCACTGAAACATCTAATCTTGCATCAGAACTGGAGAAAACGAAATAAACAGCAAAATAATGTACTTTAACAAAAATCAGAATAATTACCAAAATAATTGTGGAAGACCAAATTATAGCAATAGGATTCCACACAGTGACAACAATAACAACCATTGCGGACACTACAATAATCATAATAACAATCATAGAGTACAACATAATAACAATCATAGAGATCAATCTAATAACAGCAATGGCAATTACAGAGGATATCATAACAATAACAGACAAAACAACAATTATAGGATGCAAAACAATAATAGAAATAATAATCGCCAGCAACATCAAGGTTGGAATAGAAGTAGGAACAACAACCCGAGAAATAATATGAATATAATTTACGATCAGGTAAACGAAATAGTCCCGGAGGTCGAAACATAAGTAAAAATAAACCGTTTCACTCCGGATTAAAAACAAAAATTAAGATATACAATATTACCGAAAAACTAACGAATTTTATCACTTTTAAAGGAAGAAACACGAACAACGTATTCACATTTTTAATTGACACTGGTGCAGATATATCTATATGCAAAGAAATAATACCGTTAAAAATCAACGAGGATAATAGATGCAAACTATCAGGAATTACTACGTAAAAAATCTTCTCTTTAGGAACTGCTGATATAAATTTTTCGATACAAAACTACAAACTGAAACATAAATTTCATATCGTAGATCCTGACTTTCCCATAGCTACAGATGGCATACTTGGAAAAGACTTCCTAATTAAATATTTGTGCAAACTTGATAATATATAACATTTACAATATCAATTATCATCAACGATGATGAATTAACATTACCACTAGAGACAAAGCCATTAAATATTCATCAAATAAAATTACCACCGAGATCCGAAATCATACATCCAATAAATCTTAAACTAGTAGAGGATAGCGTCATTCTAAACAAATAAATCCAAGAAGGAGTTTCTATAGCTAATTCAATAGTGCCTTCAAAGGGAATTGTCACATTAAGATCCTGACTACAAACAATACCGAAGAAACTATATCCACCATTAAGATAAGCACAGAACCACTTCAAAATTATCACGTTGCTAAAACCTCGCAACAATATTCTAATGCCAACTCTAGATTTGAAAATATTTTGAAACTCCTCAATTTAGAAATAAAAGACGAAAAAGTGAAAAATTCACTCATTGAAATATTCAGAGATTATCAAGAAATATTTCACATAGAAGATGAACCACTTTCGACAAACAATTTTTATATACAAAATCTTTCTGTCACTAAGTCCAATCCAATATACATAAAAAACTATAGACTTCCACAAACTCAACAGGAAGAAATTAATAAACAAGTTCAAAAACTACTTAACGATGATATCATAGAACATTCAATTAGCCCATACAATTCACCTTTATTACTAGTTCCCAAAAAAGGATCGAATGATACAAAAAAAATTGCGACTGGTAGTTGATTATAGAAAGTTAAATGCAAAAATAATTAATGACAAATTCCCTCTAACTCGCATTGAAGACGTATTAGACAAATGAGCAGTGGCGGCTCGTGGGAGTTAAGTATGGTGGGGCTACTGGTACGAATTTTTCTATCACCAATATAACTTCTTATGTGAGTTTCCACTCCACCCAAGAGGTACCACATGTGGAGCGTTAACCGATTTTAAGTGATCGGTTTCCCCAAAAGTAGATTCGCTGGCAAGCAAGCTTAAATTATGATTGCCGCAAAATTTTAAAATGTCTATTAATTTACTTCGAACATGTCGATTTTTTTCACAGCTTCGTTGTGAAGAGTAATGGAAGCTGCATGATCATTATCGAGTTGCGACATAATATTGATTTTACCAAATGTTTGGAAATTTAATGCATTCTGTAAATGGCGTGAATTTGTTTCATGTTTTTTAATTCTCTCGGACAAATGTTTCATGTCGCGAAAACCATTGCTTGTCCAAGTCGCTTCGCCTCCAAACAAAAGGCAATAAAAACAAAATAGGGAATTTCCAGCCTCACAGACGGTAAGTCAAGGTTTCTTACTGAACCAATCAGTAGAAAAGTTTCGAAGCTGCCTTTTGTCGCAGCTGCTGATTAATTTACAATTAGAAGGCTGATGAGATCCCATGCGGTTAATTTCAAGTTTTTCTTCAAAAAAACGCGAGCAAAACGGGTTGGAAATTAAATTTTCTACCGAATTCATATTTTGAAAATACCGAAATTTTTTTACTAAAATTCAAATTCAAACTTCTAGCAAGTTTTAACACATGCAAGGCAAATTTTGTTAATTATTCATTTAATCAAAATCATAAATACCATAACCTGAAGAACCCTTTTCTAAAATAAACTTTAAGCACTACAAAACTTTAAAAAATACCAAACACTACGAAGGCACACTATTTACTTATACCATGCACTACACTGATGAGACTATTTTTGCATTAATAGGCCTCACCTTCACCCCCTTCGGCCCTTCGTAAAAAAAAGTTGCTAATGCCTGCTCAAAAGTATTATCCAGACCATGCCAAGACCAAACGTTGTCGAAGCACTGAACGGGCTGCATAGGATTAGCCTGTCCACGATGTATACACATGTTATTTCAAACACGCACACTTCCGTCGCTTCAGCATAGTATTCACGCAGCCATTCAAATCGAAGTACTCTTTTTCGGGGCTAAATCAATGTAGCCCTTTCATCGTAGTAAAGGTGGAAAATTGTCAAAGAGAAAGTAAGTTTGAATTTTACTCTCAGCTTTTACTCGGTGCAGGCACAACGAAGCGAGTCGAAGAGAAAAACAAAGTGTTCTACAGTGCATTGCAAGATTACTATGTGAAAGTAAACTACAGCATGAGCGAAAAAAATGCTACATTTTATTTTGAAATGAAATGAAATCATGAAAACTATATTGAAATCTATAATGATATTTTATTACATTTGCACTAATATAGGCTCATCAATACGTGGTGGGGCTGAGCCCCACTATCCCCAAAGGTAGAGCCGCCACTGCAAATGAGATAGAGCTAAGTACTTTTCGACACTATATATGACTAGTTCCTTTCATCAGATAAACCTTAACAAAAAATCAAGACCTCTGACAGCATTTTCAACTTCAAATGGACATTTTCAATTTAAAAGATAACCCTTCGGTCTTAAAATTTCATCCAATACTTTCCAACGCATGCTAACAATAGCACTTTGTGGTTTAGATAGCAAAGCATTTATATATATCGATGGCATAATAGTGTTTGGCTGTAGCCTACAAAATCATAATGAGAATTTAATCAAGGTATTCAAGCGATTACAACAATACAACCTTAAATTAAATCCAAACAAATGTTGTTTTCTAAGACCAGAAGTAATAACCAAAGATGGAATTAAAACAGATCCATCGAAATCCCATACTATTAGTAATTATCCAACTCCACGAAATGCAAACGAAGTTAGACGATTTATTGCATTCTGCAACTACTATCGTCGATTCATACCTAACACCGCGCAAATTGCAAAATGTTTGAACAACTTGTTGAAAAAGAACCAACCTTTCATCTGGTCAGAAGAATGTAACACAGCATTCAGAACTCTAAAACAAAAAATAAAGAAACCACCCATTTTACAATATCCAGATTTCGATAAAACATTCATTATAACTCCAGACGCATCTGGTCAAGCACTAGGAGCAATACTTTCACAAGATGAGATAGGTTTTGATCTACCAATTTCATACGCTAGTAAATCGCTGAACAAGCATGAGATCAACAAACCCGTAATTGAAAAAGAACTTTTAGCCATACATTGGGCAATAATTTTTTTAAACCCTACATATTTGGTCGAAAATTCATAGTCGTAACTGACCACAGACCAGTAGTGTCGCTCTTTTCCCACAAAAACCCTTCCTCTAAATTAACGAGAATAAGATTGGATCTAGCTGATTATGATTTCGAGATCGTATACAAACAAGAAAGAAGTAATACTAACGCGGATGCATTATATATTGGCATTTACACGAAAAATGTCAAAAAACGCACACCATATAAAGCTCCTAAACGAAAATAATGAAATTTTCAAGCTCATAACGAAAGAAGAATTTAAAGATAAATTCAATAATCTGCAGAAAGCAAACGTCGATAAATATATAAAAGGCCTAATTAACGTTAACAGTGCACAAGAAAATATTGAAAAATTTAAGCGTTCTCAATTAAAAATTATTATATATAAACCAACCATAAAAATAAACGATAGCGAAACACAACAAAAGCTTATCGAAGAATTTCACAAAACACCTAATGGAGGACATTTCGGAGTTAGAAAAACTATATTAAAGCTAAAACAAAGATATGTGAGGAAAGATATGTCAAAAGTGGTAAAATCATTTGTATCAAATTGTCTCCTATGCCAAAAGAATAAACAAACAAAATACATTAAAGAAAAACTAACCATAACCGAAACATCAAGCTCAAGCATTGAAATTATCTCGATTGACACAGTCGGACCATTAAGAATCTCAAATGGTTACCGCTATATACTCACAATACAATGTGAACTAACTAAATTTATCGATGCACAAAACAAAAGAAGCGAACCAAATAGCTACCTCTTTAGTCGAACAATTCATTTTAAAATACGGTTGTTTTAAAATCCTCAAATCAGATAGAGGAACTGAATTGTTTGTGAGCCACTCAAAATTAAACAAATATTTTCAACCCCTTACCATCACCAGACTTTAGGTAGCGTAGAAAGAAACCAGAGAGTTTTAAATGAATATCTTTTAAATTTTGCAAACGATGAAAATTGTGACAAATAGATCCCATACCTTTGCATATAATATAACACCCCATGTAGATACACAATACTCACCATATGAATTAGTTTTTGGAAAATTACCAATTTTACCCAATTATATAACATCAAATAGAGATCCTATATATAATTTAGACAACTATGTAAATGAACTTAAGATAAGACTGCAACGCTTTGTAACAATAGCCAGAAATTTATTGAACATTGCTAAAGAAACTAGAAAAGAAATGAATGATAAGAATTGCAATGAATTGAAATTCAAAATTGGAGATTTTATGTTTGTCAAAAATCACAATAGAAAAAAAGGAACAAGCCCCTATAAAGGTCCATACGAAGTAGTAGAAAGACTAGGAGTAAATACTAAAATAATAATTAAAGATATAAATAAAATTTATCATAACAATATGTTAAAGACCTTGAATTAGGACAGTTATGTGAAACAATTTAAATTTTAGAAATTTATTTCCACAAGTAAAGAAATTTCTAAAAGGGTTAGGGTGTGGTGGCCTTTACGAACATCTTTTAAACATTACAGTGATGTATTCATCACCAATAAATAAATCGCTTCATGTATGTACCGATAGTGCTTATCACCTCGTGATCCTTGCGCGCACGGACATCGCCTTTTGGTTGAGTGCCATGTGGAACGATTAGTGATGTTATTGAAATACATAATTTAGGATACTTTATTAGGCCATAAGAGTTATCAAGTGTAGTGTTAAGAATTTGTATAAATAGCAAGTAAGCATTGAAGAAAATATAGTCTTTGGAGAACTAGCGAGCTGGTTTTACTTGTGCCTTTCTTACTCGGCACATCTCTTTAGACTTTCCCCGAATTGTGCCTATCATTTGGCACTGCAGGTAATGCCTACAATTGGCATATAAATTTTACCTTGCCCAGTGGCATCAAAATTGTGCTGGCCTTTCCTCACTTATAATTTCCCTTTTTTACTTTTCTTTCTTTCTTTCTTTTCGATCCAGAAACATTACACCGTATTCAATCGCCGTTTTCAATACAATTTTTAATTTCTCCAGATTTTCCTTCTCGTCCTTAGCAGGAACAATCAAGTCATCAAGGTACACGAGCACTACGCCAATTGTAATTAGCGACCGAAAAATTGCTCTAATATGTCTTTGGAAAACCGCCGGTGAGTTACAAAGTCCGGAAGGAACTTTTAGAAATTCATAGTGCCCATCTGGCACCACAAACGCCGTATACTTGACACTTTCTTCCTCAACAGGCAATGTAGAAAACACTCGCGCATCTTGCAATCGATCCAATTGATCCTCGATCAATGACAAAGAATTTCTGTCTTTAATAATCTTTTTGTTCAGTGACCGATAGTCACAACAAAGCGTCATTAGTCCATTTTTCTTCTTAGTTAATACTACGGGACTAGCGTAATCGGATAAACTTGGTCGTACGACACCGTCTTCAATCCATTCTTCAATCGTTTTGTTCACTTGTTTTTTCTGTTCGCTCGAGAGTCGTCGTGGATTCTGAAATACAGGCATCTCGTCTTGCAACATAATACGCATTTTCACTTCTGTAACTTTAATTTTATCAACTAATTCTCGCAGTTCGTCTTTAATTTCTGGATCAATCACATGTCACTTGGCCCACGTTGTTATTCAACACTTCGTTCCGGCCAGCGTTATTGGTCTCCACTGTATTCACAATCGACTCGATTTTCTTTAACACAGCTTGCCTGTGTTTTACTCGTACTTCAGCATGGTCGGATAATTCACCACCCACTAACAAATCGTGTCCTAAAAACTAATCCGGAACTACGTCAAAATCAAATGTGAATGTCAAATTATCGATGATTATTTCCGCCTTAAAACGTCCAAGTGTGCGCTGGTTTAACGCACCGACACCATCGAAAGGAATTATTTTTGCCTCGAGCTTCGGGGCTCCGAGCCGCACGTAGCAACTGGATCGCACCAGATGTAAGTCGCTACCTGTGTCCATCACAGCTGTAACATCTCGACCCAATATTTTGACATGCTTATATGTTTTTTTGTCCCCCGTCTTCAGTGCGTCACATCGAGTTTTCTCCTTTTTCTCATCTTTCCCTCTTTCGCCACTATGATTCTTCTTTGGTCTTAGGCACCTCGTAGAAAGATGCCCGAATTTCTCACAGTTAAAACACTTCGGCCCTTTCCCTGTGTCCGGACAATTGACACTCAAATGCACCTTGCTACCGCAGTTAAAGCAATGCTTAGACTTTGCACCATCTCGTGTGGGATTCGTCTTTTTTCATTCCGTCATTTTTATCACTCTTCTTGCCTTGTTTTCCGTGCATTTTCATCCTAGTATTTTTTCATTGCCTTTCGTATTGCTTCATTTTTTTTAAGTCTTTCACCGTTGTTGCACCATATAAAATTGACTTGTTCACTTCGACAGCGTTAATGCCGTCGATAATGTACTGCAACTTTGCATCCAACTCGATATCAGCGTGACTTGCCGAATCTAGCACACGATAAACATAGTCCTCATAAGATTCCTCACTTTTTTTCTTCACTGCAGCCAATTCTTCATGCACTTGTTTACTGTTCATCGTTTCAGAGAATTCTTTAATTATGTATGTCTCCAATTTACCCCACGTCTTAGCGTGACACTCATAATTCACATACACTTTGGCTGGTCCATCTAGCAACTTTTTCATGTAAATCACCTTCTGTACCTCTGACCATGAGCACATTTCCGAGGTTTCTTTAAATGTGGAAAACCACCGTCGAACATTCTGGCGTCCATCACTGCTGAATCGTTCCAAGGCATCGTCAACATCTTTGAACGTCACAATATTGCACGGATAACCGGCAAATCGATCTCTTTCATCACTCTTGCCTGAGCTGCGTCTCTTGGGAACACCACGTGCATGCTTTACACCCGCACTGGTGTTTGAATATTCTTCATCGTCACTGTTTTCACTGTCCAAACTACTTTCGTCATCACTGCTCGAATTACTCTTCTCTTTTTCTCTCAGAGCCGTCTTCAGTCTTTCCAGTAGTTCAGCCTTTTTACCCGTCGACTTTTATCCCAAATCAATGAGTCGTGCCTTTAACTCTTTGCTTCTTAACGTATCAAGATCACTATCTTCGTCTTCGAGATGATTATCAATTTTTTTATTTTTTCCGACACTAGTTTCACCATTCGCATCTGTGTCGCCCTTCTTCATTGCCTCTGATAACCACAAGCATTCGATCAGCGCCGCCTTTTTACCCGTAACCTTGAGTTCCAATGCACGTAATCTAGCTTTCAGTTCACCCACATTCAGAGTATTCAAACCATCTTCGTTGTCACTTTCATCTTCTTCTTCTTCTTCGTCACTTGCGTTTCTCGCCAGATCAACTTTTCTCAACCGTTCAATTAAGACGGACTTAGATCCTTTCATCGATAGGCCAAGCACTTGGAGTCTACTACGTAATTCCTTAATGTCCAATTCGTCATAAGTTACATTTTCCGTAGAACCCGGCATTTTAACACCTTATGTACGTTACACAAAAATCGTCAATTGGCCGTCTGCCTATTGTGTACTTTGAAAAAATCTTCTTGACTCGTCATAATGTCTTTGCCTCTAGTACAAAGAGAACATACAAAATCTTTTGAATCGAAGAAAACACCACACCGCGCATGAATTTCCAAATGACAATAACTGCAAGTTTCTTCATCAGTCTCTCTCAATCTTTGTTCGCAAATATCACAGCCATCATCGGAAGTATCCCTTCTTCATGAATTCTGGTATCTGTAGGGTCAGTACTGATGTTTAATGTTTCCATTAACTGATCTTCTGTGTGAATATTCAGAACAGCCTTCTCTGACAAATTGATACTACGAATTCCGCATTTAAATGGCCCTAATACAGCCTCAAAAGGCGTCCTGTTGATTATTCTGTTCTTGGAAGTATTTTTTGCCACTGAAAAAATTATTTCATCAATGAAATATAATAATATACAGAATAAATTCCATTTCACCTGCACTTCATAGCAACCACGGCTCCAGTTGGTTGATTGGTTGTCGATCATCCAGGCACGGAGCATATTCTCAGCAAAACGTGGAAAATGCAGAACAACTCTTTAGCAACATTATGCGCGCGCTTTGAGGTCAACGGCCGTAACTGTAGTAACTTTGTGACATGATCTTGATAATTCAACAACCACTTGATTTCGCCGTCCAATTCTTTCATTTTTTGCTCAAAAATCTCACGGCCAACAATCATGTTTTGATCCATTATAACAATTTGTCAGAGCAACGGTCAGATACATACATATCTATGTGCTTCGCCTTGGAAGTCTAATTCTTTAATCTCTACTTTGAACTTCCGTCCATGCCCTTTTTATGAACCTCGCACGCTTATTGTGCGTTTCAAGTGATATTAGCATTTTCTAAAACATCTTAACTCGAAATGTCATACTTCATAAATTATTTGAAATTCTTATCAATTTAGGATAAAATGAATGCACGAACTCAAGATAAAAATCGCTGTGGTATAAGTGTTGCATTACAAATTATCAGTTGGCGACTCTATTTGCTTATTTGACTGAGTTGCATTTATCGGACGCGATGTGATCTTGTTTATATTATAAAATCCGAAAATTGTTTCATTATTTCTAGAGTTTATGACTTTCTAGAGTTTGTGACTTTTATGAATTTTGAGAGTTATGAGCTTCTTGAGTTTATGACTCTTCCCCCCTTAGGATGTGTGTCCTCGCGCAAATAATTGATATTTATTTCTAGTTTTGATATTTTTCGAAAAATTACTATCAGCGATTGTAGCGACGATGATTACGATAAGAATGATGAGTATATTGGTTGTGATACGAATTTTTGAACTTATTTTGAGTTCTAATTCAATAACGCTTATATGGTCTTAATTTTCAATGTTTTTGGCAAGTAGTTCTGTACTTACATATCTTTTTCTTTATAGGTAATATTCTTAATTACATTTGGTAAAATGATATTTTTATAAACAATGGCCTTCTTATTTACATTTGTGATATTAATCGTTATTTTGCAATTTACAATTTTTATAAAATAATGATCAGACTCTTGGCCATTACAATTATGATATATTCTTGTCATATTTAAATCTTTCTAATAATTATATTTCCGGTAATTTTTTTTCGATACTTGCGATAATATTGGTGTGCATTGTACAATTTTCTGGTTCATTTGAGTTTTTTTCTATACGGTAATAGGCTTTAATTTCTTTCTTCAATTTCTTTGTTGGCTACAAATTATTTGTCATCCGAAATAAAAAAATTTGGAACCAGAATGATTGATAATTTATAATATTGCTTGCCTGTGAAGTTTGTGATTTCAATTATTATTAATATCTTTTTTTTGTGTTTTGAGCCATTGAATCTATCTCTGAAATTTTATTTATCGACAATTTCTTTTAAAGTATTGAATTATTTTAATTGTTATTATGTCTTTACTAAGAACTTCTAATTTCGATAGTAATGCTATGTCTTCGATTTTTGTTACTAAATTCAACAGAGATTTTAAATTTTCTTTAACTAGTTGATATGTTTCTAAGTTTAAAAATTGTTTTTTTTTATTTCGTAGTATTGATTTTGAAATATTGACTTTTGTGATTATTGATAATAGGATGTTCAAGAAGAACATGCTGACATCTGTGTGTTAGATTTTTTGGAATTTCTTTAGTTTCATGAAGAGTTTTTTATTCGATATATTATGGTTATTTTTTGAAATGAATGGTCTATCGTGTTTTTTATTTTTCGCTTTATTTTTAATGTATTTTGGATTGATTTCTCCATTTTCTCGGTTTTTATTTTTGTTATTAATGCTTTGGTTCTGTTTTCTAATTATTCTGCCCCTTATTTTTTGATGTTCTAAAGGATTTATGATGCCATTATTTATTTCTATTGGTTTATGATTAGTTGTGGAATGGATTGTGTTATTATAGTATTTCATTATTTCCTGTATATCTATTGCTGATGGTGCTAGTTTAGTTTCAGTAATTTTAATTCTGACATGCTCATTAAGTGTGTTATGTAACCTTTCGATATCTGCATTGCCGGTTTTAAGTCCAGGTGTTGTGAAATGAAGTGTTATTCCTTCTATTTGGAGAAAATTCTCAAGATTACTAGTAAAGGCACTTTCGTTATCAGTTATAATGTGATTAGGTTTTCCACAAGTAGCAAAATGTTGATTGAGGGCGGATTGAATGTCCATCCAGTTTCTAGATTTTAAAGGTATCGCTTGACCGAAGTTGGAGAATTTGTCTATGATGGTTAAGAAGAAGTGATTTTTATCTACAAACTATATATCCATGTGAATCGTTTCATGTGGTTTTTCAGGTATATGGGGTTTTTCAAATGGGATTTTGGCTGGTTTTCTTTCATACTTACTTAATTGGCATACATTACAACTATTTATTACTTTAGTTATTTCGGTTTTTAGTTTTGGATAATAGTATTTAGTCTTAATTTCTTTATATACTTCCTCTACTCCTCTGTGATTGTTGCGTTTATGCTCCTTCAGAATTTCCTCTTGAATTTGTCCTTCGTCGGTACAATCGAAAAGTAAATAATTACACTTAACTACTCTTAATTTCGCATGTGGACTTTTCCATTTCAAATATTCATTTTGAAATTCAGTATATATCGTGAGGTTGGGGATATATACTGCCACTAGTCCTTTTCCAGGAGTATGATTATTTAATATATACAGGAAATACTTTTCGTTTAATTCTTTGGATACGCATATTGTTCGTAATTTACCGAAATATTTTACTTTCTTTATTCTATTTTCCTTTCCTTCTTTAATTATTATTTGATACTTAAAAATATTAAGAGGGGCTTCGGAAATAGGTATGTATTCTAAATTATCTTCGTTCGCGCTATGGCAAGTTGCTAGTGACTCGTTGTCATTATTTACCACATTATCTATTTCATTGACATTTACTAGTTTTAAACATTCTGCAGTATTTATGGAACGACGAGATAATGCATCTGCTACATGATTCTCCTTTCCCTTTATATACTCAAAATCATAATTGAATTCTTCCAATTTTAACTTCCATCTTTGGAGTTTAGAATTTCCTTTAGATTAGCTAGCCATGTTAGAGGTTTGTGGTCGGCTTTGATAGTGAACTTTCTACCGTATAGGTAAGGCCTGAAGTATTTAGTAGCCCAAACAATGGCTAATAGTTCTTTTTCAATAGTGGAATATCTGGTTTCATGGTCATTGAGAGTTCGCGAAGAATAGCAAATTGGATGACCATCCTGAGAAAGTACTGCTCCCACTGCATAGTTAGAAGCGTCAGTTGTGAGGTTGAAATGTTTTTCAAGATCGGGATGTTTAAGGATAGGATCAGATATTATTAACTGTTTAAGTTTCTCAAATGCATCAGTATAATCTACGTCTTTGGGGCTAATTTTGGCATTTTTCTTTAATCGAAGAGTTAACGGTTTTGCTACTTTTGAAAAGTCCTTTATAAATTTCCGGTAGAAACCCACTAAACCTAGAAACGATTTGATTTGTTTAGTTGTTTTTGGAATTTGGAAGTTTAAGATGGCTTCTATTTTTCGCGGATTTGGTTTGATACCCTCAGTAGTCACGATGTGGCCAAGAAATTCTGTCTCCTTTTTTAGGAATTCGCTTTTGTCGATTTGAATTTTTAGGTTTGCCGATTTAAGAGTACATAAAATTTTTTTTAAAGAAGAAATATGCTCTTGTAAAGAGGTGCTAAATACTATGATATCGCCCATGTAGACAAAGCAGATTTTACCGATATATTCGTGTAGAATATCATTCATCAAGCGTTGAAAAGTAGCCGGGGCGTTTTTCAAACCGAAAGGCATTCTTGTAAATTCGTAGTGACCTTTATCCGTCGAAAACGCGGTTTTTTCAATGTCCTTTTTCTCTATTTCAATTTGGTGAAATCCTCTGGCTAGATTAAAATTGTGAAATAATTGCATTTCCCAAGTTTATTCAATATTTCATCAATGTTGGGTATAGGAAACTTGTCATCAATGGTAATACTATTCAACTTCCTATAATCCACCACGATTCGCCACTTCATTTTTCCTGAAGCATCGGCTTTTTTGGGGACTACCCAAATTGGTAATGAATAGGGGGATTTACTTGGGCGTATAATCCCTTGTTCGAGCATTTACATGATCTGGGTTTCTACCTCGTTCTGATGAATATATGGATACCTATAGGATTTAGTACATACCGCCATGTTATTGGTTGTTTTGATTTCATGTTTTATTTGATGAGTGAAGGTTAAATTTTCCCTTCTTGGAAGAATATTTCTTTATAATTTTTTAATAAGGATATGAGGTTGTTCGTTTCCTCTTTATTTAAATGTTCAGTTCTCAACAATGATAAAGGGTTATTTTCTCGATAAGTTTCGGTAAAATATATGTGATTGATATATTCGTCAACGTGCTCCTCCTCTCTGGAGTAGTAAATCTTTAATTTTGTATTGTTAAATTTTATATATCTATTGTGAAGGTCTATTTCCACCTCATAATTATTAAATATATTATTACCAATAATTCCATTAAAAAAGTCATTAAATTTATATTCAATGAAAGTAATTTTTTCGTTTCCGCCAATTTCTTTGAATGGTTTTATTTGCACTGTATGCGAAAAGGATAATTGTGAATTTAACGTATGGATGCTAGAATTTTTATTTGGAACTCTTAGACTCGGATGACAAAGGTTGGGATCAATAACGCTTATTGCGGCACCTGTGTCAATTAGGAATCTAAGAGGGATTCCATACGAATTTATTCGAATATATGGGACGTTGTTGAAGCTGGGGGTTCCGAGGCAAGTTTTCGAAAAATTTGATGCTGATTAGTGTGTACTATTTGTTTTGTATTCTCAATCTCCATAGGTTGAGGTGTTCCAAATTTCCGAATGCGACTTTGGACTGAATCTTTGTTAAATGGCGCTTTGCCGTATTGGAATTGGTTCTGTCAGAACTGATTATGGTGATATTGATTAGGGTTATGGCTATACTGATTTTGGTTATATTGGCTCGTTTGTGGGAATTGCTGATGTGGATTAGAAAAATAATGATTTTTATTTTGGAAATTTTGGTTGTATTTAGGATAAAAATTTTGGAAAGATTTTTGTTTATTTTCAAATTTGAAATGGTTAGTTTCCCTTTTGTGATAGAGGTTTCCTGTTTCGGTTAAAATATATTTTGCCTTTTCTAACGTATCGGGATATCTGCAAAATAAAATGGTTCGGATTGGTTCTGGGACATTTTTCTTAAGTATATCTAATGCAACAGTTTGATTATCCATAATTAATTGTATAGTATTTGGACTTTGTTCCTGCTCTACTTTCAAATTTAAATTTGTCAATCTCTGTTGAATTATATTAATAAAATCCATGACTGAACCTCTATACTCTGTAGTTCGAAGTTCGTTAAGTAACTGTGTACTATTTTTTTGATCAGAGAAGTTTGCATACAAAATTTTCTTTATATCCTCCCATTTTATTATATGGGGGCTTGCAGCTAAAATTAGCTTAGCTCTACCAATAATCCTACTTTTAATGACATTGTAAATTATGTTTTGGAATTTTTGTTCAATTGGATCCAACGTAATCTTCAATTTTGTATTCGGGGTTGGAGAACTTATAGTATCGTTACCTGTGTTTGTTGCCATTATTGTACGTTTCGTTCTAGTGATGCGAATGGGTTGTATAATCTTGATCGGTGCGATTCTCTTCTGCTCGTACCTTTAAAGTCGTTGCCTTCCACTGAGTTTACTGCGTGCACTTCTCGTTCCCACGCGTTAATTTAAACTTTTTTGAAGACGGATAAGTCTTGTCGACTTGGTTTGTTCGATATTTCACTAAGAATTGAAACTCACGTGTAAACTTTAAACTTTCAGTGATTTTTAGAATTTTCACTTCTAAATAAATGAAAAAAAAAATGAATGCACGAACTCAAGATAAAAATCGCTGTGGAATAAGTGTTCCATTACAAATTATCAGTTGGCGACTCTATTTGCTTATTTGACTGAGTTGCATTTATCGGACGCGATGTGATCTTGTTTATATTATAAAATCCGAAAATTGTTTCATTATTTCTAGAGTTTATGACTTTCTAGAGTTTGTGACTTTTATGAATTTTGAGAGTTATGAGCTTCTTGAGTTTATGACTATAGAAGGTCGCATAGGCTCTGTGAGATCCAATGCCAATACTGGATCAATGTCAATTCCTGGAAATATACACAAACATTTACAGTGACGACCCAATCGAAAAATTTACGGGGATACTGAGAATCACGTGCTGCTCAGCACTGCGCCATATTACCTTTTTTTATTTGAGGCTGTATTTTCAATTAAAGTCGTTTTTCCACACCCTGATCATGTTTGTAAATGTTTTTATATATTAACTAGCAAAACAGTGGTTCTCTTAATTACACTTTTAGCAAGATGAGTAGAAGACAGGTGTTTAACGAGATTCATAAGACAACTCGCAGAAACTTTGCACGTCGTCGTGCGACTATAAGAGGTAAAGGCGACTTATGGTAAGGAGATTTGCTAGATATAAGTTCCTATTATTCGAAAAATCTAAACTATCAATTTCTTTTATCAGTATTAGATGCGTTTTTTAAGTGTTTTCGGGCATACCCTTTAAAAAACCGTTATTGGAGTATCAAGAACTATAGTGTTCATAGTCGAAAAAGTTTTTCTAGAAATTTACAAACTGATGACGGGAAAAACTTCTCCAACATAATATTACAACGCCTAATAAAAAAACGCGAGACTAACCATTACTCCACTTTCCGTCCCCTGAATGAAAGATTCAATAGAACTCTGGAAAACATAATGTGGAAGATATTTAGATGGAATGGTAACTACCTTTGGATTAGTTTTCTTAGCAAACTGATAAGTAAATACAACAGAACAGAACATCGCAGCATAAATAAGTGTCCTGTGGATGTCAACTCTTCTAATGAAGTGCATCTACTATGATCAGTATATAGGAAGGTGCAGGTCACATACAAACCAAAGTACAAAGTGGGCGATTATTTACGATTAAGTTGATACAAACATGTTCTTGAAAAAGGCTTCACTCCAAACTGGTCTACAGAAATATTCAATATAAAAGAAGTTAAAAAATTTTAACCAAGAACAATGAAGTTGGAAGACTATCAAGATAATTTCATTCTATGAGTCGAAACTAGCTTCAGTTAAATACTCTGAAACATACTTTGTTGAGAAAATTATAAAATGGTGAAATGGCTTGATTTCCCACCTCAACATAATTCATTGACTAATTTAAAAGACATGCTGTTAATACTAAGTTTGAAGCGCGAAAATGTCGAATTTACTAATCTGAATATCGATGATCGGAAATCACTTTTTTTATACTAATATAAAAGATCAGGTCAAATGTTACCTGTGTGACCTGTTGATGAACGCATTAAATACACCCACGGATGCCAAGAATGAGCACCTACGACTGTCACCTGAATGTTTGTATCTATTATAAAGATGTTTGCCCCCACGAGATGTTGTCGACAAAACAAACAATACCAGATGTTTTTTAAATTATTTTTCCGCATGCAAAAATATCTTCATCACATTAGCCATGGTTGGAGTAATTACTGAAATTTACTGTATTACCAATGATGCCATCGAATTAAATCAAACTTGGTATTAGGGAAAACTGCGTAAAAACAATAACGGAAACCTCCAGGGAGTCGAACAAATGAAATAGTTAGGAATCATAATAGACGAGAAACTTACATGAACCCCATACATAAATGATCTAAGGAAAGAAGTGACTGTCTCCGTTGATCTCCTACATTAAAAAAAAATGAAATTCACATTACGTACGCTCATCTTCTTTCCATGGCATCTTGGATTGGAATCAAACTTCAAAAAGCAACCTCATGATCATCTCCAGATTAGTAACCAAGACACGCAAAACCATTTACAATCTCTCTATATTAGCCCCAACAGCCGAAGTTTACAGAAAAACAATGGCTAAATTTACAAGGCATGATTTCCATGCAAAGAACTAAATTTATGCATGAGAGTTTGCACAATGAAATTACATAAATTTTCGGGGGAAAATACTTACAATATGAGAAACATGAATAACATAGCTATCGCATTTGCCAGAACCTAACAATAAAAAAAACTCAAAAAGCGTTATCGGACAAAATAGAAAACATAGCCAACTCAAATTCTTTCAAAACGATACTAAAAAATACCTCCTGGAAGAACAAAATTCAAATTAATTTACAACCAGTTCCACAAAAATCAAAGCTAAACATTCAGTCAATATGAAAATATAAATCTTGAAGTATAAATTGAACCAATAAACCCCAATAAACCCATGAATTAAGTACAATCCCTTATACCGCTTCTCATCTTCTGGGAATAACTATGTTAAGGTTTCAGTACATATGGACAATTGATTTAGAAGGGACGGAACGGGTACTAGTAAGTAGAGCGAGAGAGTAGGTATGTAGACAAATCTTGTCTACATAAATTGTGTAGAAACCCGGCAGGCCGAGAGACAGGAGCTGATCGGTTTCTTCTTGAAGATTTCCACCTCCTAATTTTGAAAAAAAAATATTTGGACAGGAATCGAACGTTACAAAAAGATTTTCTTTCGTATGAGCGACCACTCGGTATCGCGTTGCTAGACATCTCTTTCAGTTGGCTGAAAGTGCAAAATTTCTTGCGTGATTCAAAAGCTTTCTCATAAATAAAGAAATTATTTTGGCCACCAAAGACGGTTTTAGTTTTTTGGCTTAGCAATCAAAGTGTCAAGGAACCCGCTGCTTATTTATAACAAATCAATATTTGACATGATTGCGTTTACACTATGAAAATATTTGCATCAGTCGTGTGAAAGCTAAATATGCTTTCTGTTGCCTTAAACAACAAAAATATTTAGTGGGCGGCAGCACTGTACGTGAGCTTCCATGTTAACAATTGTAGAAATATTTCGTATCAAACCAGAATGGTCGGATATTAAATATTTATAATCGGAAAATTATAACTATTTTCATCATCTAGCCATTATTTTCAACGCGCAATCAATGCAAAATGGGCGATTCAGCGTCTTTAGAGGGTCTGCAATATTCATGTTTGCGTACTTACAGGACGGGAAACTACCCGAAACTAAAACAATTTCAACCATGTATTATAAAATCAACTTGGCTAAGACTATTAAGGGATTTTAAAGAGGGGGAAATGAAATTAATACAGAATTCCATTGCATGAGCCATCTGGCAAGCAACATTGCATTAAAGGTTTTCTTTACCTGATGCGAGAAAGGGCCTAATCTTTTCTCACAGTTTAACATTAAGATATGTTTTCATTTCAATTTGAATGAAATAAGTTTCCTTGATTTAAAAACATCAAATTCATTTATGTTAATTTTATTAATATATTACATAGATTTATATGAAAGTAACTATTAGAAATTAAAAATTGATAGTGCTGCTGACATGTTAAATACGATAAATATCGTATAATTTATAATAGTTTTGAACATTTTCAATGGAATATTTGCGTTTTATACTCTTTGGATTTCGAATAATTTAACTTCCGTATCATACCAAATAGCTGGATCAACATTTCTATGGGGTTCATAAAATAATAAATATTTTAATTTTTCTAGTTAAATATTACCTCAAGTAAATAACACCCCACATGTATGTTCTAAACCATGCAGTTGTTCCATTGTTGGCCTGATATTTTCGAATTAAAATAGGGTGTGGAACGGGCAATAGGCCAACTAGAGTGCCATGCTGCAGAAATTTTAAAATTTCTGATTCGTCTGTCAATCCCCTCGAAAATTTAATAAATACAATTATTTCATTCAACAAAATCAAAATTAACTTACTTATCAATACAAATTTTTTCTACCTGGGGTACCAATACTTGTAGCAATCTCATAATCGTTTGTAAGGGAAGTTTTGCTTTCCATGTAGACACCCATTCAGTAGTTGGTGTCCAGACTGATTTATAGCAACTTCTTTCTTGGCCCTTTCTATTACTAATAGGCTTGAGAGAAAAAAATTGAATTTTTCGGTTCATTAGGAAATTTTACAAAAAAAAAAAAAATTTTAAAGGTGATGTTTATATACATAGCTAAATACTAGATTTTCATTAATCTCCAAACCGTCGCGTGCTGTTTTGAACCAGTAGCGGTAGCACATAGTCGTTTCAAACTTTTCAGTTTCACGGTACTATAAGGGCCAAAATACTTTTTGATGCCTAAAAATCAGTATTTTTGGATAAGTTTCACTTTTTATGAAAAAAGGGAACAAATTCGTAAAAAAAATACAATATAACTAAAAAATTTCCATTACTTATTCGTAAATTACGGTAACAACGTTGTCTTAGTAACGTGGATGTTTTTCTTACAAAATATTGCTGTCCTAGAGCATGAGTCTCATATTATTTATTTATTTATTTACACCAAACAAGGCATCAAGTAAACAATACAAAATACACAAATAATTAATAAGTTAACGTAATTATAACTTAATCAGGCTTAGTTGGGGAGTGCGTGGTTATGATGACAATAGGGCCTTTGTCAAGTTACGTTTAAAGGACGATTTAGGGATACCCGGAGAATAGTGGTTACTAATAGTGTTGAATATTCTGCAACATCTATTTATCGGTTCATTGTGTGATGCCGATATTCTTTAAGCAGGGTTGTGTGTCGAGTACGTCGTTGTTGGTCATTAAATTTTATCCTATCAGCGAGGATAAAATTTTATCCTATCAGCGAGGATAAAATTTAATGAATTATAAACAGCAATCTCTCATAATATCTTCTAGATGGCGTTGTACTTGAATATAAGTTTTGAATTTTATTACAATTCCAATAAAAACTTTTTACCCAAAACTTTTAATAAAATAAAAAAATATTTTACATTGTCTCCGACAAAGAATAAAGTCTTAACTACCTGGCGCTACCTTAAAGTAAGTGTATTGTAATTTAGTGTACCTCATTTTGTTCGACATGTTATAACTCTCAAAACAAATGGCAGCCGCTGCGCAGGAGCAGTGAGTTATGCGCATTAGTCGCTTCACGATCATTGGGAAAGGTGTTATCCCCGTCGGACGGTAGGAACTGAAGATATTTGCGTAGTTATTATTCTTAAATACAGTTATTTAGTTTTCGGTTTTAACAGTGACAAAATATTTGCTTGTTTTTTTTTCATTTAGTGGACATTTACGATATAATTAAATATTTACTACTGCGTAACTGCTATACTACGTTATTATAAAAAGCAATGCAGTTGTTTTAGGTGTATTTTTTAAGTTACATTTATAATACCAAAATACCCATATTTTACTTATTTTTTTCAGAAAGAAGCTTTAACACCCGCAGAAAAGCAACGTCGATAAAGACTTAGGTTAAACCTGGACCCTGTAAAAAATGCTGAAGCTAACAGAAACAACTTGAAAGGTAACAAGCAAAAACAACTTGTGAAGAATATGACAGAGCGAGAACATTTAGCTGATAGGCGTAAATGGAAGACTGCGATTAAAAAACGACTAGAACTTCAAAGCTGCACCACAAATTGTGGCTAACATACCGGCGTCCACACCACGTCCAGGAACTCTAGTTTCATCTAGGTCCAGAGGCCGAAGAAAGGTAAGACGAAACAGATCTGCATTATTGAAATTGCAGGAAGAACTGGAAAAACAGACAAAAAGTGTAATAATTACAAAAAGAGATACGAAAGATAAAGGAATCTGACCGATTTATCGATAACACTTTACGCATAGGAATTGCCAATTAATTAAAACACAACCGTCTTCGTAGAATGCTGAAGCAAGAGAGCGAGCCTCTTTGTTTATTAAAAATATGCGTTTTGACATTTGTTAAAAAGTGTTGCCAACTGGCATTTTTAACAAAAGAAGTAAAAAGTCAATCAAAGATTTCCAACAAAATAAATATTCTACGTTATCCAATGCAATCAAAGATCATTACAATAGCTTGTAGACAGTAAAAAAAGGACAGCCATGGAACGAATTTTTTAAGAAGGCATATTAAAGTCAAAAGTGAAGACTGCTATTGTGCGTGAAACTTTGGACATTGATCGGATAAAAAAGAAGCAGACTGCCCCGAAGAAAAATATTCTAATTGAGAAAATCAAAAACTTTTTTGTTCGCGGTGATGTTTCTAGAGATACAGCTGGAAAATGAGGAACTGTAACTTACAAAAACAGAAAAATGCAAAAATGTTATCTACTGGACACAATGAAAAAACTACATCCAAAAAAGAAACACCTGACGAAAGATGTTCCTATTCATATTTTATAAAACACCGGCCATTTGATGCAAAGCCACATACAGTTGGTGGCAGCAAGACTTCCCTATGCAGGATACACATTAATTCCCAGTATAAAAACAAAAAAAAATCATTCCTCACTTAAACATGAACAACCTTATTGCAGGTACAGTATGTGCAACAATACACGAGCTTGCATGACCGATAATTGTCAAGACTGCAGAACAAGACAAGTACTGTACCATACGCGAAATGGCCTTGAGTTAGTTATATGGCATCAGTGGATTAGAAAATCGTAAACGATTGAAAAGTCAGGTAAAATAGTTAAAATCACTAAAAACGTATAAGAAATAATGAAGAAACTGTTTCAGAATTGATAGAAAAGGTTAATCAGATCCTAGTGAAATTAAAGAATGACAAAAATACTACATATATAAGAGTTATCGAGTCGATATAGATAATTTAAAAAGTGACGAAGTTGTTCTGCATGTCGATTTCAGCGAAAACTATAATTATAAACATTTCAAAGAGATGCAGTCTTATCATTTTAGTGGATCACGGAGGCAATTAACATTACATGCTGGAGTTATGTCCATAAAAACTGAAGGAGAAGACAAACCAACGATAACTTATTTTATACTATCTCTGGAAATAATTCCCACAACCCTGTCTCTATTTGGGCACACCTTTATCCAGTTGTTAGCGCCATGAAAGCTGACTATCCTCACATAACTATAATTCATTTCTTCTCCGATGGTCCTTCTCAATACAGACAAGCAAAATTTTCATTTCATATGTTCTCAAATATTCAAAGATTACAAATTCATTCGCATCACATGGAAGCCGCTGCAAATGTGAGTATGTGAATATATTAAACTATCACCATTCTATATCAGCAAGTATGTAAGTTCATGTATTTTACTTACAAAGGGAGGGCACGACTTGATAACCCCAGATTAGAAAGACACTTGGCATATAGGTAGTAGAATATTGAGATATTAATCTCCTATAGTAAAAAAACGTAAAATTTTAATTATAAACAGTTATGTTAAGAACTTTCAAATTTATAAAGAAATTTTAACATATATGTGAAGCTAAAAGACACTTCAAACCAACGGAATTGGATTTCGTTTATTACTCTTTAATTGTTTATAATTCTTTACCAGACGATCCGGGCTTCATTTAAAAAAAGAGAGATAATAGGACCATCAACCAAGAATTTCGGTTCAACCACAGCAATTTATTTTTATAAAACTACTAAACACCTACCCTCGTACTACCTGTTATTTGGCAAAAAAATACTTAACAACAGCACGTCACGCTGGACGTTTCCTTAGTTTATTATTCTTTCTAGATTCCGGCTTGTTTCTAAAAAAAGGATAATGTGACCATCAAGCCATCAAGGATTTCGTTTCGATCACAACAATTTATAATCATCTAACAGACAAAAATTGAAATAAAATGTCTGACATGTCAATTGCCAATGTTTTCTATCGTTGATTTATCTAAGACAACAGCTTTTAAAATATATTTTGAAAAAAAAAACGTGCCGAGCCAAGATTCAACCAGCGCACAGTGGTTTCCTAGATCTCGAAAAGCTAGTCAAAATAGAAATTTTAGATTTTCATAGGCGTTCGTCAATTGACGTTAGTTCCGAATCGATGTTTTTGGGATTATTGACTAAGAATTTTATGTAAGATTTGAAAAATAAAACACAAAATGTTGGTAAATGTTGGTTTCTTCACACAAAATTTTACAAAAATACCACAATGGCGGCTAAAAACGCCAGCCAAATAATTATGTTTTTGACATTCAAATTAGTATATCGGAGTTTTTGCATCGCTAGTTTCGATTTTTTTGTCAAGTTTCCCAGAAGACAACATACGGGCTGATATGCAACTTGACATTAACAAGACGAAAAAAGGAAACCCTATTTACGACAATCTTTTAGCAAATGTATTGTTTATTAACTTTCCGAAAAATGTCGTGAACTGCTTTAATTACCGCTATCATCGTCGCTTGCACTTCATTTGGAAATGTGACTAGGTTGAAGTAATTTGTTGTTTAGCATTTGCATTGATTGCTGACATTTAGCGCACTGATTTTTTCATTAAGTCCATGGATTTTTTTGTATTTAACGACAAATGACAGTTTAGATAAACTTTAACCCTTTATAACTTAACTGTATATATTTTATCAAATAGTTTGTTTTGTGGTAGGTTTTAATAAATAAAAATACACGTATTTTTAGTTTTGATTTTTTTACTAAGAAATGAGACAAATGCACAAAAAGCGTGTGTGACAGATGTGTCACACAGCCTTAAACTATTCCTCTAAGATGTAGGGAACGCTTTAAAACAATTGTTAAGTTTATTGTAGCAAGCTCGCCATATTTTTTTCGAAGGATTGACGGTTTCCGAGTAGTGTCCGACCGAAGCTTCGGCTTCGGCATCGGCCACCTTCGGCCAAAAACAGCACCTTCGGCCACACATTCTGCTTCGGCCAAAATTAGCCGAAGGTGTGGCCGAAGGTGTGGCCGAAGCCGAAGCTTTGTATCCAGCAATCTAAAATTAGTGAACTGCGAATGAATGCAGCGCAAGGCGCGAGAAGTGGTCTTGAATTCTTTGGAAAACAGCGGTGAGCGACACATTTTCAAGAAGTTTGATTAGAGTACGCACGTTATTGTTTTTTTTTGGGAAAAAAAATTAAATATAGATTTTTAGTGTTACAATTAAACGTAAGTATATATTTCGAGATAATTACAATTACTGTAAGAGCTCCAGTAAAATAGTTAAATAGCTATTGAATTTACGATTATGAAAATGTAGAGGAAGTGCAGCGTATTTGGAATGCCATTTTATTTTTTGGGAGTCATACTTTTTGTGAAGGCTTAAAGTAGAGATAGTGACATTGATAAATAGTAGAATATGTTCACTACTTATTATTTGAACGAACTTGAGCTTGGGACAAAAACATCCATTTGAAAAATTGATTTGAAATAAAAGTAGCAAAAGTGGTTAATGGACTATTATATGGAAGGTAATTTGGAAAAGTATATTCCTAATTATATTCTCCTGTTCAATTTTCAACTTTCAATATTAAGTACTATAAATTTACGATAAACCAAGATGGCAGTGTCGATAAGGTGGTGAAGTAGGAAAAAATATATTTGATTGATCAAAGGAGTAGCTCTGAATTAAGCTATGTTTATTATTTTTGGTAAGGTACGCTTTATTTATAAGGTACAATTTATTTATAAGTGTGTTCAAATTTTTGTCAATACTAAAAAGCTTGAAACGAAATAATAGTACGGAATTTTTATTGCTTTGAATATTTTTTAGTTAGAATTTTAAGATTTGTAAGTATGATTGAACATTCGGCATCGGCTTCGGCTTCGGCCGAAGATTGTGACAAGCGCCGGATAATCGGCTCCGGCCAAAAAATGGCCTTCGGTCGGACACTATTTCCGAGATAACACCAAAAACTTTAATCCAAGACGGGTAATAATGCGAACCTTTACAGGGTTAACTTTTTGAATTTAGCATCAAAGTGTATCGCATTGCGAGCTCTTTAAGCAAATCTCGAGTGCAGAATTTTCGGAAAGAAATTTATTTATTTAACTAGAACATTACTTTTTACATTTATAACTGTCTCATTCACTAACATTTTGAATGACGTTTTATTTGTACAAATACTCCATTTTGTTCATAGCAATGAATATATTTTACTCAAATTTAAACTTTTATTTTATTTTTTAATAGTTTAAAAATTCGGTGTTAAAGCTTGCATAAAATAGAATTTAATGCAATATACTGTTGCACAGAAATCGAATCAGCAGCAAATTTTTGCACAGCTTTATTAAAAAATAATGCACGAAACAGCGTCGTGCGTGAACAATTAGGAAACACCGACTGTTTCTTTAAAAGAGTACCAGCTTTCTCCTATTATCAAAATTGAAACAGAAATTATTGCTTTTTGCTAATGGGTTAGTTGTTTTCTAGAATTTACGATGTATCCATTTTCTTTACTAAAAACCAATGGACTGTACTCTTTACAACGCACTAAACACGTTAAATTTCACCTTTTCTGACTCTCGAAATGAATCTTACAGGTACGCAGGAATGGCTGCGATGTCTTGACAGCTGGTTTCAATAAGAAAAAACCTCTTTATACAGAAACTTTATTTACAAATTTTGGTCATTACTAGTGCGCTATTCTACTGGAGAAATTGAATACCTCAATTAACACACCTCAAAAGATTGAGGTATTTATATACCTAAATTTTACTATTTTACTATTTTTCTAAATTCACCTATATGACCAGTTTCATCCTGATTTGAAGTTACTAAATCTTGGTCTCTACATGCTAGATTTAGAAAACAACATTTTTTCAACGAAAACTCAAAATCTAGTGATGTTTTTTTTGCAGTCACTCATTGTAAGTCACTTGGAATCATTATTTAAAATAAAAAACATGAAAAAATATCCACACTTTCTTGATAGAAACACCGAAAATCTTAAGCGGAGAAAATAGCACGTCATTTTTTTAAATTCCTTGAATGCTAAGTGCGTAGCTGATTTGATACTTTGATTCAACTTAAAGGAAATCTAGTGTGGCACGAAACATAAAGGCGAGATAAAGAAATATTTCTTTTGCTTGCAAAAAGAGTTGATCACAAGCTACCAGAGATGAGAAGTACCTTCGATATGAAAATAAGATTTTATGACGGAATGCTCGACAAGAGCGGTCCATTCGACGCCTCGCAACCGCTTGAAGGTGTATAAAATAATATACAAAAACATTTGATAATAAAAATAATTCAACTCATGGGGAAAAATTAACTTTTCACTGATATTTTGAAAGTTTTCTTGTCAAGTATCAGCGTTAAATTTAATATATCCAGGCAAGTACACAGGTTCAGAACATGGATCATACTAATATAGAAAAGGCTCTTTGTAGCCTTATATTCACATCCGAAATTACTTTCTGTTAATAAGGCAAAATCACTAACGTCTAAATGCACAGTTTGGAAAGCAATTAAACTATTGTATATTTTACGTTCCAATATGATACTTTACGTTTCTACAACTACTCGTGCCATAAGATCTGTCACAAAATTGAACGAGTTCGCGATACTATTATTCACGTGCGTCGTTACTGCAGTCATTATTTTTAGATACGTCATACTGTTGACAACTGATAAACATTTTAAATTTGTTCGTTCACGTGTAAAGATGGAGTGGGATGTAAACGAAAACCAAATAGCAGTAATTGCATCACATAAATGCAGAAAATCTGCAAGTGAGATTTTCAACTTGTTGCGCCTATTAAAAATAAAGTAAAGATTTGTTTATCGTGCGATCCAAAGATTCAATGAGACCCAGAGTATTGAAGATCGACCCTGTTCAGGTCGCCTTCGTGACGTACGTACTCCTACAGTCGTAGAGGACATCGAGAATCGAGTTCGTCGTAATCCACTCCGAAAACAACGAATAATGGCTCGAGAGACTAACATGTCCACCAGATATATGTCTCGCTTCATAAAATCGGACCTCGAGATGGGCGCCTTCTTGAGATCAATAGAACGTTTGCTGACAGAAAAGTTGAAAAAACTTAGGACATCAAAATACAAAGAGCTTCTGCAGCGGTACGACAACAACAAACATCGGCAAATCTTGTTTAATGATGAAAAAAATTTAACGGCGGAAGAAATGTTCAAGGGTCCAAGGGTAATAGGGTAGCCCAAAGCTCCAGAGAAGCCCGAAAGGTTGTAAAAAAGATACAGCGAGAACATCATCCACCGTCATTAATGGTATGGTAGGGTTCAGCTCAGAGATGAGCCAAACCGGAACATTATTAAACCGAGTTGACCGACTTGATAATTTAAGCAAACCGGTTTTGGAACCGATTTACAAATCGGTTTGAAAGTCTAGTTCGCCATTTCAATTACTTTAACCTAATTTTTACCATTTCACTTGAATTCAATTCGTGAGTCAACTTGCCTTTTGCAACTAATCCTTTCTTGGGTTTTTAAATAAAATAAAAAGCATTGTATAATCGAAATGAAACTTTCATTGGACATATATGTATGTACTTTATTTACTAAATTAAATTGTAAATCGAAATCGATCTTAAACCAACCTAACTTAGTCTTCATTATCAGTTCAGTACTAGCGTCAAAATGTTATTTGGTTTTTAACAGACTTTGTAAATCGTATATACATTTGTACAAGTTTAAGCAGATCAAACTGTTTGCTTTCCCCTTGGTTTCATATTAAACCAATTTTTTAGGCTTTATAGCAAGATTTAAAGTGTGAGCTGCACATAAATGATTACATTTATTTAAATGATCATTTATTTAAATGATCATTTATTGCTTTTTTCATTGACGTTAAATGTGACAATACTGACAACTTTGCTGTATATTTGCCACTCATTTAATATTGTTCCAATTGCAATAGCTATATTTTCAGCGGTATGGTTTTCTCGTAACTCCGAAGTGTAAATAACAAACGCTTTCAATGTTGCACTTTCTATATAGTGTACTGTTATGCTAATAAAGCATTTATTGCTGTCAGATGTCCAAATATCTGATGTCAAGGCAACATAATCGATGAACTGTAGTTTTTGCTTCACGAATTTCAATTCTGTTTCATACTTTTCTTGAAGCAATTGAGTCATTTTTTTCCTATAAGGGATTTCGTAGTCAGGATTTAATACATGCGAATACCTTCGAAAACCATCATTTTCTACTATTTGTATTGGTTGAAAATCAACGACTATCAAGTCAATCAAAGCATCATCTCCAATTTTTTGGCAAATTTTTGATGGTACTGATAAACGAGTTTGCCTTAGTCTAAACGTAGGTAGTTCTCTTAATATAGGAGGCTGCGAATTCGCAAAACCATTTGTAGCATTGTTTGTTGGCAGTAGAATGATTGAGCTTTGATGACATTCATCGGTATTCTCAACTTATATTGCATTCAAAAACTCATCAGGATTAGTGATGGGTTGCTATATAGCAGTCTGCTATTTTCGAACTGCTATTTCTTAATAGCAATAGCAGTCTGCTATCTGTACATCCCAATAACAGGTTTTTTCGTCTAGCCTAATGCTTCGTTTGGCAGCATGTATGCAGATGCACTGAGCGATAACAGATAGCAGAAAACACACACGCAGAAGAAAAATAGCAACATCATAAAGCAGATTATGAAATGTGCACGATAAATGCAAGCGTAGGGCGCTCCACATTTGTCTACCTAGAATTGGAGATCGTCGTTTGTTTCCTGTTAGCTGGTGTTGATAGCTGCTAATTGAATTCAGTTTCGCAGTGACATACCAATTCGTTATATTGTGTAGATTTGTAAAAGTGAACATTTGTTTTTATATAGGTACTTATTTATTGTGTCTGAGTTGAGTTTTTCAGATCTTGAATTTACATATGTACATATATTGCCAATTCCAGATCGGTAAGCTATTTTTAAAGAATATTATATTTTAATACTGACATTGACATGCATGTTTCTAATACAGATTAAGAATCATGAATTCAAACAGGAAATGTTCCATCATATGGGAATTCTTTACTGCGGAAAATGAAATTCGTGCATCTTGTAATTTTTGTAAGCATAAGTTATCTTATAAATCTTCAATTACAAACTTAAAGATGCACATAAAAAACAAGCACCCATCAATTCAAGTCATGGAAAAAGCCAAAAGCTCCCTCCATTGGATGTCAATACCCAAAAGCAGACTACTGCTGAAAATATAGAGCCACAGCTCTCAACATCTAGTGCCATTACCCCAACACCAAACCGTCAGAAGCTTCTACAAACTACAATTAGTGCACCAAAAAAAATCAGTTCTACCAGAAAATCTTACATAGATCAGCGCCTTATGGAAATGATTTCATTGGATTTTCAACCATTTTCAATTGTCGAAGAAAGAGGTTTTCGTAGTTACACGCAGGCATTAGATAGCTCATATTCACTGCCAAGCAGGAAGATGTTGTCTTATGTATTGCTTCCTGCAAAATATATCGAAGTGTACAACTCTACTCAGGAAAAAATTGAAAAAAATGCAACTTCGGTCACCATCACGACTGATTGTTGGACCTCATGCAACAATGATGAATTTATTGCGGTTACTGCTCACTGGATTGGACCTGATTTTGAATCCCAATCCGCATTGCTAGAGACGAGTTCCTATAGCGAAAAACACACTTCCATAAATCTTGCAAACGCTCTTGACAGGGTTATCACGGAATGGAAATTAAAGGACAAAATTTTTTTGGCCATTTCTGACAATGCAGCAAACATAGTTGGAGCGGTTAAAGATGTGCTCAACTGGAACCATATGGGTTGCCTGGCACATACATTAAATCTGATTGTGAGGGATGCGTTAAAATCTGTAGAGCCACTTATTGAAAAGTCACGTCAAATTGTCTCTCACTTTAAAAGGAGTGCAGTTGCCAAATCAAAATTAGATTTATATCAAGCTCAAAAAGGAACTGAACCGAAAAGATTGATACAATCCGTACCTACTAGATGGAATTCGGTTTATTATATGTTTGACCGAATATTTGAGTTAAGAGAGGAGCTAAGAGCAACTCTTGCAGCTCTTGGTAAAGAAAATTGGCCAATGTTGACCAATGAGGAGCTAAGTATCATTGAACAGCTATTGCAAATTCTTGCTCCTATGGAATTGGCAACAAAAGAATTAAGCGGTGAACATTATGTGACGTTGTCTTCTATCATAGTCGTTGCAAAGGGTCTGGAAAATGTTTACAATTGTTTGAAGAAACGTGACTTTTTGGGCCCTGTGAAGAGAGTGGTAGATGATCTCTACAGTGGAATAAGTGTGAGACTTGGAGGTGTCGAAAACAATTTCACTCTTCTAGTTGCAACTTTCTTAGATCCCAGGTTCAAAAGTGTGGCATTTTCAAACAAGAATATTGGTAATCTTGCGCAAGCTGCAGTTATTGATTTATTGACTCAAGTCATAGAAAAAAACACTGTTACAGGGCAATCTGCAGGAAAATCTGTCGCAACAACGGAAGATGAAATCTCATTCTGGAGCTACTTAGACGAGAAAGCAGCATCTTTTGAGCCGTTAAAAAATACTGCATCTCGCGCGGTAATTGAAATACAAAGATATTTGGAAGAGCCACTTTTACCTCGTAACCAGGACCCACTTTCATGGTGGAAATTCCATGCTTATAATTTTCCATATCTAAGTAAAATTGCACGAGATAAAATTGGCACGGTTGCAACTTCAGTACCATGTGAACGGATTTTCTCCAAAACTGGCCAAATTTTAACAGATCGTCGCAATCGGTTATCTTTTGGCAAAGTTAAGCAAATAATATTTTTAAATGGTAATACAAAAAAATAAATTGTTTGTCATAACAAAAATTTGATTTCAACTTGGTTTTATTCTTAACAAAACAAAGTACCTTAGGTAAGGTTTATACTCACGCAATGACACATTTCTTATTTAAGTAAAGTTCAGCTATTTAGAAATAGCAGTAGCAGTTGTAAATGCTATTTGAAAATAGCAGTTTTTCCCATCACTAATCAGGATGCTTCCTTTTAATGTGAGTCATTATTGTGCTCGTATTCTCAGAATATTTAAAGGAAAACGAACATTTCTTACACACAACTTTTCCTTCTTTTGGTTTTTCAAAAATTATCCACACTACAAATTTTTTTCTCGAACCTGACATTGTCAGTTATATCTACAGTTAAATTTTAATATATGAAGAAAATTTCGCACAAAACACTTATATTCGCTAGTCCTAGAATAACAAAATTAGCACTTGAAACTCCGGCGCGAACGGTTTGTGACTTTCGGTTTGATATCTTCACGTCGCAGTGGGTGTGCAGCAAGCGATCAATGCAATCAACCATGCTAGTCGAACCGAGCCAATTCGGTTCGACATATGAATGATATGTAGCTCGGTTTGAAAGAAATGCAAATCGGTGCAACTCGGTTCGAGTTCGACTCGGTTTGAATTGGTCTGAAAAGTCGAATCGTAATGACTAAGTCGAACCGAGCCAATTCGGTTCGACATATGGATGATATGTAACTCGGTTTGAAAGAAATGCAAACCGGTTCGAGTTCAACTCGGTTTTAAAAGCCGAGTCGTTACATGACTAGTTCAGCTACGAAGGTGTCATAGAGGTGTGTGTGTGTGTCATAAGGTGTGAGAGCTGCAGCGAAAACGATTAGACAGATGTCTGAAGAGTGTATGAAGCCATTGAACTCCAAGCTGTGCAATAATTCAATTCACGTTGGAAGCGAGGATTATTCAAGGCGAAACTCAGGACTCCCCTGCTCTTGAAAACCCTTAACCACTGACAGTACACCGTGTAGGTAAACGATGGCGATAGAAAGTAGAATACGCGTACCACACTTTCACAATTCACTAGGCAGGTCTTTGATTATATTACATTTATTTAGATTAAAGATATTGTACTATCTAAATATTTAGTTTAGGATAAGGTAATTGCATTATATAAATAAAGAGTAGATTTGCCTAGGTAAAAGTTATTTAATTGAATACGTAAATATTTTGAATTAGGTTAAGAAACTTGTGATTATGGATTGGATTTATTCAGGTCAGGGATATTGGATTAATTAGATAAGTAGGAAGTAATATTGTTATAGAGGGGTTTGAACTGGTCCTTGCTGTCATATCTAGTTGCGACTCAATTGCAATTTCTTTCGAAGAATAGTTTCAAATAACGTCCGAATTGTAATTAGTAACTAAGCTGGTCATAAATTCTACAAAAGTGATGATAGCTTATACGTCGCAAAACGAAAACATAAATCGCAACCATTCTGACCTGGACCACTCTGCTTAAATCACCCATATATACTCAAGCCCTTCTGAGCTTACCGATAGCGTCCACCATTTCGAATTCACCGCTTAATTCAAACTACTCGCCTCGACTAAGTTCATCGCCGCCGTCGATGTGTCTTCATCTTCATCGCTAACTCCGACACAATGCGTGCGCCGCACACAGATAAAACGCTGGGGCCAACCGGGAAACTGAGAAGCGCCAAGAATCAATATCGCCCCGCTGACGAGCATCGCCAAAAAGCATAAAACCAGTACGGTGAAGCCAAATAAGTTCAGTGAACTCGCCGTGGCATTTACAGTGATAGGAGAAAACGAATCGGTTAGCGAGATATAAAAGAGAGAACCGGCGGAGTGGTCTCTTTTTTGTCTGGTTTTTGGATCTGGCACCTGAGTCGCCTCGTGAGTTTTCGTTTTCACTGAATTGGAATCGACGGACTCTCAGACTGGGTAGTCTCGGTGCGGAAACGGGTAGCGCCCTTTTTCTTAAGCAATATTTCTCAAGCCTTTCTTCGCGGGTGTCATTGCCTGAACCGTCGTCAGGATCTACTACAGTGAAAAGTGAAATAAAATAAGCCCTATTTGAATCAGACTGTTTCGAAGCGTGATTCAAGCGCATCCCTGCATCGATATAATGATCTGGTAAAAATATTTCAAAAATAATTCCGTTTTCTAATTATTTATTATTAATGAACTTACGAGTAAGCCACGTAAAAACCCGAGCCGAGTCGCTATCTCACTACAAAGGCTTTGTACATATATTTACTGTCAAGGGAATTCTCTATCACTAAAGGGGTATCCACTGGCGAATTGTGATTACCACTGTATCTTCGTTCGGTCAAGTTAACGGTACATTCAAATTGAAAACAAAACGTTACTACTTGAATCATTTTTGTACATGTGTACACATTGAGTCGCTCCAATTCCTGCAATTAAAGCCTTACTGTTGAGAATTAATGGATTAACACATCATGATTGAATGATCGCATACCAGAGAGTGATGAAACGTTTTCAAAATTATAATCTCTATTATTATGATATTGATTTTAAAGGCCAGTTTCAAAGACAACCACCAAAAATTAATCATAACCGATGTTTTGATGATTTTGTTTCAACCAAATATATAAGTACAAGTATATCAATTTCCTATTCTAACTTTGTTATATAAAGCTTATGTAAGGGCCTGATTAACTTCGGTTAGCACGACGATCAAGAAAAACTTAACTAAATATTTTTAAGTAGGATTTCGTTATTGGTATCTAACGCTCAACTGTCTTTACTGGCCTGGGACAAGAATAAGTACATCCATGACTTGTGACTATGTTTTTTGAGTTGATTAAAAATAGTTTCTACAATAAATGGGTTTTCAATATGCCACACCACAGATTTTTTTACCAATTTGGATCCATATGTGAAATCATCCTGTGGCTCGCTATGGTATTCCGACTGAGATGAAATTTCTACTGGTTCTTTTTCCGTCATCTGACTAATTCCTACAAATGATAACATAAACACACCATTTACATAATTTTAAATATATTACTCGGCGTTTCCAATAATGAAGCTTTCAGCGTTCCTGGTTCTGCTGGCATAGCAGGAATCGCTCCTTCCATTGATTCTTCTTTTACTTGATTTTGGTGCTCATCATCTGAGTAAACAAATTCATCTCGGCTATTTTCGTTTATTTGATCCACAAAGAGTTTCACACTCTTAAATTTGCCAACTTTTTGCGTGGTCAAACACTTTGTCAATCCCGCTACATCGCTTGGAAGGTTGGCAATAGCATGAAAAACGTGCCTTTTTCGAATGATCGTATAAATAAGATTAGAGTTACCTAAAGTGATAAATTGTTAAATATAAAAAAATTGTTTTCCACTTGAAGCTCACCATCGAATTGATACTGAATAATATTGTTGAAAATTTCCAGAAGAAAAAATATTAAGTGATGATTAGAGGGTGACGAAAATAAAAACCACGGTGTGCTGAAAGCTTCCAGCAAATGCAATAGTTTAATGCTAGCAACCATTGAGAGCGTTTTTAGATACGGTGAAACGTTTACTAGGATAGTAAGAAGGCAATCGAAAAGCGGTTGTAGTCGCTGATGACCAGTAGCTATAATTTTATGGAATACTGTTATAAGTAGATCTCCATGAGTGCCAGTAAAAACTGGGATATCCATTGGCACAGTTGCTGTATAAGGTTTATTCAAACGTACGCCGAAATTCCTTTCACCAGATAGTAGTAGTAATATAAAAACTCCTATATGCATAAGTCCAACTTTCGCTATAATAATTAAAACCTATAAGTTAAATATATAGGATATAAATGATAAATTACATTGATCAGCTCTTGAATCATTTAAGTGGTATAGAATTGGAACCAGAATATCCAGCACATCGCTACTCTTGAGGACGAAGTACAAAAATTTCTAAGTAAATAATATACTGGAGGAATTTCCTTTTTATGTGTAAATATTCAGTACCTTGTTATAATCACAAATTTTCCAGAAAAAAACTAAAAGCTCTTGGTGACAATGAAGTCTTTTAGTTGAATTTGGAAGGTAACTTTGTGTTAAGGGATTATTTAAAAGCTTCGTTATACCCTTCAAAATAAATTGGAAGTCTTCGTCTCGATGCACACGCGATAAATAATTTATAAATAAATTATCTCCGAGTCCCTCATCGCCATAATTTGTAGAGCTACAGAATGCCAAGTCATGATCTAGCGTCACTATTAATATTTGTATGCAAGCTTCTACTAAAGGTTCAGTTACATCAGAAAAAATTAAATGATTGTAGGGTAGTCCAAGTCCAACTGGATCATATGCACAAACCGTATTTAGAAATGAGGTAAAAAGCGGCAATGCATGTCGATTATCAGCACTCGTAAAATATCTGCAATTCATAGAAAGTTAATTAGTTAATTTTATATATTTAATAACTTATATTAATCTTTTTAATTATTTCAGTAAGACTTGTTTTCTTCGTGAGAGCGAAAATTCTCCTCTATGCAATAATTGCAAATTTTGTATTGAAAATTCCGTCTTTTAAGATATAAATTTGACACAAAAAGTTTTAAGGCTATAATACCGGTCTGACATATTCATAGCCCACAGTATTGTTGGCCTTGGCATTGGAAAATTAAAATAAACACTACTTAACTCAAGGCATGACAATGAAATAATGATCGTACGATTTGAATAGAATTCGAATGTAGTCCACGAAATAGAAACTCGAGCACTTTGAATTAATGACAGATGCGTTTGACTGTAATTTAAATAAGCCCAATTAAATGAGGTAAAAAAGGCCGAGCTTCTAAGTAAATCCAAGATAAGTTTTCTGTTACACGTTCCTTTATTTTGACATAATAAACAACGTGTAAAACGTCAATTTCGAAATATTGATCGCATTGCGAACTATCCGAGGTAGAACTTCGTGGTAACCATCAGTATTTCTTAGTGGCTTATCTTTGGCTGATGAAGCAAAAAAAGATATTAGTGTATTTTACTTCAAAATAAGCAAAGTCGGAAAGTTTATATGTGAACTTTAGAGAAAAAAGACACCTTTGTTGGTTTTAATAGAAAAGTTTTGCTCAAAAAACTTAAGCTTCGATTAAGGAATCTATTAAATTAATAATTTTTGTTGGTTTTAATGATTTTTTATATATCACTAAAAAGTGCTAGTGGAGCGACCAATCGTATCGAATCAATATTTTTATTTGAAATTTTCGTGAAAGCTACCTAAATATAGTGTAAAAATTAAGTATATAAGTATGATGATATGATATGAATTAAAAAATGTACAACAGTTCAGTTTTTTATGTGAATGGAATTTTTCGTCTTTCACTAGCCTCAGCCTCCTATAGTTTTGATAACTAACCTTTTCTGTAAAACAATTTGTATCCGTAAAAAAGTAGCGTACAACTCGTAGAGTAAGATAATTACGAAAATTTAATTCTCTTGAACTTTGGTCTTGAATAATCCGCAACGCCAAAAATATTTCAAAATTGAATTTCTACACATTGTTTGTTAAGTCTAAATAAAGGAACATGGACCCAAAAAACTTCACTTGAATTTACAACAACAAAAAAACAAAATTTTGAATTTGACTGTGTTAAATCTACTTGAAACTCAATTACTGAGGGTTTATAGGAATAGTGTTGCACTGGAAGAAAATTGTTAATTTTATAGTGACAAGCATTGATTAGTGGTCATGAAAAGTAGGATAGTGTTTGAATAAAAACTGTTTTTAAAAATAGGGAGTAAGGGGAAGAATCATTTTGTTCCTTCGAGTTTCTGTTGTCGTACATAGCAAATCGAATTTGCGTTTCGAAACGAAAACTTACAAACTTTTGTGCTAGTACTGCCGAAAAGCCAATGTTAGGGCCTAATAGCGGCACAACCTCATGGAAACGCCAAAAGTTAGCCGGGATACATCCCACTGATGTTTAAATATAGTTATTTTTTCTTATCATGATTCCCCGCTGTTTCTTTTGAAAATTGCCAAAAGCTGATGCTGTATTACTACAATAGACTACGAAATAAAGGATTCGACGAAAAGAACTAAGCAAAGAATGAGAAACACAGCGTCAAATCATAAACAAAACCGTTCAAAATGCACCAAAATGGACTAAAACGAGACAAAATTGTAATGAAATGAATGTTTATCCGCACGAAAATCCCGACGAGGGTTAAAGTTAATTGTTGACTAGATTTTCGCGTTAATTACCCCACAGAAGTTTAGTCCCAGAGATGAATCAACGAACACTTTTAAGCCAATTTTCGTTTGGCCTCGTAAGGCTAAGGCTAGAGATTCGGTGAATTTTGGCAGGTAAGCTCGGTCGTGGGGTGTATCCTTTGTCTTGACCCCATATGTAATTACGTGAGATTCAATCAACTTTATGCCTGAGCCGCTTGGCCCTACGCTATCGCTTGCGATGGCGCATGTTAAGCGCAGCTAGGTCCATCATACTTACTCAATCAGATAATCCCTCCGTGTCCTTAAAAAAGAAGCATGTCTACAAAAGAAAACTCTCTAATATGCGCCTACTCCATATTGGATCTGGTTATGACTTTTATACTCTCAATTATAACCAAAACAACAATCGTTCAATGGAATTTAGAAAAACGAGCAATAAAATAAATAAACTAAAGAATACAAAAAAAAGAATAAACATCTTTACAACACCACTTGTCATTCGACGAGCTGCGCTCTGCGTCATGGTTTCTGTAAATATAATACTTATTTTCCTCGTCACTTACAAAAATAAATCATATGTAACAACATCTCAATTGTAAAGAAGCTTCTTTCTAGCTACTTTTTGGTTGTACCGTAGGTTATCTCACGGTCGCGCGCATTCATAACGCAAACACAGTCAACTTAGAAACTAGCACAATAGTTTTGGGACACACAACGCAAAGACGTCGATTCGACAGTTGGTTGGTTCGAGATTCGTCGCAACAGACCCCGGGATACGTTCTCCTCGCACACTCACAAACTCAAACTGCATGATCCAAGTGGCAAAAATTCAAAGAACTTCTTCCAATCTATTTTCTCGCTATTGACTGCAAAATACTTTTCTTTCATTTTAGATCAAAACTGGATACAAATAATTTCGATTTCTCACTCTGGTTAGTGGTATTTCCTTGGAAGTAGTTAATTTGCTAGATGTTCGTCTTTTTTTGTTGCGAAAAATAAGAAAAGCTTTTTGGTTACGTATTGTTAAAGACTTATCTTTGATATCCAATACTTTCCTTTCGTTTAAATATGCCTTGAAAACATATTGGGAGTTAAATTCTTTAAAAATCTTTGTTATTTCTAAACATGCATGACAGTACACCAAGTCGGAAAAAATGCCCAAGCACAGTTTCAAATACTATTTCGTGTAACGTAGTTAGTTGTTTGGTTGTAGTGGCAGCCCTCTTTATCAAAAGATGGCTCACTTAGGCCACAGTAGGCCCATTGTGATACCACAAAAGATTGAGACGGCACTATAACCTACCTGCTGGGTGACGATAACCATTTCAATTCTCGTATGAAGCCGGCTATGCAGCCGATGTTCAAATCAGCTATTTCCGTGAGGCTGTCCAGGAAGGGTGAGTCTAAGGTTTTCATGCGTTTCCTGGACAGTGCTGGGCATTCATACAGAAAATCGTTTCCTCTTCTTCTTCCTCCGATCTGCAGCTGCGACAGAAATCGTGGAAAAGGGCACCCAGTCTCTCTGCATGTCTGCCAATGAGACAATGCCCCGTCAGTATGGATATTATGAAACTTAATGTTTCACGGCTCGTGTTGAGGAGCTTCTTGGTGCACTTTGAGCTTAGTGTGTGCCAAGTTTGCCTGGTTGTCCTGCAGGTTTCTTCCAACAACCAGACTCTCTTTGCAGCCTCGATGTAATGCTGCTTAAATCCTAGCTTTATAGAAGCTAGAGGTTGGCCGACTTGGGGTGTGAGTGTATACTCCTGGAGCACAGTGCCAGCTTTCGCTAAAGCATCCGCTTCGCAATTTCCCGGTATATCACAGCAAAGAATCATTTCACAGCGAAGTGATATCACGTTTAGCTATGTACGGCATTCCATTACCATCATGGATGAGGTGTACACATTGGATAGTGCTTGGATAGCAGCCTGACTCTCAGAGAAAATATTAAGTTTTCTTATGGAAGTTTTCTGATTTCTCAGCCAGTCTACTGCCTTGTATTTTGCAATAACCTCTGCCTGAAAAACACTGCAGTGGCCCGGAAGCCGGAAGGATAGTTTCAGGCCTAGCTGTTCTGAGAAAACGCCGCAGCCAACTTTTCCATCCATTTGCGAACCATCAGTATAGATGTCGACCGATTCCTACGTCCTTCCTATTTCCATTTTCCAGTCATCCTTGCTTAGGATGACTGACTTGATGCCATGATGAAAGCAAGGAATCGGAGAAGTGAGGTCTTCTTTCCCTGACGTTGGTCCATCCCTCAGTAATATGTTAGAGTGACCAGTATTTCCCTCATGCCAGAGATTTAGAGCTTTCAAAGGAATCGCAGAGCACTTGGCCAGTAGCATAAACAGTGTCTTTGTCGTGGTAGTACGTAAGACCCCGGTGATTGTAATAGCTGCAATCCTTCTGACCCTGTTTATTAGGTTTGCATTGGATGTTTTCGCAATAGCTGGCCAGCAAACAACTGCGCCGTACAGAAGGATTGGTTCCACTATCCCCGTATAGAGCCATGATACAATTTTGGGTTTCAATCCCCACTTTTTCCCAATTGCCCTTTTACAGCAGTAGATTGCGCATGCCGCTGTGTGTGCTCTTTCTGCTATGTTCGCTTTTCGCGCGAGCTTGGAGTCTAGAATTATACCCAAACATTTAACTTGATGAGACGGTATTAGGCTAATCTCATCGAGTTTGGGTGGGAGAAATCGTGGAATTTTGTACCTTCTTGTGAAGAGCACAAATTCCGTTTTCTGCTGATTAATCTTGTCACAGTCCCGACTTCGCGGACAAACCCGAGGATCCGAGATCGAGTGCTCCACCATTTTGGACGCTCCTCGACCCCGGATGTCTCGTGTGCACCCGCGCCGCCGGGACTGGTACAAAGTCGACCGCATAGTGGCGGTCCCGATTTAACATTTTTGTTTCCCCGACTAGCTCACCGAGTCGTGGGTTTTTGGAACAAGAAGAAAAGAGAAGCCACGACCCACATTCGCACACGCGTCACCAATGCAAAAGAAAACAATCACATCACTTTTTTTTATACTTATTCCATTATATATTTTTTTTTTTTGCTAAAAATTCAATTTATTTCCTGAAGCTTAACTTAATGCACATTAACAAACCAAACTATACGACTACACAATGGGGCGCGCAATTTACGCTCTGCATTTTGTTGCTTAATCCAGTGCCGCTTTCTCCTCGAGCTTCTTTAGTTCGGCCTCCTTGATCGCCGGCCGCACAACAGTGAAGTACCTGTAGACACGCATTCCTTACAGGCCCGTTCCGAAAATCGAGGCGCCAACACAGATTATAACAGCGCCTCGATGCAATTTGTCTAATAGTTGACTGGGACGCGGTGCTTTCTGCCTTTTTGTTGGATATTTAACAAGAAGTTTGTTCTTGTGGATTAGAAATGCACTTTGTAGATTTGGTTCCGCTGACTGGTCTGGCCAGGTCAACCGTCGAAACACAACTCTCCCACACTCACTCATCATTTCCGGCACGTCGAACATCGAAAAGCTACTTTTTCGAGTAGCGTGGCATGATCGATCACTCGTATTCGCGAAAGCTTGAGCACGATCCGAGGGTTGGAGCGAGATGACGCATTTGAATAGCTTTTTCGAAACTTGGCGAGCTTTACACTTTCAAATAATCATTGCCAGGTAGGCATTTCTCTGATTTAGTTATTTCGGGCAGAAAAGGCGCGAAGATAATTTGAATTTAGTTTATGATACGTAACAATCTTTAGACCGCACTCTTTGCCCCACTGGGTAACAATACCTAGTGCAAAGTTTAATCTTTCAGATAGAGTGTTAACGAATTTGTTCGATATTGCTATTGCAACATCATCGGCATATGCTACGACTTTGCAGCCAGTCGCTTCTATTTTTGACAGAAGCTTGTCTACCTAAGTTCCATAGAAAGGGTGATAGCACCTCACCTCGCAAGTCCTCCTTCTTAAGGTGCTATTTTCTAGTGTGGAGTTGATATTCCTGCTGCTTAGCAATTGTCCGATGAACCCTATGAGGTTGCCGTCGACACTGCTTTCCCCGAGTGCTTTGCCAATAGCCTTATGGCTGACATTGTTTAAAGCCCCTTCAATGTTTAGAAAAATCGCTTGCGTATATTCATTGTCGCTTAGCGATTTTTCGCTGTAGCTGGTGAGCGAGTGAAGAGCTGTTTCGACCGATCTCCCTTTTGTGTATGCGTGCTGCGCATTGTAGACTGGTTTCAGAGCAGCTCTCAGATGGATCTCTATCAGCTGTTCCAGAGTTTTCAGCAGAAAAGAGGTGAGGCTGATAAGTCTATAATCCTTCGATGAGGAGTGGGATGTCTTGCCCGCTGTGGGTATAAAGACTATTTTAGCTTCTTTGCACCGCTGTGGGATGTAACCCATCCGTATCCTTGCTGGATCTTAACAGGTGAGATGTTGTCCATTCCAGGGGATTTGAAAGGTTGAAATGAGCTGATTGCCCAGCGTAGGAGCCTGTCGTTTACAAGCACCGTGGTTGACAGGCAGTTCGGGGGCGTATGTGGATCAGCTTTATCAGCCACATCCCCACTACTCGGGAAATGCGTGTCCATGAGAATGGATAGAGTTTCGGCGCATGATTTAGTCCAGATCATATTTGCATCTTTGACAGACCCCAGAAATACGAGGCAGCTCGTCATGACTTTTCGCAGACGGAGTTGGAGTTTTCTATTTCTGCACAGAAACTTCTCCAGGAGGTGCGTTTAGCCTTTCGGAAAAAGCATTTGAACACTTTCAGTTTTAGTTTATAAGACCAGTCATTGGATTCTTTAGCCTGATTGAAGGACTTCCTACATTCCTTCCGCAGCTCCGCAAAGTCACTGTTTCATCATGAGGGCTTATACTTCGCCCTAGGCTTCGTTGAACTACATGCAGACCTTGCTGCTTCCTTGAAGGCAGATGTAAGGGTCCCAACGGTTTCCTCGAAACCGCATGTCTTCAATATGTGGAGGTCCATCTTCAAGCACAGACCCGAAAATGTGTTGGTATTTGACCCAATCCTACTTTTTTTAGTGAAGGTTGGATTTCTGGAGGGTCAGAAACCACATTGAACATTATATATAAATGGTCGTAGAACGAGCACTCTTGTGATACGTGCCAAGCCTTGACAGCCTGGTGGAAGTGCTCGTTAGTTAGAGTGATGTCCAATACCTCCCCACGGCTTGCCGTAATAAAGTAGGATCCTCACCTTTGTTAATTAGGACTAAGTCATGCAGCAGAATGAATTCAAAGACTGACTCACCCCGTTTATTCGTATCGATGCTACCCCAAACGCGGTGATTAGCATTGGCGCCCGCCCCGACGATTATAGGGATAGGGATGAAGCATTGGCTTCCCTTGTGATCCTTTGCAGGCTGGTGGGAGGTGGCGGAACATCATGTGCCATATAGTAGGAGACACCCCAAAGGCCTTCTTCCCTACAGAAGGACGCGTCACCTTCTTCCACTTCCCTTCCGGGCCGAGTCGATCTTCCTTGCTACTGTTCAGACTCATTGCAATTGGGTTCCCCTTCGCAGCCGCTACCTCCGCTCGTTGTGTAGTTCCCCTAAGACCCCATGGTTATCTATGCCGAAACTGGGAGGCCATGCGAGGGTTGGCACATTTCCTTAACCCATATTATCCCAAGGTATGATCCAGACATAGGAATGCATTTTTCTTTTCAGAATTAGCATCTTGGAGTCTAATTAAGAAAATTCTGGTGAATTTTTTTTTTAAATCAGGGGAGGTCAGAGGGCACTGGTGCATTTTTGCACCAATGGGATGATATGTGAACAAAATATTTTTTCGTTTAAATGCACAAAATGTATTCTGAATGAAGGAGAAAGCGTTAAAAATACAATAGATGCATAGAAAATTTATTCAAATTATATGAAAAATTTGGAAACATTTGGGATGTAGATGTTCTTTACATTTATTGCAAATAAAGAACCTGTGTTTATGGGTTTTCCAGCGCCTTTTCCGTGTTTGATGGCTTCTCTGAATTATGTGATCAACTTGATCTCCTCGAACAGCATTGTCCACTTGCAAAATAGCTGAGTTGTGTCCTTTTTTTAACTTGATGAGGAGTTCAACGATACTGGTGCGGAAATCTATTCGGTGCATCATATAATGATTTCTTGATATTCCGTCGAAAATTGCAATGGAGTTTCCAAGCATTCACTATTGCTGCATCCAAAGCGTTGGTAACCAACGGCCAATACAACTTTTTCCACGGACTCACTGCGGTAATTATTGGTACCGTTGTCAAATTGGTCCACTCCTCCCATATTTTTATTATACTCCTTTACGACGTGTGGCATCGGCAATATACAAGTTTCTTTCGGTTGTATCTTTTTGCTCGCTGCATAGGTTCGACTCCAAGATAGTTTGACACAACCGTGACCACCGAATATTCATTCCATCTGACGAATAATAACTCGTTGGTCTCGTCAAAGGACATGTCGTAAGATCCTCTTGCTTTTTTTCCATCTCAATTACATCAATTAGTTGAGCATTTTCTGTTCGGTTGGCTCTAACCGTGCCGGTCGCAAAATATCTAAGTTGACTAAGGCTTCGCAAAATTTTATGCGAAGTGAAAAACTTGTCAGAAAAGACACAATGTTCGTTCGGGCGTTCTATATCCGACAGTAGTCCTAAGATTACATTTTCACCCAAGGAAAATTGTCCATCGTTTCGAGTTGACCCACCGGCGTCGGCGAAAGCAATAAACTTAAATAAATAGCCATGGTGAGAGGTCAAGCACCAGTACTTATACCCGCATCGAATCGGTTTTCCCTTTATGAACATTTTACACGAATGACGCTCAAAATAAGGGATCATTTGAGAAATGCGAAAATATGCATCAATATATCAGTTTTACCCACATCATCCCATTGGTGCAAAAATGCACCAACGATTTTCTTATCAAAACCATTGCTATAAAAATAATCGCATGTTATTGAATTTATTTTTTATTGAAACGTTAGCCTCTGCACTGAAAGTGTTATCAGTTTTAATGATGGTTGAATATTTTTAATTTTTTTTCGAAAATTCGGTCAAAAAACTTGCTTTACAATATTGTTAATTACACGAACCACGTATCAAAATCAAGACGTGTTAAAGTCTAGTTATGTCAACTACATTCCCAACAATGTTACTATATCAAAAAAATTTAAAAAAATTGGCATTGGTTGCTTTTTAAAAAATTCCAAAGTTGCTGGTGCATTTTTGCACCAGTGGGATGATATGGGTTAAGAGGATATTTGCTCAGAGCCGGGCCAGGGATTAATCAGGAGTCCAAACTCAACTGAATCTACACGGCCAGACTAGTGGCGGAGAGTTTTGAACGTACCACGAGGCCTGCCAGGGTTTTACCGCGACGGAGGCAGCAATGGCATTAGCCTGGAAGCCATTTCCGCAAGATGTCACTCTTGCGTACTAAGGGGACAGAATACCACAGCTACCAGCCCAAAGCATCAGATATAGTCGTTAAGCCGAGGGATTTGTCCGAGAACATTCGAAGTCGTGTCGTGGTCGACCAGGGTGAAGGAAAACCCTTGGTATGCCTTTGAACACCAATGGTGCGGGTTTGTGGTGTATTTGATGACATATTTGCGAAAACCTACAGAAACCAAACCAAAAAACCAAAGGAACTTGTCACAGTCCAGACTTCGCGCACAAACCCGAGGATCCGAGATCGAGTGCTCCACCATTTTGGACGCTCCTCGACCCCAGATGCCTCGTGTGCACCTGCGCCGCCGGGAACGGTACCAAGTCGACCGCATAGTGGCGGTCCCGATTTGACATTTTTTTGTTCCGTGACTAGCTAACCGAGTCGTGGGTTTTTGGAAACAGACAAGAAGAATCCCGAACCACATTCTCACACGCGCCACCAATGCAAAAGAAAACAATCACATCACTTTTTTGTACTTATTCCATCATATTAATATTTTTTTTTGTATTTATTTTTACATTAGATGTTTATTTGCATCTAAGACTGGTCGATAATTCAGGAGATTACAAAAGAATCCTTTCAATATTATGTCATCATGTCTTATAAAACACACTTAAATTGAACTATTAACATTTTTTTGTTTTGTGTTAACTTTTCTCGGGCTGCTGGGCTGATATATTTTTTGGTGCAGTTTCCGCTGACGTTGGCTAGTGCTCCTCCGACACAACCGCTCGTTCGCGGGCCGAATCGCCCTTGCAAAGTGCGCTTATCACACGCGGCAACCTATTAATAATCACTGCCTAGGCGCGGAGGTGCATCCAAAAACCTTACTCCGGTACTTAATCCGCAACCAACAAGATCTCACGATCGACTTTTTCTCCTTTTTTCGTTTTCCACTCGATCGCTCACACACCTCCTAAGTCCGGCAGGTTCGCCAGTCCACACGCAACTCTCTACTCACTCACCATTTCCGGCACGTCGAACATCGAAAAGCTACTTTTTCGCGTAGCGTGGCATGATCGATCACTCGTATTCGCGAAAGCTTGAGCACGATCCGAGGGTTGGAGCGAGATGACGCGTTTGAATAGCTTTGTCGGAACTTGGCGAGCTTTACACTTTCAAATAATCATTGCCAGGTAGGTATTTCTCTGATTTAGTTATTTCGGGCATAAAAGGCGTTTAGTTTATGATAGGTACGTAACAAACTACAAACTTTTATTCTGAATCGGGGCTGAACTCCGACAATGTTCAAATATATAAAAGATTTCGATGTCTTTCTATTTTATGATTCATAGCCTCATCACTTTCGCATCAATGGACCATAGAAAGCATACACATTGAAAGTTGCGTTTAAACGGAAACCTGAGGCTTTTCATTATTTTCTTGAACGGCTTCGGATTCAACATAAAAAATCATCTTGAAAAATGTTGTAAGACAATCGAAATTATTCAAAAGTCTTTTTTAAAAGAAGTTACTTTGATATCACTATACATAAACTTTTAAAATAGAAACTTAATGAATTAAAATAGAAAACATTTTCCAATTATTCAAGTATCCGATACAAGATTTGATTAGCTATTTGATGAGTTTAACGAGTAGCTGACAAAAACGATAAATTTCATTCAACTTACGTAATCCACTTATTGGGCTCTTCACTTTTATTGGCTGGTCTGTACATAGTTTCACCAAAGCAGGCAAGCAAAAGCTTTAAAAGTTCTGTGCGACGATTTTCTAAAGTTGAATTTTTAATCGGTGAGTGCGCAAATCCTACACCTGCCTCCCAAATGTATTCACAACTATCTAAAATGGCGAGATCTTCGGGCTTATCGGGACCTGACTTTTTTGTTCCATTAACAGTGAAGTCTGGGCAAAATAGTAGATCCTAGAAATACAATGCGACAAAAGCAATAAAACAAACCAAATTGTCAAACTATTTACACAAATCGCGTTTAGCAAGCTTTGAGCCAATGGTGTCGATACATCGTCTGCTTTGTTTCCAGAGGGTAAAGATGACCAAAAAAAAGATCGCCATTCATCCTCTTCGAATATATAGGGTAAAATTCTCGTTAGAAGCCTTACACAGTTGATCACAGCTTCCTGTTCAACGTGTGTTCTACAACTATTATCTACGGCACAAGCTAACCTCTCTGTTACTTTATAGCAAAGAGTGGCCAAATTGCTTGGGTTTTCGTCACGAAGGTTGCGGATTTCTTTCGATTGGATTAGTGAAAACACATCCTGGGAACTTGAACAATGTTCGCACCAGAGC